>CM077116.1:201050218-202263566 GCA_039619475.1 Icerya purchasi | reverse complement strand
TATTTACACGTGTTGATAGATAATCGTCTATTTTTGGCAAGCCCAGGGAAAAAACAAGTAAAAAAAACCCATTTATATGGTCGGTCAGTGCACAATACGTACACACGCATGTTTTTAAATCCAATTTATAAGAGTTTTTTTGTTTTTAAAAGATAATTATGCTCAAAAATACAAAAAACTATTCAGACTTTTCAGAACGTTTAGGGATCTTGAATTGTAATATTTTTGTCTGCTTCATCACTGGCGTTTCGCACTTTGTTGCTACTACTTTCAAGTAAATCTTCCGTTTTTTTTCTAAAATTACTCGATCTTATAATGAATGCTTTATCAAGTTTAATCGCTGGAGTTTAAACAGTTCCGATCTTTGTTTTCATTTTTTTTATCGATGATATTAGTATTCTAATATATGTGTAAATACACACACATATATTAATTACAAAGTAATTCTTAGGCTACCCCCCATTCGGAAAAATGTCCCAATTTTATGTAACGTTTGTTATATTTTGTAGGATTTTTGTTATTGTTATTTAAAAAATGTCACAATGTTATGTAATGAAATATGTAACGAAAAATGTAACGAAAAAATGTCTTAATTTTATATAATGGAAGTTAAATGTTAGAATAGGATTTTTGTGGTTATGTTATTTTTTGTGTGTGTTGATGCCAGTAAGAATTACGTTGTAAATTTTGATCATTTTATACAAAGTATAGAAGAGAAAGAGACAGAAATGTGAGCAAGAGGGGTCAAGGGGCACAGCCCCTTGCGAGGCCAAAATGGCCGAGTTTATATATATATATATATATATATTAGTTTATATAAATCATTGAACATATATTACATGAATACCACGCGTTTAAAATAGCGAGAGTAAATATACTAATGTAAAATTTTTGGAGAGAAATTACTGTGAGATAATTATTGTGGGATAAAAGTGCAACTATTGGATTCTTAATATTTTTTTTTAACTGTTATTTTTTGTTAAATCTCACGCTAACATCACAATTTAAAGAAAAAAACAAAAGCGCTTACACTTCCTCTTTTTTAATGAAAAACATCTAAATATCGCAAACATGTTTTGTGGCTTTTCCTTTCAGATTAAAAACCCGTACATTATTAGCGAATCAGTATTCTTCAGAATCAGTACTGCTATTGGGGGGATCGATTCTATTCATAGTAAAATTTTGTCATTTTCAAAATAAAACAAAACTTCTTTTTCTTTTTTTCTTTTTTTCCACTGTACCAGTCGAGGGACCACAAACAGCGCCAATATTAATTTTAATATATGTATTATGATGATAGAAATGTGACCAATCCAAAGCCTTCCAGTGAGGGGCTTGGCTTATAATAGTTCACTACAACTTATAAAAGGGATACAAAGTCTAGAGAAGGACGAAAAGCGACATAAGCAGTACAGCACAATTTTGACCATATGGCCCTTAGGATATAAAAAGCGAATGGGATGAATTTTAAGAGAAAACAACATGAGATTAGTACAGCAGCGTGTACAATGTAATATTTAGAGCACAATCGTCATGATAACAGTGCTATTTAGTGTATTTCATAAAAGCTCGGCACGCATTTAGTGTGCAAGAGTGCGAGCACCACAACAATCGCCTTATGGAACGTTATCCATACGTATCAAGTCTACTTCTTATGATATCTGACAAGAACTCGAACACCATGGCAATCACTATGTTAAGAGTGACCCATACATGTCAAGTTTATTGTAGAACGTTATCCATACGTAGTAAGTCTACTTCTTATGATATCTGATAAAAACTCGAACACCATGGCAATCACTAAGTTAAGAGTGACCCATACATGTCATGTTTATTTGGGTCAGATGACCTGGATCCCATAGTAACCGTTGCTGTTTGGTCGGACAACAGAGTCCGGTGAAGTAAATACTTGATAAAAGTTTCGAGTCATAATAACTGATGCTAACGTATTTAAAACTAAATGCACTTAAGTTATGGGAAGAGCGTCACGACACCACTTCCTTCTCTTTAACCTTCTTCTCGGATTACCCGGAAGAGTATTTATAAACATGCTACTAACTTTAGGATTGGGATGTAGATTTAGATTTTCAAAAAATTTGCTGTACTGTTGAGTATGAACTGATTTAACAAAAGGAACATACAGATCTCGATGGAGAGTTAGGTTTGAAACATATTTTGGTGCTGCTGCAATCCCTCGGAGGATAATGGACTGCTGACTCTGAATACGAGCAAGGTTGCTTCTACTTGTATTTCCATATAGTTCTAGGCCATACCTCCACACCGGAGCTATAATCATCAAGTAGATAGATCTTTTTAACCTTATACTTAATTTAGATTTATTGCCTATCAGCGAGGATAGCTTTTTAGTGTGTGCGATTAGCTTTCTCCGTATTTGTGCAACGTGAAAGCGCCAAACTTCAGCGAGGTCAGTTAGTTTTTATTTCGGAAATAAAATTATTCTGCGAAAACGGATTTGGCGGTTTAAATAATGATTGAGAAAGGTGTATTATACGAAATACGTAATTTGGATTTTCGTATGTTCAACCTGATACGTGTAAACACTGAGCGTCGACACACTGGTGTATTATTACAGGTAGTAGAAATGAAGGATTGTTATTCTAAATTAAACGAAAACTGTCGACAACGAGATCTCTATGAAAATGATCGCAACCAAACGCCATCCGTTTTCACGTACGACTTTATCGATTAGCAATACCTGGAAATCTCTTTTCGTTCTTGGTCGAAGGCTACGTATATTCTTATATTTCAGTAATGAATTTAATGTACTCATTCGCAATATTTAACGCGACTGGAACGGGATTAATTGGTCAATTTCCAAACTGAAGTCCGCGAAGTAAATTGAAATATTGATATAAGGGAAAGATTACTACGGAGAAATGTTTAAAATTGAAGATTGCGAAATAGTTTGTAGTAAGGTGTTATTTATAAAAACTGATCCAAAGAAGTAAGTATCAGGAGAATAAGAAAAGGTAAAAATACGTTCTCAGTTATCCGTCTTTTGGTTGTAAAAAATTTGGGCCCATTTTATCTGAAAAGTTCTACGACCTCGGCCATAAAACGTGGCTTATATTAACAAAAAAAAATTAGGTTATCGAGTTTAAATGTGTTTACTGAAGTAACGGTATAATTCGATGGTGGCGCGTCTCTAGAAAAACCGAATACTAAGTTTACTTAAAACAAGTGTCTTAAAGGTGAGCGGTGAAATCTGTTGTAAACCATAAAAGGTGCAAAATTTTTGCAAAAATTTAATATCGGAAAGGATAATTAAACACTCCTATTATACATTATTTTTCACGATATGGTTATCACTGGAAGACATAATATCCCACACGCATCATAATAAAACATAAAATAGTAGTGCCCCATCAGCAGTAGCCGACTTCTACTTGATGGTCTACGGAGGAGACATAGGCTTGAGAACAAAGTGATAGGAATCGAAAATAGTCAACAACTTGGAGTGTCATAATTTTATATTTGTAGAAAATTTTTATGTACAAAAAAAGTATAGTTGACATTTCCAGATTGCCTATCTTTTGAAGTCGCAAGATACGTTTAATAAGTTAAAGGCTGGAACATTCCCTGCCCTCAATTAACCTTTCCATCTATTTCGCCTAGTAAATCTCGTTACGCCGTATTTACTCTACTACCTTTTATAATCCTGCTTCTGCCTATCTATCCCTAGTCAATAAATCTCTTTCTCGTGTTAATTGTTTCTGTTATCTTGGTATCTTCCTTCACAATCGGTTATCCTTCTTCGAACACATCAATTATCTTTCCTCTTCTGCAATCAAAAGGCTAAACCTGCTGAAGACCTTATCTCCAACCAAATGGGCTGGTGATCCTTATATCCGTATTTCTCCGTATAAGTCCACTATCCGTTCCTAATTTGATTACTGTTCTTTTCTTTATTTTATGTGCTTCGAAATACCGTCTTTCTAAATTCGATGTAATCCATAATTGTTACCTTCAACGATTATTTAATGCTCTTAAATCCTCTCCTATTCCTCTCGCCGGATCCAATACACCACCTCTTTCTATTCGCAGATTCTATTTTGGCGCTGTCGTTTTCTTACTAAACGTCTTCCACTCACATCCTCTACTCTTATCCATTCCTACCTTTCTATTTCTAGGAATTGGCATTTCACACCTAGAAAAACCCTTCTATTTTATCCCTCATCTCTCTTCGGCTTAGTTCGTTTTTCTCTTACGCAATTGACAATCTCCCCTATTTCTAATTTCACCGCACTCTGCCATTCTACTAAAACGTTTACTATACCTAAGCTCTCCAAATTTCTTCCGAAGGCCCCAATTAGACAAGAATTCCACAGTGCTATCAATTCTCAATTTCGATTTCATGTGTATTTACAAATGGTTCGAAAAGGTCGGGTGGTGTCGGTGTCTCTTTTATCCTCCCAGATTCTGATTTTTCAGAATCTCTTCGTCTGCCTCCTTTCTGATCTACGTTCATAAACATGTTAGTGACTATCCTACGTTCTATTACTTTCATTTCCTCAAATCACCTTTCTTATAAATTCTTAATTATATCAGATTCCATGTCCGCCCTTCAATCTATTCTCTCCTTCCTGATCATTCCTGTGATTTTATTATTGTCTGTGTACGCTCACTTAACCACGTTCTTTCTTCCCTCCATTCCATTCAAATTGATTTTCTGTGGGTTCCCAGCCATTCGGACATCTTTTTGATAGTGAAGCAGCGGATTTTTTGGTACTGCTTCTTCCCGCCTCTATTCTTAAGAAGAATTCCATCTTTTAATCTCCTTCCGTAGTATAAAAGTTTTCATCTTAAATTTTGGTTGGATATGTACGTTTCCTCTTTTTCTAACAATTGTTCCTTCTATCCGTCTGTTCGGTGAATCTGTGGTTCTCTCTGTTTCCTTCGCTTTGTCGTTCTGTTGTTGGCTCCATTATTCGTCTAGTTCTTAAGCTGTATGCTATTATCTTCCTGTTATTTTCGTTTTTCGTTGGTTTCTTCTCCATATTGTCCTCTCAAATGAAAAGCATGTTTACGATGCTGATCGTGTGTTTATTAAATGCTAATCTCTTCCTGTCGAGCGTTCTGCTTTCTATTCCGATTTTCTGCGAATTGGCATTCCTATTTCGTATTATGTCTCCTATATCCTGCGTCTTTTCCTTCTCCACTATCGTTCCCATTGTTTGTTCCTTCCTACTAGCAATATCCGATCGCATCAAAATATAGCTGATTCACTTCCCTTTCTAATTATTTCTGGATAAGGGTCCCCCCTGATTAACGAGCCCATTAAAAAAAAAAAAAAAAAAAAAAAAAAAAGTTTATGATAAAGGCACCAAACTAAACACGTTAAGTATATTGCCGATGATGAAAATGTGAAAAAACTAAAAATCATTCCGAACTCTGGAAATCAAAGGACCACACAGCTAGTACCGAGAAATATGGGAACCTATTAGACTGTCGGGATCAAAGTCGCGCGTTTTTTATCGGTAACGGATGTGATCGAGAAACGAGTATTATGAAATTGCTATTTAGCAGTTACAAATATGATTGTGCTTATAAATTATTAACTTTAAAAGCGAACAGAATTATAAGAAATACTTCTTAACAGTTTTTAAAACGGAAACTACCGATAAATAATTCTGCCGTCGTTTTGGTATAAATATTATCGATATTCTTGAAACATTCGTAAAAAGTAACCGCTATTTTAGTAGAAAACGTTGTTAATTTTTTTTTGAACATTTTACAAATTTGCCGTTGTGTGATTATAATGTAATGCACCTGACAAAAATTTGGAATGTAATTTTAACAATTTTGTAGTTAATCTTTGATTAATTGCACAAAAATATACGTAGAATGCTTCAGCTCTAATTAAAGCCAAAAAAAAATCAAAAAAAAAAACGAGCAACTTTGATACTGATTGTCCAGTTATTAGTTCACGTTAGCATCTTGTCTGATGTAATCGATAAAATAATTAATCCGCGCCTATGCCTTCAAAAGATTATTACATCTAACCCGCTACACATCCATATTGCAATGGATGCCTGCGTCTATAAAGCGCCAGTTTATAATATGACGCATAACCCGTATCTCCGGCAATGCTTGTACGCAGAGATTGCAACGAACATGGTTATCTAGGTGTGTTATTCTTTCAACATTTCGATTATCGGACTATATACGGATTGCAAACGCTCGTGATGCTAACTGTGCATCTTAGCATTTAAAGTAACCGAACCTTTCCACAGTTTACGTATGCCTGTGTTTTGCTTATCGATAATTCTTCCGATTGGTTTGAAATTAATCCGTGTTATACTCGTATTTTTTGAATGCTTTTTACGGTAGTGCAAATGCGTACAGTGAATATTTTAGCAATTATATCGTAAACATGTCGATAGTTCAAAAATAGTCGTCGTTTTAGAAGTTGACTTTTTGAAATTTCGCTCAAAGAAAAAGCAAGTAAAAAAGGGAACTAGTTAACGGGGAATATTGAAAAACCCGGCCATGTAATAAAGTAGTAGTGTTACCTGTTCGACAGTTTATGATATCCGGGTGTTTATTAATCCAGTCTCTCATTACGGCCAACGCGTGCGCTCGTGTGTCATCGTCTTCGCGTAGTTCTTCTTTGGCAAGACTCCTCAACTCTAAATTCGCGTGTAACGTTTCCTTTTGTAGTTCATCGTCTCTGTCATATCCGACAACCATCGCGCGTAGGATAACAGTGCTTGCTTAGGGCGATGTTAAACCGTTCGGTTTCGTTATGGGTGGTCGTCACCTTTGCCGTTGCTAAAATAAGAAAACAAGATATTGTTATTTGTAAACGCCAATATTATTCGCTAATTTTTAAATCTCCGACGATGCTAACCAGAGCATATAATTAAACTATTTAGCAAACGTAGCGCGCAACATAATTTAATGTATCGAACTTAATCTACTTCGTCATGGAGACACCTCTGGACCTCTAGATGATCTAGTAGAGTTATACTTGTAAAAAAGTAAATTTCAAATGACTACACCGTTCGTTTAGAAAAACAATAAATAACAATAATTTACGGTATGAATAGCAATTTTTGTTATAACTTCCGTAATGCGAAAACGTTACACATTTCATAGCAGTTTTTTCACAACGGCGTTGTCATTAATATATATATTTGTTCATTTCATTTCAGAGATTCTCTTTTGCTCACTTCATTATGGTATTTTGCTGTCTTTACAGTTTTGTCTTCGATCATTTATTTTTCTCTTCTCAACGAGCTATGTATTACGTTACTTTATGATTATTTTTTATTTTTTTATCACTCTCTGGCCCTTATTTCCTTCTATTGTACCCGGAGGTATATATTTAAAATATTTTATATTCTCAATTTTATCGATTATATTTAAAATGTTTATATATATTACGTTGTTAGTAATTAATTTTCAACCACCTATTTTATCTACTACTGACATGGGGAATTCGTTAGAATTAATATCTCCTCTGGTTGATAGCCAAATGGTTCTGCGCCGGTCCCCCTCCTAAAAAAAAAACAAAAAAACCCTGCCCGTTTCTTCTTTCTCTTCTTTCTAAAATTGACGTTTTACCGCCCAATAAAACTCCACTACTATCTATCGTTTATGTTCGCCTTCTTCAGTTTATATATTTTCACTTGTGATAAGCTGCCATACTTTTCCTTCCGCATTTTTTCTTATCTTTACCCTATTAATTGCGTTTCTAATCCCATCGAAATCTACTCTTCTCCGCTCTCAATGGTCCATTCCTTCCGCATTTTCCTGCCTCAGACATCCTTTTCCTCTCCACAAGTCTCTATACCAGACTGTGGGTTGACATCTACCCTTCCTTTTTTGCCAATCGCTCCTCCTTCTACCTCCTCCTACAGCCTACTCCCAATCCATAGCCTTGGTACCAATTTCTTCCCTTTTTTCGGCGCTCGGCTATTGTATCTTTAATCAGACTGAGACTTGGTCATTCCCTCCTTCCCTTTTCTCGTTTTTCTTTTTCTCTTTCACCTTCTCCCTTTTGCCCTCTCCACTCAACTGATCCTCCCTTTATATGCAACTCCAACCATATCCTTTTTGAATGCCCTGTTCTTTTTCCTGAGTGCTCTCATCTATACGCCGAACTTTTGGCGTTGGATCTTCCTACCCCTTTCAATGCTCCCTTTATCCTTTCCTTCCCATCTCCAGCCGTTATTCCCCTCCTTCTTTCCTTTATACTTTCTATCTCCGATCGCCTCAGAATCTGAGTAGGTGATTTAAGTCCATGTAGTTGGGTCAGTGGTATCACCGAGCCCATTTAAAAAAAAAATATTCTTCTCCGCGTGTTATTAGATATCCTTAAATATAGCTTAAGCTCTATTTTTTTAAATCGCTTTACAATCTTCATTGACGACTCTAAGCCTACGGAGTTGGTTCAGCCTTTTTTTTGTCCTTCACTAAACCATTCTGCGAGTCCTTTACAAGTCGTTCCTTCTGTTCAATTTTCTACGCCAAGTCTACCGTTATTTTAAGGGTCATTCTCTTTATTTCTTCCTCTCTGATCTCTCAGAATGTCCCCATCAGATTCACAAAGTGGCCTAAGGTGATCTCATCTCCCTTCCACTCTACTAACTATATGATTCTTCTCGCACGTTCTCTATTTTACATCTTTTTCTTCGTTCCTCTATCGAAGAGTTGATTTCTCTTATGGATACCGGGACACTTAAGAATCGAACGACATTGCAGATCGGTTAATATTTCGTCTACTGAGAGATTTCTAAGTATTTTCGAGTCCAACATAATAATGGTACCGAAGTCTGGTAAGCCGCCAACTGACCAAACTTCATACAGGCCGATTTCGTTACTTCCGGTAATATCGAAGTTATTCAAAATCTCTCGTTAATTAAAAGAATACTTCCTCTAGTTGATGAATAGCAAATTATCTCATCTCGTCAATTTGAATTTAGAGCAAAACACTCTACATTTCGGTAGGTGCATCGCGCGGTGCAAAAAGTTGAATCTGACTTGCAGGAGAAGAGGGTTCGTGATGCGGTTTTTCTGAATGTAGCTCAGGTGTTCGACAAGCTCTGGCATGTTGGTCTCTTATGGAAAATCAGAAAATATTTTCCATATCAGTACAGCAAGTGGCTTCATATTTAAATAAAAGATTTTTTCCGGTCAAATATGGAGATGAAGTTTCAAATAAATATCCGATAGCTGCTGGCGTTACCCAGGGTAGCGCATTGGGACCATTATTATACGTAATTTATACAGCAGATCTTCCCGTTGATGATAATGCTCTAATGACTACTTTTGCAGATGATGCAGCTGTTCTATGTTCGGATGTAAATCCAGTTAAAGGAAATATTGCTTCGCAGACTGCAGTTAATAAAATGACATCGTGGTGTCAAAAGTGGTGAATAGAAATAAATTAAAATAAATCAACTCATATATTATTCACTAACCGATATGCAGAGCCACAAAGCGTAATTGTTGGCAATAAGAGTGTTCCGATCAAAACGAATGTCAAATATCTGGGTATGCATTTAGATCGGAGATTGACTTGGCGAAAACACATTGAAAAAAAAAACAAAAAAAAAACGAGCTTAAGTTAAAAACTAAAAAACTATACTGGTTAATAGGGAAAAAATTCCAGCTTATCATCTGTAATGAAATACTATTATATAACCAAATACTTGCGACAATACGGAAATATTGTTGTGAACTGTGGGGTTGTAGTGTAAGAACCAATATCGAAATAATACCAAGATACCAAAACGTCACACTGCGGACAATCCCCATGGTACGTAAACAATAAAACGATACACACTGATCTAAATATAGATTATGTGAATGAAGTGATTAAAAAATCTGCAGCAAAACATAAAGAAAGATTCGAAAATCATACAAACTGGATGACAGTTAGCCTCGTATATCCCCAAGTGCACAGATTAAAAAGAACTAAGCCGCTAGAATGGGACTTCATCACTGGATGAAGAGAACCCGCATGTGATTTAATTGTATTTATATTATTTATTGATAGCTCAAAAGCTAAGACTAGATAAGAATAAAAAAAAACAAAAAAACATCTTATTTCTCTCTGTAGCTGATCATTCTAAATTATGGCTACTATTCTTCTTCATTTTCTCATATCCTGACTATTTCTGCTCAACTGGATCTTCCGCTTCAACCTTTTGATTTGTTAACTTTTATTCTTTGCAACCTTCACCTCTCACTGCAATCTGCCGTGTCTATATTTCGGTCACAATTTGTTTCCTTCATCGCTTTTTTCTCACTTACATCTTCTCGACTTTGTCCTCTCCACTGTTCTATTTTTTTTTTTTAATAACAGACGTACAATTTGTTTTTCAGGAAATATAATTTACATTAAAAATTTATTTAATGCGCCTCGTTTCGATCTTATCGCGCCGTAATCATGATTTATATATGCCGCTGGAACATGTAATAAATCAATTTTTAATGTAAATTATATTTCCTGAAAAACAAGTTGTGTGTTTATTACTAAAAATTATAAAACAAGCAAATGGGAACAGTAAACATTAATAATATTACAAAGTACGTATACACTTCTAGTTCTTATTTTATATGTGGTGACACCGCGTAAAACAAAAAAAAAGGAATGAATGAATAATTCAACAATGAATGGCGAAAAGACGAGCGGCTAAAGCCTGACAATTCCATTCGCAGAACTAAAGTCACTACAATGACGACCCTGTGGATGACGCCGAAGAATATAAACATGAAAAATGTAGAATTTTCGAAGAAAATCACACACTAACCAAATATTCGACTATTTTGAATATATATAGCTATCCGATTTGACGTATTGTTAGTGTTTTTTTGTATGTTATTGTTTGAAAGAATATAAAATTCAATCGTCATTGGGCAAACATTGTTGTGAAATACATCAAATTTATAAGCCTCACGAAGCAACAAAATATGAGTGCGATGGTTTTTAATTATTGCAATTTGTATTTAGTGCCGACTACAAAAAGTTAATGTTGCTTAAAAACTACCGTAGTATAATATCTGTATGCATATTACTCCAAAATATATTGTCAGTGTAAATCGGTAATCTTTTTTCTTTTTAAAGAATTTTATTTCACCATTATTAGTGTGAATATTTTTCAACGGATAAACTAACCTACACTGATGCTTCTTTTGGTACTGTATAAGGATGGGAGATATTGATCTAAGAGTAATTTTTAAATTTTGTCGGCGATGAGCTGTTTTTGGCTAGTTTTTGTCTGCTTATATTAAACAAGGTATATCTCTAATTAGACTCGTTTTTTTAAGCTTTATTTTAATGCTCACTAATATACTCATATGAAACTAGCATAGATTAATACAATTTCTAGTACATAAAAAAATATTCAAATTACTCCCCTTGTTTTTTGTTTTTTTTCATCGGGTTTGTCAACTGGCGACTTTTACTCAGAAACAATTGGAAAAGGAAGGAATCAATTCAAAATGCAACTCAGTAATATAAAAACATAATATTAGACTTGTAAATGTTACAATGGCAATTTTTTTTATTTTTATTTGAATCTATATTTTCCCGGTAATTAGCAATACTTCATTTCCATCTTGCTAAAAATTAACTTTTTTCAGAATTGATAATAATTTAAATCAATCATGTTTATCATATTATTAAAAACTTATCTAAAGAGACCAAATTTTTTCACATTAATTTCCATCAGTAGTACTCACTGCTGACTGGTAGTTATACTCTCCAATGAACAAGGACTCATTAAAATCTGTCCGCATATATATGATGCACAAACAATTATAACAAATTGAAATTATAGTATGAGAAATGCTGATTTCTTTTGTTATCACCATTATTTTGTAAATGTGGCTAATAAAGAATGAAGTTCTGTCTAATGGATTGTTTTACATTTAAACATACAGCAGAAATACTTTTTACAGAACTAAATTAACAACATAGTCTAAACGTATGCTCAAAAACAGGCTTAACAATAAAATGCTTTATGATCTTCCAAATTATCCATATGCGTATAAAAATATGGCAAAATTGCTTAGTAAAAAATTTTAATTTCGTTCAGAAGTGAATCAGTCTGTGTTATTCGTATACAATATTTTAGTTTAATGATGGGAAAAATGAGAACGTCAAAGTCTGTTTAAAGGAATAATCTAGTTTTGCAAGAAAAAGATTTACCACCATTTTTCATATCTTAGTAATACCTGCTTTGTCGGTAACAAAAGCAGGAATAGTATTGTTTTGTCTTTCATTAAATACGTAAAAAAGTAATCAAAAACAACTTAGGCCAACTAAAATACCAAAAGAATATTGCTGATGTTTTTTAATGGACTATTACAGAGCATTAGACGATTGCTTTAGTTTTACAGACTTCTCTTTTTCCACTAAAAATAGATTAAAATACAATGTTTTTAAAGTTCATTTATAAAAAATTCAAGCTGAATAATATGCCACAATCGTTATAAGTCGTGATTTTTTACTTATATAGTCAAATTGTGGTTGTAATAACCAATATGTTGTTATAACTGATAAAAATTGACGTAGATTTATGTAATTCTGCCAGGTTCAAAAATAATCTGCCGTTATAACCGATTTTAAATTTAATATACTAAATTTAATTTTTTTCTACAAGTGAAAATATCGATGTAAATTTAGAAAAATATAACATACTTAATGGCATAATCTATTTTTAAGTCATACACAACTTGTTTTTCTTTAGTATAACTGCAAATACTCCTAATACACGGACGTTAAACAGACTGAGTGCTTAGAATAACAATCATTTATTTACTTCATATACCTCTATATAACTCTAACAACTGTTCCATTTCCAGTACATAAACATTATCAATTTACACTTTATATATTCCTATAATTTTTGAAATTTCCCTTTACATCGTCAAAATTCTTTATTAACTGTTGATTTACTAGTGTGTCACAGTTAACGTATATCTTCTATACATTTACAGCTTCACAAAAAATTACAATAAATTCCTCTGTTTCTCTTATATTTTTCTATAACAAAATGCAAATCTACCAATTATATTGGAAAAAACTGCTGCTTACTTTCAAATAAAATCATGTTTACATAGGAACTGCTGCAACTTCAAACATGAATACATTGTTCAACATATCTGTTAAAAAGTTTTTTTTGAATAACAAGGAAGACAATATTTAATCGCTTACAGTTTTGACAAAATTAAACCATAAAAGCGACGTAATTTGCATATAATTTTTCTTTTATACATGTATTTTGTTAAATCAGCTTTTTCAATCCCTTTCAAATTAAGAAATCCCTTTTTTTTTTTGTTGTTTTTTTTTAGCGGTTTAAAATGCTTGAGTGCTTGAATTGCTTGAAACTATATAGAATATCTCCTAGAAATAAGTGAACTATATATGTAAGAGTTATTTTTAAAATCTCACCATTAAAAATATTTTACCTTTGAAACCCTGTAAAAGCGCACTGCAAAATATCTTGAGTGTTTCGCGCGAAAGCATTCGATGGTGTGTTAGAGGTAAAATAACGGACTGATGGCAAAGATTAAAATATACGGTTTCATCGACTTCGACCCGGCGGAAATTAAATAATACATTTAAAGGACAAGCTGTGACAGTTCTGTGAGCTCGTACAGAAAAAATAATTATAGAATGGTTAAGTTCGAAATTTATTCGAAAAGGGAGCAAAAAAAAAAAAACTTATTAATTCCTATTTATCACAATATTCGAGGAACGGTGGCGGCGGGTCTTAATAGTAAGGACTCCCCCATAGAGGATATTGGAACAGAGCAGATTCACACGGACCGAATAATGATGTCCGGTCCGAATCGGAACTAAAATAATATTCCAGACTTCGTGTAGGAACTGACGTAAGACAGGTAGAGCCGGTTAGGCATGCGTGACATGCGTTCTTATAATTCGAACCAGTTATTACGTCATTATCTGGGCAAAATTCGTTAGGTGAGAGCAGCTCTGCTCTGACATAATGTATTGACTAACGCGAGATGCGTATATGATCCGGATGTAGTGCGGCATCACGCCTTTCGGTGCATAAATATTACGCGTCCAAGTGTTTACCTGTATGAGAGAAGTGGAGGTCATTAAAGTAGACGATCGGATTTAGACTGATGGAAAGACGAAAAACAGTTGACCGATTTATATCGGCCGATAATCGCACGTACGCGATATAAATCGGATTGCAGCAGGTGGCTTATCGGAGGAAATAGGAACAGACAGGTAAGGCAGAAAACGAAGGAAAAAAATAGAAAAGCAAAAAAACCGGACAAATCAAATGCGAGATCGGGTAAAGATACTATTCTCATAGTCAAACTTTCACCGGCGCCCTGCAAGCAAGACAACGACGATTCTCGCAGCGACTGGAACGCGATCGTGCAACAGCCTGTTATTATGAAGACAAACAACAGACACTATATATGACGTGGATAAGGAGAGTTTACATAATTAAAAATCCTACTCGCCTACTAGCTGTAAATTATATTCGATTAATCGCGTCATTATTTATTTATTATTTAATCGTTTAATCGTTTAATTATTTAATCGCTAGTTAATAATTATCGTACGGCAGGCGGTAGACAAGACAATCTGTCGAAGAAATTGTCTTTCAGGTACACTGAATGACATTCATGCAAAGGATCGAGATTGCGCTGAAAATTAACGCATGCATCGGTGCCGATTCATTAGGAAGCTCCGGCAGTCGATAAAAATGCATTCGATGGCTAAGTTGAACAAAAGCGAATTAAAATAATTAGCCGCTTCCTCCTATCGTGAAGGACGAAACGTACGATGAATCAATTTAATTTTACTACTTCGCAGCTGTAATTACGATACTGAATATTTTTCGGTATTCTTTATTTTCCTATCGAAAAACAGTCTTTTTAGATCTATTTTTCAGAATAACTTTAAACATTTTAACGTTAAAATAAATAAATAAATAAAGGCTGAAATTTTTCATATATTTTTAATGAATATAGCGGAATTTGGCGAAGAGTATTGCGGAGGTAACTAACATGCTTACCCATTAAGCATTAGTCCTTACAAGTAGGTGGGTGCGTACCATTTTTTACCAAAACCGGTGTCAATGTCTGCATAAACATCTTAGTTGTAATACGGTTTAGAGCTAATAAAACTCCGATGATACTTCACAGTTGCTGAATTTTCCACGTGTGGGGCTGGATTACAAGTAGACTGCATCGTTTGACTTTCTTTTTAGTCATATTGTAGCTTTTGTTTTTCTTGCCTTTATTTATTTCAAGTATTTTAATTTGACATTCGCTTTTTCATTTCTTATTCAATATTGATTCTTGATCACGCCGGAATCGAAGGCAATGAATCGTAGATGATTCTTTGGTTCGATTATCTTCTTACTTACAGATATCCAATCGTATTCTTACTCAGCAATTTACTCCTCTATCCGCATCATTCTATACTCTGTATTTTACAACTTTCATTCCTCTTCATTCTTTAATTCCATCAGCCGTCTCTTTCTCCCTCTACTTGGTTTTTCGACGTTTCTTTTATGCGATTCTCTAATCTCTTTGCCGCATGTCTCTACGTTTCGGACACAGTTTTTCCGGTTCTTCTCTCGCGTCCATTCTTTGCTCCGATAACATTCGCATCTGATCATGCCTCCTTGAATATTCTTTTTCTTTTAGTTGAACAATTTTCCCTTCGCTCCTCTCTCTAACTAATTGACATTCCTACTCTCTACCAAAGCTTTGTTAATTTTTTCCTTCTCTTCCTTTTTTCGTTATTGCCCTTGTTTCATTTTTGTTCGCTATCTTTGAAGGCATAAAGATCCGGACTCACTTCCTTTCTTTTTTGTTTAGAATCCGGAAAAAAAAAACAATTAAAAAAATCAATACAATTATAAGCATAATTGTTATACATTTTCCGTTTTCATCGCTCAATCTATCTGAAATTGTTTATATATTCATTAAAATAATAACGTAAGAATGCACGAGAAGATTTGTTGTCATTTGCGTTGCATCCGATTTACCAATAATTAATGATACAGCTATGACTACTAAATGTTTAAGATTCAAAAGGCATAAACATAGAAGAATAAAACACATTCTATGAAATAGAATACATTTTTTTTTACCGGTTTAACTTCCTCGTATCTTAGCGGTCTTGCGAGATAATTTAGCGGAAGAGATTAAGTTCCTTTTCTTAAGAAAAATCCCATCATCTAACCTGAATTCCCTATGTACTAAATTTCATATCAAACTTTGGTCATATATTTACCCCTCCTCCTTTCGTAACGATCAAACCTTTTGTCTATCTGTACAACCCAATCTTCCTTCTAATGCTTCATGTTCTTGGAGTTACTTTAACTTTCCCGTTCTGTTGTCATTTCTATGATTCACTTCCGTTTTGGCCATTTTGCTCTCCCTGCCTCTCGTTTTCGCTTTTCCCTTGTCTCCTCTCCAAATTGTCCTCTCCACCCAAATGAAGTGGCGATTTGCGACTTTTATTTGAATGTTCATTCCTTTCTGTTGAACGTCGTATTCTATATTCTTGTCTGCTGAAACTCAAGCTCCCTGCTCCTTATTGTGCATCTTATATTTTCTGTACCTCCCCTCGCCATCGATTATTTCATCCGTTAGTTCCTTTATATTGTACCTGTATCTGATCGAATCAAAATTTAACTGACGGCTCTTTTCTTTCTTGCTGTTTCTGGGTGTAGGTCCTTAGCTGGCATGGTGCCTAAAGGGGGGTTTAAAAAAAAAACAAAACAAAAAGGCGCAAACGATAGCTAAAACTTATGCGAATAATGGAAATGACAATATAACGGGCTGAAAAAAAAAAAATTGAAGGGAATCAAGGAAGTCAGGAAGATTTGTATTAGACAGATAGATAACGATAGTTGCAAAAGGAAAATGATGAATGAAAACTTATAATGGGAAATTTTTCATATAAAGGAGAAAAGACAGGCGTTGAAAAGAAACGAGAAGAAACAACAATGCGAGTGGAAGTATCGTTTTTTTTTTCCAATATCGACTGGTCTCGATAACATAGCTGATACGAGTACTCGACTAGCAACTATCCCCTGCGTTGATTACAAATAATGACGCTTAATAGGAAACAATAAGAGCATATAGATGCGCGCAAGTTGATACATACGTTGGAGGTGTCTTACAGTCTATCGTCTGGAGTTAAAATTACATTTGTTATTAATTATAATAAAAAATTTTGCATAAAATATTAATGAACTACCTAAAAATATGAAGATTTTTTTTTTTTTTTTTAATGGAAGAATACCCCCAAAAATTATCAATATTCATATCAAACTTTTGATTTTTTTCAGATTTTTGTGTATTTATAATAACCATTTCAGTTCCAATGGGAAGTCCCCCCCCCGTGGATACGGCCTTGCTACCTGACAGTGAGTATAATATGCATTAAACATAAATTTTAAATCTCGAGTTAATAAGAATATATAAATAAGTTTTTATCGTTTTGTATTTCGTCTTTTTTTATTTTTGTAAGTAAAATTCTTTTGCATTCACGTTTATCTGATATATATATATATATATATATAATCTTCCTTGTACTCCTCTCTCTTATCAAGCAATGTTCCTACTCACTGTTGCGTTGCATTTATTCTTTCTCTTCCTTCTCCTTCTGTCGTCCAAGCGCTTGACACATTCTTGTTGAATGTTTCCGGCCGCATAGCAATCTGATTTTTTCTTGCCTTCCATTTTTTGGGCCAATGTCCTTGCTGACAAACCCAAATAATTAAAAAAAAAAAAAGACATGTATGCTGTCTGTCTGCCAGTTAGTTTGTGCGCGCTAATGTCAAAAACTACAGACTGATTTTGCCAGACTGGATAGGATTCTTGATTTTAGCGCGTAATTTATAATAGGAGTTTTCGGTATAATTTAACCGACATCTAAGGATTTTTGCCAATGAAATGGGAAAAAAAGATGAATAATACATACGTGTGTTTGCCTTAAGTAAATATATGAATTGTAAACAAAAAAAAAATATATACATATATCAATTTCAACAAAGGTATTCTTCATCAGTTACGTTAATAATTTCGCAGGTGAATTTGAAACATTAATTTTTATAAATATATTTTTACATGACGAAGTTGAAAGATAGAGTGAGGCGCCAAACGCTAAAATAACGCGTTTAGTAAGAAATAATGGAAATGATGAAAAAAGAGAAATTACTTTACCAGCGAGTCTCATATTCTTTACAAAAAAGCGAGAGAATCTTTAGGCGATCAAAATTCTCATGTGAGAGAAAGATTCCCTTCGTACAAATTTTTAAATTAAAACGCAAAACGACTAAAAATTGTTAACATTTAAAGCCCACGGAATTTCGGCAAAAATACCTCTTCTTACAATCGAACCGCGGGAAACAGCTTCATAGCGCAAACTTAGTATTGAATTACTTATAATCGTATTAAATAGAAAATGTTACGTTATAAATAATTCTTTATAAACAATATTTATTCATTCTTTTTTATTAAATACTTAGATACGTGTAATTTAGTAACAACTACGTCGTGTATTAGTAATGTTCCTTAAAAGAAATTAAATTTCATTAGAATATTATGAAAATTTAAATCACAGAACAATGTTAAAATCCTGCAGCAGCAGTTTCAATAGTTGCCAGTGGAAATATTATTTACATTCAAATTTTAAATCCACACCGACTATTTTGGTATTGTGGAGACTGCGCTTAAAGTTTGCTGTTTATCATGTTCGGTAATATTTTTCTAAGAAAGGAGTGTAAATCTTTAGGGAAGATATTCGTTATCTAAAAAGGGGAAAAAAAGTAAACATTTAGAGGGATGTTAATAATGCGAGCGAGAAATGAAAAAGTGCTTATCAATTTCTAGGTAAAGATTTAAACGCGCATAATATATGGGATGCTAGTATAATATAAAATGATAAACCGTATTTTATATCGTTACGAATGCGGCATAAATTAAACATTCTGACGAACCGCTTGATTTGAAATTTCAGTCCATCGCACCTATTAATGTAGACAACTCACTTTTATGAACTGGCGTTTGGAAATTGCTCAATTTACCGGTTAATCTTCGAAAAAGAGGTCCGTCTCGTCTACGCTACCCCTCACACGCTGGACAAGATTGAGTGATGAAATTGAAAATTTAATTCGCCTTTCTTTCTCCTCGCTCTCCAAGGTCAAAGTTATTGACCTCAAAATTCCGAAAAGCAGACTTCCAAACTGGTTGCTAAATGTTTCGTAAAATTATTCAGTCGCAGCATAGAAACGAATAATATGGCCCCACCACATATGAATTTTTCTACTTTTTTCTTGATCATTTGCAATTAGAATACATTAAATTACCATCGGCAGGACACACGCATTAACATAAACATGACATAACGTTTTTCAGGAAATCACAATAAACGTTCATTTCCGCTCTAAAATATTAATTAATAATTATGAATTATTAATATGCGCACATTGGCTAATAACCAGCGGAAGGTAACTCTTTAAATACATATACATATATAAATATAAATATATATATTTGGGACGGAGAAAGTAGTGGGAAAAATTCCATTGGGGTCGATCCACCAAGGTAGTTAGGGTAATTATTTTATCGTTCCATTACTTTTAATTAGGAAAAAAATTGATTAAAAAGCTCACAAGGTTAATACAGTGATCGGGATCTATAAAAGAACTTCCGTAACGTTCACCATCGAAACTCCAGAAATAGGATTGTCTAATAAGCAGGAAAGTGGTTATTCAATGAAACTTGAAATAATTTTAAAGTCGTTTATGTCGAATATTTTATATTTAATTTATTTTGATCAAAGAGGAGAATTTTTTTACTCTGGGAAATGACTGTGGAAATTTCAATATACTTTTAACGAATCATCGCTCAATTCTCTTTTAAATACTATACTTTTCCTCGTTAATGTTATTTCATATTCGTATTCCGATATTTCGTAAATCTTAATGTGTCAAAGTGAATAATTTTTTTTTGTTTAAAGCATTATTAAAATGATTAAGCACTCTGTAGAAATCGTAATTGTTTCGGAATATAAAAAACTGCGTCAAATTTCAATATCATTAACTCGCTTTTTGATATTGAACTATTATATTATAGTACCTGGGCGACCAAGCTTTGTTCGGTATTTTTTTTTTGTAAAATCATGTTTTTTCGGAAAATATACTTAGAGATACGAATCACATACCTCTTAACTTTATTTTAATCTTATACATATGTACAAAACATGAAATATTGTAAAACTAATTTATGAACACATTTATGAATTTAATGCCTCTTTTCATATACAACTTTGCTTTTCAATACTGAACGCAACAAAAATGTAGAGATCCTTCGAATTCACTTTCCGCGGATAGTTGGAAAATGTTTTCAATGATTGTACACATTGATTTTTATGAGTATATTTCTATGCGTTTTTTATTAGAAAAATTAAATATTTAAGGTATATAGGGTCGACGTCAGTTTTATCTATCCGTTTATTCGTTATAAAAACAAATAAATAACGTCTTGTAATTTTACCTATAATCAGCTGCTTTCCAACCAATTGGAAAAATTTCCGACTAAATCACTTGCACATAAGGAGGCTTTTAAAATGTGCACAACATATTCTCAGTGTAATTCACTTTCACAAACAAACATGTAAATACACAAAACATTTAACATCAGCATATAAATATGTAAAGTCCTCGTTTGTTTATTAACCGAGTTTCTTTTTCTTTTTTGTGTTTAGTAGCTATTAAGAAGCAGTTTTTTTTCTTTCTTATTTTAATATAAAACTTACACAAAAAAAAAAAAAAAATGAACTGTTTGTTACAATATTTTCGATTCTTTTATGTTTTTGATTTTTGTTATATACATATTTTTACTACATGCGTAGCACATGATTTTCGAACCACCATTATGTGACCGCCCGCTAATCGGCTGAGAGCCAAGACGGATGCCTTTTTTTTGTCTATTTGTTCCTCGTCGTTTCAAGGTACCTCGAGCTACCCGCTCGCATGTTTTGCCTACCATATGTTTTATTGCTTTGCACTACCAGTATTGACGCCGCCGCACCGTACACAAAGTCCCTACGAGAGCCAATAATCGACGACGTTCGAAAATCAAAAATAAGTTGAAAGATCGCGCCACCAACCCTGATTCGTATCATATTGAAAATATTAAAAATCATTTAAAACTCGCGAACCCGAATTTTGCCATGGATTAGACCTCGACAGATCGATTTATTGGCTCAAAATACCCCTAGTATGCAAATTTCATCCAAATCGTTAGAGCCGTTTCCGAGATACGCGAAATAAATTTATATATATATATATATATATATATATATATACATATATACAATTATTGCTCGTTTAAAGATATAAGATAGCCGGAGCCATATCTGAGGGTTTTAAGGTTCAGCTCCCGTTCCCGTAATGCCTGCGAAATAGCGGCTGTTTGGATAAATGGTCCGAAATTCGGAATATTTTAATTTGGTAAAAAATTTATTTTGTATTTTAGAAAAAATGGGGAAAAAAATGTTTGAAATTTTCGTAAATTTCATATAGCAACAGTTCCTTTTTTCGTTGGTATTTCCACATATACTAAAGAACCGTTACGTTATATAATACTGTTTTCAGGTCGCCCTCTCGCGTTTGGTTGAATCTGCAGAAATATGTGTGATTTTTTTTCGTCAACAAATTTGATGATTCGAGCGTCGTATTTTCATTTATTTATTACATACGGCTTAAACACAACTGTACGGTTATCAAGCCGAGCCTGTTAAATTAACTTATAGAATATCGTATAAATTATAGCGTTTTATAAATAAAAAGTGATTACTACTGATGTGACAGCTGTCATTACTTAAGGTTTGGTCGTAGATTAAACTTTTGACGAAATTCGAATAAGTTAGTACAATCTGTTACGATGACACACAAATGATGAATTGGGATGGTGAAGGTGTGTTACTGAATATATAGATATTACGACAGAACGGTCGAGCCCATACTTTTAGAATAAAAATAAAAGCATAAAAATGAAGAAAATCTAACCAGAGAATACTTCAACAAAGCCACTGTGTGTTTTATGAAAATTCTAAATGGCCTGCTTTTTTCTCGATTTTCCGGTTATTTTGTTCTTAGCTATACTATTGACAAATGCAATTTTGATGTATTCCATTATGCAAGAACTAAATTTAACGGGGAAAAAAAGGGATCTTTTATTTTTATTTTTTTTTTTTTTTTGATCAACAGTCACTAGTGTTTAGAAAAGGGTCATTATTACTGTTTACTACGAAAAATTGATAACTCTAAAATCTCAAAGAAGGGTGACATTTTATTTTTTATCAACGTTACGACTTTCTGCAGACTACATAACTGCGTACTTATCCCACTTTCGTCAACATTACGGTTACCAACTTTACAGCTAACCGCTTTTCAGTTTATTAAGGTGTCCCCGATGCATCCGGACATTTTAGCAAATATAATTGCTTCGAAGTCTTCAGTTTCATCTTCTCTGTACTCTTACCATCTGTTTAGTTAAATTCATCCTCTTTAAAAACTCTATATCTGTTTACCGATTCCCTTTTGTTCTGGCCAGTTTTCATCGTACGATTACAAATATCTACGGTCAATTTTATAAAATTGATTTCTTTAAAAAATAATATCCTCTCTTAAAGATTTACTCTGAACAAAAATGCACTAAAAAGTAAAAATACATTTCGGAACAACGTGTACATTAGAATATTAAGATTATTCTTCAACAAAAATTGCAAACATTAAAAATTCGCATTAAATTAATATAACAACAGTCACTCGTTCTCTGTGAGCTGAAAAGGACAGGAATATTTAACGCGGCCTTTAATTAATTATTGTTACAATTTAAATTTGATGCTTTTTATAATCATCGTATTGCTCCGAATTTATTTTTACTTTCTAGCGTGCTTTTATTAAATTTTTCACTAAATCATGTTTTTTTTGTTTTTTTTTTTTTGGAGTTAATTTCTATTTACCACGGTAATCATTTTATTTATTTATTATTTTAAAAAAAACAACAAAAAACAGCACTTTCGGCTACTCATTGGGCTATATGCAACCCCGTAGACTACGAAAATTATTTAAAATTTTATAAAAGTTAATTTAAATTAATTTTTTTTAAACTTGTCCCGCATACATATCTGTAACGCTGGTCTCATTTCACCTACTTAAAACCTCATATTTCGTGAAGGAGAGGGAGTGGAAAACACAGCCAGACCTTAAAACCTTCGCTCGGACAACACGAATACACTCTGAAAATTTTATCATGATTCGTCCAGCGGTACGGGAATTCATACAAGACAAACAAACATACAAACATTCCCTTTTAAATGTATGTGTATACAACACTAGGAGATTGGTCTCGCTGGCCGCTTCGCGGCCTGTTCCGTCCGGACTTCAAATTGTTTTACTTTGTAAATTTTCATAAAGACTTTAGCGTTCACATATACTTATTTAAAAAAAAAAAAAAAGAAGTACACGAATACGTCAATCAAAAAAGTGAAATTTAGATTAAAATATCTGAAAAACTAAAACCGCTAGCAGAGTAATATACGTGAGAGGAATATGTTAAATTTAATTATATTTAATATACGATATTAACAGTATTTATTTTTTTAAGTGCAGTGATGAAATTTGCTTTTTTTTTTTTTTATTAGAATCTAAGCAATAAGTTGACCATTACTCCGATCATTTCAGAATTTGTACGCTTAAATTTTACAAAAAATGCGAACAATCGGAAGGATTGAAAAAAAAAAAACAAAAAACCGGAACGGGAACATGTAAAAACGCAATTAAGAACAACAAGTTTTAGGGGAAAATCGGAATTAAAACTGGGAATAAACTTAATGGTAGCGGTCTATTATACAGTGCAACAACAATAACTGACAAATACTGCGACGGTGTTAAATACTGATCAGCACGGGTGATTTGTACCATAGACGAATATAATCGACATTTTCATAATTAATCGAAGTGAACTGCGAGTAAATTATAGAAATAAATAAATTATATGAAAATTTAATTAAATTAGTAATCGAACGGGTAAAAACACAAATTTAATCAAAATAAAAGTAAATAAATATTCTTTTTTTAAAAGCGCAAATCTGCCTTTTTTTTTTTGTTCTTTTATACGTATTAAAAATAAGTTGTGCGTCTCACAGGGCTAGTATGCCCGTTGTGTGAGTGCCCGACATTCTTATTAACGTTTATTCAGAATACAAAATTACAACTATTCTTGCTTATCCTATACATCATAATATTAGAAAATTTAAGATTAAATAAATTATAACATAGTACACACATACAAATACGTACACACACCACCGTAAATACTCATCAGCATATCGATCGATGAGGGCAGTTAAATATCTTCAAAGTAAAAAACCTGATCTTATTTTAAAGATAAATGACAGGGGAAGGAAGCAAGAAAGGGCGAGAACAAATAACTTTACAGTGTGCTCCTTTTTGGTATCCGTTCTTTCAATTCGCATTTGCAAAGGGTTAGGCATCTGTATTAGTTATTAGGGAATCATCGAGGTGGAGAACATACCATATGTACCAAATTCACGAGGTCATCATTAAACCCGTCCGGACTTACGGCATTGAATTCTGGGGAATTCAGAAAATAAGATTGATAACAAAAGCTACGTGGTTTCAAAGGAATGAAGATTCGCACCGGTAGCTAAATCTGAAATACGTGAATGATGTCATCTCGGAGTTCGTAAGAACGTACCTATGAGCGAAGTTACGTTAGGAATCCAGAAACCAAATGGCTTGCTTTTTATTAGCGTGGAACATGCTTTAGCCGGAACCTAACCGCCCGAAAACGTTACGCGGAAAGGGAGACGAAATAGTGTACTGAAAAGGAGACGAAATAGTGCACTGGAAAGAAAACGAAAGTGGCGCGCTTATAATAAGAATACTACCGTAGTGACCTAACTTCCCGAAAACGTTACGCGGGAAGAGAGACGAAAGTAGCGCGCTTATAATTAGAATACCAGTGTAGTAGGACAAACGGGTTTATCAAGTGAGTGCATTTGAGTGCACATATTACGTTCGATCAAGTCGCCGGAAAGCAAGATCACGGCGTTAACCGGAACTTGGCTGAACAACGACGACGAAGTGTTTCGCTGAGGGGCTACCGATGCGTTACTTCGTTCGAAAAAGTACGAGCTGGGGGAGTGGCCATGTACAAAAAAGAAAACTGCATGTTATTTTCGATTCCGTATATATTCTGATGAAATTTTACAAAAATTCGTTAGAACTCGACAGAAGCGTCTCTATCAATGGTCAGCGGGCATTGATTGTAACGGTTTACATTTCACCTGGCACTAGCATTGACGATACTGATGATTTCTTTGAATTGAATTTGATCGCTTACACACTTAAGGGAGCAGAAATTTTCAAAGTTATTGAAAAAAGACAATACCGGATCTGAAGAAACCTGAAATTGGTTCAGTTTATGGAAGAAACGTTCGGATTACAGCTCAAAATAAATCTCACTCTGTCGACTACTCGTAATGGATCGTGCATTGGTACAGTCTTCACTGGTTAAAATTAAAAGGATCGATTTGAAAAATTATGTCACGTTATCTTAGTTATCATAAACCCGACCATGCAGAACAAACAGAAAAGTAAAACGATTATCCGCACTTTTTGTATTTCTTCATTTTTTCATTCATAATTTCCCAACAGAACAACAGCAATTACAAATTCAGCATTCAGCAAATCAGGCTAAAGCATGTTCCACATTTTATAAGTTTTATTTACTCATTTTCAACTTTATTGTACTTCACCAGTTGCCAAATGGTTTCTCGCCAGGATACAAAAGAAAAGCAAAACCTTATTGTACAGTCTGACATTTACAGTGGTCAATGTATATTATCCTTATTTCTGTTCTGGGTCTATTTCCCCTTTATTGGTTAAGAAATGTAGAAAGAAAGAAGCGACCTTTAAAATAAACCGGTCACGCTTTTTATCAAAAAATCGGATCGAGTTTTTTTCTTTTTTTCAAGCATTGTTTCAAACGAACATATATGAGCTTCGCTACAAATTTTTTATTTATTTTTTTTGTATTCTAATAACTTCGTTGAAAAAATATTAATCATTTAGCCGCTACAAAACCGGATTTAATTTTTTTTTCAATAATCTACTCGTAGATATAGAAATAATATTTTTTATTTTAACATAATAACGTTTTTGTTTTTATTCTATTGCATATATTATGTATTGATTTTTTTGAGTGGCTGCTGGAATCTCCTCGGGGTTGGTTGTTGAATAATATTTTAGTTACTTATAACGGTTTAAAGTAAAATGGTGGTAAACCGACAATACAAAGGAATTCATTTAAACATGAAAAAATAATCAGATTTACATTATTATTTATTTTTTTGAACTTATTATTATAATCGTCTTTTAATTCTGATATGTTAGCCGACAATGCGAATAATAGTAGCATCTTACTAAACTTTCTAAAATCATGTAATATTTATACTAAACTATAGTTTACAATAATGATGCAAATGACCAAGCTGTCGAGCGTCGTTAAATAATAAAAAAAAAAATACTTCAAGTATTAATGGCGTTTGTGTTATATTAATAAAACTTTCTCTTTAGAATTACCTCTTTTTTTTTTTTTTTAACGTTTATTTTAATGATTAATAAATAATTGTTTTCACTGACATTACTCATCAGTACACTCATATGGCACCATCAATGGTCGGTACACTTTTCAATAATCAAAAAGACTCATTAAAATCGGTTAATGTTTTGCCAAAAGTTATGACTGAACGAATTTGAAAAAAAAAAAATGAAACATAGCGATAGATATATTATTCCGTTTTTTTTGTTTTTTTTTTTGAAGTTGATAAAAAATAGATTTTTCCACCGATCGGAAATATAAAAAATAATCTCATTATTAAAATGATTTAAAAAGCACCGTCTTTTTTAATAGATATACACACTGATTACCAGAGACATCAAGTTTATATCCGTAACTACTGCCTCGCAACAGTAGAGCGAAGCTCGTATGTTCGTTTGAAAGAATGCTTGAAAAAAAAGAAAAAAACTCAATTTGATTTTTTGATAATTTTAAAGGTCGCTTCTTTCTTTCTACATTTCTTAACCAATAAGGGGGAAATAGACCCAGAACAGAAGTAAGGATAATATACGTTGACCACTGTAAATGTCAGACTGTACAATAAGGTTTTTTTTTGTTTTTTTTTTTTTGTAGCCTGGCGAGAAACCACTTGGCCGCTGTTGAAGTAGAAAGAATTAAAAATGAGCAAATAAAAAGCGAGCCATTTGATTTCTGTATTCCTAACGTAACCACAGTACGTTCTTACGAACACCGAGATGACATCATCCACGCATTTCAGATTTAAGTATCGGTGTGGGTCTTCATTCCCTTGAAACCATCTAGCTTTTGTTATCAATCCCAGACCGGATTTCATGATGACCTCGTGGATTAGGTACATACGGTATGTACTCAACATGGGATGATACCCTAATAACCAAAATATAGAGTTGCCTAATCTGCTGCGAATTTAAAGAACGAAAGCCAAAAAGGAGCATCACATTGTACACGGTGATGATTGTTAAATGCAGATTTCAGCTATTTAAAAAAGGATGTTTATTTACTTTTATTTTGATTAAATTTGTATTTTTACTCGTTCGCGCTAGGTCAGTACACAGCAGACACGCACGGGACTACATTTGTATATTTCGATATATCAAACGATTACTATCAGTTCCGAATGTAGTCTTGCGCGTGTACACCTGCATGGCATATAATAATTACCTGGCAGACAACCTATATCTGTACAGCTAAAAATGTACGAATAGGTTGCCCACCAAGCGAATGGTTGAGGAGATAATGATGATGATGACGACCCGTTCGATTACTGATTTAATTACATTTTCATATAATTTATTTATTTTTATAATTTAATTGCGGTTATTCACTTCGATTAGTTACGAAAATGTCGATAATATTCGTCTACGGTACAATGGCGACTATCACCCGCGCTGATCACTATTTAACACCGTTGCAGTAGTTTGTTAGTTATTGTTGTTGCACTGTATAATAGACCGCTTCCATTAAGTTTATTTCCGGTTTTTATTCCTTTAAAACTGTCGTTTTTGATGTCGTTTTTACATGTTCCTATTCCGGTTTTTCAATCCTTCCGATTGTCCGCATTGTTTGAAACAGTCCTTAGCAGGACTTTGCAATAAATTTTCTTGATTTACCGGGGCTCCTTCCTTATCAGTCGTCGTTCTTAGCGCATTAAAAATTATACCGAGCGTTACCTGCGTAGGTTAGTAGGCCACCCTAACCCGCTGGCAGTTGATTTATATAACACTCAGGCAACGAAAATCATAGACTAAATCGTTATACGCCCCTAGACCTTCCCCACCGGTTTGATTGACTGGTAAAGCAACGCGGAGTGTTACTGTTGAATGGCTTCTCTCATCATGTCATAACCTCCATTCCAATTGCTTATTGGCTACATTAGCCAGATCGCACTTAAAAAAAAAAAAAAAAAAAAAAAAAAAGAAAAAGAAATGGTTTGATCATTCCGATTAATTCTGAGCGGGTATTTTTACGTAACAATGTAGAGTACTCTACATTAATTCTTCATCTCAGTTTATCGCTGTTTAAAGCAATTTTCTATAACGCTTGCAAACAGCTTCCTCCACGCAACGACTTGTCCGGGGGAAACATTTAAGATATCGCGTGAAATTCATCGATAAGCCGAAGACAAAGGGGAAAAAAATTGATTTGGCGTAGTATTAGGCAGAAGTGACATTTCGCAACGGTAATTACCGGAAGAGATTTTCGAAATATTTTAGCGGTAAAATTATTACGACTAAAACCGGTATGATGATAGTTCCAGTCTGGTCCGACTGTAATCTAATTTTATTTTTTGCTCATCGAAAGGAAACGAGAATTTGCGTTAAATCCAAAGTATGTGTATACAGCTAAATCGAACAACGCTTTTCTGACAGTTCCCGCTTACTTCAGCGTCACTCCTCTTGTCAACTTTCACTCGCGAGCCTTAATGTAGGTTGAAGATTAAAAGAATAGCCGGAAATTCGTAAAAACGAAATATTTACGACTAGCCGGCAATTGTTTATTCATTTTTCTCTTCCGCTAAAAACCGTTAACCTTCGCATTTTCATGAGAAATTTTCCTGCTCCGACAAAAAGGTACAAAACGAGCGTACTTCAGCGGCATTTAAATTATTAATTTAAAAATCTCAACCGCTAGTCCGTAAAAATAGAAAAAAGAAGAATTAAAGGTAAAAGAGACGATACGGCTTTACCACTACTTTCTCTTCCTGTAGACAGCTTAATTATAATTCGGTTGTAAACAAACAATTTCAGAAAAGCGTGTAGGACCATTTCGGGTATCGGCTACTAAATTAGATAGATCATGAGATTTCGGGAGTTGCCTCGATCCGGATTCGAATCGCTTCCAGGTATATATTTAATCTGAAATTCGATATATTGGTTATGCGAGAGAATTATCTGGGGGAAAGTAAAGGCGGATCCAGTGAGAAAGGAACTGGCCCCAATTATTCTCTTTAGATCCATAAGATCCTTAAGTACATTATAAAAAACTTTAACTTCACAATTCACGATACTCTATCAATGCTTTACTTTCTCACTAGACGAAAAGGCGTTTATAGGACGATTTTCGCTCAGTTTACATTTCGATCGATACGATTGAAAGATGGAAATAACGCCGCCAAAGTTGGTCCGCATTTAGAGTAAAGGGGCAGTAATAACTTGATTCGTTAGTTTGATTTTATATCAACGTCGTTTTAATAGTAAGTAAAGCAATTCCCATACCCTTTAACAGAATGTCGGGTATTGTGAAAAATTAAACTTTTCATAATGTACTAAGCCTAACAGATCTGGCGAGAATACTGGAGCTAGTTCCTTTCATACAATATGTTCATTTCGCCAGAATATGTTTCAGACAGTTCAATTCCATAAACAAATGGCGCAACATAGAGCATCTATACCGTTCGACAGCGCGACACAGTTTCGCAACGGTAAAAATCCGGCAAAAGTACTTTTTTATTCGCGGCCATTTTTGCGAACGTCTTTAAATTTATCGAATTTCACATTAAGTATTCTCTTCGGGACATCGGTATGTACATATGTGTATGTAGTAGACCGGCGACGCGAGAAAATTTACCCGACACTTAAATACAAAAACGAACGTGAATTTTTTTCAAACGGAAGAACTGGTTTCAAGCGTGGTTCACGACCGTATTCAGAAAACGCGTCATTTTTACGACGTACGAACTTTGAAAATTTTCCCCCTTATATCTCACTCGAAGGTGTGGTGCAATAATAAATTCTCTCAAGGCTTTTTTCCTAGGAAACGTTTTCATTCACCTTCCGCGACTCATTAAGTAAAGAGCCCCGATTTCGAGTTGGACAGGGTTCAGTTTAGCCCCCCCCCCCCCCAAAAAAAAAGTATGAAAAAAAAGTTTTTGAATGCCAAAAAAACTTGAACTTTTTGGGCGCCTGTGTCGTCAACTAAAAATGAAAATTTTACTATCCACTGATTATTTCTCTCGCTTTCGGCTTTATTTATTTATTTAAATTTACTACTCGGGCTCATGGAAGCATGGATATATTAACCCATTTAACGGATTTTTGTTCATTTTCACAGAGCGTGTGTGGCGATGGCGGGCTACGAGCCATTTTTGTTTTCCTTCTTAATTTATCTTTGTCGTTGACGGAAATAACGTCGTAATTGTATGTGTATATCCAAGTGTTGCTAATTATATGAAATATAAATAATCGAAAACAAAAAAAAAAAAAAAAATACGAACGCGGAGTACACAGTAAGATAGAACAACTAAAAGGTCGTTGTCGTTGTCGAAGCATTATATCGATAATAAAATAACGTACCAACGAGTTATTATTCGAAAGTTCCGTAACATCGTGATAATAATGGGTACTCTGTTTTATTAATACACGTACTGAATAATATTTTGCTTAGTGTTCATCTTGCTTGGTCAAAAAATATCAGATAATAATTCTTAAAATATATCAGGGTGCACATTTTAACGCTGTTTAATTCGTATGTCGCCTTTTTTTTTCTTTTTGCTTTTTTAGAAAATGTCAGTTATTAGCTTTTAATATTTTTACGATTAAAAAATACACATGTTCAAAAATCCAAACAAATTTCTAGGATACTAAACCGCTGTTATTAAATTTCATCTCAAATTTAAATCAGTTTTGTTTTTCCGTACGGTATTATACTTGTTTTTTTTTTTTGTTTTTGTCACATTTTTGCATATCTACATTAACAAACTTCATCGTCCGTAAACGTGAAAGACAATCCGTGCAAGAACTATTATTAATTCATTCGTGCTGTAAAAGAAGCTGTAACGAACGATTATACGGTAAATCTGACGCCAAAGCGAATGTAAAATATTTAATAATTCGCAAAATCTTCAAACTGCACGTCATCATCTGGTTTTGATGGTCTGATACATTTTCGGTTGAAGCGGTGTGAAATAATACTTCGATCGCATACTGCATCAGTAATGGTTAGATTTTTACTATTTTTTTACTCAGATCTGTCTTAATTTTAGTAAAATATTGTAAACATCTTTCTCCAGCGTGAAAAGTCTTTTGTAACGATGTCGCTGTTTCATCGCTTGTGTGCAGAGTTGCACGTTGTACAAGTAAAAATGTAGTTGTCGAACGATCTGTTCACGGAGAGTTCGATTTTTATCGAATCGCTAATGAAAAGCGAAGCGGTTTAGCATCAGATAAGAAAAGCTGTTCTTCGAGAAGACCTGTTTCTATTTGACGGAAATGTTGGTAATAGGCGGTAGTTATAATTTTTAGTTTTCGTTGAGAACTTTCTACATTATCGCAAATACTGAGCGCAACCGAAAGTTAACATTGATCATTATTGTGGTTAAATACGATATTTCGATGATCGTTGCATAAGCGTAAATTGTAATTTTACAAGATGCAGCGTTTAGTGGCGCATAGTTAAACTACCGTGGAATCCCTTTAAATGGAAATCGATAAAAGTGTGTTTTACAACAGGCTTTAGCTTCTTTTCAACACTGCAGTATTGCAATTATATCGCTAGACGTTGTGCCATACAAAACGCTCTTTTTTGGAAAACCTGCTTTTTTAGGTGACTAGACGGCAAATTGAACTAAATCTTGAAAATTTCACCCGTTTGTTCATTTAGCGGAAGATAATCCGGACGAGAAAAATTAAAAATGAAGAAACACTAGACAAGATCGACCAGAGAAAGTCATCAATTGACCGAATGAACGCTAAGACATGAAGGAAAAATCAGAAAGAAACGAAAAATAAGAAACACGTTTATCGCTTAAAAAAAAAAAAAAAAAAGACACACTAGATCAAACAACTATGCTGCAACTACGCTGAACCGAGGAGAGTTGCGGAAGATCGGAAACGCTAGGTATTTGTTATCACGTCACGAGAGGAAGAATATGCCTGTTTAGCCATCGATCCTAAACAGTTGTCATTATCACTCGGAGCTGTTTGTACGTTTGCCAATTCGTTTTTTGTTTATTTTTTTTTTTCTTAGTCATCATCCCCCGTCTTGCTCCTAAGGTATTTTTCGCCCAATCGCGTTCTTCAAAATCCATCGCGTCTTAACAATATTATTCTTCTTCACTTTTCAACATCTCGAACCAATGTCTTTTTTTCCGATACCGTTTCGCATCTAACATTTTTTCTCTCCACGAAATATTCCATTTCCTCTTATCCCCTATTTCGGCAGTTGGTTATTTGTCAATTTGTGTTGCCTACTTAGTTTTCACATAATTCCCGCGCAGCTTTCATTTTTGATTAATAGAAAAAAAACGGTGGCACTCCCTTGTTGAGCTTTTTTTTTTTGTCTTTAAATTCATTTATAATATCAGCGTTTGCGTATACATATTGTTAAATTAGTTGAAGAAATAATGAACAATCAATGAACGTGAGATGATAACGTTTCTTCGACGTAATATCTCATTATCAGTACTAGAAAAAAGGAGAAAATATCGAATTAGTATAAAGCATCACTGAAATATGTACAAACAGAAATAGTCATCGCGCTTAAAATTGACCTGGTCGACGAACAAAAAATTTTCAGACGTGCATTATGACCTTTAATCGAGAAAGAACACGCAAAATGTGTTAAATCTTTGATCCGGATATCGCATATTTAATGCTTACTAAAATATTTCTCCAAGTTATTCTACTTCTCTACATTAAATTTAGGCCTCTTTCAGATACTCGGATAAAATATTTACTATATTTTTACTAATACCTCTAGCCTCTAATGCATTCTCGATAAAACGTTTCTAGCATATATCTATTTACCGAGATTTAATAGTTTTCATTATTTTCCCGATTACATCAATGAAGTTTGCGATTATTATTAGCCTTCGCAAATAGATTAGTTAACAACTTAACGAAGGTTTTTTTTTTTTTTTCCATTTTCTAATGCGGGAAAAATACGCTTTTCTAGCCTTACAATTTTCGACTGCGAAGGCACTGACGACGACGTCGGATGTCTAAGAATTCCTTCGAACCTTTCGCAACCACCGCGCAAAATAAATCCGCGAAATAAGGCGGCTAGAACCTTAACAGAGTGTGACTGTCCAGTGAAATATTAATCTGGATAATAAACTTTTCGAAACATTTTTTATCACAGGCCAAGTTGCGGAAAAAATTATTTTCTTTACCGAGGGAAAAAAAAACCAAAAAAAAAAAAACAAAACAAAAAACGATGAGCTAAAGTCCTGCGAGATTGTCGGCAAAGCGAGAGAGAGTCGTTTTCGTAAAAGAAGGGATAAAAACGAACACGGAGAGACAAAAAGTGTGACGGGAAAACGGAAATACCGCAAATTCATGAAAAACGCAATTAATATATCGTACATTTTATCTCGTTAATCGTTAATTAAGATAAACAGTGAAAAATTACAAAATAACCGTGTATAATCTCATACGGGCATATGTTTTTCCGGAACAAAGGCCTCCTATAATACTGCATTCGCAAAAAAACGTGTCAGTGTTTAACTATAAAGGGTTATTTTTAAAATACATCCGAAAATCACTAATTATTTAAAAAACACGTTCATTACGCACAGGTGTAAAAATTCAATTGCCGCAAAGTTTCGTACATAGACGACTTTATTTTTTACGTACGCGCCAAACTTCACTTCAGCGTGTCGATGGAACATTTCGGAAAAGTAATTTTTCCATCGTCCCGCAAGTAATAATTTTCATCGAGCCACGAGCCATCGGCAGCAATGACAAAAAGATCGTGCTAATTAATTGTGAGGAATGTTGTAAAAAGGAAAGAAAGAACATAACGGAATAGGATGGAAAACGCTCAGGTATCTCAACGTTCACTAGCCGTTATCAATTGCGGGCACCCTCGCAATCGGCCAACGTTGTCCTCTATAGTTACGTACGGCAAAGACTTAGCGCCATACTCTTTAATTAACGCGTTAAATTGTATAAAGGGCGCCAAAGCGTATCGAGCGCTTGGTAGCATTAAAATCAGATTAAATGACGATATTTCTATTCATATTACGATCGCAGTTTTCAATGATAAAACAACCGGTTGGTTCCGGTTTTTGTTGTCCGCACGGTAGCTCGAAATCCGCTGTCACGTAAGATTGGAGTGACAATGATCGTGTTGGACGGTCACCGCCACTGGAGCGAACTGTCCTTTGCGGCATCAGCATGGAACGACTTGGTTCCGTTCCACACCAGCGGGACTGCTTAAGGTCTTCTCAGGTATGCTCGCCGGTGCTGCTGGCCAGCGGAATGGAACAAAGCCGTTTAATTGCTGACGTTGCAAAGTGGCCCGCACAAATTGACCGTTAAAACGGATGCGGCAGATCTTGGAGTTTTATTCAAGGATTTACACATTGGTTTTATGTTCCGTTTAATTCGTTTGGCTCACGGTGTACACCCTCTTAAACCAGATCAACGGAAATTATTGAATTCCTCGCAACGCGCAATTGAATTAGTATTCATATTGCGTTTGCGACAAGCTATCGCGAAATAAATTCTCATACGTGAAGGTTGAGCAAAAACACTGAGAACAGTTTGAAATGTATATATTTATATATTTAATATGTACATTTTTTTTTTTTCTTCAAATAAAAATGATGCCATGTTATAGTTCAGATTAATGTAGAAACGTCTTTAATTTAGGCGAAAAATAAATAGTTCAGGAAAAATCGGGGCCAAAATATTTACCCGATAGAATTCGACAATGAAGCGAAATTTAGAACGACATTCATCCGGAGGGAGCTACGATTAATAATTTTTTTATACACTTGAATGGCGGACTAATGAGGGAAAATCAACGCGTACCAGTTGTACCAGTTGTACCAGTTGAAAAATGGATAATCTGTTTTACACCTGTAGATGTAACTTTTTTATTTCGTTAGAAATAAGGATCCTTTTTATGTAGTTTCTATATAGGAGTGCCTGGCGTTTTTTTTTGTTTTTTTTATTAATTAGAGCAAATATTATTGGTCAATAAATGAAACACACTGCAAATACAAGTAACTGGAGCTTGCTCACAAGAATCAATTCTGGGCCCGTTATTACGAAATTTACGTACTTCAGCATTATCTAATGTATAAAACTTTTCCTTCGCATATCACGAGATAAGTCTACGCAGTTTACTGTTTTTTTATATTCGTTAATAATCAATTCGAAAATTTTTAGATCACGCCATTACGATTATAGTTAAATATCTATCAAATCATAGACCGAAATGGATCACTAAACGGTTCAGAAGGTAATTTTATTGCTGTACCTATGCCACTGTTAACCGGCAGAATAAAAATGTCGAAATACAGTTCCAAACATCTCGTTATTTCACCGATACGATGAAAACCACAAAAAACCCTTAAAAATGCTGCACTGTATCGCTAAACATACCAAAAACAAACACTACTCTATTCATGTCGTTTCATTATGTACCGAACGTACCTTTACGTGTATTGCCATTATTTATGTATTACTTAATTTTTTTTTTTTTTTTGTTTTAACAACATTTTTTGCTTTTCATTAGATACGCCTCTATTTTCTGAAGTGTGGCATCGTATTATAAGATAGGAATATTAAGAACAACACAGAAATTTACAGTTCACAGATCTTAACAACGAACAGGCCAAACTGCGAAATTCCAATAGCCAAAATAAAGAAGACTGACACATCAATTTATTCGTTATATCAGTAATAATTCAGTGTCGAAAATTCATACATTATACGATTCGTAAATGGCCGTGTTCATTTCAACAATGATCTAGACTATTTTGGACTTTGAATAGTAGCTAAAAAAGTTCCTCATTTGACGTTTCAAAGGAGCTTTTTTCAATGAAAATAACGCAGATGATTTCATTGCAGCAGTATCTTGCGGACTCAAAATACGCTATCCCGAAATTTTTAATTTTTTTAAAAAAGGAAATTTATTTTATTTTATTTTATTTTATTGATTAATTAAATTTTGCTCACTTTACACCGTAAGTCGTTCAATTTTATGTGGTGCTTACGATCTTTTAAGTTACAAATTTTGTACATAAATAAATAAAGTAAACCGACTGAAACTATCTTCTTTTTGTTGATCAGTTCCTTTAATAAGCGAAAGAACGCGTATTATAATATTGGTTAATGTTTATCCATTCTGGTAACCGGAGACAAAAGTAGACAACACGGATAAAAGCGTACAAAAAGACGCACTGTAATAAAGACTTAAACGAACAAAAGCGCACTGGTTCTTTTTAAGATATTATAAACTTCGGCTCTGGTTTCGACCAAAAAAAGGTAAATCGGGTGAAAGCCAACTCTTAATTATCAAAAGGCAAACCAACTGGTAATCAGGAGCCAAGCGATACAGGCCAACCGGTAACTGGTAGCCAAACATGTAGGTATTTGATAAATATTAAAAAATAGTGCATCATTTAGACACAGTCGGTATGTTTTTCGATTTTTTCTCTACTGTAGAGACGGATTATGCAACGGTAAACGTTTGGTTTATTTTGTCCCGAAGCAGTGTGAAAACACTTAACTAAAACCTCGAGATGGTAACTCGATTTTCATCGGGATCTCATACAGAAAAACATTAAATTATTAAGAGCACCGCTGGAATTTTATTTATGTAAAATATTTATAAGAGGAGAACATTTTTAAATGTAATTTACCGATGAAAAATGAAATAGTGAGGTATGAAAATTACACAACTGGATATAAAAAACAAGGTCAGTCGGCAATGTTTCACGCATTCGATATTCTTTACGTTAAATTACAGATACATTTATGTAAAATACTAAATTCGAAGCAAATATTTATAATAATCGAAATTGTGACATTGTATTTACTTTTTCTCACAGCATTCCCGCGCATATTTATGAGTACTTAAACTTTTTTATCATCATTATCGAACTTTTTTGAAATTTCTTTTGAAACTTGAAAAGTTTTCCCTTATTTGTTATCAAATATTTAAACTTTGAGTCATCTGCTTTCCTAACGATCCTATTATTTTAGTTTTCATAGGCCGTCAACTTATTTTATTTTTAGATTCTATAAAAAAAAAAAATAAATAAATAAATAAATAAATAAATTTAATAAAAATAACAACTGTCAAATCTTACATTTTTTTTTAATGTGTGTCGGTATTTTATATTAATGTGTTAAAGTGTGTATTTATGAACACAGTCGTAATGTAATTTTATAAATGAAATTTTTTTTCCCATTAACTGAACATTTTACATTAAAAAAAATTCCGACTTCAAGAAAAATATTAAACTAGAAGTATTTTTGAATATAATTTATACTTTCTTATTTTTTTTAAAAAAAAAAAAGAAAAAATCAGTAGATAAAAATTCACAAATGAAAGGTTTTTATTAATTTCAATATGAAGATTAGAAGACCTGATAGGTGAATAATTTTCCTACCCACATTTAGGAAGCTCATCTCGATGTACCCAAATGTCCAAAAGTAAAATATTGTTTTTAAAATTTTCGTGTCTGCGGTATTATCTTTGGAGCTTAACTTTAACTTTAAAGATGGAAATTTGACTATCCTAAACGAGAGAAATTTCTTTCAATGTACGTATTTATAAACTGGTTTAGTAGTATATGCTATCGACCTGGGGAACGTTGTTCGAGGTAGTAATAGCTCGCCTGAGAATTGGACACACCAGATTGACGTATAACTCTACCTTTTCCAATACACCGAACCGCCTCTCTGTTCGGAATGTCAATGTCAACTGTCAGTACACGATATTATTATATTGATTATCAGAAATACCAAAAAGAAAGACGGACCTGTTACGGTTGTAATAATTTAAGCATTATAATGCTTAGTCGACAATAGCATCTTACTAAATATTCCAAAATCATGTGATATTTATAATAAATTATAGTTTACAGTGATGATGTAAATGACTAAGCTGTCAAGCGTCGTTAAATGAAAAAAAAAAAAAAAACTAGTTTAAAATTTTTAAATTATATAATTTCGGCATTTGTATGAGTCTCATTGTTTTTATTAGCCCCAAATAACCAGCCTTCCATCAATATACTACACGTCCGGTAACAAAAAAAAAATCGAAATTTTGAGATCTGCTAAACTCCGCGAGTTTCCAGATACGAAGGTTTACATCAGCTATAATTTTGCAAATAAGTGAAATAAGGGCGAAAAATTGTCTATTTCAGTGTTTCCACACTATCCGCGTATTTCTGATGAGGAATTGAAGATTAATTATTTCGTTAGTTCGATTAATAATCCATTTTTGCATTTTTAAAAGAAAAATAAAAAGAGAGCGTTCTATAACTCTTTACTCACTTATATTTTTATAACACGGAAAAGCTATTTAACTAAAACATCGAGTTACCGAGCGATCTCGAAGACACACAAGTTTCTATTATCAAATAAAACTGAAATTCGGTCAAGTGTGTCGAAAATAACGTAGAAACTTCAAATTTCTGAATGTGATAGTCAGCGATTTTAGCATTATATCGGTTTATTGGTAACTTATTCGCGTCCGGGGACAATATTTGTATGAAAAACACTATGATTTTTGATACTGAATTCGCTGACGAAAGATAAAATAAGAAAGCGGTAATCCGGTTAACTAATTACTTCGATATGAATTAATTATCGTCAGATTGATGTTAATATCAGATTTTTCCACAGATTGAAAACACCGACACACTCATAGCAAACGGAATTTTTATAAAAGAATTACTTTGTCTAAACATTTTTAAACTAAAAATTCAATTGAAACGATTTCATAAAAATAAGAACATAACAAATCCCCCCCCGGCATATAAATGTCAGCCTGAACATGCACATTTATTTCCATCAAATAGGCGTAAAATTAATATGAAGTTTGATAAACGTCTTACATATTTTAAAAAAAAAACAAAAAGAAAAAAAACGATATTTCTCAATTCTGGACGAGTTAAAGTGGAACGAATTTTACCGGCGAAATCAAAAATATCCTAACACGGAACATTGTCACTGTGTACTAATATACTTTATCCTGTTCACCCTATTTTTTATAATGTTTGATAAATAAGGAAATATAACTTCTTAGTTAACATATTATTTAATTCTCTACAATAATAAACGCGACGATCTTTTTTCTTATTTTGCAATTATAAAAATGTGAGTGGTTAAGAAAGAGAACAAGAAAGGAATATTTCGGACAGGCAGGAGGAAGGGGAAGAGTTCATCTCTTAAAAGGATGGAAGAGGAAAGAAACGTGAGTCCACCGCCCATCTCGGTATACATGGTTTCAGGGAGTTGCTGTAGGAACTTGAAAATATTTTTCCTTCTCAGTCTACTCTCTGAACCTCTCGCTGTTTTAGTGTCAAGACGATGATCGGGGAGTTTCCGTAGTTCCTCAATGTTTGGAAACATTTCGTCGCTTTTTTTTTTTTTTTTTTTGCATTACCTCTGCTACATATTATACAACACCCCGTTTTTGAAATAAACCATGAAGCATAACGATGCGCAGTAACCTCTGTGAATAATTTTAATATTACCCCGCGTGAGCAAATCAGTGTGCTCCATACAACCAGATTGGCTTTAGCGTATAACAGGAGCTTAAGTTCGGATCGTTTCCCAATGTGAGCCGATATTGGGTATTTTAGCATGTCGTAGTTTTTCTTTTTTTTTTACAAAGATATATTGTTTTTCTGGTGTACGCGCCAAGATATTACTGCCTTATTTTGCGGAATTTCATTTCCATATAAAGTAATTGCAGAATAATACCGGGGCTCGAAAAAATGAGTAAACGGTCGTCAATAACACAGCACGACACAGAAAACATGAAATATGCAAAGTTATGTCTATTTTGTGTATGTAGAGAATCGTAAGGATCGTGTAGTCTCATTCGCGGTTACAGTTTTAGCTGGATACGAAAACATCAGTATAGATTTTTTTAGAAGAAAAAACAAAAAAGAACTGTAAAATCAGTATGGCGTTAACCGAATTTGCGAACTTCTCCCGCCCAAGCTGCAACAGTCCCTCGGCTTCACAAATATGTTTTCAATTGCTCGTCTTTCGAAGCATCCGGCAAATTTTGCGAGCGAACATTCTCTTTCGATGGCGTTCAATTTTCGGCAAAAATGAAAAGGAAAAAAAATCATCGTTTTTTGACCTATTAAACGAGCAACTCTCTCGAGAAAGAAATAAAATCGCACGCAGTCGCCACCTCCGGGTAAATGACTAATGTGCAACGTTCGTCGTGACTGATGTTAAACTTTTTACGCTTATTCGGAATGAAATGTCAACGCTGGCACCACCGTAATCGGGTCGCATCGCGAAGTCGATTTAGTCTCGTCGACGACGCTGTACGAAATGATGATTATTCTACTAATTTTTGGCTCGTTCGTAAATAATTCGTAATAAAGCAGGCAATTATTTTCTGATTTTTCATTACAAATGATCGGCGGCTTTTCAATTCGGACGATGAAGAGAAAGGCGACCGGAATGGCCATAGAAATGGCCGAAGGTTAACCCCGTGACCACTGCCACCGAAACACGTTTATCCTCGACATCTTTAACTCTCTGAAAACCGTCCGCAGTCGATTACGTAACTCTAATTCAGAAGTGCAATTATTAGTAACGATACACATATCAGAAACCAGTTCTCTAACTCGCTCCGCTCAAACCACTCGCTGCATTAGCAAATCCAATCTTATGTAAAACTATTTTTCGCTTTTTCGTTAGTTTTTCTTTCTCTCGCGCATACATGCTTTTTTCTCGCTTTTTCTCGTTTTTTCCCATTTTTTCTACCGAAATCGAACACTATTTCACTTTATGAATAATTTACGTAATTACAAATACGCTTTGATCTTGATTCGCTTTTCCAGTTTCTGCTTAACATTCCCCGTATTCTTACTGTCGACGAAATTTTTTAAATTATCTTTCCTCCACACTTACCTAAAAACGCGCACCTGCACTGCACCAAATCTAAAGTTACCACTTCTAAATAAGTATATCGATTATTCTCCGCTTTAAAATAAACAAATATTTCATTAGAAATGTACCTGTCATGAAAGTTAGCCGTATGAAACTCCGTCGACGGAACTAAAAAACTCAATGGAATAGCGGTTTTTTGTTGTTTTTTTTTGTTTTTTTTTTCTACCCTACATAAGTTCTCTCCTCACTTGAAAATAGATAAGTTTTATGGTTTAAATGAAAACATTTCTCTTTATTTAGCGAGAAAGGAAATGGTCAAAACAGCGCGATTGTAATAATTCGCGGCAAAATTGTAAAAAGAAATTGACAGTGAATACGAGATTTATTCGCCTCTGTCAGTTTTCACCGTATATATTCCCACAACAAGCGGTCATATTTTTCTTTTAGTTTTTCCACTCTACTACGTCTAGTCTCTTTAAAACGCATCCCGTCGTCATTTGTTGTTAAATTAGAATTTTTTAGAAAAATTTCGGATTCTCTTTTCCTTACCCATTCTTCACCGACGGCTCTAAAGGACACTTTCAATGGAGTTTTGTTTGCCTTCTTCTGTCTTTACCGAAATTATTCTGAAACATTGTTGAAACTTTCCTCCTTCCTAGAAAATACTTAATTGATCTCTATAACTTTTTCCGATAATTCGAATTTGAACAAACAACAATTAGACTCTTTATAGAAAAAATATATATCAAAAAAAAGAATCCAGTCAGGAACCAAGTTCCTTACACTTTTTCTTGTTTTATTATCATTATTAAACATTAACATTGTGGAAATTATTACTCAATATCGAAAATTCTGGAAAAGCTAATGTTACAAAGAATCTATCCATTGCTAACAAATAATAATATCATTCCTAATCATCAGTTCGGATTCTGGACGCAGCATTCGATTGTCCAGCGGTGTCATAGAGACTGGTGGAAGCGATTTCGTCAGTACTAGAGAAGAAAGAAGTGTGTTCCGCCGCGGTCTTCCTGGATGTGGCCCAGGCGTTCGATCGAGTTTGGCACATGGGGCTTTTGTATAAACTGAGAAACATTCTTCCAACAGATATGTATTTAGTTTTTTTTTTTTATCTTATTTACAAAATAGGACCTTTTTGGCAAGAATTAATGATGCAGTATCTGGGGGGGGGGGAATTCTTGCGTCTGTCCCGCAAGGTAGCTTGTTGAGGCCGGTTCTCTACTCGATTTATACCTCTGACTTGCCAGTATCAAACCAAACTATCATGGCAACTTACGCAGATGATATAGCCATATTAACTTTGAACATTAATCCTATACACACCCAAGTATGGCCGTATAAAACCATATAGACAGAACACAAAGCTGGGCCAGAGACTGAAGGATTAAATTTAATGAGGAAAAGTGCCAACAGGTGACTTTTACAAATGGATTTATCGCATGTCCTAAACTAAAGATAAATGACATTGAGATCAAACAAACCGATTCAATTGAGTATCTCGGTATGTATTTGGATCGCTGGCTTACGTGTTCGTGTGTGGTGTAAATCCGTAAGAAAATCTTCACACGCGCCAAACAACTGACTCCATTAATAGGAAAGAAGTCACCTGTAAATCTAAAGCTGAAAAGATCTGTCTACTTGATGGTCATAGCGCCGTTATGGAGGTATGGACTTGAACTACATGAGAACTCTCGCAGATCCAAAGACAACAGTCAATTATTCTCCGAACAATTACGTCCAAAGTATGTCTCTAATTTAACTTTGCATAATGATCTAGATATTCCATATGTTAAAGCAGTGCACGTCGAACAGTATCAAAAATTCTTCGAAAAATTAAAAAATTAAATACTAACCCGTACATAAATAGAATGTATATTAACGCTTTTCCAGATAATCCAAGACGAAGGCTTAAGAGGAGGAAATGGTGCCGTGGCGCCCTTCCTATCACTTAATAGCATTTATCACTTAAATCATTCCGTGATATAAAAATATTTAAACCGTTACCTGTATAAGGAACATAATTGCGGTATAATAGTTACAATAATGTTAATCCTTTACCCCGGAATAGCTTCTACCAGTACTCTACGGGCAATGCATAGCCACATCTGTCGCCATAGTGAGGGCTATAAGCTTTATATATTCCTGGACTCCTACTGGCTGTGGTTGAGTGCATTTGTTGCCATCGTGTTCTGGTGCTATGTGAAATACTTTCTTTAACCAGGATCCTATAATGCCAAGTCGCATTGTCACTATAGGGGCCGGATACTGATTTTATATATTTCCTTGCGCATTCTCGCAGCAGAAATGGTATCTCGGACCTAATTCTCTCGTTGAATATGGCCTGATTTATTTGGTAGGTTAAAGTAGAAGTCACTGGCGCTGTTTATGGCCTCTTAAAGCCAGTACAGTGGCGGGAGGGGATGACTCCTCAGTTTAATTGTCAGCAGTTGTCTTGTATAAATCCTATGATTTCCTGGATGCTGTATATTTTGCTATCCGGGTTCTAGGGGGTGGTCGGAGGTGGCTTAGACATTACCGGACTGCTAGGCGAGGGTTCAAAGGTCAAAGTGGCGAAATAATGGCGAAGGCATGGGTAACGTCATAGGATGGCTTGGTTGTATATTTGTTAATTTTTTGCTATTTCCCGCCGTTTTCTTGTGTTTTAGCGCCTTTCACACAGTTTTCCTCAATTTTTCACCATCTTTGTCAGGTTTGTACTAATTCGGCTCTCTCAACAGGTATGGTGACGTTGTAGGATGGCTTGATTGCATTTTATTGAAAATTGCGCCCGCAACAAATGGGTATGCAACACATATGTACACTGTGCTGAAACGAATCATTTCTGCCTACTTTCGGGTATGATGTAGCCGAACTGTGTGGGTTTTTGTCAATGAAGTGTGGAAATTTAAAAGGTAAAATAGACCTGTTAAAATTTTAAAAAATTTGAATAAAATAAAAAAATATTTTAAATAAAATGACTACTATAGTAATATGGAATCTTAATCAATTGTTTTCTATTATTTATTTTTTTTACGGAGAAATAAAGAATTCAGCTTTACATGATGATTTCGCCGTTTAGATAGCCCACATTAAAAAACTTCGTTCCAATTAATGGCCGACATGTTCATCACAGTCCCATGTTCATCACCATAAATGTCTGTGTTCCCGAAACAAGACAGTGATTAGTTTTTAATATATATATATATATATATATATATATATATATATATATATATATATATATATATATATATATATATAATATATTTTCCAATAAAGTCGGTTTGTTGAAGTTTTCCCCTTCTGCTGAACGCCGGGTCTACCGTTATTATTCTGAGGGAGCTGTCTTTATTATTACTTTTTCCTTGGTTTCTCATAAAATCAGATTACCGCAGTATAGGACATCTTGCCTCTCCTTCCTTCTCCGCTTACTGATTATGTAATTTTTCCCATACACTCTATTCAAACTGACCCCTATTGTGGATTCCTGGACATTCTGTAAACAAATGTCATAATTCTAACCGTTCATCTAGATTATTCGCGGTATATTTTCATTTCACAATATTCCCCCCTCTCCACCAGCTAAACTACAGTCAAACTCTTATTCCTCATCGTTCTCCAATCCTGATTATTCCTTTTATCTCTCTATTACAAGCAACTATGCGCTATCCTTGGTTTTGCAATTCCTCCTCTTTGCGCCATTAATCTCTACAATCTGTCATATTTACGCTTCAGACAAAAGTTTGCTTCCATAACCATATCTTTCTGGGGGTAATGAAAAAATCTGCTACCTTTTTGGATTTTTTTTAGCATGGAACATGCTTTAGCCGTGACGTAATTAGCAGAACACACTAAAGTGGAACGCGAGGGTGTTGCACGGGAGATAAATAAGGATACCGCTTTTTCTTCCAGTTGTCTTAAGTCAGTCGTGTTCGGACGCGCTCCGATAATGTTCGTCTGTCATGGTGTGATGATTGTCGCTCATCGACGTCTACATGTAAATGTATTATGCATTATAATGGTGCATCTATTAAGAAAAGATGTAAATCTGTTGTCGAATGAATGAAAGAAATGTGATTACGTAGAAGTATTGTAATATAGGGGTTTCGATGAAATGTACGAATTAAAGAAAACGAAAACTTTTGATGAATGAAATAAAGAGCATTGAAATTATACAAATTCATGGATATGAAAGACACGGAAATTGTGCAAATCTCTTAAAAAGACAGTTTCCAACGAAAGTTATCTTATCGGTTTACAGTCTTACACATTTACATATCCGGTCAGTCGTGTTCGGAGCAGCGATGATGTTCGTCTGGCCTATCGGTGATTGTCCAACTGATCTTCGTTCGTCACATCGACAAAACTGATTCTAAAAATTACATAAGTTACTTCAGCTATCATAAACTCATACTGTCCATTACTTCTAAGGATCATGTGACATCAGAATAAAAAAAATTTAAATAAAATCGTCTACATTATTATTTTTTTTCGAATTCATGACGTCCATGATCGTATCTTCAATTTTAACATATCGTACAGAAACAGTTGAAAGTGTATCAAAGATAATTAACAGGCGGCAAACGGCTAAAGCATGTTCCCCATGTTTTTTGAATTTTAGCCGCAGGATTTAAATAGAAAGTATCGAAAAGCGTTCAGCGTTGTTTTTTTTTGTTTTTTTTTTTTGATGTCACGGTAAACCTGCTGTGTTGTCACCTACCATAATGTAGTTAGTTTCGTTCGAGCTCGGTTCGGATTCCGCTGCCGCACATTGTAACTTCCAAAAATTTCACTCTTGCGCTGAGTTAATGTCCGCAGTGGACGCCCCCCACCGAAAAAAACGAATAAAAAAAACCTGCTACATTTCATACAATTTCCTTTTTGATCAGATTTAGTAATCAGCTCTTCTGTATCACAGAATTATCATTTGAGGGTCTGGAGGGTTTCTCCATGACAAGGTCCAAAGAGCCCCCAGTATTCGCGAACAGAAAAAAAAAATAGTGACTGGTTTTTCAACATTACAAAGTGTAAAATTCCACATGTGCGCATACTTGGTTCAATAAAATCTGCATTCAACATAAAATAACGCCAAACAAATAATTATTTAAAATTCTCAATTTACGCAGATTTTACCTCTTAATGCGGTAATCAAATATTTAAGCGATATTTCTATGTTTTTCTTTTGAAATGGTGACATAAAAAAATGATAACAACCTATATTGTTTTCCAAATAATGATTATGATTATTTTTAATTTATTTATATATATATATATATATATACATTTTTAGTCGTCATCTGCGTAAAGAAAGAAAAAATCGATAACTTTTAATGTTTTTTTTCTTTTTTAGAAACTAACTTTAAGAAGTTCTTCATATTGATCCTTATTCTCGTATAGCCGGTTAATACCAAACTTAACATTCATGAATTTCCCCATTTGTGATGACATTTTAGAAGAATTCTTGTTTTTACGAATGCATCAGATCCCCTCTAACTAGATTAAAACCTTTTGTTTTGTTTTGTTTTTTTTTTTTGTCTCGTCAATCGGGGACCCCATCGAGAAACGATAGGAAGAAGAGTTAATTAATTAAATCTAAATATCGTTTTGATACCCAGAATTTAGAAGTCAAACGACTGCCAGCTGGCACTGAAAATTGGGTTCTCCCGTGTAAAGAAAATTTTTTTTGCTAGTTTATTTCATCCGATGCGGAAGTTGTGTCGAAAGGAGAATATAAAAATTCGCAATTTCATCACACTGCTACTGAATGTTTCTTAAAATCGAGACGATTAATATTTTCACATCAACAATTACCATATGCACGATTAAAACTTTAATTCACTAATTAATTTCGCACATAACACCGCTGATGAAATATATAATGTATACATACATATATAAATACACATTCAAATATCTGCTGATAAAACGAAATTTATCACTAATATACCATCAGCACCTAATTTTCTGTTAACAGAGAACAAAAAATACAGCAGAGTAAGCAATTTTAAATATCTGGGAGAATGGATTGAGCCGAATGTGCTAGAAACGACATTTCAACTGACAAAAAATGTCTATAATAAAAAGTGTATTTCACCTAATGCGAAATTACGGCATTACCGTACGGTTGTTCAGCTCGAGGTACTCTATGCGGCAAAAACCCTGGTATTCAATACGAACGGTATGATCGAAAAACTACACAAAAAAGAAAAGAAAAAAGTTACGAAGAATCCCAAGTCTAACTACTGGAAACAGGGAATATAGACAAAGACCCAATGAAGAAGTATACAAATACTCGGACAATCGACGTGGTGAGAAAAAGTCGAATTATGTTCTATGAACACATAAAGCGCTCAGAACCTACACGGCTAATTAGCCAAATATTTACGTACATTCGAAGTTTAAAGAATAAATGGAGGTGGTTCGAGGAGATTTAAGCGAAATTGGTATAGAATCACGGGTTATTGAAACCCGCCACTCATTGAGGAAGAAACTATCAGAATTGTCAGCTTTAAGGATAAACCGAAATCAGGAATGGGAAAACAGTGGACCAAAGAAAGAAAAGAGCAACATCGACAACGAACGCGACAATATTCGATACAAAAGAAAACCAAAAGTTCAAACAGTTTAAATATCGTGATCCTAAGATGGCTAATTCGAAGAAAAAGAAAAAAATACATATCTGTATCTATATATATCTATCTATCTATATCTATATATATATATATATGGTATTATACTATCAGGATAATTTTTTCTGTTTCCGTGTAAATTAAAGTCCCTTTAAATTACACCTAGCAGGAAAAGAATAAGGATGACTAAATTGACTGGCAGTTGAAGTCTAAAATAGTGACCGAAAGGTTTTTAAAATATTTTAAGTACCGACCGTTAAGCGGGGTGTATGATACCAGCAACTTGCGCACATGTGTTACCACAATAATGGCGTATTAAAGCCCCTATTAAAATCCTTAAAAAATATTTTTGTAACATCATTTAAGAAAGGCATTATTTTTAATGTTTTTTTTTTTTTTTTTAATAAAACTCTGCTAGGTGATTATTGTTTTGCCGTAGGTTTAAAAGACGAACATTTCAAATATCTTCTGTTAGACAATCACGTGTTTTGTTCTACCACGTGTCTTCCATCTGCACCGGCTTACATTATCACTGTGCTCTACAAGTAATACATCAGTAAAAATAACGAAAAAAAAAAAAATAAAATAAAATAAAACACCTATAACTTATTTAATAGTTCGCACTGTTTGTAATAAATACATCAACCGCAACGGGATAGGCTGACATTTCTCGTGCTGTAATTTTTAGAACTCCTTACATAAACATAAAACAAATAAATAAAATTCAAAAGCTCCAAAACCGCACAGCAGTGGCCTAAAAAAAAATGTTCAAAATGTTTACTTTCAACAGACGGCCATTCCATCGGCCGTTCACCCGATTTTTAGTTCAACCTACGACGAAACGACTACAGAAATCAACGATCTCCAACTCCACGATAAAGTATAAAGGCACGTTAATATTATTTGTATGCACTAGCATCTTTTAATTCCATACAGAGATACGTAGTATAAATATGCCAGCATCTTCATACTTTGTCATTATGACCAACTCCCCCATGAGCAAGTTGTATGCACCATAACTGATATACATAGTTCGAGTTGACAGCTGGTCCCTTGGTAAGATTATTACACTTTCGCGCGACACTGAAGAAGAATAATGTTTTCTCATGTTTAGTGTCAAAAAAACAAAAAAAAAAACATGTTAGACATTTAACATTTGCGAACGGAAAATTAGTGTCAGTTTTTAACACATGCGCAAAATGTAAAATTTCAAATATGTCCGTAAATAAAATTCTCAATATTACGTTAATGGAGAATAATTGAAAAGATTTAATCGACGTTTAAGTTTTTTATAATGACGGTATAAAAAAATAACACGGTCTAATTACATTTTTCAAAAATGGCCAATACGATTACTGTAAATTTGTTTTCCAGAGCATATTTTTAATTAATTTATATCGTTCGTATTATCAACCTCGATGTTAAACATTCTCTCGCTAAAAAAAAAAAAAAAAACAATTTCAAGAAGTCTTTATTATTAAATAAAAAATATATTTGTACATATATATATTTGTATATATATATTTTTTTTTTTCGTTTCGATATCCCTGCGTACAGCCTATAAAAGAATCGTGTAGAAATTGTCGGACATGCCTCTAATGAAAACTTATTTCAAGGTTTACTGTATTTTCATTTACTCTTTCGCCCATATTATTCGGAAAATTTCAGAATTAACATATAACCCGGTTGTTGGAATATCTGATTAAAAGTAACATGAACAATTTGGATTTCTTTTCAGACTTTTGTTTTTTCTTCTTTTTATCCGTTTCGTACGAATACCTAAAAGTAAAATGACCGGACGTGGCTGGCACGTAGACTATAACGTCTAGTGGGTAATCAGGCAATATTCCGATATTCACAAGTGATGATCAGAGTTTTCACGGAAAATCATTAACCGCTAGAATGTACAAAAGAGCGATAGTATGATATTGAACGAGAATCGCAAACCAATAAAATAGGTAACATTTTTGGCAAAAGCACGATTCGAAATGGTAAATCAAGCCAAATATATTTGAGATCACTAAGAACAAATCAGCGCGAGATATGGCATGCTGTATAACAACACATAATGCTTGCTTCAACCGACAAAAGTGCAAATATAATCGAAAAAGCAGCGGACTGAAATTGTGTTGTTAAAACGTTCATCTTTTCTACTGCTAAGTAAATGCAACAGCCCCTCACTAAAAAAAAAAAAAAAATAAATCAATAAAACAAAAATAACATACGCAAATATAGTGAATAGAACATTTTGATCGTTTCCGAATCAATTAAATATATCACAACAAAGGGCAAAGGGACCATCAAAAACACGCGTGTACAGGACGAAAGAGAAAATAATAAAACTGAAATTATCCGGGTAATGGCAAGGAAGAAAATGCCGAAATCGATGGATAGACCGGACCGACGTAAGATACTCGTCCGGTTATTTCATCCGTTGGCTAAAAATCGGAAAAGGTGAAAAAAGCAGGCACAATGTCAGCTGCACAATTAAGGACAGGCCCGTGCCCAGAATTTTGTAAAGGGAGGGAGGGGGGGGGATTTTCTTCGCATATTTATTTTATAAATAAAAATACATTTTTCACTAATATTCATGCTATTAATAATTTCCATCATTTTGATTTATACATTAATAATTTAAATAAACGAATTACTGCATAAACACATTAATAAAAATTACATATGTTATTGATTATACTCTTAACAAAAAATTTTGCATAAAATATTAATGAAGTACCTAAGCTATTTCAGTTCTCATTGGGGGGGGGGGGGACCCCCAAAACCCACCCCGTGGACACGGCCTTGATTAAGGAGTAGTCGAAAGGAAAGATGTTCTCCCAAAAAAAGGATAAATTCCGTAAACATTTCGGGGTCGGTGTTACAAGCTTACTTGAAAACTAGCACAACTGAGATAATTAAAAGTTTTCACTTAAAAAAAGTCCACACACACACTAAAATGTCTGTTTGGCGTTATAGACGTAAACTGTTTGATCGAATAAATTACAAACGATAACAAACATTGTAAGCCGTCTGATTAAATAAAACACTGAAATCTTCATTATAAGTAATTTTCTGCCGTAAGCCGCACTAAATTATAAATGTAAACAATTTTTAAAAAATGGCCATTAACTATACCTTTTTTGTTACACGAACACGGCATATGACATTCACCAATTCACAAATGAATCATATAACATTACCTAGATTGTGTAAAAAACATTAAAAAATGAACAATTAATATATATATAAAAACAATAAATATAATAAATATTGTTTTTATATATATATTAATTGTTCATTTTTTAATGTTTTTTACACAATCTAGGTAATGTAGTCTATTCATTTGTGAATTGGTGAATGTCATATGTTGTTCGTGTAACAAAAAAAAAAAAAAATAATATAACATCAGTAATGTTATTGGTCATTTTTTAGTTTACATTTATATACTGAAATCTTCATTAAAAGTCGAATAGTTCCTCGTAAAGTGCGTAATTTTTATTTAATGTTCACTTCCGTGCGAGACTATAGCTAAGCGGCAACACCGGACCTGCCCTTCGACAGGTAAATATGAGCATTTGCTCGAGAAAAACAGCGACATGAAGAATACAGCCGCTCAAAAGATGAAAAAAACCGAACATTTTTGTTCAGCGAAAAAACATTCGCAATTACGCAGAGTGACTGATTTATTATTATTCGAGATCAGTTCATTTTTTTTCACCGCTCAGTGTAATAAGAGATCGCGATCTATATTTATGTATTTTTCCTGTTAACAAGCTAACCCTCTTTCGTGCTCGGAAAGATGTTGCAGAAAGTTTCAAAGTTTATTTCGGACACAAATACGATTTCATAGATTTGTTTCAAATTCGGTGTTTTTTTGGTTTTTTTTTTTTTCATTTTAATAAACCAAAATTTTAAAAACTACAACTAATCGGAGATTGCCAAATTACTTTTAAACATTTTTGGTAGTACTGTAAATAATAAGCGATCTAACATTTTTTAATATTTTCGTTTTCATTATCAATTCCTTCTTTATCGATTAAAAAATTATTTCGTAAAATTTACAAATGCGCGCACACTATTTGTCGTCTACGAAAATTTAAAAATCATATATAATATACAGAGGCTATTACGTGCAGACAGAAGCGCAACAAGAGAAGATCACCAGGAATGCACACACTCAATTGTGTTGGGCACCCCTAGCGAAAGCTTTTCAACGCATATTGGCTCTAAAAAAGTAAAGTAAAGTAAGTCCGATATATCCTTGATTATCATGGATTATGAAGTTAAGGTTTACACAGTGCACTAACCTCAACGGAACTAGTAGCGGCCCCCCAGCTCATTTCTACTTGGCATTCGCCTTTACTTCCCCAAATGACCCTACTCGACCAAGTTTCATCGTAAGGCAACATCTCATATTTGAACAGTTTAGAAACTAATATGAAAAATTATGTAAATTGATGAAAAATAGTAAAGCTGGCGTCCCATTTGTAATTTTGGAAAAATGTTATTTCCCCCTTTTTTTTTTTTTTTTTTTTTTTTTTTTTTTTGGTCAACGATAGATATCCGAGCACGCTCGCCATGTTAGGTGCACCCTTGCGTACAGCGCGCAAATATTAGGTGCAGTAATTAATTTTACGTAAAAAAGAATTGATAAGGCGTATCTGAAATATATAGAAACGAAAGCGAAAAAAACAGAAAAAAAGTCTAGACATTAATGTGTGAAAGGAATGTAAATCAACAAACCGTAAATTGTTAAACCGGTGGCGGATATGCTGGAAAAGATTCAACGCTGAAGTGAACTCGGTAGCGACGAACGATTGCAAGCGGAGAAATGAGAACGATAGTTGTAAATGCCGAGTTGGAGAGTTGCTTTAATAAAACTACTTCGAATGAAAATGAAAGTGGTCAATTGAACGACGTAACACCTCAGTGCATCGTCTCGACGTCGTTGCAGCTACAGACGCGGCGACGTCCTCAAATCCCTACCTTTCTTCCGTCTGCCACCACTTGTCCATACATGCCGCACAACGTAATTCCATCACACATAAACGACCCCACCTCCCCCTCGCCAGATTTTACTACTAAACGATATTCTAGCGTTGTTTATTTGTTTTTTAATTTTGTATTTAATTACTTTACCTTTTTTTTCTTAAATATTATAAACAAAATTTGGATAAGAAAAAACCGCGCTACCTGGTCTCTTTCAAATATTTCAGTCGAAAAAATAGCCGCATTCTCGGAATAAATATAACATTTTTCTAGAAATTAAAATTACTATTAATTATCAAACCAGCTGAACACCGCCCGCGCACACTTTCGTTGAAAATATAGCACTTTCCGCGAAATGTTTACAGTAAGCTTAACTGGCGATTTTTCAATTGTTCGGGAAAAAAATAAAATTAAATAAATAACGGAACGGAATGAATAAAAAGTAGGTTAAAATCTCTTCCGGGGTAGAGGGGCATAAATTTGAGTTTGCAGTTGCACACGAAGAGTGTGCTCAACAAGATGTATGACTAACATTTTAAAACGCTGAGAAACAGATACAAAAACACTCGATGATTATTTTTACACCTACAAACTCGAAAATAAAAACGACTATGTTTACTTTTCTATTGTTACTTGTACACGCCTAATGTTGAAAACTTCAACTTACTTAAAAATAAAGTAATCACACAAACAAAAAAAGAACCTATCTTTAAGGGACTTCCCCTAGTGTGGCGATGTTAAAATATCTGTTCGTAATAGCGTACATTATCGCTCTGTTACAGCCTTTTTAAAAGATCTCCGAGTACTTCAGCAAGTACGTCAAATAAGTTACTAGGTGAAATTACATATCACACATTTCAAGCGAAATCTGAACGTCCTTTTGCGTTTCGCCATCCATCAATCGACCATGAGGACATAATGACTTGAGAAAAATTGGTCATGTAATTATTCGGATAGCACCTATAGTAAAAGTATATATAAGGATGCAGAAAGAAAACGGCAAATCCGGAATTTTCCACTGTTCAAAATCGAACGATAAAAACGTATACGAATTAACTATCCATGCAAAGTCTCTGTCGAGCCTGCTCGTAAAACCAATAAAATCAAACAGTGTCATCACCGTCAACGAGTAAGGCATACCAAAAATGACTGTACTCATCCTCCTAGACGTGTAAAATGTGCCGATAACCATATCATCAAAGAGTGCAAGAAACTTAAAAAGGACCGACCAAAATGTGTCTTCTTATGTCGTATGACAGGGGACATACTGTCAAAAGTCGAAAACGTAGTCCCAGCCTATTAGGAAAGTGGTAATTAGAGAGGAACGGATCAGGCTTGCAGGAAAAGTGCAGGCAGGAAAAACATTTGCACATGCAACGAAATTGAATTTAAAACCGCAGGAACAAATTCCTCCGCAACAACAAGATCCAACCATTAACGACGTCACGGCTATACTTCGCAGTATAGCCGTAACTAATATTAACCAGCTAAAAAAAAAAATATGTGTTACTCCGTTAGAAACTAAACCCGCTGAAAAGACAGCATACAAAAAAAAGGGGTGAAATGACTGACTACTGGTTTCGAATACTAACTTGGAATGCCAATGGTTCCAGTCAAAGAGCTCGAGAACTCGAGCCTTTTCTTAACACAAATCTCGTCGACGTCGCAATTAATCTTGGAAATACATTTTACAACAAAAAGTTTTATCAGAATTCACGAATACACTACACATCGGACTAACCACCCAAAAAACGACAGAGAACGAGGAGGAATAGTAGTGATAATTAAACAGAACATCAAACAATATTTACAGGAGGAAATACAACTGAAGAGTCCTACAAGCCACAGTTATCCATGGCGCAGACCTCAATCTAGCTGCAGCATACCGTTCGCCCAACAGAAAATTTGAAAAAGGGTCAATTTATTAATGTCTTCAACCGACTCGGTCCTCGTTTCATATTTGCAGGTGTGACTTTAATGTAAAACATCCCATATGGGGGTCACGTTTGACTACACCAAAACAAAAGGTGCTAAACTACTCAGCGCTATCAATATATGTTCGTACAAGTTCTTCTCATCGCGGAAAACTGCTTACTGGCCAGTAGATAGTGCGAAAAATCCTGATCTCCTTGACTTTTTCATTACTAAAGGAATCACCGTCAATTATGTGCAAGTAGAAGGAATTACGGACTTGTCGTCAAATCATACTCCGGGGGATCCTTATGACACTAAGTTCTGTAGTAATTAAGAAAAAAAAAAAAAAAAAATCCGCTAAATCTCACCAATAAATATGCTAATTGGAATATAAAAGAAATCCTCGACTCTTCAATTGAACTTAAAGTCAGGCTTAAAACTACGAGTGAACTGGAACAGCAAACCCAGCACTTTATTAACCTAGTGCGAAAAGCTGCTAGCCAGGCCATTCCAGCTTTTAAAGAAAACGTTCCAAACGAAGTCATGTATCCTATCGAAGTTAGGAAACTAATGAAAAGACGTGCACGGGAAATATGGCAACGCTCCCGTCATTCATCGAATAAAACAAAATTGTTAATAGGCTAATCAAGGATTTCAAACAGAAAAACGTCGGAAACTACTTAGAAAATTTAAGACCGGCAGCGGACACAAATTATTCACTGTGGCGTGCAAGGCGGCGCTTCGACACCAGTTCAAATTTCTCCTCTCGAGGACGAACGAGGACAGTAGATCTGCGACGACTAGAGTAAAGCTGAACTATCTCCTTCTCATTTAGCTTCAGTCTTTACAATTCCCAGATATCGATATAATAACAAATTACCAATCTTTCCGCCAAATAAAACCGGTATAACTCCTTTTAAAGTTGCACAAGAGTTAGATAATAATATGAATCACAAAAAGGCTGCTGGAATCGATGCATTTCACCCGGAGAAGCACTTAGAGAATTACCACGTAAAAGAATTATCATGCTGGCATACCTCTTTAATGCCTATTTCAGTACCGGATATGTATCGAAATGTTTCAAAATCGCTCAAATCATCATGTTACCGAAACCTGGGAAACCAACTGAAGTATGTAGAGTGTAACTTCGTATCGACCGTTTTATTACCTTCCATATCAAAATTATTCGAGAAACTACACACTCCCTTGATACCAGATCATCAGTTTAGCTTCCGCAGTCAGCACTCTAAGATTGACCAAGTGCACCGTATAACTAAGCTAATTGAAATAACCTTTGAAGAAAAAAAATACTGCACCGCGGTTTTTCTAGACATATCGTAAGTTTTTGACCGAGTCTAAGGACTAATCTATGAAGCAACCTGCTACCGGAAAATATGTGGCAATTATTTGAATGATACATCTCCGATAGATTCTTCAGAGTTCCTTATGAAGAAGCAAAGTGCAAATTTCATCCAATACACAGACTGATGTTCCACAGGGTAGTGTCCTAGGGCTTACTCTGTATTTATTGTATACAGCTGACGTTCCAACAACAGCCTACCTTTGCAGATGGCACTGCCATCTTGTCAGTTAGAGATTCACCCGAATTGGCTACGACTAACTTGCAATATACAGTAGAAAAAATTAGCAAATAGACATATTAATCAAGAAAAATCTAAGACTTATCCTATATATCTTGATCGCCTTCCTATTCCGAGATCGGACTCCGCTAAATACCACGGAACCCATTTAGATCCGAGACTGAATTAGAAGACGCATGTCAAGATGAAAAAAGAGAACAAACTTTACATAAATTAAGACAGATATTTATTGATTGATTGGGCATTACACTAAGCTCAATCGGTCTAATAAACGTATAAAATTTATTGTCAAATCATCAGACCAATGCGGATGCATGGTATTCACAACTCTGGGGCTGTGCAAAGAAATCCAATCGAAGTGTCTCTGAAGCATGAGCTTTCTGGTACCAACGCAACGGAGATATACATTCAGATTTAAACATTCCATGGATCGATGAAGTTATACGCTATATTGCAGAAGCGTACGAAAATCGACTCAACAGTTACCCAAACCTAATGGCCTTAGAACTGCTACTTCCTGATGATGAGCTAGTCAACTAATTTATTCTATATACATATGTACGTATTTTGTGGCTAGGTGCATATACTTGGTGTACGTGCGTTTGGGTACTTATGTGCGCACATTATTATTTATATACCTATACATTAGAAACTATGTAATTGTACATAGTTTCAACTCCATTAATGTTACGAATTAGTTAGGTTATAATAGCGTTTCAAAAGTACTGCTAATTTATTTACTGTAATAATATTGTACTGAAATATATGTCTAAAAAAAAAAGCAAAAAAAAAACTTGTACGCGCCGGGGAATCACATAAAAGATCATGTTAACATTTTCCTATTGATTACAACGTTTAAAAATGGCGCAATCTATCAAAACCGGCTCTTCTATAAGAATTACAGAAAAACTACCGCGTTCAGGTGTTCCACCACCGTGAGGTAAGTGCAGTGCTGAGTTTCATACGCGTACATGATTAATAACCACTCCCTTGCTAGATGGACTTCATCGAACAGAAATGTTCACCTATTGGCTATGATACAACGAGGTCAATAATTAACATTTTTATTAAATGATAAAAGCACGTACAAAAGTCCTGTTTTTTTTTTCTTAGCCTTTCTTTCGATCGATGTACAGAACTTTCTCCGCTGTTCGTCTCCATACCTTATCCCTCAATTTTGCATCTTTTCCAATCTGTGTTTCGCCTTTTTTCGGTCGTCCAGCATTTTCTTTTACACTTTTCATTATTGTCTCAGATCTATCATGTCCGTAATATTTGCGCCACGTTTCTATCAAATAAGCTCTAAATTATATAAACTGCTAATTCACATTTTAAGCGAAATATACGGCATATAAAATTAAATATTTTGTATCTTGCGCAAACGATAAATACTAGAAATACACAATTATAGTTCATAGCACAGGTGTGTATTGGTTTGCAAATAAAAGTTTTTAAACGTTGCTTCATAACTGGCATTCTTCTTCTTCTTCTTCTTCTTTTAGGTGCTGCATGCGATTTTCGTGCTAGCGATCACATGACCGAAATTCAAATGTCGTTCAGTCCATCTATAGAAGTTATTTCAGTCCATTCTCGGATGTTCTACATCCATCAGTCTTCTACGACCAACGAGCTCTTCTTCCTTTAATTTTCCCTTGAAGAAGAAGCCGTATCTTTATCCTCTAATGATGTGTCCGACAAGTATCTAATTTTTTTGTCCCCAATTGTTCGGCGGATTGTTCTTTTTTCTCTAATAATTCCTGATACGATCTCGTTTCTCAAGCGCGCTGTTCAAGGAATCTGGGGCACACGGCGATAAAACTATATTTCGCATGACTCAAGATAATTGAGTGCTGTCACGGCTTCGATACCGTAAATAGGCCAAATACAACATTTCAGCTGTTTTTCCCGAATCTCTGGATTTAATAATTTATCTGTTAGAAGCTTCTTAATTTTCCCGAAAGCGATACGTGCGTATTTACAATTTCGTTTAACTTCTGTATAGTAAACGAGCTAATGCAAGAGATAGATATATGTACACCTAAAGCCTTGAAGACCCCTCTTTTGCATATTTGGAAAATGGCTAAAGTTTTAATTTCCTATTCCCTGAAAGTACTTTCAGTTTCAACATTTCTCTAGATAGTCTAGCATTCTTTATTGATTCTGATGTTCTCAATTATTCTCCTAATATTGATGAATTATATACAATTCCATTTCCGCAAAATTCCTCTTCACACTTCCTAACTTCTATCTCCACTATTAATGAATTGAATTAATGCTTGTTGTTTTCAATTCTTCTAATCGCACTCCAGATCCTGTTGGTGTACCATTTCTTGTACTTAAAAAGCTACCTAAAAAATCCTTCAGTTTTCTCCCTGATCTTTTTAATTCTTTCCTTTTCAGAGGTATAACTCCTTCTACCTGAAATTCACTTGGAATTTTTAAATTATCATTCTCATCTCTAAAAGGAGTTCTTCCTTACGTCTCATTTCCTTGGCATTCTGCATCAGAAAACTGTTGGAAAATATGTTAACCAAGTGACGTATTTAGTGGTTCGAGCATAATAATATACTTCTTAGTAATATGTTCGACTTTTGGTGTGGTATTTATCCTGCCGATTGTATTAGTCCTTTTACTTTACATATATGCAATTCCTTTATCGAAAAACCTTGTGCGTTGGTTATCGATGTATCTTGTGCTTTTGATAATGTTCACTTTTAAACTCTGAAAGATAAAACGGAACCAATTAAAATTTCAGTTCAGTTTACTTCTGTTATCAATCTCTTGATGAATCTATTCACCTCTCTTCTTCAGATTTCTATTTTTCCGAGGTTTCTCTCTCAACCCTACTCTTTTCAATATTTACACTGTCGATGTGGGTTTTTTTCCTTTAAATTCTTCTTCTTTATTCTTTAATGTCGACATCCTACTTTTTCCCATATCTCAAGTTGTTATATCAACTAGTGAAGCACTTAATTCTTCTCTTACTGTAATGGAACATTCTCTCTCTTTGACTAACCTTTCTGTTAAGCCCACTAAATTTTGTTATGCCGTATTTACTTTACGACCTTATAATCCAGCTTTTACCAGTCTAGATCTAAAAATATTTCTCTTTCTCGTACAAACTGTTTTTATTATCTCGGTGTCTTCACGAACAAGCATTTGTTTTTCTTCGTATGTATACCATCAACTAAATGAGTGGTCATTTACTCATTACTCGCTGTGATTCCTTCATCCGTTCCAAATTTGATTACCGTTCTTTTGTTTAAGGTTTCTACCTCAGAATTTTAATTTTCTATAACGCAGCAACCGAAATATTTTGAACGCTGTGACCTACTCTATTTTTCGGTTGTTCATATTTACAAGTAGATGTAATTTAATGATTTTCACTTACTACCATACATTTTGTTTTAGAGGTATTTAGTTGAAGACCGTATTTTTGACTGCTGTTAATTACTCGATTGAGAATATTTCGCATGCCATCATTAGCTTAGTCTTCTGCAATCAATACTGTATCATTAGCATGGCCGAGAATGCTGACTGGCCATTAGTTTTTACACCAACAGACGTATTACTTAACGTTTCATTAAATATTCTAACATCAGTAAATATTGAACAGTAATGAGGGTAATGTATACCCCTATCGGACTCTTCTTTTAATTTATATATCTTCAGATAATTGATCTTCTACAGTGATCTTTGCTGTTCTTTACCGAAATATATATATATATATATATATATATATATATATATATATATATATATATATATATATATATATATATATATATATGTTATTTATAACTGGCATCGGTACGCGGAAATGGCACTTGGCAGCTGACATCATTGAACTTTGCTCGACTTTCCGCAAGAGTAGAATTTACATGAAAAGTAGTAACAAATGATTACCAAGAACAGACGTAAGATCAAGCTTACAAAGTTGCTCGGAGACGACAATCAAAAATGTAATTAAATAAAATAAGCCTGTTTTTTTTTTGCTTTCAAGTCAACTATTTATTAACTGCCGATAAAATTTAATTGCAAACAGTACTAGACAGTGATCATTTTAATTTTTTAAGAAATTTCACATTAACATTTTTCCGGAATATCTATTAATCAACACGGGGTTCAGAAACGTTTACTTTACTTCAGAAAATGCACCCCCGGGAATGGTTAATGTTTCGTGGTTATTGCAATACGTTCGTACATTATATCCATTATTATTCAAACTTTAAAATATGCTAATAGAGAATTCTGAAATCTAGTGCAAAAAGTGCTAAAGTAAATAATAGAAATTGCGAGCAAAACTTCTGAAATTTCAATTATTTATAAGCAATGTTTACAAATTGTTCGTTATTAAACTAAAAAATATGTACGTGTGCAGGGCCGTATGTGAGGAGTGGTTTTCCGGGTTTAACCCCCTCCCTCGAAACGTCTGCGAAATAATAACTGCTTGAATTAAACGGACTGAAAATCAGAATATATTTCTTTTCAATTTTTGACTAAAGGGGAAAAGAAAATTGAAATTTTTATGAATTCTGTGGAAACGACTATTTTTTATTTGTTATTATTGTAGTGTTCTAATATTGCATATACAATAATTGACTATAAGGCTTTAGTGTACCATTTATAAATAAATATATTTCACGATAACACACACACACGCACACACACATATATATATATAAAAATATTTTCGTAACACCTCCCGAAATTTTGGTCTAGATACGGCCCCGTACGTGTGTATAAATGTTTAGCAATTTTCTGTGCTTTTTTTTAATTTACCAAATTTTACAACTGGTAAAGTGCAATTAAGGACTTTAAAGAAGGTTAGTTCCGGCTCAATGAACTGATTCTCTACGCTAGGTGATCATTTGAAAACCCGCGAGAACGGATACTTTAAAATACATCGCAAATCTCATTTTCTCAAATTAAGTTCACTGACGAAAATTCGACCCTTTTCCCGTTTTTAGAGATAAAATTTTCACATATACGATATTATTAGAGTATCCTTTGTTAAATTCTTTTTGAACAACAATCGTGAAAATTTAGCACTATTTAAAAGTACATTTGATGTTACAAGTAATTTACTTATTACACTATTACAGCAAATTCGTTCGCGTCGATTTTTAAAATTATTTTGAAAAAACTATATTTTTGACATACTGGAAATATTTAAAATATCAGGAAAAGTGTAAGAATGTGAATGTAAAACGAAATAATAGAAATTGTTAAAACTATAAATCAGTTCTGAATATATTTTTAATATGTTTTCTTTCTTAAAATAGTAAAATATTTATACTTTTCATTAGAAGGCTTGTGTACTTGACTGAAGAAAAAGATAATTTCGGATCCAAGCATTGCACAATTTCAATTCTGCAATTCACTACGACTTAACATGGATTCGGTTTTAAACAAGAATAACCGATGATATACAATTACTACTTATTCGAATTTATTATCTCTCGGGCTTCCTACTCCTTATTGCGTCTCCTGCATCCTGTCATTTCCTTCGTACATTCGTTCTATAAACCACTGATCGTGTCCGTGTTGAACTAACATTTCTCCTTCATATTGTTTCTGAGCGGAGGTCCTTTGTCGACGTACTTGAAAAAAAAAAAAATCTTATTTTTTTAATGCTTTAATTAAGAATTTTCCGAAAGATCGGTAAAATGCTTCACAGCGATCGGAACAAAAATGATACGAGGTATTAATGCTGAAGCATATATAACTCAGAATTTCGATTTTTTAATTATTAATCCTAGTGGATGTCACGAGGATACAACAGACTCGCGTAGGCATAGTATTTGCTAGAAAATTCATACGCATCGCACTTTTCAACGCATTGAACACTCAATATTGTGTATCACATTTTCTACCAAAAGATAGACGTACTACATATATATGATGAGAGTGAGCAGCAAAAAATCCATGTTCTGTACGGTTAGGTTTTTAATCACACTGTTCTACTTTACACCTTTATTGAACATTTTGTCCTCGGAGTATGTGTAAAAAGTATAAAACCACGTATATTTTAGAAATTTCCAAGCTGTTTGGATGTTTTTATATTTAATTTTTTTTCTCTTTTTTTTGGGTTCGCTTTTGACTTTGACCCAACCACTTGAATGTATTATGTTAGGAAATTAGATTCTGAGGCGATAGGAGATGCAAAGAACAAAGAATGCAAGTAAGGGAATTATTGCCGAAGATGGGAAGGAAAGAATAAAGGATGTGAGGAGCCGGAAGGCCAAGAGCCAAGATTTTCGAATACAAAAGAGAACGTTAGCTAACAAGAGCCGAATATTCAAAGAAAGCATGATTTGTGTTGCATTTAAAAGGTGAATAAGACTTGCTAGGGGACGGAAAGGAGGAGATAGAGAAAAACGAAATCGAGAAGCGCGGGGAAAAAAGAATTATTATTTAAAAGTACAAAATAAATAATAAAAAAAAAACGATTCTTATTTGTCCATTCTTAATTGAATTTCCACAGAAAAAAAAATTAATAAAAAGATAATTTTTTGCTTTTTAAAAAACAAAAATTTTAATTTTTAAATCTTTCTGGTTTACATATCGTTTTCTGATTTTACTGCCTTTAAATATTTAAGAATCAAAAAACCTAAACATTGTTTATTAAAAGTCTGTTGAGTGATATACGGGTATGCATATAAAACAAATCGCCCCCCCCATCGAGGATATAATTTCCGAATCTCCTTCTTTTTAGTAGATACTTACGTAATTTATAAAAGAACTGAAGAACGATCATTTTTATCGAAGCAAAAATGAAATAAATGGATTTGTTTCGCGCTTGGATTACGTTGAATTATTTTTGAGGCGAATAATTGAGTTGCGAGATGCTCGTAAAAAAAAAATGCTGATTACTTTAAAAACAGAAAAATATTACGCTATATTCTTTCCGACTACAGTATATTTTATTTTTACTATACCTCTCCGTGGTTTTTATATAATTACAAAAATAATAAAGTATAAAACATACATAATACAAATCCGTTGAAGCCGTCTTGTTTATTGCATAAAATCTTTTTTTTTTGACTGAAATCAAATTTTTCACCATTAAAATTAAATTCGTAAATTTAATTTATAATAAAAATTTTGCGTCTGCAGTAACAAAACCAAAAAAAAAAAAATATATAAAGAGATTCTCCATGCAAACCATAAGTTTATTCATGGTAAAACGAATATATTTTCACAGCATTTAAACCAATCTATTTCAAAATACTAATCACTGTATTACGTGGCTTTTCCTTCACAACGCAATGAACTTTCTCGAAAAATGCACTATATTTCACTATGGTAATAGTTTTTAAAAGGCTTATTTAAAACCAAAAGAGTATTATGAATTTTAAAAAATTCTTTTTTACTACATAGTAAAAACAAAATACCGTTTAAATTTCGCTTTCCTAAATTAGAAATATAAATGAGTGATATATAAGTTAAAACTTGGCCTTCTACATGTCACGGCGATATAATATCCATTATTACGGTAATTTATTCGCGCATAGCAATGCGCATAAGGTGGAAATTCACAAATGATACATTCTATCCTTAATTATTTAACTACGTTTGTAATGGGATTATTTATTTATTTATTCTGTTTCTGCTACTGTTATTAACGTAAAATCGATTCATTCGAATTTTTAATAAATTCTTCTGATTGCAAATCCGAAATATAACTAAGCGTCGTTACATTTTCAAAAAGAGGCAAATATTGTTTAAATTATTTATTATCGTACGTACAAAAATATAGTTCTACGTGCCATTTTTTAAACTTTGATTCGAGTTTTATATTAAAAAATAACTTATTTCTTCGATTTATAATTATATACTAGATATATATACAACTATAAGCACTTATGGAATTAAAATTTGCACAAAATTTATCATTTGTAATAACACACAAACATCATCCTGTGTGTCGCAACCGATTGTGAGCTTCAATTAATTTCATTTATAACGCGGACAAAACAAAAAACCAGTAACAACGCGTTGTATGGGCCAAAGGTCGATCATGACATTCATAAACGATGAATACAACACCCATTTTGATTCCGGTTCGGTGACTCTAATTCAACAGATATTATATTAGTTACAAAAGGCGAATTATTTAATTACCTCTTCAATTATATCTTATTATTCGGGCAAATTCGTAACAAATTATTAAACATACCCGCGTAAAATTTCCCATCTCACCCCTCCTATTCTATTATACACACAATTACGAAATTAAGGGAAAAATATCACCAACTAATCCAATCGAACAGTATAATTAAATCGCAAAACTTTTCTGTCGGTGAATAAAATCGATTTAAAATTAGTCTTTGTTATTAGTTTTCAAATTCTTGAAGAATAGTTAAGACTTTTTTTTTTTTTTTCAACAGACTTTCTATTACTTCAATTACTGATACTAATTTAAAGGGTTCTAGAACTTGATCTCTCTTTAAAGTTTTTTAGTTCCGTTAAAAAGTCGCCCTCGAGAATTTAATAAATTCTAAATTTAAAAAACGGCTTCATTAAATGTCAAATAAGCAATTATTATTATTTCATATCCTATTTTGATTAATATATTTAAAATAGTTGATATCAAATTTTTTATTATCATCCTAATTTGCTGTAATAACGAAAATTCCGGAAAATGCATACTTTTCAAAAGATTTATAATAATTAAACAAATAAATAAAAATCACAAGATAAGCTTATTTGCAGTTCTAAATAGTAGTATTAAGTTGCTTTTTTAAAATATAATTCTTGATAAAAATAATAGTTACATTAATGTATACATTTTTAATTACTGCACGCCCACGCGATACTTGTTAATAAGACGTATTTTCCTAACGCTACAGTGATCGTACACTGAAATTTGGACTTTCTTACGTGAAAATTAAGTCGGGCTATCTACAATGCACAGCAAGATATGCATTACTTTCTAATTTTTCTTTGCTTGCCGCAGATCGTTTCTATATTCAGTAAAAATAAAATTAACGCTAAATGTTTTGTGATTACAATGATAAAAGTTCTTTTCAATTCCATACATATATTACGTGCTGTACTTGTTTAATGTAAACTTACTAAAAAAAAGTAATAAATATTTGTAACAAACAATAAGCATTTCACATTTTTAAAATAAGTTGACTTAAAAAAAAAAAATTACCAGCAATGCAAAAACGAAATATACAGAAATATATTAAAAGTGAAATCTCAAACACACTATATGGGAAACACTAAACACAGTTACCGACAAAAGATAGAAAGAAATAGATCCTGCTTGCATAAAAAATTGATTAAAATTGCTTTACAGTAAAATCAAGATTTTACATTTTTCGGAAATATTCAATTTCAATTAAGAAAATTTTACAACCTTATTAGCGCGGACTATTATTTGCCCCGTAATTTCGTATACAATTTTTTAATTGATTTCAGATAATCTGCAGCTCCGAAAAAAATTGCTTAGTACTCTCGGGTACAAGAAAAAAATCACGATATCCATTTGTAATTACAAACAAGAACAGCTCACGTTTAATGTTAGCTCTCCGGAATATAACTTACTATTCATATAATCTAACATAAGATGTCCATTCAGTACTTTCTGAAAATTGACAGATTCGTTGTTAAATTAGCTTTCTCGAAGTTTTCGTTTAAATCCGTCCTTACATACAGCGGAAATCAGCGAGGAATCATAAAACAGGTGCTGAATTTTTTACTTAATTTCCCCTTCACGGATGAGTCTCTTCTTTAATTTTGTAATTACTGAGCTGAAAGTGTTTACGTCATTTTTTATTATTAAAGATTAGAACGGATAATATGTATATACACTTTCGAGATGTCAAAGCGCGATATTCGGACTTCGCGCAAGGGATAATGTTACGCAAACAGTTAGCAGAAATCACTAATAAAAGATTTAACCAGATTTCATTGACGCAAATTATTTGGATTCCAATTTTCAGTTATCTGTCTTATGTTTTTAAATGAATACGACCTGAATGCCGGGGAAAAATTTTAATACTCATCGGAAAATACGATATTTTCAAAAAAAAAAAAAAAAAAAAAGAGTACACAAACCAGCTTCCATCTTACATTTTGATATCTATCGTTGTCGTTTCAACTACAAACACCGGAAAATACAGATTTTCCCCTTTTAATCTGATACATTAACTGAGATAGAAAGTGGCATTTTTCACCAGTCTCAATAATATGTAGTGTATTTTTCTCAAAAAACTACACCAAAATTGGCTGATACACTTATTTTCGCATTTATTAAAAAATAAACGAATTCCACAGCTCCAAGGAAAACATAAATTGTATATATAGCCGCTGCTGTTGCATACCGAATAGTATTGTTTTTTTATCTGCAGAATTAGTTGCACCAGCGTTATTCTAAGATTACTCCACATATATCAATAGATCGTGTATTTTCAGTTACACGGTGAAATTCTGAATTATCATATTGGCGATGCCTTGGGAAAAATATTTAAACTTAAACTAAGCTCAAGAAATCAAAAACTGTATACATTTTTTTTCTTCCCCAACCATTCCAGCTGATTCTAGAGCCCAGTAATTATGGGATTTAAATTTTTTTCTTTTTTTTCTTTTTCTTCTTTTGAGTAATCCCTGAAAATTAAAAATTTATCGCTGCTCCTGAAGTGTGCGATTATTAAGAAGAAAAAACTCGCGGGGCTAAGTTTTCACCGAAAAGATATTATTGGGCATGTCGAAATCGTTTCCACAGTTCGACTGTATAAATCACTAAATAACGAGATTCCCCATTCAAATTTTCGAATTTAATCAAATTAACCGAAGTTTTTGTAAATTTTTCGTACTAAGTCTTTTATTTTCGATTTTTAGAACTATATTACAACTCTAATCAACTTTTAAAGCACTACTGTCCGAAACATTAGCCATAAACAATTATGATGACGCGAACCGAAACTAGATGAAGGAATTTAAATATGTTAAAATGTTCTTACACAGCAAAATTTCTATTTACATAAACGCTTTTTTTTTTTTTTGGTTCAGACAGTAAAAAATCTGATTTAAGACCTTTTTTTAATAAAAAAAAAAAAAAAAAAGTACGCAAGATATGACTACCCTTTAGACATTCTATCATAACTTCTTTGCTCGTCATGCTGTAATGACCCAGGCAGAGTTATAAACGGCAAGCGAGCAGATAATTAGAAGCTCTTTTTCTAAATAATAGCTTTAATTATTAATTTTATTGTTTTTTTGAAAAGTAGTTTTTCGATTATTCGTTATTATATATTTTCCTATTTATACATTATACACTTTCTTTTCAATACGAATTATTTAATTCCGTATATTTTACTGAAATGTAATTTTTTAATTGCAACATTATCAACCGCTATTATTCCATTGTTAATTTATCTATTCATCGGTGAAATAAAATTGTGATTTGCTGTATTTTAATCATTTAGTGTTTTCACTGTACATTTTACCGACATTTAGGAATTTTTTCGTTAACCCGCGGCATTGCGTGAAATATAGAGAAGAGTTCTATCATATTCCGACAATTTTACGGGAGTGGTGAAATGATAATTTTTGCAATTTTTAAAATTTTTAAGTACTTTTACAATTATTTGAAATTTTAACGAAATTTACTTTCCAGCAAATCCCGAAATCAATCCAAAATATAATTAATTTACAGAAAAAAGTTTCAGCAAAATAAAACAGTAGTTGCCAGTAGTAAACCGTACAAACTCAACAGAAAAAACAAAGTATAAAAACACCCCTTCTTCTTCTTCTTCTTAGTAATTACGCAAGGAGGTGGTAACACTAGCCGTTTTTAATAAAAAGAACACTCAACAGTGTTCATCTACTCGGTTATAATAAAAGTTGTCGCATACTTCCAGACATACCGCTGAGGCGCCGAATTTCACCTCAACAGCAATTTAATGACAACAATAATCGCGCTCAGCGCGTACGTATCAGCGACTGAATACGGATTTTCAACGTTACGTAATAGGCATGAATGTACGCGAGCGCGTTATACATCAATGTGTGGTGTATCGTATCATAATATTTACCGGTGTCGCTACTTCCGTATAACAGAAAAGTGCACGCATCATCCATACGGCCGCGATTTCTCGCGATAAGGGCATATCACCAACTCCGAAACGCGACAATGATAACAACGCTACCAACTTCTAACGACGAATCTGAAAAATTGACAGTTTCGTTCATTTTAAACTGGAATCGTTAATACTCTAGTTGTTTTTTCTTCCAATTAAAACCGGCGCATCCGCATATCATGGCGATGTTGATGATTTGCGCGGACATTACCTACCTCGAAACGAGACGACGGAAAAAAACACAAAAGCGAAAATAACCTAACAAATGTTCTACTATTTTAGCAGTTTTTAAACATTTGAATAAATCCGCCAAACCTGCTTCAGTACACACCGGCCGAGGGGCGCTACTATATATATATATTTATATTTATATATATATATATATGGCATTCCGGATTGTTCTTTATACCGGTTATTCTGAAACATATAGATCTTAAAAATTGTTTAAAAATACATTTAACGTGTAAATTTTTATTTCGTTATCTGCGAAATCCGGCAGCCTTCCACATTTGCTGAAGATCAGCTTCCTTTTTTTGCAAATCCTTCACGCATCACTGAAACCGCAACTACGAACAAAATGAACAAATGTGCGTATTGCGTGATTACTTATCCGATAACAGAACCATCATTATTATACTATTATTATTAATCATAATCATCATCATAATAATAATAATAATAATATTTTTCCGTTTACATATTAACAAGATAGGACGATTCAAACGTTGGAACGTTTCGATATCAACGAAGGAAAATAAATTGCAGTTTAATTAGTATTTTACGTACTTAAATTTAAATGAAAGTTCTTAATACCATATGTATTTTAGGAGCCAATAGTGAGACATTAAAAGAAACCTCTATTAAACACGTATTTTTTTACCTAATTCAGACGTAAAATAAATTTTTTACAAAAATTTCATTATATATTTATCTTATTTAAAAGAATACAGATTTAACTGCGACGTTTTCTCCTGTTATTGCTAAAAGCGCTGAATTGTTCTAGCTCTAAACATTAAGTATCTGTTATCTGTTATCTGTTTTTTGTTTCCAAACTTGAATCGTATAAATTTCAAATATGTCTTTTATTACACTATTAACCCAGATTACCGTTTTCAGTATGAACAGTCCAAATTTTTAATTTTTTTATTACCATCATTGTTATTATTATGGAAGTTATCTCGGTTGCTAAACAGTTTTATTATCCCCAATCATTGCGCAGTTGCGTTTTCGCTATCAATAATTTTATTCAAGTACACCTTTTCTCAATAGTTGGTACGTAAAACAGCTGACCTGGCTAATAATTCTTATTTCATAGGATTCTATGTTCAGCAACTATACCCGAAGACGTATATAATGCTGTTGGCAACTGTCGTAGAAATTAATTCAAGTGCATTATAAAAATGTATCAGAAATTTGCTAATTTACAACAAATAATGATTCTCAGCGTTTTAACTACTGCGGTCTTTCATACTAATGCGGTTCAAGTTAACAGATTAAAGCATTTAAAAATACTAAAAAATAACCTACTTAAGTACGTTTCGGCGCTAAAGCGCTTTCTGTTCATTTCTAAACAGATTATTAAATGTTTCAATTTTAAAATAAATCTAACCGGTAACCATGAGAAGTTGTTAAAAATTTTTATTAAATATTTAAGTGACTCGATTTAAATCCCCCTCCCCCCGAATAATTTCAATTAAATCGTTTACTAAATCGAAATATTTTAATGAGAAATTTCGATTTTCACTGGAAAATTCACGCTTTAAAACAGCTTAAAGTAATATCGGTTAAAGACGGATTCAGAATGATTTTCTTTAAACGCATAAACATCACAATTTTAAAAATTCTAAAAAATTGAACTACGAAATCGGTTAAAACTATCGCGAACTTCTGGCAATTAACGGAAATGCAAAGAATATATTAGGTGTGGTGTGCACTCCGCTCGCTCAAAATTACTGTATTCCTACTAGGCGAACTTTTAGACACCTAATTCTATACGAGATCGAAAATGTGATCTAAACAAAAGTATGGTCAACCAGTTGTTTCAAAAATGATTTCAAGCGTTTCGTAAGAAAATCTATAAATTTGCTGCTGTTCGCGTTATCCTACTTGACAAACTCTGCAGGTAAGTTCACATTTTCTTGAAACTGGTATGGAAAAAGGATTATGTTAGTGATCTGATAGAAAAATTTCTGTATTTAGAAGTAGTGAATACTGACGAACAGAAATCTCGACGACAAAAACGTTCAGGCAGATTTCTTATTCGTACTCGTATTTTAATGATTAAAGCAGCACTATACGAATGGGGAAACTTGTTTCCTTTTTTAATGTTAAAAATAATAATTTTTTAAATATGCCGATTTCTGTTTTAATAGAAAAAATGTAAGCAACAATTACTAACATGCAACGGAACTGAAAACAATCTGAATTTAAAAAAAAAAAATACATTCAAATAATTGGTCTTAGTTGGTCAGTTCGGTTAGGAATAATTCAATCGATTTTATGAAAATTTATAGTACCCCCCTTTTATTCGTTATTTTAATGAGGTAACGCTTCAAAATTAAATTATTGCTCACGTGAATATTTTTTGAAATATCGAAATATTAAAAGTTTCTTTTGAAAATGATAAAAATATATATGTATATATTTGCATCGTAATTTTATAAAAATACTTCGAGAATTTGAATTCCTATTTTTGATCCACACAATGTGAATCAGCATTTTCTCGAAAAAATAAAAATCGACTGAAGAGCTTAACGGTTTCTGTGATTAGCCTCAAGTATTTAAGTACTCATTAGATTTTGCTTCTTTAACAGATATATAAGTAATCTTTGATTTATTTTTATATATATATATATATATAATATAAATTTATTAAAACGAAAAATATGTGTCACTTATCATTTTGGAAAAAGGAAAAATTCTTTTTTAGAGAACTAGTTTAGATGACTTACGTTCTGCGGAGTACACTCTTTCCTGTGTAACAACTATATCATCATAGCGCCAAATATTCTTATTACAAAATAAATTGGCGAGATCTCTAAATTCAATTTTTTAATACTCCCTCATTCTGAGTTTTTGCTAAAAATTTTCAATTAATTTTTACCGATTTCGCATTCAATTTTCTGAAATTGTTCTAATTCTGTAACATTCAGAAAAACGATCCCAGTTCATCTTTAACTAGCGTTTCTGTATCCAAAATGCATTACGATATGAAATTAAATTAAATTATATTTTTCCAATAATTTCTAATAAATATTCAAACGAGTTTTAAAAAATGTCCATTTTAATCATTCCCGAAATATATAGCTTTCACCGCAGGAAGTTCTTAATTATTTCGTGAAAAATAATTTTACACTCGTCCGTAAGATTTTGCCACGAAAAGTTGAAAAGAAAGCTTTTGAATATTGTACTATAAATTGCACTAAGAAAAGAACGTGTTTTTTAAAACTGTTTCTACGAATTAAACCTATTTCGATTAATCATAAAGAGCGGCCAACAGGGTAGTATGTAACGGCATTTGTCATTTTTTTTTTTTGTTGCGCAACTCAACTGCTGCTAATAAGATAAGAAAGAGGATGAAATTAAAATAATATCGGAAACACTTAAATCAACACATATAGGGTGCGGCGCGGGAACCGAACGTATTTCAAATCGCTGCTCTAGCTAAACGAATGGAGTAGAGGGATCGAGATTTCATCAGCCGGTGGCAATTTAGTTGTTGATAGTTTCAGTGTCAGGATGGCTGAGTGGAACACGCAACACTGAGCGTTTGCCGTAGAGTCCCTTTCAAAAGTCAAGAATCATACACGTATGCTATTTGCGCTTTTTGAAAACGTTTCTCTATTCAACCTCATAAACCCGCTCCTTCTGAAAAAACTGTCCGTCTTTGGGTTAAAAAATTTCGCGAAAACGGCAGTGTTAATAAAATTTGCTTCATTCTCCGAAGTTAACCGTCTGGATGGGAGCGACGTCATTCGGTGTGATCGGCCCTTACTTTTCCGAAGAAACAGTTAACGGCGACCGCTACCGAAAGATGCCGGTCGAGTTTCTGGTGCCGGAGCTGCGGAGAAAGAGGAAACTATCATGTACACTTGGTTTCACAGCAAGATAATGTCATATATCATACCGTAGCCAAAACGATCGAATTGCTTCGAAAACATTTTGATCATCACCGTCAGATCTCACGTGCAGCTGATCTGGTATGGCCGTCGCGATCTCCTAATTTGTTGTGTTGCGATTTTTTCTTATGGGGATATTTAAAATCTAAATCGATAAACCACATGACCTAGCACAACTCAGAACCAACATAAAACGCGGAGTAGCCCCCAAATTTACGCGGTTATGCTCAAAAAGGTGACCGAAAATTTCAAGAAATGAGCAGAGAATGTAGTCAAAAATAAGGGTAGTCATTTATGGGATGTTATTTTTAAGACAAACTAATTTTGTAATAATGATTAATTATGAGTAAAAATTGATAAAATTCTGCGTCGTTTGTTAAAAAAACAATTTCTCCACAATTATTTGTAGCCGAGTTATAGCGATTTGAAATACGTTCGGTTCCCGCGCCACACCCTATACATATAACGAATAAATAATCGTTGAGCTTTATAACATATTTGAAACCATGACCTGCTTTGAACATTTTAAAATGTAGCACTTTCTAATAGTTGCATAAAAAAAAAAATAGGTTTCTTTCAGAAAAGATACTATCAGTTTAAAATACAACGAAAATTCAAATAAACTATTCAGAATTTCATTTCATATATATGCACGTAAAACATTAAAAAGATGTTAACTTCAAACAGTTCATGGAAACTTTGATTTCAATACTATTTGAATTTAATGTAGAAAAACACAGTTACGAAAATCAAATTAATTCAAATTACATTGATTAGAAACATAATTATTAGATTGCGAAAATGATACAATAGAAGATGTTTGATTGCTTTTTTTTTTTTTTATTTAAATAAGTTATAGGATGTCCGTTGTGTGAGTGCGCCCGACACTCTTATTAACGTTCATTCAAACTACAAAATTGCAACTATTCTTGCTTATCCTAAATATCATAATATTAATCAATTTAAGATTATATAACTTATAAAACATAGTACCCACATACCAAATACGTACACACACCGTAAATACTCATCTGCACACCGATACATGAGGGCAGCTAAATATCTTCAAATACAAAGAGACAAAAAAAAACCGATCTTATTTTAAAGAGAATGACAGGAGGGGGGCAAGAAAGGACGAAAACAAATAAATAAAAAGAGAACAATAAAAGACAATTATAAAAAGAATTATTTGAAACGTATCTTAGGTTTTACTCTCTTTACACCATTCTTTCAGCAATTTCTCTACCTCCTATTTCCACACACTAAGTTTTTTTTCGTTTAGTATGTGATGGGGTATTTTACTAATTAGTTTAATTAAAGCTGAATCATCAGTATTATCAATTCGTAGATTTGAGCCCTGAGGATAGAGACGTAATATATATTACTTTGGATTCTTGTTAATTTCCGCCTAGACGGTAAATTTATATTATTGCCATTAAATTCTAGTAATCTATAATAGAAATAGTACACATCTTGGAGAACATTTTGTTGTTTTCCTTCCACACATAATTGATCTAAAGTCGTTTTGCTTCCAGTGAAGGGAGTATAAGTTTCAAACACCTTTTCTGAATTTTGCTTATTTGATTTATTTCCGTTTTCTTAGCCTCGCTTCATATTTGAATTCCATATAAAATTCTAGACATTATTATTGAATTATATAGTATACACGTAATGGACGATATGCTGGAACCTGTTTTATTTTATATATGGTGATTTTTTAAGAGTTAAGTTTTTCTGGTTGGCAGCACTGGTTGGTATTGGCGTCCAAACGTCATCTGTCAAAGTGAAAAGTTTTCAGTATACTCTGCCATTTCATCATGGAAAGACCTACAAACGAGCAACGATTGCAAATTGTTGAAATTTATTATCAAAATTCGTGCTCCGTGTAAAATATGCATCGTTTGTTACATATATTTTAATAAAAATGAATTCTAGATTCGTGTATTTTCCAATTTAAAAAATCGTTCATTAAAGAAAATAAGTCAGATAAATACTTTAACAAGCTGCGCATTCTTTTTTCTCAAAATATTCGCTTAACGTTGGCTTCCAACTTCCGTTTAAACTGTTAAATAAGCATTCCAAAACTCTTCCACTTAAAAACCATTGTGAATATAAAAAACGGCAAAGTTTATGGACACTTTTTAAAACTTGTCGCAGTTGTCGAATGTGGTGTTAACCACAAATTTAAAATGTTACATTCCGCACATAGCCAATTATTCCTGATAAAGGAAACAATGAGTTATTCTATTAAATCTGGATCAGAAATTTACGTTTATGAAAATTTTCGAGCAGCATATATAACCGTAAGCAGACGAAAACCTTTTAAATCGAAAGTGTCACGCAATTCGTAAAAGCTATACTTGTGACTGACACAACCAAGAATATTTAAACAGTCTTTGACTCATTCACGACGCGTAGGGACAGCAACGTTATACTTATAACAGAATAAAAATTGAATTCTATCGGTTCTTACAATGTTGAAGTTGGAAAAATTCCACTTTGTCGATGGGTAAAGTATAACCATTAAGAAAGTTGCTTCAAGTTGCGAAAAAAACGTGAATCTTAACGAATGATAAACGAAAAAAAGCAACTCATCCCGGCTGTATTTACGGAAATAATTAATGATGGAAAGAATTATGTCACACACACGAGACTAATCGCGATCTCAGGATTTGCAATGATGAATACTGCAGCGTAACGAAAATAAAAAAAAGTATACAGCGTGTCACGCTGTTAAACTTCCGAGAAAACAATACAGTAAAAAATTATCGCCCGCTCCAAAATATCTCTATCGATTATCTGAAAAACGAAACAATTATTACACCTAATTACAACAAAAGGTGATTATTTAGGTACCGTCTATGACATTTTCTTCATTGCTACTATTCGCGCGTTAAACCTTGTGCGAAAAGATTTTTTCTGAAAGTCTAGATTAATAAATCTCGATAAAACATGTAATGCCGTTTTTTTTTGTTTTTATTTTCTTTATTCTGCCATAACGGAAAACAACATTAACACACGCCCTAGATATATTTCGGTACTAAAATCATGTTGCTCGGTTCGTTAATATATATGCTCAAACCACAAAAACATATTCCGAGTACAATATCAATTGAACAAAAAGTAGTCGGTTAATTATTTAATCTCAGACTAAACTGAAAAAAAAAAAAAAAAATCCGTTAATTATTTCTTCAAGAAATATCCTATTATAATATATATGCAAAAAGATTATAAAAATGAAAAAAACCGATATCAAAATTAAAAAACAAAAAGACAAGTTAAAATACTGCTTATAATAAACGTAAAAAATAAATGAAGCACGCTAATAACAGCCGAAATATTAGTAAAAACAAGAGAGCATCTTTTGCTTAAAATGAAGACATCGCAAATATGCATAAACTATAATTCACAAAAACATCTAAGGGGTAATGATAGAATTTGAATTTACAATCAATTTTTGCTGCTAAATTTAACGTAACATCGCTAATTCAAAAAGAACGAATTAAATATACATTAAAAAAAAAAAATTTGCTCAACGAAATTTTTTTAATCTCCAAGAATGTCACGTGTTTAATGATACACCAACTCATTTTTAAAGCACTTTGTCAACCACAAAAGGTTTTGCGAACATTTTTTCAACAGATAAAGACGTTCAAAAATTCAATTTTTAGAAGAAAAAAAATGATCGTCGTTTGAGAACCGAGTAACTCGGCCATAATCTAGATACGTTACTGTCATATTGCCCAACATTGGTCATACGGCCATGCAATTTTCTTTTCTTTACTAACGATTTCTAATTGTCGAATGTATCCCGTAGCATTCCTGCATCCGCTATTTTATCGGTTCACGCTATTCCCATATTCTATATACTATGTATTCGTAATGTAAATTTTTTTTAGAACTTTGCAGAAAATGTTGGGTTGACAAGCGCGAAACCGATAAAGTCGCGGATACGGGAGTACTACGGGATACATTCAATAATTAGAAATTATTATAGTAGTAAAAAGAAGAAAATTGCACGGTCGTGTATAACTAATGGGAATTGCGCGAAGTGCAGGTAAAATATCTCTAGGTCATGGCGGAGTTACTCGGTTCTCATAAGTATAACCGAAGATCAGTTGTTTTGGAAAACTTAATATTTAAACGAGTATTTGGTTGTTACTGTACCAATATATGGGTGTCAATTTGTCGCCACCACTCCCGAAGTATTTTTTTTTCAAATAACTTTTCCGAATACATTATACGGCAGTAATTTTCATGGCTTCAAAGCAAAAATTTTTTTGAGAAAAGAGTCGGAAAAACTAACCTACTAAAAGCACGTAGTCGCAATGAATAAACGCAATAAGCTCGCCGGACAATGCAGAAAATAACAATATACAAAAACAGAAACGCGTTTTTAGCAGCACAGGAAAAGAAGTCATTATAAAAGCCAAAAAGAAAAGTTAATCAGACGGATAAAACATGTCTGTTGTGTATTAGCCCAATCGGTTATGTTAGTGAACATATTCATCCATTCTAAATAGGTTGCGAGGTGTTTTTTTTTTTTGCCACGATTGTAGTATTACAGTTTGTTCGGATAATTCAAAAATCATCACTATTGATTTATTTTCAGCTTTTTATCAGAAAAATATTTTTAAAATGTTTAACTCGTAAATGAGCTTTATAACAATGTTTTTACATTCTTGACATATTAATCATACATACATGATTTTTGTCTGCTGTTTTAATCCAGTTTTTTATACAAAAAAAAAAATAAATAAATAAAAAAACCAACTGTTTATTATATAAATTTACACTGCGATATATGCGATTCAATGCAGAACTTCCATTTAGCATAAAGTACTTCGTTCAGTACCACTGTCATTTTGTTCACTCATTCACTGACAAATTTGTATAAATCGCTTTAAAACCGACTTAAAAGTTTCTATAGACGCTACAATGAACTGAAAATGTTCTTCCAAACTTTTTTTCCTTCCGGTTTGGAGATGAAAAATTTGGCAATAATAAGTGCGCACCGTATTATCGATGTTTAGATGAAATTCCAAGTTTTACCATATGCTTACAACTGAACTCAGTTTTAGCTCAATGCAATTTCCACCGTAACGTAAGGTCTGGTTGATTTTTAGAAGTGCAATCCGCTTTTATCCTTTTTAAAAAAACAGCAATGCAGTAGGCTGCAGTGACTATTTTTGGCATAGCATTTACCCACTTACATAATTTTGTTATTTCAAGGTCGTAGCGATAAGCGTAAGTTTCGTCTGCGCCGGTAATCGGTTTTTACCACGTATCCTCATATTTCTTCCAGTGCCGACTTAAATGCGGATCATTTGTCCTACATCATTCGGACTTGCTTAGCTGGTTTCAAGTTCGAGAACTAGTCGTGCATCTCAGCTTGCTCTAATAATACGAATGGCTCTCGTACGATATATACGATGGGCGTTATCTTTACAAGTATTCAACAATGCGCTCAATTTGCAAAGAATCGATGTCACGATGCTCAACGTGTAAAAAAAACGTCGGTCGAGATTTACGCATTACGTGAAATATACCACCGCCCCAGATCAGACCACACCAAGAAGTTTGACCTACGAACAAAATTACATTGCGTCCAGAATATATCTTTAGATTCGTGAAAAAATCCAGACTAGTAGTAGAAGACAAATTACGCAAAAATTCCGATATTCGTTATTGGCGCTATTTTAAAAACCATAAAAATTTCTGCATTCGACTGTTTCATAAACTAAGTTTACAAATTATGTAAACATTTTTACAGGTACGTCCCAGAGATTTTAATTTTACTAGCAATTATTCTCGATATAAATGAATTTAATAAGAAAAAAGGATCCCAATAAGTTTAAATATTCACAAAAATAATTTTTCCAACACTGGGGGCAAACATAATCGCTTCGCATGCCACCTATCTTTTGTTCACTGAATCTTGCCGAATAAAGCTTTTTTCAATACCGTATGCTCTTCTGTTCACTGAAACATTTAATCTTGATATTCCTTTTACATTGAAACAGCGCTACGTAAAGTTGACCGTGTGAAAATATTGCATCGTTGTTCTTCATAATTAATTCAACTTTATCAAATCTTTGATCTTGCGACTTTCAGATCGTCACAACGAACGCTAAACAAACGAGAAATTGCAAACGTTTCTCAATTTTAATTATTTCTGGCTGTCTGAACTGAAATAATTTCCATATTTTTAAACTAATCATAACGCGAATTAAAATGTGACGCGAAAATCAAAATATATACTGAGATAGTGAACGCATACAAACACACGCACATAGCAGAAATATTACTTTCTAGGCAAATAATTCAATCAAATCAATGATATTACGAAACCAGTCGCGTGAATTCTTAATTACCGAAAAAAAAAACAACTAAATAAACAGCTATTAAAAATTTGTAATAATTTGCGTTTTTTTGAAATGTATCATAAAATTCTGATCTTTTCAGAAAGTAAAAAAAAAAAAAAACAACTAATTACGCATCTATCATTAATTTTTGATAAAAAGTGAAAATTATTTATAAATTTTAATCCAAACATCAAAAAACTAAATTGAAATTTGAACGTATCTCTGTCTGTCAATATCTGGAGGATTGACCTTTTCCATCAGCCAGCTATCGGGGCGTAGTCGGTTAGGCAGTGGTGTTTCGTTCGGGTAGAACCGGGTTTGATTCCCGCTGCTGCACACTGACACTTACAAAAATAATTCCACTTGCGCTGGGTTAATATTCGTAGTTAACGCACCAAAAGAAAAAAAAACTTTCTCCATAAAATTTCACATTTCTTTCTCTTTAACCAATAACTAATTTATAAAAATAATTCAAATTTAAGTTACCGTCTCTATTAATATTTCGCTATTTTGTAATTCAACCGTTCTCCAAATTAATCTATTAAATTATCTAGTTCCGCTGAAGTCACTATGAATTTAAATTCAACAATATGATCAGTACTTTTCCTTGGTGTTACACCAGTGTTTGTTTATATGTCTGTATGTTTTATAACGTATTAAAATTGCTCTTTTGATTATACACAACGTTTTACAAGCAATAAAAATACACACCTCAAAAGAAAAGCTACTCTTACGAACCGCAGCTTAAAATTTTACTGGATAAATAAAACAGAAACTCCAGAAAGGAATTTCAGGATTTTCATAAAAGTAATTTTATACCCAGAAATACCATTAAATTTTGTTTTATAACCTAACAAACAATATTCATGTCCAAAAAGTTAGTATTCTGAACTACTTATGAAGTTATAGCCGGGAATTTAAATAACGGTTCATGAAGTCAACAACGCATACAAATACTGGCTTGTACTATCCCAGATAGGACTTGGGATTTCTCTTCTCAAATTATATTTCGTGCTTTACGTACACTATTTACATTTTCTGACTCGTTAGACGTAATATTTAAGAATAATTTTCTTTCGTTGCTTAAAGTTCTGTCATTGAACCTTTTAATTACTTTACCATGGTTCGTAAAAAAACAGAAGCATTAGACTGTAATACATTTAACCTAAGGTAAAGTTTAATAAAATAAAAAGCGCGTAAAGAAAATGACTTAGCAACATCTATGAAATCAGTTTCGAACCATATCAAGTTTTTGATAAACAAAGGACACTGCACTTACCATCATGTTTGTAACCTGTAGAAGGGGTCAGTTTTTTTTTTTTTTTTTTTTCTTCCGATGATCCTGGTTAGGACATTAGGACAAAATTATGAAATTATTGAATTGTCATTCAAAATGAATACGTATGTAAATTTTCAAATTATTTCGACGTTGGGAACTCGGTGAAAATTGATTTGTAAAATTCCACTACACACTTACATACAGGTTAAGCTAATAAAAGCGTATTAAAAATAGAAAATCTAAAGAAAATGGCTTAAATGAGACTAAAGTAAAATTTTTAAATAAGTATATTTCAAGTAAAATTATTTATAAATTTTTACAGACCCATAACCTACTTACCTAAAATACATTTTAAAGAAATTGCTTTTTTTTAGAACAGACCAAAACCCTTCCACAATTCCTCCTCAACAAACTTTAAATCCTACTCTCACAGCCCATTAATGCACACAATATCAAGGTCTGATTTCTTCATTCTTTCAACTTTTTTTTACCGTAACTGTACATACATTTGAAAAAACTATCATTACGCCAACTGTGGTATTCGTTTATAACCTTATGGAATATTAAAATTATTTCCCATATTAGAATCATATACTTCCGATATCTGAATTGTTTGTAACCACTTCCACTATCTTACCATATTTAACACATTGTAAAATTCCCGTGGTAAAGCCATGGTGTTATCTTCGGAAATTCCGGTTAAAAAGTCTTATATCCTTCCTAACTGTCAGTGTAATTGTGAATTTTTCTTTCGTTGTACGTTAACAACGGGATACCAGAAGATCTTTGTAAACACGATTTTTTAAGAGAGCGAACTCTTTATATCAGTTACATCCAAAATATCAGATCTGTTCGTTAATGAACAATTACTTTCATTATTAAACCTTAATTTATATTTTGTCTTCACTATCTTAGCTAGTGACGTGGAGTGACAAGTTTCATGTGGATTTGATTTTTCCAATGGTTTTTATTCCAATAATCGGGCTCACGCCCTTTTGCGATAATTAACACTTCGAGGTCCTCACCTGGCAACTGCCCATCACTACTCATGGTGACCAGCATGCATCATTTATAGCATGCGTGCGTATCTTTACAACAGTAGAAAAAAAAAAAAACTTCTTAACTGTTAAAACTTTAATTAAGCCCATGACTGACTTTTTTTTTTGCCTGATTACGTTCTCTCGACTGTTAGATCACCCCGGAATAGCTCAATTAAGAAAAAAACACAAATTAACAAACATAAACATTACGTTATTATTTAGTTTTCCCCATATTTTCACAAAATCCAGTTAAGAAATTTAACAATCAACAACTAAAGTGGATGCTGATTAAACACAGGAACACACAAGTAATAGATTAAACTGACTACCGCATAATTTGAATTATTCATAATTTTTCAATAATTTATTAAAACGCGTTTAATAGTATTTTAAATATTGCAATTTAAGTACTATTATTAGCAATCAAAAATAAACTTACCGAAATACGATCAACAGCTTCACACGTATATGCGGTAAGCATATCACAGCGACATACAGTTAGCACCAACGCAATTTGCATGGCCGGCTTTAATGTTACTTTGTTGTTTCGCGATGATTGGCTACATGTTTTCAACATCCTATCGTATTATCCGCAGTAAGCGACAAAAATTTATATTTTCTTTGAGACGATTCTTATTCAAAACTGTAAAATATCTAATAATGCGATGCAAACAGTCTGTTTATAGAGTAAGCATCGGCTGGCGATCAAAGACATGTATCATTTCCTTTTGTGAAAAGTATGCATTATCATATTTTCTTTTTTTACTGCATAAAATGTTACAATTTGACATAGAAATATGTTTTTTTAACTTTTTACAGTTACAAAATGTTTACATTTCAAAAATAATAATAAAAAAAGAATTAATTCGAATATTTCTAGTAAATACAATTTTCTTTTATATTCGGTTGACCGTTTCTAACAGAAACATTTCAGAAATAAAATATCGCAAAAAAATTATTTGTAAACCATGTTTTACTTTCAAATAGTTTTCCAGTTCATTATCTGTAGATTTATTATATTTTTTCAAATTATTTATATATATATATATAAAATCATTACGATATTACAAATACTGACTTAACAGCTGTAATAGAATTAATTTGAAATTACATCGAATAAAAATGTAAAGCGACTAGAAATTATTTGAACCAATAAAGAAGTAAATTTGGCTTGAATATTGAACATATATCCCCTTAGCTGTTTGGGTACACAATTAAGGCGCGAACAATTTCTTAAAAATGGGTACTATACTTACCTTTCATATTAGTCAAAAATTTCAGGGCGTACAAATAAATATAATTCTCTTTCTACAACTTTCATCATTTTTATACTGATTACGACTTATCAAACGAATATTGTTAATTTCAACATCATTAAAAAGTACAAAACAACTATATACTCCCCCCCTCCCGGAAAAATAATGAATTTTCTAGAAAACTTTTGATAGTAGAAATGCGATAAACGATAAATTTCCTAAACTGCGCTCATTACTGCATTTGAAAAATCAAAAAAAAAGAAAGAAAAAAAAATGAACAAAAAATCACATTTATTTAGTTAAATATTTTTGAAATATTATTCTTATTAAAACGCGTTGTATTCAGAAATTAAAAATCATCAAAAATGTTCAGTTTTTTATTAAAAACTTACCTTTTGTTTAAAGCCTTTCCTGCACTCACACGAGGTACTTTATTATTTTTACGGATAAAATATCTTTTTTTTCAACTTTAAATGTATCAACTTTTTGAAACTGAACTTCAACACTCACACAATTTATCCTAGTTAAAAATCTTTCAAGTTACATGGACGAAAAAATCTAAAAAGATCGTAGGTAATTTTTACTAAACAGTTGCAATTTTAAAAAAGTCACAAAGACAAAATTTTTAAGTATAATTCATTATATATTCGACTGAAATAATAACTTCTTATATTCTAAAAAAAGAATAACTTATAAAGTTAAGATAAAAAAAAAAAAGAGAAGTATGTATCAACTCTGAAAACAATATGATTCTTAAAAACTCACGAAAAAGTAAATAATTACGATTTATTATATTATTAAAATTAAACAATCAAATAAAAATTGTAAATTATTATTCGAAATTTTACGGTATTATTTAAAATGCAATAATGAGCTATTAAAATGAGGAATATTACATATATACCGCATTATTTTTCAACTGAAAATTCTTCAAGGAAATATGACGCTGAAAATAAAAAATTAAACAATATACATCTACGTTATACTGTATTCGGTAAGCGCAGAGAGCGGAATAATAAAGTTAAAAAATTCATTATTAAAATTTTTTATTAACACCGCTAACAATATATATCTAATTCTGCTTTTTATTCTGGAAATGAATAAAAATGTTTTACTTGAAAATATAAAAAAATAGGGAAATATTCGCTGTCTTATTTGAAGAGATAACCTTTTTCACCGTTTTGTTTAACAGCCACATTTCAAAATAAAAATATTAAAACAGGCATGTAATTTTATTTTAAAAGAGAAGCGCTGTATCAATAGCAAGCGAAAAGTATTAATACTGCTTATGAGAAAAACCATTAAAAAAAAACAAAACAAAAAATTCGGAATAATATATTGTTTTTGGTATTAATAAAATATTTTAAATTAATGTATACAGATATAAAAGGAATTTTCCTGTGAAAGACATTGAACGCTAAGATATTAAAGTGATGTCGCATTATAACACCGAAACAGAATCATTAAATCATTAATACCAGAATTTACACTTTGTTAAAAAATAAATAAAATAAAGAATAAAGAAACTTAATAAACGTAAACAGTTGTATGGAAAATCCAATGAAACTGATATGGTATGATGCTAAAATTCAATCAACCATCAGGAAGAAGATTATGGGAATAAAACTGAAGAAATTAAATTTATACGGCCTTTATCTGATCTAAGTAATTCTATCGATATTTAAAACTTCATGCAATACACGGATTAGAAAGGAACCGCAGTACTCTTCTAACTCTGTCCTTCTTTTTAAGAGATAATTTCATTAGAGAAACAATTTTTTTCTGAATCTTAAAAAGCATTTATATAATAATTAGTTACAAACATCGATATCAAGTAAAATGTTAATTTATAATATGATTACCCATCACAGCAATAAATACCATACAACTGCACATACGTCGCACATTCGTTAACTTATATGCACATCAGATATATCAAATAACAATATCGATATAGAAAAAATAAACATAATACCTGCTAAAGAAATTTAAATTACAGCGGTAATAGCGGAAAATTATCGCGTGACCCAATACAGACTACTAACTAATAGATGTAGTTTATTACATACTGGAAGTAAATAGTTTTATTTTTTATTATTTTTTTTTTTGTTTTAAAGAAAAATGTTTGCGATTAGTGATTTACGCGCACAGTATCTAGATACCACGATACCGTTTATATTCACTTTTTACCGCTGTAACTCGTTATACTGCATACACAAGTAAACAAAAAATAACTTACAGATCTGTATTAACTATAAGAGGACAAATCTATAAAATTAATATTTAAGACTATACTAAATACAGAACAAAGCGCAAAAATACGTGCAATGTTACATGTTACTGATTACAAATGAAAGGTATTTACACACGACCTTTTCATTACTTCAAATTATAAACAATAATAATTACGACAATAAAATTTATAAAGTACATACATTCTGTGGAAGATATAAAAAAGTTACCTTAACTACATGTTTAAGTAAATGTAAAAACCTAGGACGCATTTCATAATAAAATGAAATACAACTACTACGTTTAATATAAACAAAATATAAAATTGGTGCAGATATTTCAATCAATTACCGTAGTACATAATTTATATATATATATGTATATATATTATATAAATAAACATATATGTATGAATCAAAGCGACGCATTAAATAAATAAGCAAATAAATTTCCACTGTCAACCAATAAAACATAACCAGAAGATACAAATATATCTGTAATTTCTTTTCTTCATAAACCTTAAAATGACATAGACAACATATCTGTAAATACATACAAAACAGAACATGGCATACATCGTAATGACGAAAATAATTATAATTATGTTTTAATATAAATATAAGCAATAAAATGTATATATAAGTGTACTTATCTGTGTTTGTTTCTTTTACACACGCACACACGCACACACACATATAAAAATTCCTCAAATATACTTCATTGTATCAAATAAATAACACGCCATGTTATCGTTATCCGAAAAGTACAGTACACCACGATAAGGTTAAAATATCAACAAATCACATTCGGCAGAACCTTCGGAAAATTTTTCAATAAATAAATTCACAGCATTACCAGAAAATATTTGTAATCTTCCTGAAACGAAATTTGATTGAAAATGTCCACATTCGCCAATTAGGCGATATAAAAATCAACAAAGCACAATATGGAATAAAACGAAAACATAACACATGAAAAAAAAAAGTTTCCGAAAAATAGAATACGGAAAATTTCATACATGTAATCAGGAATAAAATAATTGTAGATGTGCGTAAAATTCAATTTTAAATTTCTTCAGTTACATCGCTTTTCTTTCTTTTTTTCACTGTAAACTAATAGTTAATCACGGAAACAATTCGAACAATCACACAGTTTTATCCGTGTCCATCCACATGAAGGGGGAATTTATAATTTTACAAACATTTATATATTGCGCAACATATGTTTCACGCATTTTACATTTTATACATTATAAATATTACATATAAATGATGTTTATATTAAACAAGATGAATATGATTTATGAATACCATATTATTTCTTACCTACCTACACATTAACTGACAAAATGCAAAATCGCAATTTCTGATTACTCATACTCCGTGCATTATGTGGGACCTGTCTGAAATTACTACATGAAAGAAATGGCATACAAAACATAGCAACAAAACCGAATAATAAATATTGGCAAATGAACTCGCAGAATAAACAAATGTACGTCATGTAATAAAAATTGCATTATAATTGTAAAATGGAAATATCAAAAATTAAAATTCGTATATACAATTTATAAACAAAATAATAGCAGTAGTAGAACACGAATGCAAAATTAATCAAAACACAGAAAACATACATAACATTTTACGTAAAAAATACACGAATTTAATACAAGGTGTACATATTATAGCCATTTAACGCAAACGTATGCATGTATGTATACAGAAGAAACAAGATGATACGAATAAATATTTGTATATACATAATACATAAAAATACATAACATGTTAAATGCACATAATAATTTTAAAAAATAAAATAAAACTGAGTAAGAAATGTATGAAGAGAAACACAGTGTTGCAGACAATTAAAAATGCAAATACTAAATAATCATCATCACGAAGAGATACAACGTAATCAGAAATTGATCAAAATAAAAGTAAAATTCAATAGCAGAACTGACCTCACCACTTTGTACATCAATAAGAAACTACAAATATACATATAAATATTTTTTTTTATTATTATATAATGAAAACTTACCATTACTGTGGTGGGTGTGATTCAGATGATACTGCAGCAGGTTGCTGTTGGCCATAATTAGTCGCGTAATTTGGATAAGCGTACTGTTGCGATGTAGCTGCAGCCACGGCCGCTTGTTGTTGAGGAGCGGAAGCCCCATAAAATCCAGTCGCCGCAGTATTGGCGGCAGCTGGATTGGCCGTTTGTTGTTGTTGTTGCTGATAAGCGTACATGGCTGCAGCTGCAGCCTGCTGTTGCTGCTGTTGTCCGTACATATTTTGAACTGCCGCTCCTGCGCTAGCTGCGGTACTTGAAGCAACAGCTGGTTGAGCCTGTGCGGCCGGTATTGTCATACCCTTAAAAAAACAAAACAACAGAATTACAGTTTTATAAGTTTGAAACTGATACGAGGAAGAACGTTCGCCCGAGACAAAAATCAAACGTTACGCAAATGCAAACATGACAATCATTGGAAATAATGTACATTTTACCGACTCGCAGACATTTCGTGCTAATGGCGTAATTAATGATTGTGACAAAACTCTAGATACCGCTGCTATATTCAGCGATATTTAACGAATAAATTACCAGTTTGATCAGTAATAAAGAACATGCGTCTTAATCTATTTGTTCTAATCAATCACTGTTGTTTAAAAAAAAAAAACACGAACCATACTTTTACAATTATTTCATATTAAAATCAATTTCATTTCTAAACCCTGCGTGTAACAATACGCAATAATAATTTTTAATATTAACTACTTTTAAATCGGGATTTCTTTTAATACGAACTTCAAATAATTCCGAAAAATATTTCTGGTTTCAGTAGTTTTGCTCCTACCCCATTTTCCACTTAATTCGGTAATTAAAATTAAATTACCGAGAATAACCGAGCTAACTGGGTCGTATAATAGATTACCAGAAAGAGGTCGATCCAAAGAACTACGGAAAAATCATTCATAATATTTCAAAAACTAGTCATAATCAGATTACTGGGTCCGATTGTAAAATAATAACAGTTTCATTACTATCATTACGTGATGCGGACTAAGAAAATTCATACCAAAGAGAACAAAAACTTTTGATTATTTTCGTTTTAATAATCGGGAAAAGTAAAAAAAATGATTTTTCATTTTAAAATTTTCCATGTATTAAGTAGAAAAATTTTAACGAACCAGATAATATAACGTATACACTTTTTACACACACACGATGTGTGTGAATGTTTCGTTTGTTAACTGTTGATTTTCTATTTTAAATCAATTTAATTATTAATTTTTTTACAAAAGGATTTACTACGACGATATTATGTTATGGCACCAACAAACTTAATGATGTTGTTGATTGAATCCTCCAACACGTAATCTCATTAGTTATTAAATAGAACTATACATCACAAAGCACTGCAATATATATTTTGCAGTAATCTGTTTTTTAGCACTGATTTGTATTTAAAACAAATTAATCTTATCTACTTTTAAATTATACCTTTCTTGTTTATATATGTATTTATCGACTAACTGAACGGAAAACGACGTTTAACTATATTTTTACCATTTGCAAAAAAAAAATTCATATTTATTTTGTCAAAATTGCCCTTTTTACTTTAGTTCCTTCAACTTTGTTTTTGTGGAAGTTCGAATTTTTTATTCCATTATTCGTTTTTATAATTGAGTGGCAAAATCAAACTTCCAATGCAAAGAAACTCACTACTTGCAAATAATAGTAAAACAGTGAAAAATGACTACCCTCTCATAGCAAACAATTATCAGGAACATACTAGTAGTAGACATGCCGTATTTTCAAAAAAATTCTAACAGATACAATGATTTAAAACAATTAAGTACAATAAAGTAAACTGTAATATCAAATAACTCCTGCATACAATACATGACGAATACACGACAAAAACAGCTTAAGAAATAGTTAATAAAGAAATGATAAAAGACAGCGAAAACGACAAAAAAAAAATATGTATGTTTTTTAAAAAGAAAATTGGGCAGTAAAAAAGATTCACCACTTAATTACATTCCAACTTCACCATATGATATAGCTCAGAAACCTGATTAGAAAGCTTGTTTAAAGACACACGACGAACAAAATAAAATCATTCGGACAGATAAGATTTAAAACATTATATAAGTCGTAAAATGAATGTGAATAAAGAAAGTGAAAAATATTTTAAAAAATACTGAGATAGGGAATAGCTCAAGAGAAAACCGTAAACTTAATAGTAGAAGTGAGCAAATAAGATGTATAGAAAGAATAAAGATCAACAGAAAAAAGCATTTTTAAATTAAGATGAGGACGCACAAAAGCTTCATGAGAATTTTAATTAGCTGACACTGATACTAAATTTTTTTGCTCGAAAAATTTAAATTCTATGTTTTCGAATCATTTTTTTAATATTACACATTAACAAATTTCGTTTTTATTCTGAACGAATATATTACATGTTTAATGGAAAAAATTTTAATCGTCTAAGAAAAATATTCAAAACTACAGTAAATCATAAAAAAACAATTACACTACTTCACATTTTTAAATCCTTTAGTATGTACAGAAACAGAAAACGTTAAATACTTCAGAGCAGGCAAATACAAGTATTAGTCTCGTTCTAAGTAATCGGTGTCGGAATTCGGAATTTCAATTATTATCGAAGCGCATAAAGAGCTTAGTAATGCTATTTTAATAGCTATAATGAATAAATGAAATCGAAATTTAAAACATAAATCAATACCCTGGCTTTCGAGGATATACACAATATAAATTTTTCACGAATTATTAATTTTTATATTTTAATACCTTCGCTTTCATTTGGGACTCAATAGCTTCTGCTTCGTTTATTTTTCCTATAGACCGATAATAAACAGCCCACTGTGCGCTATAATCCGGCTGATTCGATCCATCGCTTTGTTGCTGCTTTTGCTGCTGCGTGACTGCAGTCATTGCTGGCTGCTGTGTAGCTCCTTGGTTGGCCATTCCCATTTGTTGACCTTGAACAGCGGCAGCTTGTTGCATTTGAAGTTGTTGTGCTTGCATTTGAGCTTGCATGCCCATTTGTTGGGACTGAACCGACTGTTGTCCCGATGAAATTAACTACAAAACAATGGAACGTCTTTATTCGTGTATATAATTCTACTCCACACATACAAAAGATAATTTACAACAACTCATACAAGGCAAGTTGAAATAAAAATATATCTCACAATAATAACTTTTTTTTTTTTTTTAAAAAAACGTCTTTTAGATTTCTATGCTAATCATTAGAATACGCAGGTATTAAATAAACCGTAAACAAATTTTCCAATTGTATTTAACATTGAAATACATGTTCTTCAATTAATATACGGTAACTAAATACCCGAAAACATCATATATAATTAATAATATTCTTCGTAAAATAAATGTAGTTAAAGTTTACAAAACTAAACCGAAAATGGCAGATTTCATTTGAATTTTTGATAAGTAAATAGGATTACTAATAGGAAATAGCATAAAAAAATAAATAAAGAAAAGTGTGTTTATTTTATAAATTATTACACTACTGTATTTGGATATAAAATGCTCGTGAAATCGAAAGAATCTTTAATAAAGATAAATTTCATATATTTCAGATTTAGTTTTTCGTTTAGTACTAAAAATTGCTGCGACCAGTAAGCAACATAAGAAAATTCAGTAATTACCTTGTTTGCCTTTGCTTGTTCTTCAACAAGAGCTGCTTCTCTATGCATACCCAAAGACCTGAGATGAAAATAAATCGTCCACAATATAATAATTACACATTTAAATATTTAATTGCGAATGCAGTTGTAAAAAATAATAATTATGAAATTTTTAGGTAAACTAGCACCATTTAAAATTACAATTCACAGAAAAATAAATATAAAAAAAGAAAACAATACATCAGTTATGAGGTATAACCTATTGAGCTTTATAAAAGCTGTTTAAGGAGTTGGATCATTTCAGGGGTAGGATACTCATTAAAATTAAAAAAAAAAAAAAAAAAGGATAATGCAATCTTTTATTATTTAATGTGCAAATTGTTACAACAGGAGAAAGGACTGGGAGATGTTAAGAAAAATAAACAAGTAGAAACTGATATTGCTGATATTACGATCATATACTACGTCCACATAGTTATGTAGATAGAAATTTACTTCTGAATTATTGACACGATACGAATTACAAAATCATTTCGTATAACTCAGAAATGTCTGTCTTAGCGAAAAATTGATACTGAAATCACTGCGAATATAACAAAAATACTAAAATTTACAACGTTGAATTTTTCATTTTGTTTATATACGGTGACTAAGGCTTAAATGATACATTTGAACTAGTGAAATGCACATAAGTCGTTTCTTGAGAGGTATTTAGCGTAACCACAAATAATGAATATGCACAAGGTGCCGGAGATGTACTTCAAAGTATATGTACATTCCCAATTATTATTCATGTGTCTTATCGTTCTAGTCAACATATCAGTTTGTAAACATGCGAATATGTACGATACCAATCGGAATACTAAAATGACATTCTTCTATTTTCCAATAACAAAGAAATCTTCTTTTACCGTAATTCTGTAAATCTTATATAACGACTACTCCATCAAGTATCGCAGCCAAACTTTTACAATAGACATCTCTTTACAAAACACTTCAAGAAAGAAGTCTTTCGAACTAAATGACGGTTGAGATAAACGCTAAGTACCATCAACAAGTAAATTTAATATCTGTTCAATCACTGCGCGACTTGCATACGTATAGCATATCACAAACTTACATTAAATAAAATCGCGGAATAATCAATCATAGTACCTGAGTGTGGAGGATACGAAAAACCGCAATTTTGTCTTCCATCGGGGAAGAATACTATGTATTATATAAATTTTTAATAAACTTAAACTTAAAAATAATGCACATCGTCCGTAATATCGTTAATTTAAACTCTTTTAAATTTCAGTTAATTGAGATGCTCTACGTCACAGAAACACTTCAATTTTTTCTATACTGTTTTATTATTTCGAATAACAATATTTCAACTTTTTAAAATTTTAATAAAATAAACAAGTAATGGTTCGTTTACTAATATCATACACGCCACTAGGTAAGAGCAACACTGAAGACATCTTAATTACCTATAATATTCAATCCATTGTGCGCTATAATCTGGTTGTCCTGTTACAGGATTAATTTGAACTGAACCAGCAGTAGCTGACGCACCAGCAGCACCTAAAAAATAGATAAACACGCAAAATGTAAGAGGCGAATTTTTATTATTTGGTTTAAAAGTATTAAATTTTATTAACTGGGCAAATTGAGTTAATCTTTATTTCTGTAGCCCCCTCCCCTTAAAAACTGATATCTCTGGTACAGTCTATAGCTCTAAAAGTTTATATAATGAGCTTTAAGCAAAATTCTTATGTATAAATTTTAATGTTCCAAAAGAATTATAATTATAAAACGTGAAATATTAATCTTAAAAAAAAAATTTTTTTTTAAAAATAATATACCAATCTCTATATGTTACAAAAATATACCACATTATTAAACTTTAAGAAGAATCGCACAAAAAAATGAAGAAAAAAGGGATCATTATAATCGAAGAATAAATCAATTAATCCCCGACCCGTGGAAAATAGTATGATAACATATAAATACGATTCCGGAATAACTAATACACATAAGTAATACGGAATATTTACCGGCATGTGGTTGTTGACCCTGTGCTTGTTGACTGCTATGCCATTGCTGTTGTTGCTGATATTGTTGCGCACCCATCCACTGATTTCCAGGGTAGTTATGCGGTCCTCCTGGTCCGCCACCTTGAGGACCTCCATGACCGTAACTAGGGCCATTCATCGGTGGTCCATTTACTGGTCCAGTATTTAAAGCCTGTAATTATAAAATAATGTACACCAGTTAATTAAATTCAAAAAATTAGTCCTTTATTCCTTTAAGAGAACACGTCAACGTCTAATATTGCATTTCAAAAAGTAACTTTGAAAAAAAAAAAAAAAAAAAAAACTATTATTATACAAATATAGCGGAGTTAATTTCAGTTGTAATATCAATTAAATGCAAAAATATTGCTTCGATAACTTTTTCCTTTAGTTAAAAAATATATATCTGGAAAGGAGCAGATCATAATCAGAACCTACTGGTAGTTGCAATGCATGTGTTTCCTTTAAATATTAAAAACTTTAAAATTAGCATGGACTATTTGATCTGCGCAATTTAAATACAAAATAGACTTTAATTATATTTTAAACAAATACCGGTAATTTTTTATTGAACCAGATTCGGAACAAATTGTATAATCCGACAAAAAACAACGAAGAGAAAAAGTGCCTTGAGAAATTAAAATATCTATCTGAACTGGGATCAAAAAAAAAAAAAAAAGAACGCATCTACACCCAACACATTACATATAATGCAATTAATAAATTTCAATATTTTTTAACCGTCGAAATTTAAATAAAATTGAAAAACATTTCTATTAAATTATATAACGATTTGTTTCTTTAAAAAATGTTTAAATAAATTACTGGAATTCCGTTAAAGCCAAAAAGACAACAAGATAGATCTGTGTACACTTGATTTTATGCAAAGTAAAATTTAAATTATTATCGTTTACAATAATTCCAAGTACAAAACAAAATTACAAAATTCGAACCAAGAAACATTATAAAAATCATATGTATTAAAAAAATAATTATGGATTTTATTTTCTAAACACAGTTGTTTGTAAATTATTCACATCAAAAAAATAATTGCCAGTAATTATTATACGATTAATTTTCAATAGCCCTTAACATAGGGCTAAACTGTTACATGCTATAAGTATGCAAAATAAATATATCTCGTCAATAGAAACATATAATATAAATATCAATTTCATTTTTGAAAATAAAGTGATAAACAATAGAAACAATATAAAATAAAACGAGTGTAGTCAAAGACATACAAAATTCAGAGAATTAAAACGAATTTAGACTTTTAAAAAAAGATAAAGGCACACATGATATAATTGTTTACTTTTGCAGACGATCTGCCTATTTTCGCTAATGGCGAAGCATCAGTAGTAATAAATATATTAACCACCGAATAAAAGCGTTTTTCTTAAGATTTCAATTGAAAAAATGATATTTGATAAATACAAAATAGCGGTCCGAATACCATAAACACAAACGTTGAGAAAATTAAACGAATTGAAAAAAATTTTAACACCGAAGGGAAATTGTACAGAAAATTGGATTAGAAAATGAAACAATGAACAGTAGGATATAAAAATTAAGCCGGATATATCAGTTAGTGAAAAACGTTAACAATAAAAAAGAAACGAGTATTGAACCTAAATAAAAACATATTACATTTATTAAACTAGAAACATATACATCGAAAACTAAATCTTAACAAAAAAGTGACTAACCAAACAATCATCATAAGAAAACGTAGAATTTTAAGAAATATTTTAGGAGCTAGATGGATGGATAAATAATTCCAATAGATATCAAAAGAATGACTATACAGTAAAAAAGAACGGTGGTAAACCAATAAAATAAAGAAGATTATTATTTTATGGGCATCACATTTCTAGCAAGATAAGGGAATTTATGAAAATTAAAAAAATATATAAAGCCTAAATATTTCAATGAATGGAAAAAAGATATGAAAATAATTAATACTGGAGAAAAGCAAACATCTAGCAAAAACTGGATCGATAAAATTGTTAATAAATTTGAAATTTGACCTAATCAAGAAAATCAGGAAGAGAAATACTGGAAAAATATAAAGAAACGAAAAGAACGAAATATTGGAAGAAATCTTAGTTGTTAGACGGGTAATCTATGGAGTCTAAATTCAAAAAAACAATTATACATATTTTGTTTTTTTTGTTTTATTTTGCATTTTAAAGATTTCGTTTAAAAAAAAATGACCCCACTCTTAGAGGTTTTCTGTTCTTATTGCAAACATTTATTTCTGAAATATTTAGAATTTTACAAATTAATATATATATATTTTTTCTATAGTTACATATCGTCGTTTTTTCCATGATTATTTTTATTTTAATTTATACGCATATACCTTGAAATGATAATTTTTGATTTTCAAATTTTCAACTGAATAATAATTACACTAAAACTTTCACTTTTGATATTTCCAAAAATTCTATGAATTATTGTTAAACACATACCATATTTAATTTATCTTGGAACAGGCGTTTGGCGTGTTCTATTTGTTCATGAGTTCCGCGAATGATAAACGTTTTTTCGGGAGCGTTAGGGGCCTGTTTGCGATCAATTTCACAAAAAGCTCCTGTCTGCTGATTGATTAATCGAATTGTTTCACCACCTGTAAGTTCAAAACATAATAATACGTAAAATTAATTTCTTTCGCAGTTTACATATTTTTATAATAATGAAACAAACTTTAACAGTAGGCTTTAACACTCGATAGATTAGTAAAGGATACTATTAAATGGTGAAAAATATTCTCTTACACACAATACAAGAGGCTTTATTTAATTGTGGATAACACTGATCTAATTTACAAGAAACAGCTGCGGCTTATATCTGAATTCGTTGTTAATTTTTTATATACAAGAAAAGTTATAAATCTAATACTGAAAATTACGAAGGGAGTTTCACCAAAGGAATATTTCTGTTTTAAGTTTGCTGTGCAAAATCTTTTGTGCTTTATTTTGTACTTTCTATTAGACTTCATACTGAAAACTACGGAAAATATAACTATCACACACGCACCAGCACGCACACGCCCATATATATATATATATATATATATACATGACGTATTTCCATTTGAAACGACCGCCAAGAAAAAAAAAGTTTTAACCGAATAAAGAATTACTAATTGAATTATGAACAAGCACTTAGTATACTACTGTACGAATTAGTTTTCTTAAAGATTCGTTGAATCTAAAAAATGCTAAAATTTTCTACTTACAGAAAATTAGTTAAGACTGACAAGCAAATTACATCTTTCATTTAATTTAGAATAGGATATAAAAAATAAAGTTCTATAGAACTTCTGAATGCATCAACAAAAACGTATTCAAGAATTGACATGTATGGATAAAGAAGTTATTATATCACTAATTTTCAAATAAAACTTTAATATTCGCAAAACTAAGAGAACTCAAACTTTAAATTGAAAATGAAAGTAATGCAATAGTAAATGCTAATTATTGGAATAAATAGTTAACAATGTGTGACTGTACGCAATACGATAAGTTGAAGTGGTAATATATTTCACAGTTAAAGTTTATTTTTTTTTTTTTTTTAAATTTGAACTACATTATTTTTTCTTTACCTTTTCCGATAATAACGCCACACTTGCCGGCTGGAACATTGATGGTTGTTTCCACTTGTTCTGGATCCCAAGGGCGTCCTCCTGTGGATGACATTGCAGGATTGTAACCCACACCATTTGGATTTCCAGGGCCACGACCGCGCCTCTATAGAAATAAATTTCATAAGCACTCTACTAATAATAAGTATAAGTTAATGCGCGCAAAAAAAAAAAAAAAATCCTTTAATTTCGAAAAGAACATGGTTACTGGGCACTGAAAAAGCTGTCGGTAAGCGGCGGCAATGGAGCTAGAGCGCTCATATGGTTAATCAAAAATCAATACATAATTCACCTGAATAAGGTAAATTAAAATATTATTAATAAATAAACTGGTTGGTTGAACTAGTTAGACATTTGCAAGTATTGGCTCATAAATTTGACCAAAACATAACAAATAACAATCTGACTAAATCTATCCTAAACTATCAACATCTTTAATACATCTCTTTTGTGCGGATTAATGTTCTTTAAAATGTTTTATTATTTATGAGAGAATTCATCTTTTACAATAAAAAGAAAATTAATATATGGTATGAACATACCATACAGTTTATTTCTTTAGTCGTAAGATTAGAGTTTTGTATTTCTGTTTTTTTTTTTTTTGTTTCTGGTTTTAACAAATAGCAAAGATCCTAGAATTTGGAATAGAAAAAAAGTATTCGGTCTCTCTTTTGGCATAAACAAAAAACGCCAAATTATAAATATCAAAACAAATCAAAATTATTAAAATTAAAAACAATTTTCATTGCGAAAAACACACATTCATATATAAACAAATAAACTTTGAACATGTTTACCATTATCTGATCCTTCTCCGCTAATAATTCGTGAACTAAAGCTTTGGCGTGCTGTAATATACAAGGAACAAAAAATAATAAATAGTATTTAGAAATTTAAAGAAATAAATCGCGTTTTTGCCGTTTTGACTTTCCAAATTAATAATCAAAAACAAAAATACCTCTACTCTCGCAACTTCACCACTTATTCGTAACGGTTTCTCCTGCTCCTGTTGATTTGGACCCTCTTGAATAATTATCATTTTAGCTCCGGATTTTTCTTGTAGTTGTTTAATAGTTTCTCCACCTTTACCAATAATTAAACCAACTTTAGGGCCCGGGATCATTATTTCTACCTATTATCAAAAAATGCGAATTAAAAAAAAAAACATACATATACACAACACACGCACACCCTGAAAAGCTAAGTTTTACAATTTTACTTTATAACAACTTAATAATCGTTATTTCCCTTTACTATTTTTTAAAATAGTTTAAATGAAAATTTATTTAGTATTAAAATACAACTTCTGACAAACACACCTGTGTAAAACCAGTTGACTGACTGGATAACATATTTTGTTTAGGAATTTCATTCATTCTAGACATCCCACTGTTTGATACAGGTGACATTGAACTAGATGATCCTGGAGCAGGATATACTTCTCTAGCTCTTGAATGTATTATCTGTGAAATCAACTCCTCTGCACGACTATGATATAGAAAACAATAATCTAATTATTAATTTTAATATGAACTACTCAATAACTAAAATTTTTTTATAAAATATTTACGACTAATTAGAAGTATTTACAAAATGTGATATTTTAATTGATATTTCGCAAATGAATTATGCATTTGTACTAAACGAATAGTAATTTATTTAAAACATTTTGAACATTCTTTAATAAATTAATCAACATCATTTTTAATACATTTACTTTGCATAGCTTACCTTATACTCTGACTATTACCAGTTAACGTACACACTCGATCTGGCATTCCACCGCTATCTGGAGCCATTTGAATCTTACATCCAGATTCAGCTTGTAGTCTACTAATTTGTTCTCCACCACGCCCGATGACTATTAACAAATTATTTTATTTTAATACAAAATTTACTAAAGACATAGAAACAAACTTTAAAAAATGTTTTTGTCTTTAAGACTACACATATGAAGTTTATTGAAATTGCCCGTTACAAGAACGCATAAATAAAGGAGAGAAAAGAAGGAAAATGCGGAAAGAAAAGGAAAAGAGGGAAAATCAAAATATTATTATCTTTTCCAGAGCAGTGGAATTTTGGCATGTTCAACTCCTAAAGTTCCATTACATTATATTGGTTCTTCAAAATCTAATAGTAAAATATCAAATAGTGCGTAAACAATATCATTTTTAACAGTTTTCAAATTACCAAAAGTACAGCACGCAATCCCTAATCGTTTTAACACTACAATAACTGGCAGATAAACAAAAAAATACGTAAAACAACACTGAAAAAGATAATTAAAGATATTGTATTAATGAAACAGTATCAAACAGATGACTGAAAAAGAAATGGATGATTAAAAAAATAAAAAAAAGAAACCTACAAGACCAAAACAAAAATTTTAATTTAAAACCAAAGAAAAGAGAACATTTGATACAACTGAAAAGAAAAATTAAGAAAAAAAATTTCGATGAGAAATTACAGCTCTTTAAGACTTCAGAGGTAATATATTGATCACTCAATTACCAAAATAATAAATAAATATAATTTAATAGATCAATGGAAAATAATTATATTTATTTTTTTCATCACAAACAAATGTCAAAATATACAAATAACGCTAACTTTAAAATTAAAGTCAATAACAAAAGTAATAACTTAATTTTGAAAAAAAATAACCAAGTAAAGATTAATATATTTTACTGGAAATGAATTGAAAATAACATTCTTTATAACTTCTTCATATTTAATTTGAATTGTATAAATTGAACAATTCATTATGAGGGGGAAAACGTAATCGTTTAAACCGATTACGACAGAATAGACTTACAATTTAAATTATACAGCTTACTGAGAATTGTACCCAAGTCTTTATTAAAAATCGCCACAAAAAGTTTGACTGAAATTTTACTCCATTTCTTAAACAATTATCATTTAGGAGGATCATAGTATCTAGGCAGTTATAAAGTATTGAAAATACTGCATATGTTTAAATTTTTATTTTATACACATCAATGAAACACGTGAAATGTTACTTTTTTTTTTTACTTATTTTGTGTTACTATTGGCGCACTTAATGTGATAATGTAATAAATTTTAATATTTTAATTTAGAAAAGCAAGTAAATAATGCATTCGAATTTCAGACGAAGAAAGCCGAATGATATATGCTACTGGTAAAATAAACATACGCAAAGCCCGTAAGGTGAATAAATTTAATTTTTTCAATATTGAGGCGATTGTTCTTTTTGCTGCCTAAAAGATTCTTAGCATGCTGCGGCATCATTTCATTTTTATCTGTTACCTGAAAAGACCAAGGTTCGGCTGCGTATGTTAGTATCAAAAATACAAGGGATTTCTCTATCAACAGCCTCCATTATTTGATATTTCCATTCCTATAATACATATTCTCCCCCACGTTATATACCTTACCCCTTTCTCTATTACCATTATTTTAGTTTTTTCGTCGTTTATTTGTAAACCATCTTTTCCCCTAACCGTATTAACTCTGCTTACTAGCTTCAATAGCTCCACTTCAGATGCCGCCAGCAGGTTATATTGCCCGCATATAAGATCGTACCTTTTCGCCCCCGGACTGGTATTCTACATTCCTAACCATTATTTGCGTTACGTATTATCCATTCTTCATAAAAGTTAAATAGAATCGGCGATAATATGCACCCTTACCTTACTCCTTTGTGCACTTTAAAAAGATCGGAGAGTTCTCCGCCTAGGCCTGTAAGATTTAATATTATCTGAACCAAAAAAATTTGATTTGGGGATCGCCGATAAACGAATGCACGCGATGGGCTGAAGACATGGCTGGATAGCAAAATAGAATAAAGACTATGTAATACATATCATATATTGTTATGATGTTTGAATTCAAACAGTACGATAACGAAGAAAATAATACATACATATATACATCTAAATATAATTTTTAAATTCCCGGTTTTCCTGGTCCAAATCCTCCCGATTTCCTGATTACTAGAATTGTACATAAAGAGTAGATTTTTTTTTTTGTTATTATTGATAATATTTGACCGCCACAGCATATTTTATATGAATAAAACAGAACTTCGTAATTTATTTTGAGTAAAGTACATTAAGAAATGCCTTCAATTTTTTGCTTCAAATGATTTTTTCTTATTAAAAATATCGTTTTTGGTTATTTTTACATTTCCCGGTTTTACAACAAAATTCCCGGCGCTTATTCTAAGTTGGGTGGCCACCTTTCAATGGTTAACCATCATTGCCACGTTAAATTTAAATATCAATTTTTCTCAACCGAAATGCTAGAAAGCAAAATAAAAAAATCTTAAACAACTTACACACCACCAAAAAATAAAGCGGTACTTACTGAGACCAACCATTTTATCCGGTACTTTTATATCTTTATTGGTAACGGGACCTAGGAGTAATCCTGGTGAACCGACTCCTTGAATGCCAGCAGCTGCTGCTGCAGCTACCCTTGCAACAACAGCTGCCGCTTGAGCTGCAGCAGTTTGAGAACTTGACGAATCAGATGTACCATTAGTACTTATATTTGTACTATTAGCGCCACTGTTAACAGTGACGCTTTCAGTGGAATTATTAATCGCGGCCGTCCCAGCTAATTTTTTTGTGTCTGGTTGATCGCCTAATTAAATATATTTCCATTTAAAAATTCGTCACGTAAAATCCGAAAATATTAAATTTGTCAAGAAAGAAAGTTAAACTAAATTAACTTTACTAATTGCTACTGACACAGTGATTATAAAAACTAACATAAAAAAAAAAACGGCAATAAAAAAATTAATAAAAAAAAAATATTAATATTATATTAAAAATGTAAATTACCTGAATCTTCGTTAGTTCTTTTTAGTGATTCTGTATTATTAACAGGGGCTGCAAGGGGATTTGACGACGAGCCCGGTGATTGTATTTTAGCTGCAACCTATATACCACACATTATTTTAAGTATACATTACCGAATAAGAATATCTTATTTAATACATAGTTATATTAACTTAAGTATAACAACAGCCGTCTATTTATATATATTGACAAAGCGGGTTAATGTATGTATGTATATCTATATATATATATATATATATATATATATATATATATATATGTGTGTGTGTGGACATGTATGTATATACACACACGCGCACACACATATATATATAAAAAAATGCCCACATATATATGTACATATATATTCATAGCCAGTAATCGCAAATTAAAGAGTGAAACAATTGAAAGACTAAGCTACATTTGTCATATTTCGCATGTTTTATTACATTTTAAAACATTTAAATATGTGCTTTTAACAACCGCGTAACATTAATCAAGCAGTAACCAACGACTTGTGCTTCTGAAATATACATATATTAAAAGAGGTAAATACTTTAATTTATATTATCATAATTTTAATGAACTTCAACGGCACCTAATGAAAATAAACAAAAATAATCTTAACATTAACATTACACTCAAATATAAAATAAAAAATTAACGTAAACTTATTTAAAGTTAAGGTAAATTTTAAACTATTTATGTTGCTAGTAAAACTGCATATCTGCGGCATCACAGTAAACTTAGAACCATAAAAGGAAAATAATTTATAAACACTAAACGGACTGTAATTAGCACAATAGAAATAAGTATAAATTAATATAAAAAAAAAATAATGTACAAACTCGTAGTAGCTAATTTGTAAAAGACAAACATTCAGAATGAATATGACACCAGTTATTTAAAACTTCATACGAAAATAATTGACTAAATTACTTTCTTTAGCGTAAAAAATAAAATGGTAGGTGAAAAGGCGGAAATATAAAAAAAACTCGATGCTTTACGCAAAAACACTATTTTTTTTTCCATAAACGTAACACATACTCAAAAACCAAATTCGACCAATCTTCTGTAATTTAGTTAATTGAAACAGTAATGAACTGATCTGACCATTCATAATAAATAGTACTATACACCATACCGAATGCAAAAAAAAAATCCTCCAAATTGCAAATCTATGTCCATCATGGCGCGTGAACGAACATAAAATTAAAAACTATAGTTATTTAAAAGTAAAATTTTAAGAGTATTATTATTACCACCAAGTATAAAAAAGAACAGGAAAAACTGGTGTTACTATAAGGAGTAAATAAGTGTTATATCAATCACAAAATGGTACAAATGAACTACAAGTGAATTACGTAAAATACGAAATGCAAAAATGAATAGAAACAAAAGCATTGAAACGATGCCGCTGTCGTGTAATTTTGTCTATATTAGAATTAGGTATTAATTGTTCGGCAACTTTATACAACGTGTTAAAAATAATACAAAATATTAGTTATAGGTAAAGGGTATCACAATAACTCTGTAACATACAGTACGCATACGTAAATTACATAAAATACCGCGAATCATTTGTTAAACTAATTTTACCTTTTTAGCACGTTGTAAGGCTGTTGCAAAAGCTGTGGAGTTTGTATTATTTTGATTTTGATTCTGAGTAACAGGAACCGCTGCAGTCAAAAATTCGCTACTCATTATTGGAATGAAAAAACTTCGCAAATATTTGTATATGTATATACACAACACTTTAACATAAAACACAAATCACTAAACAAAATCTGACATATATGCATACTCGGCTTAATGGACATTGTAATGAATTTTGTGCATGTAGGAACAGAAACAACTCATGCATCCACCATTGACCAAATTATAAAAATACTAATATTTTAAAGGAAAGGAATTTTATAATTTTTTATTTAATTTAAATTTAATTTTAGCTTATAACAATTTTTTGGCAAAGCATATGATAAATTTTTAAAATTATTTAAAAATTAAAACTTTAATACAACTAAATGTTTTAAAATTTGATGAAAAAATTACTTTTTTTTTTACCAATTGTATTTTAATATAATTCAATGATTAACATTAAAATGTAGGAAATTCATATTTCATAATTCGATGCAAACACACATCAATAATGATATGTATTTAAATAAAGTTTAAAAAATAAATTATTCCAAAAATGTAACTTAAAATAAATAGTTTCGTTTTTAAAACTAACTAAACTAAAAGTAACAGCGGAAAGAAAGTAATATGTGTTATTTATCAATATGATTGTGTAAGAAGGAATATCTTATTTGAAATAGCTTTAAAAACATCCTTGCGATTGAACTGAGCATTATTCAGGGCAATAATCTAAAATGTAACCTTTTGTTGCCAAAGTATCCCGCTAGTTTCTTGTAAATTAAAATAAAACAATATTAATTTTTGTAAATAAAATGAATTTTTTACAAGTTTATTATTATATATATTTTAAAATAATTATTATTGTTTTTTTAACCATATAAGCATAAATAAAAATTAATTTATTAGTTAAAAATTATGATAAAGATATTTTGAATAGCAAAATAATTTTTTTAATTTTCATAACATGTTTGCTGTATGTAAGTTGCTAAAGTAAATTATTATTTTTTTATTAGATATTTTCTTTTATAGTCCGTTCAACGGAAATGTGCCGATAGAAAAAAGTCGAAATAAATCGACATTTATTATCCTCTTAGCCGTCACAATATAAAAATGCTGATGTGTTACTAGTACTTATAGTTTTTAGTCAAATTTAATTAACATCATTTTTAAAAACGGAATTAATTAAAATTAAATTGTTACTTAAACGTTCGTTTTAATTTGATTAGTTTTTGCTTAAAATTTTTATAGATGACAATAACAAAATTCAAATTAATTGTAAATGATTGAAATAATGAAATAAATTAAAACATGAAAAATGAATACCACCACAGCATTTATAACTTTTCACAGAGTTTGTATATTGTTAATTTCATTTTTCAAAAATATATTATTCGTATCCAAATTCTGCTTAGTTAATAAATTGCAATTATTAAAGGGATGAATGTATTTGTAATTCTGTAATAATATTTCCCGTCTTTTTTTGTTCTCAGTATATATGTGATATTGTGTCTACTTTTTGCTCTTTTGATTTACTTGTTCGTTAGTACTACTAATTTTTTTCGAAATATTTTCACCAGTTCTGATTTCCTTATTTTTGTATTTTTCCAGTTTTATTTTAATTTACTTTATCTTTTTCTTTCTATTGCGGGACATTTTTTTTTCATTTGTTAGAGCTCGTTTGCTCCAAACATTTTTAACGTGAACAATAAATTGAACAAAAATATTTTTATAAAATAAACAGAATTTATTGATACAATTAATTTTTATCAGTTCGTGCATATTAAAATACGTATAATCATTGAAATATCGTAAAAGAAACGCATTTTCGTCTTTAAGAAAAAACCGAATAATCCGACATTATCGCGTAATCATTTTATTCGCCTAATAGAACAAAAGAGAAGATAGTTTCCTGGAATTATTCGGTCGAGTTGTGTGAACACCATTACTCGCCTATTCGAGTATTAATATTTTATCGATTAAAATTAATATTTTTAATATATAAAAAATAGAATATAAAAATAATGGTTGATAATTTTTAATAACGCTTATTTCTAAATAATAAAATATTTTTATTAAAGAAATTATTATATTTCATCATCCCTACGGTACTTCCCCCTTTCGGACAAAATTTTAAGGTTAATATAACGCTGTATAATAATGAGTTTAAAAAAATGAAACTAAAAAATAAGAAATGCATAAAAAGAAAGGAAAAAAATGAATACATCTAATGATAAAATAAAGAAGTGTATGATCACGACATTCGAGTTAAAACGATGAGTCGAAAATAAAGAGTTTAATCGAAAAGAATCGGGAACAAAATTCGAATTGGAAAACCCGGTTTCGCTAGAATGTAAACAAACATGATAATATATTAATACTTACAAAATAGTTACAAAAGAGAATATTTTACATATTGTTTCACGTACAGATTTTACAGTTTTTTTTTTTATTACCCACATAGGAACGTATATTTCAACATAAACTACGTAAGCTACATAATCGGATTATGATTAAAACATATACATATGTACATATATTTAAAATTTAATTTACATACTTTAACGATTTTTGAATTATGACTATTTTAAAATGATAAGTAATAATTTTCTAACCGAAATTTTCACAATATATCTATATCTATATATATATATATATATATATATACACAATGAGCCACAATAATATCCGGGCACCAATGTACCCAATGAATGTACGCCAAAAACAAAGGAAAAAAAATGCTTTACTGTTGAAACAAGTAACGAAAATAGAAAAATAAGTATCTTCTTAATATATTCTCAAAAAAAAAAAAAAGCAAAAACATTACAAAACACGGCTTACGATACAAAAAACACAAAAATTATGAATTTTAAGCGCCACCTTAATATTCGGGCACATAAAACTAAGTGCAGTAAAACACTCGTGGGTTTTGCCCAAGTGCATCAACTAAGATGCGGTACTGATATGAGTCATCACAGTAACGCGAGTCGTTATGCGAAAACGCAAATTATAATTAAACAGTACGTCTGTCACGGTAATTGTTAAAAAAGTGCGTGTTAGTGCAGTGAAATGTCGCGAACGAGTAAAAATACGTCTTCGGAAATGCGTCAATTAGTAATTTGGAAGAATGAAGAAGGTTTTTCAGAACGGAGGATTGCACAGCTACTGAATATTCCGAAAAGTACGGTGCATGACGTTCTTCATCGCTTCAAAGGGGAAAATCGCATCGACTCGAAATGTCAAAAAGGGAAACCAAAAAAGCTAACAAAATACGATATGCGTCTTATCCGTCAAGAAATAGAAAGAAACCCCTTAAGGGAAATGCGCCGAAACTAACTACGGCACTGAGAGAGAGCAAAATGATAGAAATTTCAGCCGAAACAGTACGTCGGGCCATAAAAGAAATGGGGTACTTTTTCCTCATTGCCCGCAGAAAACCCTATATTAGTTCTGCAAATACAAAAAAACGGCTCGCGTTCGCAGAACAATATTTAATTCGGAGGAGTTCTGGAAGAACGTCATTTTTGTTGATGAGTCCAAGTTTAACGTCTTTGGTAGTGATGGAAAACAGAAAGTATGGCGTAAACCGAATACTGTATATGAATTAAAAACTCTGACTGCATCAATTAGACACGGCGGAGGAAATGTATAGGTGGGGGGAGGGTGTTTCGCGGCGAGTGGTGTGGGATCTTTAGTCACCATTAGCGATCTATATGTCGACATTTTATGACACAATTTATGCCAAAGCGCTGAAAAATTTTGCATCTTGGAGTCATTTTACTTGTATCAAGATAATGATTCAAAACATACAGCGTACAAAACTCGAGAGTGGATTCTTTATAATTGCCCCCACATCCTTGCCACACCACCACAGTCTCCTGATTGCAGTCCCATAGAGAACCTATGGGACTACCTCAATAAGAGGATTCGTGAAAAGCCGACTTTCAACTGTAATGAATTTAAAAGTCGTCTAAAAGAGGAATGGCAGAAAATTCCCCTTGATTATCTACAAAAATTAGTTTGTTCAATGCCGCGCAGGTTGAAAGCGGTCGTGGATGAAAGATCGTCATACGAAGCATTAATTTTTCCAGGAAGTAGATATTCAGTTATTTGGAGAGTTCCTTTATTTTATTTTTTTGTTTGCCCGGATATTAATGTGGCGTTTAAAATTCGTAATTTTTGTGTTTTTTATATCGTAAGCTGTGTTTTTTAAATGTTTTTGATTTTTTTTTTTTTGAGAATATATTAAAGAGATAAATATTTTTTTATTTTCGTTACTTGTTTCAACAGTAAAGCATTTTTTCCTTTGTTTTTAGCGTATATTTATTGGGTACATCAGTGCCCGGATATTATTGTGGCTCACTGTATATATACGCAAGTACTATGTACAATATATGCCTTAATTTAATACAATATATAATTCAGATGTATAGACAAAAAGTGAAACTTTCTGGTCCCATAACGAGATAAAACGTACAATTCGTATATAATAAATTTAAAACGTAAAGCTTAATTTCTCCGTTTATCGGAAATAAGATATATATAATCTGTGAAGATATAATGTCATAGAAATACACATAATATTCCTATTTCTAAAAATTACACTGACAAAATTGACGTTTTGTTTATTTAAAACATGACAGAATTAAGTCATTTAAAGTTAACAAAGTTGATAACAAACTGTTTAAAAATAAAAGCGGTTTAATGAAACTTTTACTTTATTTAAGGGAAAATATAGTTAAGGCGGTATATAAAATGTACATATGTAAATCGTTTTTTATTTTTACATTTTAAGTAATCTACTTAAGTTAAGTACTGTGTTGGTATTCGTACTTCCCTTCCTGATTTCGTATGTTTTCTGTTATTTGATGTCACCGCTGAATTTGCCAGATTTGGCTCAGGTGATTCCTCAATTGCAATAGTTGTTGCAGGTTCGTCCGTGGTGTCGTTTTCATCGTACATAAAAAACGCTGGTTTTAAGTGGTCTATCGAAACCGTATCTATTTTTCCATTTATATCCATAGTGTAGTGACTTAGGTTACGATTAATTATTTTAAATGGTCCGTCATATGGTGCTTGTAATGGGCGTCTCACACTATTGACTCGAATAAACGCATGGGTTGACGTCTCTAGTTGTTTGTGTACGAATATTGAACGGACTGGCGTTCTATGCGGTTTCGGTCGCATAGTGCCTAACGTAGAGCGCAGAGAACATATTGTCTCATATGGACTGGTAACATTCACGTCAGTTTCTGCAAAGAGATCTCCAGGCAGTCGTACCATAGATACCAATACTATTTCAGCAGGTGTGTATTCCGCTTCCGTTATTGTGTTCTGTGGCCCTAACAGCACTAGGGGAATTGATCGCGTCCATTCTTTATCATTACAGCACAATGCTGCTTTGATCACTCGATGGATTCGTTCCAACTTTCCATTACCTTTTCGGTTGTATGCTGTCGTTTTGATATGGCTTATCCCAAACTGATTTGTAAATATGCTGAATAGTGTTGATGTGAACTGCCTCCCTCGGTCAGATGTTATTACCCATGGGATCCCAAATCGTGAGATCCAGGTAGATACAATGTTCATTACCACAGTCTCGGCGTGTATATCTGCTATCGGCGTAGCTTCGACCCAGGCGGAATATCGATCGATCATAGTTACATATCAAGCTCCTTCTGATAGTAGGAGAGGTCCTACTATGTCTATATGTAGGTGTTTGAACCGTTTAAATGCCGAGAAATAGTTTAATGGGACATATGTATGCCGATTTATTTTTGATTTTTGACATGACAAACATGCATGCGCCCATTCTTGTATATTTGAATTCATCCATGGCCAAACATACCTTTTTCTGATGGTTATTGGCGTTTTTTTCCATGATGGCTGGTTCAAATTGTGAAATTTTGCGTAAACTGCTTGTCTTAACTTCTGTGGCTCAAAAATTCATTGATACTGGTCGATCCAGATGTTGTGTTTGTCGATTTCCACTTTTGATAACTGCAGTTTCAATACATTCAAATTTTTTATGTACTGGGTTAATTTGACGTCATTCTCTTGATGTTCTTTTAATAGACCTAAAAATAGTTTGTTAACCTGCTTTATCCCAGATAGGCAATCCGCAACTATGCTATTTTCACCTTTAACGTGACTGATGTTATCGGCGAATATTGCTATATATTCTAGCTGTCAACTTTGTCTCGGCAACAATCTTTCAGGGGGACGGTTTAACGTATTAGTTAAGGGTTTATGGTCCGTTAGTATAGTTAGCGGGCGACCCTCAATTAGATCGCGGAAATGTCGTGTCGCAGAGAATATAGACAACAGTACCAGTGTTCAGTATTGCTAATTTTTCGAGAGAAAAACGCAAGTGGCTCTAAGTGCTCATGATTTACCTGGCTTAGCACTGTTCCAATCGCCATTGCCGATGCGTCACAGGTCACATAATAAGGCGAGCGTTTATAATCGGATGTGCTAAAGTGACGCATTTCTTAAATTCTGACTTAGCCTTCATGAACACTGCATCAGTGGCGTCATTCCAAGTAATAGGTCGCATGTCTCTCTTCGTTGCATCCTTGATTAGTATGTTGTTTGGGCTTCACTATTGAGCTATTGGCGAGGTCCTACTGCATTTATTGTTTTCAGCCATCTCATCCCTGGGACTTCCATAACTTGCATTTTTCCTCACACAAATTTTGTTTCCTCCTGCACTGAAATGCATCGATTCCATATATCAACAATTATTTGAGCGTTATTTAGGAAGTCAGCGCCCAAAATGGCAACAGGTACGTCAGCAACTACGAATTCCCAAACGAACTTTCTATTTACACCCAAATCAAACAAAAACAATCGTTTCGCAAATGTGGGAATCAGTGAGTCATTGGCTGAAACCAATGGTGCGTACGTTTCTGAGCGTTGTCGTTCTATAGGTGTTGCAGGAACTACTGAACATTGAGCTCCGGTGTCCACCAAAAATTGTTTCCCTGACAGGCGATCTCAGACATACAATCGGCAACTTTCATGAATAACCGTCACTTGCTTATCTACGGACGCTATGGTGGCCTTTTTTTGCTCATAACGACAAGGTGGTCTGCATTTGGTAGCTTTCTCACCATATTTCTGGTGAAACCAACAATACTCCTCATTTGGCTTGATAGGAACTATCGCCTTCATCTTTGGTCGATAATTTGACTGAAAACTGGATTCTTTTCTTGGAATCGGTTGGATCGCAACTGCTTCCTCAAGTTTCGATAATCGGTTCGAGATCGTCTCTAGTACAGATTCAATATTAGTTTTCGGATCTGGTGTGCCCGGTCTTTGTTTCTCAATCGTGCTGATGGTAGTTTGTTTTAATGTTAGATATATACTGTCAGCTACCTCTGGCAATTTGTCCAGCTCAATGTCTCTGAGTGCAGCTACTCCTAATTGTATTTGCATTGGTAATTTTCCAATCCAAAACGACTTGATCAGTTCGTCATTTAGTTGATCTCTCATGAGATCTCGCGTCTAGTCTAACAACTGTGAAGGTTATAGGTCTCCCGACATTACTTCATTCATTAATTTATGGAAACGAACCGATTCAGCTTCTACATATCATCGGATTAGTGTTTTTTAAAAGTTGTCATATTTTTCTGTGATTGGTGGGTTCGCGATCATCATTTTACTCTACGAAATACATCTTTGTCTAATCCTCCAGCAATGTGAAGGAATTTTGCCGTATCCTCCTCTATACCAGCTAATTGGAATTTGAAGTTCCACTTTAGCAAACCATGACTTAGGGTCTTATTTCCAGAATGGTGGCACCAGAATTCGATTCTGCTGCACTATTGTTGGTCCAGAAATTGAGCTATCACTTACGAGGAACTTTGGACTTCCATCGTTGATAAATGTTTTTTTTACATATTTTTTTTTTTCGATACTGTATTTTAAAATTGAATTCTTTGTCAGCCACGAGCGTACGGAATGGCTCAAATGTGAAACAAATCGAAAAGTTGATTCAAATAATTTTCAGTAAACGTAACAGTTTGAAATTTGACGTGTCGAAATCATAGTTGGTAGATAAGTTTGTGGATTATTGTTTTAGCAGCTTATGCTGTATAGGCTAACATAAAATGCGAACACTTTTCTGATCACGTCGGGGTCACCAATATGTTGGAGCTCGTTTGCTCCAGACATTTTTAATGCGAACAATAAATTGAACAGGAATATTTTTATAAAATAAACAGAATTTATTGACACAATTAATTTTTATCAATTCGTGCATATTAAAATATGTATAATCATTGAAATATCGTAAAAGAAATGCATTTTCATCTTTAAAAAAAAACCGAGTAATCCGACATTTTATTCGCCTAATAGAACAAAGAGAAGATAGTTTTCCTGGAATTATTCGGTCGAGTTGTGTGAACACTGTTACTCGCCTATTCGAGTATTAATATTTCACCGATTAAAATTAATATTTTTAATATATAAAAAATAGAATATAAAAATAATGGTTGATAATTTTTAATAACGCTTATTTCTAAATAATAAAATATTTTTATTAAAGAAATTATTATATTTCATCATCTCCACACATTCTTCTAGAAATAGTCTTTCTCGGACTCTTGTTTATACTAGTAATAGATTTTAACTTGTTTTACTTATTTAACATCTGACAAAAAAAAAAAAATAAGACCGGCAGTAGTATTGAAGTATTGGTCATTCTATCAAATTCAAAAACAAAAACAGGTATAAAATACTTAAGTAAGTAAAGTAAAATAATAATTGCAAATGTTTATAAGTTTTCCCAGAATTTAGCTGATAACCCAAATATTGTTAAAAAATTTTAATTTTAAACAAGTAAAAAAAGCTCTGCTGCTGCATGTGGATTAGCAGTGAAAAACATTTATAATGTTAAAAAAAATGTTGATGGATTGGAAAATAAACTATCTGGAGAACGTGCAAAAAATATATGAACGAGAAAAACTAATTACCAGGCCAGACAATTTTAATGAAAACATAATAGTCAATGTGTATTCAGTTTTTTGTATTCACATAGTTAATTTTTTAAATAATAACATAAAAATGAAATATTCTAGCACCTGATAACTGAGCATTACTTCTGATTTATTTAAAATTTTTCAGATCAGTCGAAGTATTAATAAATTTCACAAACATTTTAAAATATAGCAATATGTATGTAATATGAAAATTACATTTGCAAACCCAGCGCTATTTTTCTACATTGAAATATTTTTATGTTAAGGTGGGTTTTTCACCCCGGCTAAGCGAGCAAGAGCAAAAACCTGACTTTGACGTTTTCTGTCAAATGATCGCGCAGTATGAACGTATTTTAGAGAGCAATTTACTCGTGAACAACAGAGAACATTAGGGAGCATAAATTTTCAAGGTCATATTTTTGTTCTTGCTCGCTCTGTGTAAACCCACCTTTACATAAAATAAAACTAAATTTAAAATTCATAAAGTATCATTTGATCAAATTTCATAATAACCCTAATTGGTGTAATGCTTAAAATCCCTATGTAAATTGTAAATTTATTTTAACTTTACTTGTTTTCAATTTGTTTCATACTATGGTAAATGAATTTAATTAATTTACTTCTTGATCAACCTTAAATATAAGTGTTACCACTAAATTGAATACTTTCTACCTCCATTTATTATCAAATTAACAAACAAAAACACTGAAAAATGATAAAAATGATGTTAATATTACATGATCAACGTTCAAATAAATTTACCATCATGTCTAATTTTATTGAACGTGTAAATGAAATAAATAACTGTTTGGTATTTTGATTTCATTATTCAAAATCTTCACTTTAGTATTTATAATTGAAGTAAAAATTACGCAGTTTTATTAATGATTACAAAATGAAACCTAGACATATAAATTGGAAAAATGAATGAACAAAATAATGCTAAAATGAATTAATAAAAGCATGGCTGGGTCACTTTTGGGCGAGCGAGTAAAAACCCGATCTTGACGTTTTCTCCTGAATGATCGCGCAATGTGAACGTATTGCATAGATCATGAGTGAACATTTGCTCGCGCTCTGCGATGATCGTTCCGAGGGCGATACTTCAAAGAATAGATTGCGGTCTTGCTCGTTCGATTGGGACGAGATTTTATTCCCTTATTGCTCGCTGTATTCACATTTGAATTAATGACGGTTGAGTTAATTGTTTACAAATTTTTTTTCCTTTATTATTTGACGAAATTGAATGGACGAATGATTTGGTATAATAAAACAAACTTTAATAACAAACAATAAGGGCAAAATAATTTATAAAAATAAATTAGATAAATACCTTAATTAGAAACGTTTTCGGGCATAACCCATCATCAGCTAAAACTAACTTAGTGAAAACATAAAACACACTGGAGTGAATATATGGAATACATGTGTATATATAGTAGACACATATATTCCAGTAAGTTTAAATATATTTTATAATTATAATGGTTAAAGGTTCACCTTCTCTTTTTTAAATACATTTCTGAAAAATGTAGTTCAAGTCAGTGATGGGAAATATAATTATTCAAAATAAGTAACTAAGAATCAGGTTTTAAATAGCTGCTTACAATTTTAATGATAAAGTTAATGTATAATGACTGTGAGGCAGCAACTGCTACTTGTTAGTTGTTACAGTTAAGACGTTTCTAATTGTACTTAAGTTTGTGGACAAATTATTCCAAATAAATAAACTTTTAAAATCAAGTTTTAAATATCTGCTTACAACTTTATTGATAAAGTTAATAATTTGTACAAATTAGTTTAAGTAAAAATATAGAATTATAATCATTTACAGTGTGAGCTTAAATTATTTTTTTTTTAAATATTGAGGTCAATTTATTTTTCATGTTAAGTGTTGTTTGATGAGTACACGAAATTAATAATTTTAAGAGAAGGAATATGAAATTTTAAATTTGTGCTCATGCTTGGTTCAATACATTGAGATAATGTACTTTTTATTTTTAGATTGCAATAAAAAATAATAATAAATAAGCGCTTGTTTAAAATTTTCAATATTTTGTTATTGCAATAAAATATTTAATCAACCTTTAGGTTTTTTGAAATAGCGACACAAAAAAAAAAGTAAGTTTACTGTTTTCAAAATAATGAGTATAATTATTTTAAATTTACTTTTATGCATACTGTTAGATAAGTTACCGTTCGTACTATAAAAGGACAGTAATTTTAGCCTTTTTAAAAACTAATTTTATTATAAATTAGTTAAAACTGTTTTTTTAATTTTTTAGTTTGTATTCTTATATCACCTATAAAAAAATAGACTTAACGTTCGTGAAGAAATTTCTCAACATACTCCTTGCGAATATTCAGTTCGGATATTAAGTTTTCAATTAACAAAAATTAATTCCGTGCAAAAGCATATATAGACTAATTAACGAGATGCTAAACAGTCGAAGATTTACGGTCATTGTGGCGGGGAAAGAAAGCAATTAGAGAATATTAAATAACGGTCTCCCGCAGGGGTCAGTGTTATCCCCATTACTTTTTAATTTATATATATATATCAGATTTACCAACAACTGCATCTCGGAAATTCATATATGCAGACGATTTAGCATTAGCCACACAGAACAATAAAATAAATACCACAGAAGCTACACTCACGGAAGACCTACATACATTATCTGAGTACTTTAAACAATGGCGATTGCAACTAAATAAAGAGAAAACTGTGGTATCATGCTTTCACTTAAACAACCGAATGGCGAAAAGCAAAATTAACGTAACGGTCGATGAACATTAATTAAAGCATGAGGACACCCCGAAATACTCGGGTGTCACTTTGGATCGGCAGTTAGCGTATCGAAAACATATCGAAAACACAGTTGCCAAAGTACGCACAAGAGTAAACATAATTCATAAAATAGCAGGAACAACTTGGGGAGCACCTACAACAACATTACGAACTTCCGCTCTGGCTTTGGTTTCCTCAGCTGCCGAATACGCAGCCCCAGTGTGGCTGAATAGTGCTCACGTCAACAAAATCGACGTTGAACTAAACTCAGTCATGAGAATAATAACAGGCACCTTGAGATCCACTCCAGTAGCATGGTTACCAGTACTGAGCAACATCATGCCTTCAGAGTTACGGCGAAAAGAAGCTGCGATTAAAAAATGGATTAAATATAAGGAAAATATAGACCTGCCAATACATCAGGACACGGACGCAACGGTGCGCTTAAAATCCAGAAAGCCTGTGCATAAAACTACAGCAAAACTAGTCGCCGAGAATTTTAATGGGATTCAGGAGTGGAGAAAGAAATGGAATCAGAACAATTCAGACAGAAGAGGGATCGTTCCCAATCCAGATGACAAGCCACTAGGCTTTGACCTACCAAGGATCATCTGGACAAGGTTGAACCGCTTTCGAACGGAACATGGAAGGTGCGGGAAAATGATGAAAAGATACGGATTTGAAAATGAAGCGACATGTGACTGTGGTGAGATGGAACAGACAATGCATCATATGCTGAAGGAATGTCGGAAGCGAGCTTTGGTGGGTTTGTTCGGAAGAGATTATCAAATTGACGGGCCTAGCGACAGAGTGGCTACAAAATCTTGATGTTATAACACGTATAAGAATATAGCATATAGTTGGTGACGACGTACACGTGAAAATTCATATGCGATACTGATCTCTGTTTAATTATTAGTTAAAGCGTTTAGTAATCGTAATGATGTTTTTTCGCTGATTTTTTGATACCCGTAGACATACGAATAAATAAAAATAAATAAATAAATAAATAGTTACCATTTAGTTTTCAAGTTTTGTGATGACCAAGCTGTGATATATTGTTAAATTAATTTAATTCAACGATAAATAGCATTCTATGTTCTTTATTTAAAACAAATTAAAATTATTTTATCGAAAATTTAGTAAATGAAATAGCTATAAATTTCAATTGAAAAAGTGCATTAAAAATACCGACGTAATCATTACTTATACATACATGGATATATTCGCGTGCCATTTTGTCCACTTTTAAAACCAAATATTTAGTTTTCGCTTCGAAAAACGAAAAAAGAAAAAGAAAAAAAAATAGTTTATCTAAAGCTACAAATTTTTGTTTATCAAAATTTAAAGAATATTAAAAATAAATACTGCTAAAAAAAAAATAGTTAAAAGAATATTTCAAATGGATCACAATAAATCGTTATTAAAAATAAAAATGAAACACTTAAAGTTTGTTTCGATTAAAGATGTTATAACTTTCCGAAGGACCAAAACATTTCGAAAATGATTAGGCTGTCGAAGCAAGAAATTAAATCAATTTAAATAGCGAATGCAATATATGTATTACGGAGTAAATCGAATGAATACGAATAAGATGGAAGCTCAGAAAAGAGCTATTTCAAGAGTTCACGCGAAAAGATTGCAAAATTGGGAAAGAAACAAGAGGAAAGAGAAATAAGAAAACAAATGAAATGAAGAAAAACAAGAACAACAGAGTTAAATAATCATCATTATCATCAAGTGGCAGTCACAATCTGGGGATTGCTCACACCATTTTTATATTTCGCCGTTCCTTGCTATCTGAATTATTCCGCTGCATTTTTTCCCGTCAATGTCTATCATTTCGATTCGTCTTTGCACGAGGTATTTCCTTTTTTTCTGGATTACATCTTTTGCTATATCGTATTTTGTCAGTTGCCACCTGCTTAAAACGTCTTTATTTTTGACCTTGGCCGTCCATGGTATTCTCATCATTTTTCCTAACATCCACATACCAAATGCATCCAGCTTTTTCTTGCATTCCGCATCCATCGTCCAAGTTTCTGCTCCGTATTTTAGCACTGACATCACGTAGCAGTTGTTGATCCTTAGTTTCAATTTGCATTCCAAGCTTCCGATGATCCCTCAATACCGCTTGTAGATTATTAAATGCTTGTTTGGCCATTCCTATTCTTGATCTAATTTCTTTTTTTTAGCTCGGCCATCTGAAGTAAATAGGGCACGTAGGTATCGGAATTCTTCTACTTGTTTCAAGTTAAATAATAAGATAGCGAATTATCGACAACAAAAAAGACGAGTTGTAACGAAAGCCGATGTGAAAAATGAACGAACGAATAGCCATATACTTTAATAATACGGTGAAAGTTACAAAACTACTGGTCAGCTATTTTTCAATACTGAAAGTGCAAGTTATTAAATAGTAATGTTGTTTAAAATATGTAATATCAATAAAAGTAATTTTAATTTTAAGTAATTACAGATATTCTATAAGTAAAGTCATAAAAAAATAACATATTTATTAAAAGTAATAATAATAATTGTGTTTTTTTTAGATTAAAAGTAAAAAAGAAGATGCGTGGTCCGAAATAAGCGAGGAAATGAAAATTAGTAATTTCGAAATAAAGAAAAAAATGATGTCACTGTTGGCTTCATTCAGACGGGAAAGGCAGAAAGTAGAGCATAAACCAAGTGGTTCAGGAGCCAGTGAATTTTATAAAACGAAGTGGTTCACTTTTAAAAGCTTCTTGTTTCTGTTGCATAAAAACAAACCAAATGATATAGAAGACATTGAAGAGGTAATTTAAAACTATATTAAATTTACGTTAGGCATACATGTTCTGCCGTGAAACACGTCCTTCCTCACTAAGAAAATATTTTGCAAGTTCATTTCTGATATCAACAGCAGTTATTGAAGGTTTCCAGCCAATATATTGAAGAGGCAAAAGGGATGTTAATTAATCCTGATCATTTCTCCATGTTCGTTGTATTAGTATTCCACCATTTTCTTGGCCAAGACATCCTATGGGAGTATATATGGGACGAGAAATTTTGCTCTTGCGCAGAAAATTGTGTAATTAAACACAAGCCTAGCCAACTTTTTTTTGCTTTATCTGGTTGTAAAAGTATCCGTTTCCGTAATACTCTAAATATGTACTATAGATAGAATTCCGAATGCATTTTCCACTGTTCTCTGGGCTCTGGATAGTCTATAATTAAAAATACGTTGATTGAACCACTCTTTTGAGAGCCAGCATATGGTTTTATTATATGTTCTTGCATGGGAAAAGCTTCATCTACAAGAGAGACATATGGAACAGCTTTTTTTCTGCCTATAATAAAATACTTACTTTTAATTAGAAAAACGTCTCTAATGTTAAAGTTAATCAAGTGTCTTGACTGAAAAGAAAAAAGCATTACTTGAAAAATGTTGGATGCCTTCCAAGATATATTATTTTGCCCAGAACACAAAGCATCTGAAGAGGAAATTTAATTTTTTGTGGTTGCAAAAATATTCACTATGGTTGGTTTACTCCACACTCCAAAAAGGCGCCTTTTGCAAATATTATACTTTATTTCCCCCAAATCCAAGTTCCATCAGAGGGGTGTTGGAATCATTCATAAAGAATCCATTTTACAGATTTAAGGATGCACACAAGCAATGCAAAAATTATGTGGAAATACAATTACATAAAGCGGCACTGGGGACAGCTAAATTATTCCTTGAAAGTTTTCCAGCGGATGTATAACTCAATAAATACTTGCAAAGCGTTATTGAGGATAACAGCAAAAGTTATTAAGTTGATCATATCTTGCATTAAATTTTGTATTTCCCGTGATTTGGCGCTGGGAGGCAAAATATCTTCTAAAAGAACTCTCGAGGCTTAGCTTTTTTTTTTTTTCGCGGGAGAAATGTTTCTTTTCAAAGTGTACGAAAATATAAAGTGTGTTTATCGTTTTATGTATATTTTGTTGTTCGTTAAAGTCGTGTTACATTAGTTTGTATGTAAAATTATTTGTCAAAACTTCTTTTCGTTCTATATACCTGTTTCTAATAATTCGGGTGTAGTGATAAAATTAATAAAGGGGAATTCGGTAGACTTGTTTACTTTTTTTTTTAAAATCATCTTTTTTGTTTTTTTTTTTAAATCATCTTTTGTGTTTTTTTTGTAAATTATAATTAATAAATTGATTTTCAATATCCGTTTATAATGCATCTACCTTTCGAATTTTCAAGATTAGTATCGAAATGTATCATACATTCTTTCCTTAATTAAAGCTATTTACAGAAAATTAAGGCCGCTTATACAACGTAAACACAATGTACAGAGTAATTGATTGTAATTTTTTTTTTTGTCTTTAAGAAATAATGTAAAATAGCAAAATATATTATAAATAACAAATGTATACCGTAATTCAAGATCAACGATTTTAGGAATAAAATATTTTCACTAGGAAAACAAAAGATGAATTTCACACGTTAGGCAGAATAAACCAGTTAGAATAGAAAGTAATAATACGTTAGCGTTGGAAAAATAGGAACAGGCTTTACTAGAGGGTGGTTGATAATATGGCCCAATACTGGCTGCAAATGCTTCTGCTATAGGAATGTAATTTTGCTCGTAAGTTCCAGAAAATAAGTGTGACCACGGGCCGCGAGCATATACCGCTACGTCTTCGCCGCCATGACTCTCCATTTCTTTCGGTACCATGGCTGGGTATGGAAACCGTGCTTGAACTAAAATTAAAAAAAAAAAATGAAGACTTAAAAAATGGTAATTTAAAAATATCCCGAATTTAAATAATTAAGAGTCGCGGTGGTGTAGTATTTTCTGTCAAATTTTCTAGTTAAAAATTTAAATGTCCGAAATTTTCTAAAACAGAGCCAAACTATAAATTGCAAACTTTCAAGCTTGAAATTAAAAGTGCTTTGCGTAATCTATTGATGATGCTGGTACTGATATTTGACAAAGTTTTTTTTTTTTTTACATAAAGAGCTTGCGGTACACCCGCAATGATAAAAATACTAATACATCGTTCAATATTAGTAGCATTAATATTAACTTTCTATTTTACTTTGTTTATTTTAACGTTTAACTGTTGGTTTTTTACTGATTTAGTTTACTATCCCCGCCGGGGATGCTAATTATAACGTTTAGTTATTTACGGTTATGTCTTTAGGGATGGTACCATGGTTTTCTATTTCCGTGGACCTATAATTCTGTTTATTTATAGAATTATTATTTATTTATTTAAATAAGGAGGTTAAAATTTTATAATTTGTATTAATAGTAATGGTACAGAAATATTTCAATAGATTTCAATTGAAATTTGTTAGGAAGGTCCCTCTTAGCTATTAGGTGCTTGTTAAGAATGGAATTTTGATAAATCCATGTCTAGTCAGAAGTCACAAAGTAACAAGACATTGGAAAAAAAAATGGTGTGTTAAAAATCTGAAATTCCAGGAACTAATGTACAATACTTAAAAACTAGAAATGTAGTATGTTCAACATATAATGAAAGAATTAAAAATGTAGCCCTTCGAGGGAAATTAGTTTTTTTAATAAATTAACCAAGAAATTTTTTTCAGATTTTAAAACTTTCTTTTTGATAATAATTTACGGCTGTTTAAATATTATAATACATAGCATTATTAAATAAGAAAATATGTTAACTTATACATAGTTTTGTTATTTTTAGCTTAATAAAAAAATGTCACTCGGAAAATCATAATCATTGAATTGTGCAGTTTCATTTATATTTTGAAATTCACGTAGTATCTACATTGCGCTTAATATACATTAATTTATTAGTCTGATCTCAATCATTCGTACGTTGGTATTTTGTCCGATATAATCGCGCATTTAATTTTGGTCTAACAGTTTATCATATTATATCTATTGTAATTACTTTCAGTTCAGTAGAAATACATTCTTAGAGTAATAGTATACTAAGAAGACTTAAAAGTAGATTATTTATTAAATATCATTATGCATAAATTATTGTTGCATAAAGCGAGCTTGCAATGAATAAAGAGTTAGAAATTATTTTAATTAGTAAGGCAAACTTTTCTTTTAAAGTGCGTAATACATCTGCTGGTAGCGTGCATCCTTTTTTCTTTCATGTCTTATTTGATGTAAAGTGCGATGGTTGCTTAAATTTGAACTGATATTGTACGCTGTGTTTAAAAGATTTAAATGAGACTTACTTAGACACCGTCCAGAGTACCCTACACCATTACGTCTAAGTCTACCTCTTACAGAAACACTTCCAAGCTCAGCACAAAGCGAACGGAGCAATATTTCCTTACGAGTTACATGAGTGCTGTGGTGGTTTTATTATTTCAGTTTTATATATATAGTATATATATATATATATATATATATATATATATATATATATATATATATTCGTTTTGCGGGATTGTAGACACTGCTTAATCGCACGGGTGGTTTTATTATTTCACTGTTGCAAATATAAGTTTTTACATTATTGTATAGGTTATGCACAAGTATGATACTGCTCGCATTACTTCTATATTATGAATACATTTCGCCTTGAATTATTGTAGACTACATTTCATTGAGCAGCGATTATTAATATTAGTTATATCAGGGCCGGATCTAGGAAGGGATGAGGGGGCTGTAACCTCGAGCTCTAGCCTCCAAAGGGGCCCGGTGCTCTCGAACAGAAAATGATTTAATTTTCCACGCGCAAAATTTAAGTTTCCTTTTCCAAAATACTTAATACCGTAAAAATGAAAGATTTTAAATTTGCGTTTTTTATCTTCAAAAAGAATTTAGTTAATTTTTATATATAGAAAAGAAGAATATATGAGTTCATTAACAAAAATTATTATTATTAATTTAGTTTCCGCTAATAACATGTCATTTTCGTTAGTAGATTTTGTTACAAATGTACGTCATAAATTTTTAGATTTCGAAAATCAAGTTATTGAGCAGTTTTGTAAATCAAAAATATTCAGATTCAGGAAAAAGAAAAGTTATTCAAAAGCTTGCAGACAAAAGTATAGCAGTTAGTAGTTTTAGTGCGACCGATAATTTTCATATAAATTCATTTACCGTTATTATAGATAAATCTATTGTTGGAGTTGCAAAAACAGAGCAACGCATACAATCATATAATTGAATTATTTGTTTTTTTTTACCCAGTTATTATTTATAGAAATGGATGATTTAGAATTAAAAACAGAAAATCTTGTACAAGTTTACTCAAACGATTTACAAGACAATCTCTTATTAGAATTGAAACAATTTATACCTCTCTTAAAAATACAACAGCGATTCCAGATCAACATTAAATCAAGTTCTCTTTATACAAAGAGCTTTGCTAAAAAGCAACACCTTCTTGCTATTTTTTCGATTGCAAAAAAGCTTTCGACACTACTTGGAAGCGCAAAATTTTGGTAACCTTGTATGATTGGAAAATCAAAGGAAATATGGCCCACTTTGTTGCTGCTTTTTTATCAAATTGTCAATTCTAAGTCCGTATAGGCACAGCCTTATCAAATTTTTATGAATTAATTAATGGAGTCCCACAATAAATAACATTGTAACAGCAGTTCACCTTTCAGTAAGACCAGCACTCTTTGCTGACGATTTCACACCTCCTCAATTGTACCAACCCCCAAATTGAGCAAGAAATATTACAAAATACTGTAAACACAATTCATTGCTGGTCGCTCAAAAATGGATTTCAATTCTCACCTACGAAAACTACGCACTTCTGTAGAATTCGTCACTGTTAACACCAAATCTCTGTACACATAAATAACAATCCAATAATCTCAAGTAAATCAATTAAATATCTTGGTATGATATTTGACGAAACTCTCACTTGGAAGCCTCATATACAACAGCTGAAGCAAATAAGCGTTAGCAGACGAAGAGGATCGTAGCCAACAAGTACTATACAGATTTTATAGAATATGCGACCAGGCCTGTGCTCAGAATTTTTTTTTGGGGGAGTTGAAAATTTTCTTCGCATATTTATTTTATAAATAACAATACATGTTTCACTAATATTCGTACTATTAATAATTTCCATCATTTTGATTTATATATTAATAATTTACTTAAATGAATTACCCCGTATATGAACATTAATAAAAATTACACATATGTTATTAATTATACTCGTAATAAAAAATTTTGCATAAGATAGTAATGAAGTATCTAAAAATATGGAGCATATTTTTTCTTTTTTCTTTTAAAGGTAGGTAAGAACACTCTAAAAAATCATCAATATTTATTTTAAATTTGTGATTTTTATCAAATTTTTGTGTATTCATAATAACTATTTCAGGTCTCATGGGGGGGGTACCCCCCCCCCCCCGTGGACACGGCCTTGTATGCGACATGTATAATTTAATATAAATGTAATAATGTAACTTATGTATCCGTAAAATAATATAGTTCCTAATTTTAGCGCGCTCTAGCGGATAATTTTGTACACGCGCGCATTACAAATAAATAAATTTTAAAAAAAAAAAGATTTTTTTTCAAATCGCACGGAGGAAATGACTAGCGAAAATGATCAAATTTTGTGCGTATTACAATTTTTGAATTGGACTGTAAATTTGGATGTGATTTAAATGTTCCTAAACATCTACGTCACTTATAGAATATTAGTTACAATCCCAATAGCAAACTGCAAATCAGAAAGATCATTTTCGGTTTTAAAGAGGATCAAAAATACGTTAAGGTCAACTATGTTAGATGAAAGATTATCCGCATTGGTAAGGTTGAGTATTGAATTTGATTTATTTCGATCAACTGACTTTGATAATTTCATAAACGACTAAAGTAAAGTCAAGAAAATTTTTGTTTTAATTATTAGAAAGCAATTCGCAATTTTTAATATAAACACTAAACAGTTGTAATAAGTAATAATACATTATAAATAAAGTATTTTTTTTTTTTTTTTTTGGCTTTAAACACAAATTCCACCCATTGTCTGTTACTTTCAATTATTAATCTCAATTGTATATTATGCTATGACTATACCGATATCCTACCTTTTCTTACAAAATCATAGATTGCGTGATATGTAATTGGTTAGTGAAAGGATATAATTCAGATTATATGGACACGGGATATTCAGTAATTTTATTTTTATTAAAAAAACGTTTTTTTTTTTGCTGCCCATAATATTTAATTTTACGCATACGTGTGTATGTATATAAATATTTTTTTGTAGAAAAATAAAACATAATGTTATTAATAAAAAATTACAAATATTAATATACATACATATATATATATAAAATTACTTATTTGACATTCAGTTTAAGTCAGTTTACTAGAGTAAGAAAGTTGATTTTGTAAAGAGAGTATAATTTTAATTTTATTGATCATTAACCTATATATTAGTTTTTTTTTTTTTTTTTTTGCTTGTTTGTTTGCACTTATGTAATACTGAATTTTTTCACCATTTTTTCTTCGAAGGGGCCCCTCATTTAAGATTAGTCCCGGGCCCCGTAAATCCTTAATCCGCCCCTGAACTATATTGCAATTGTAAATTTGCTATAATATTATTGGCTACTACTAGAGCCGCAGTGATTATATTATTTCAACATTAAAAATTTCTTTAATTTCAAAATGATATGTATTATGCATAATTGCAGTAATGGTCGTTTGGTTCAGTACTGCAAAAATACAAATATGTAAAAAAAAACTCTTCACCGTAGCTAATACTAACAAGTATCACTCTACACTTTTTTGTTCATATAAAAATGTTAATTAAAAAACAACACGAAATAAGAATAATTTACATTTAAAGTGAAAAAAGCGGATGATTGATTAGATATTTACAGAATAAGTGAATGATATGAGGAAAATGGAACGACGAAGAAGGAATAAAAAAGAGTCCATTAGCAAACGGATTTTCAGAAATGATGTTGGATTGATTTTAATAAGTATTTCGACAGCGAGGATAGAAATTTACAATCGAAATCACGAGTTAATAGAGGATGCAGTATTGAATTGCTGGATAATCATAAGTATTAATCACGTAAAAAAGTTCTATTATACATAATTCTTTGTAATAATATTTATTAAAATTTTTTTTAGAACATACGGCCACGCAATTTAGCAGTTACGCCGTTTATTAATAATGTTCGATTAAAAACTAGGTTTTATTAGAACATTTAAAAAAAATTAAATTATGGAGAAACTATTAAAGAATGCAGCAATAGGGGTTTGCAGATGCCTCCCAATTGACTACATCATTCTTACTTGTCCTTTATTTGAAAAAAAGCTCTTCGCAATTGTACAACACAGAATTCAATATTTGTTATCTTACATAAAATAACGCGATATAACCATTGAACAAAAAATGTAGTGTACCTCGGCATAGTCATTAATATAAGTCATATGGTAATAAATGTAAAACAACATAAAAATAAAAAATAAAACTATTAATTTACTGCTACTATTAAAAAATATGAAAGAATCGTGTTATATGACAGTTTTGGGAGTATACAAAAAACTAAAGGAAGATATAACGATACAATAATAATAATAGGTTATTAAGATATAGAGTTAATACTATATGGAAAAGAAACTATCAAAACAATTTAAATGAAAATGGTATAAATTAGAACGGAAAATTAGATGAATAATACATATCTGTTTCTAATTAAATATACTAATAGTTAGTCTGCATCTATGTCTGCTGCAGTACGTACATTATTCTTTCTTGCAGAATTGATACTTATGAACCTGTTGCTAAGGAGTACTTGACTTTCACACGATGTGAAATTATTCAGTTAACACAAACCTGTTAATTCAATATAACTCCGTAATACTTCCTTAATCCGGATTCCGGTTCAGTAAGTGCCATAAGAATAAATGCAGAATAAATGCAAAATAAAAGGGTGCTAAAATTTCGGACAATCGTTGCAATTAGCAAACGAATTACGAATAACTCACTGTGATTAAACGTTACTAAAGTGAATACTTACGGAAATCGTCTTTCGTGAAATCGTGTCTGACAGCAGGTTGCTCTTCCTTCCGATAACCAGGTCCGTTGGCGTAACTTAGAGTGGGATAAGTTAAATTGTCGGAAGCTTTTCCGTAGTATTTCAAAATATCCGTACCTCTGTCCGGATAACCGCTTATAGTCATCACATGCGAATGATCTGCGGTGACAACGATCAGCGTATCCCGTTCATCGGTCATTTCGGAAGCTGTTTGTATCGCTTTGACGAACTCCACCGTTTCGTCCAGAGCAATACGAGCTAGATTGGAATGATGGGCAAGGTCTATTTTACCACCTTCTACAAACAAGTAGAATCCTTTATCTTCCTTCCGTAATACTTCAATCGCCTTTTCCGTCATCTGACTTAGGGTCGGCTCTTTTCTTATGTCCGCTTCTAAATGGTAGTTTAAATGTTGCGATCGAAATAAACCTGAAAAAAAAAAATGAAATTCGTTACGATATTTTGCATAAAGCTGTTATAATCGTTTAAAACGACAATTTCCGAACTTCTTTTTTCTATTTCTCCGCGGAATCCTGAAGTCCGTTTTCGATTTTTACACATTTTGCCAATTTATATTCTATAATAATTTTATTAAAAATTAATAAATACTAGGGAGTGGCAAATTTAGGGGATAGCAATATTACAGTCTATTTGAAAGAAAGGCAAAAACTGTCTCTCTAATGATAAAATAAACAAAAAACAGCACGAGTAAAAAAATTAAATTGAACATTTTATGCGAAACAATTTAAAAAGTGGGAGAATATAATTAGAAAAAAAAGAAAATGATATGATTGACTTTTTTTTTATACTAAATACGGGATTTTTATAAAAAGTAAATGAAAAAGAGAGAAAATATTTAGGTTTGGGACAAAAATGGCGCATAGGTGTCTTTGTCCCAAACCTAAAAATATTTTTTCTCTTTTTAATGTAAGGGAAAAATAGATTATAATCGGCTAAATGTTAACTAATACAGCCTCGGATTACTATCGAAATCTGTGCAAAAGCAAAGAAGCGGAAAATAGTACTAATTCGGAGTGTGTGAGCCAAGAAAGAGGTAGCGAAAAAGGTTAAAAATGAATCGAGATAACTAAAGAGAAAGGAATAATGAACGAATTAATATACCGGACCTGAGATGATATTAACGCCGTCTTATTTAATTAACATTTAAGGGAATCCCGAAGGATTAGAAGAGTTCACGTGTCACTACAATATATATATATATATATATATATATGTATATAGAAAACACGGTAGATCGATAAGTTCGAGTAATATAATTTTTAATATTTAGGTTAAAATTATTTTCTTCCACTCCGAAACATTTCGGCACGTTTTAATTTTTAATTTAAAAATAATTTCTGTTTAATAAAGATTTTATATTGTTCAATAAAGTAATATAATTTTAACAATAGGTATCGTAGTGTAGTTGGTTAAGTAGTGTGGGTATTTCGTTCGAGTAGAACCGGGGGTTCGATTCCCGTCGCCGCGCATTGAAACCTCCAAAAATTTCACTCGTACCGGGTTAACGTCCATAGTTGACGCGCCCCCTGCCAAAAAAGACAACAATTTTTTCTACATTGTTAGCTAATAGATTAAGAAATATTCTCGGTTTAAAGAAATTTTCGGAAGGCTAGTTTTCGATATAGTTTCTCAAACAATGGATAAAATCGACGCATCGTAAATTAATTAATAAAGACAAGTGTAGGGAATATAGTGAATAGTTCTGTGTTTGACTGTTAGAAAAAAAGTTTGATCGCCTAAACGATAGTTTGAATGTGCTTAGCCCAAGTAAGTTTTGAATCTAAGTGCAGTCCTAAATATTTAACATAAGGTTTTTCTGCAATAGCCTCGTTTTAGATTTGAATAAAATGTTCTTGAGCGTTGAACCTTCTCGTGGTAAAAATGACGGATGTTGATTTGAAGCGAGATATTTCTAGTGCAAACCTTCTCACCAGCAGGTCTCATTAAACATTTCCACTGCTTGCTGATTCTAGTTTATACGATTTATAATATTACTAGATTTACTATAAACTACAAAGTCATCGGCATATGAAAGGATTGATGAACTACAAGGAAACTGCATGTTAAAGAACGAAAGTACATAAATATTGAATATAGAATTGGGCTCGAGGTCAAAGCCTGTGCCAAGCCTTTATAGGTATGTCTAATATTAATATTCTGTGTCACCAGATTAAAAAAAAAAAAAAAAAAAAATCGGTTAAAGAAAAGTTTAGATATATATATTTGGCTAGCTGTGCTGGAACTCCTATTGGCATTAACTGGTCAAATAATATGGGAATCGACACATTATTGAAAGCCCCCCTAGCATCTAGGAATGTAGCCAGTAAATATATTCCTTATTAATAAATGATAGATGAGCATCATTTATTAAATGAGAAATACAAGCTTCCGTGCTAAGGCCAGGTCTAAAACTAAAAAATGCTACCGGGAAATATACCCTTGTTTTCAAGTCACCAATAGAGCCGGTTTTTAATCATCATCTCAAAGGCCTTCCTAAGACACGATGCCAAAGAAATCTTTCTTTATAGTGCCATACTTAATTCCTGAGTGTCGGCGACTACCTATTCGTATATCTCAGCTGTACAAACACAGGCATAGTGTTCATAGCGATTGTTATATGCAGTACGAATGTGTATACACGCAAGACTACATTCGGAACTGATTAGTAATCGTTTGATTTATATCGGCATATACAAGTGCACTCCCGTGTGGGTCTGCTGTGTACACTGACCTAGAGCGAATATTATTATACGTGGTGGTTTACCATTGGCTTCCGCGTGATTGATTATTAGCGATTATTTATTTTATTTAATTCTTGTAATAACTTCGTCGTCGCTCGGGATCGAACCCGTGACTTCCATATCGGAAGTCAAACGCTCTAGCAACTAGGCTATCGCGATGACAATAGGTTTACTAAATGAAGATGGTTCTAACTGGGCCTTATTCGATTTCGGTATGGGAATATAACCAAAAACTGTAGCCAGTCCTCTAGAACCTCCCCGTCCGGAGCTAGTTCATTATAGATGTTGACCGATACATTTTTAGAACGGTCTCCTAATTTATTTAAGACAGAGTACGTAATTCCATCCAGCCTAGGGGAAGAATCCTTCTTATTAATTAACGGGCAGAACAATTCCTTACCAGTAATGGGGCGATTAAGAAAATAGAATACTTCCGTAGTGTTAGAAATATTTGGGCTAATCGCTTCTTGCAACGAAGGAACGTAAGTAAGCGCAAAAGGCCCGATTAAGAGTCACTAAAAAATTTTGCCAGCAAAGATCTCAGTTCTAGATTACAGAACCTGGCTATTCAATCTCCGCAGAATCCTGATCACCGGAAAACTACCGGACCGTCAAACTAACGGATCACGGACCGCCGCCGATAGTATACGTACAACTCGTTTATTTACGTTGTCTAATTTTTTATTTATTTATTTTGTCCATATTGAATATTGTGTTTTTCAGCGGTCGACCGGTACCGAAAGATTGCTACAGGTGTGTATATTTTCTTAATATACTACATAAAAAATTCCGAATAGGAAATTCTTTAATACTAATAATAATAAATAATAATTTTTTCGTCGTCCGCGGTAATTAAGAGGCTATGATGATATCCCTGAGGACGAAACAAAACTAAAACAAACCGTATATAACACATTAAATTTGGCATCCCTGATGGAGATCATATATAATAATGTTGCAATGTACATATGTAAAGTTTAAAAAGAAAATTAGCTTTGCTATAAATTTTTCATTTGGAACAAAAGTTTTCATTTCTGACGTATACTATCACGTGTAAATTATCAAAAAACATACATATTAATCATGTTATATTACGATTTCATACCATGATTATGGGGGACTACCATGTGCTCCCGAAACGTGTCGGTAATTTTGTGATCTATTAGGAGTATAAATAAGTTCGTGCGGTTTTTTTTTCGAAAATTGAAGCTCACTTGTGAAAAATTGGTTATATATTCAATGTTCAAAGTATTGTCCGTCGCTAGCCACTACTTTTTCCCATCTTTTTGGCAATTGATAGATCCCATCGCGAAAAAAGGTCGGCTCTTTGGCCGCTATCCATGCATCGATCCATTTTTTGACTTCATCGTAATTGGAGAAGTGCTGGTCAGCCAGGCCATGTTGCATCGATCGGAAGAGATAGTAATTGGAAGGAGCAATGTTTGGGCTATACGGCGGGTGGGGTAGGACTTCCCATTTGAGCGTTTCCAAGTAGGTTTACACAACTTTTGCAACATGGGGCCGAGCACTATCATGTTGCAAAATAACTTTGTCGTGTCTATCGGCGTATTGCGGTCGTCTTTCTGGCAATGCTCAGCTCAAACGCATCAATTTCCGTCGGTAGACCTCCCCCGTGATCGTTTCGTTCGGTTTCAGCAGCTCATAGTGCACCACACCCAGCTGGTCCCACCAAATACACAACATGATCTTCTCGCCATGAATATTTGGCTTGGCCGTCGATGATGAGGCATGGCCGGGGTATCCATACGTTGCTCGACGTTTTGGATTATCGTAATGGACCCACTTTTCATCGCCAGTCACAATATGATGCAAAAAACCCTTTCTTTTTTGGCGCTGAGCAGCTGTTCACAAGTGAAAAAACGGTGTTTCACGTCTCTCGACTTAAGTTCATATGGAACCCAATTTCCTACCTTTCGGATCATTCCCATTGCTTTTAAACGATGGCAAATGGCTGGTTGAGTGACTCCAAGTGTTTTTGCGAGTTCCTCTTGCGTTTGTGATGGATCTTCATCGAGTAATGCCTCTAATTCTTCATCTTCAAACTTTGGTGGCACTCCGGGTCGTTCTTCGTCTTCCAATTCAAAATTGCCACTTTTAAATCGTGCAAACCACTTCTGACACGTTCGTTCAGATAGAGCATGGTCACTATAAACTTACATTAAAATACGATGACTTTCGGCAGCCTTTTTCTTCATATTGAAGTAATGAAGTAAAACTCCCCGCAAAAACACATTATTCGGTACAAAAGTTGTAATTTTCAGAGCACACAGAAACTATGTTGTTTTCACTTCAGCAAAATCACAGATACTGAAACAGAAAGCATAATGATGACAATTGCAAATGGGGGTGCTTACAGATGAAACAACGAAATAACAAAAACTAGTAGCTACATCTGTTTTCAAAACCGCACGAACTTATTTATACTCCTAATATATTTTCTGATAACTGCATAATTTACTGATTTATGTGTTCAAGCAACAACGTTGTCTACTAAAAGATAATTTAATTTACTACATTTTGATTTTAAATGCTTACTTAAATTATCAATATGGCAATTACCGTTTTTCAAAAATGTGCAGATCGCATACAAATATGTAAAAATACCTTTACGAAGTATTCGCTATTATGGGTATTTCAAAAAAATAGCAATTATTATATATGAGACCTCATTTATTGTTAACTTTAATTACTGCGCCGAGTATTTTAGAAAGCAGTGAGTTTTCGCATTTTATTTTTATTAAAAATGTAAAAGAATTGAACAGAAAAATGAATTAAAAATTTGTACCTAAAAGGTAGTCCACTTCGTTTGGATTGATTTTCAAAAGATCTTCTTTATTAAAAACCACTGCACTAGTCTGCTTTTGAACATGTTCCTTATCACGTTTCCAGGCTTCTATTAAATTATCATTATCCCATCTCTCTCCGTATACACCATCGGAATCCTTCGTAGTATTCGGTAAAAATTTGGCTCGGCCACCGCCTAATATCACCTTCAAATTATAAACGGAACAATGAAAAAAAAAAAAAAAAGAACCTCTATACTAGAGTTATTTTAAAAGATTACGTTCAAAGGTGGAAGTTATTGTAATCGTCGCAAAATTGCACGATGTAATGTGATTCTATTGTAACAAGTAAAAATTTTATATTCCGAAAGATATTTCAGGTAAAAAATCAGAAATTACTGATAAAAACATTTCCTATTACGTAATTAATAATGTTCAAACCGTTCAAAAAAAAAAAAAAAAAAAAGAAAACAAAAAACATCGGCAATATAAATTGATTTAAACTTAATAAATGGTAATCTTATTTCTTTTTTATTTTAAAATATCAAGCGGAATAAAAACTTTTGAATGGTAACATTCTGTGACAATGGCATAAATTGATGGTTCACAATGTGACGGGGGAACGTAAAGAAATTAATACTAGCCGCAGAAAATCTTATTATAATCTAGAGAATAATGTTGTGTCACGAATACGTAATTTATAAACAGTTGTTCTTTCTGCTATATTATCGAATCAGTGGTGGAGAAATCAAATGTTAAACATTTCAAATTAATCGTGATATAAGTACTCCAACGTAAAAAGAAAAAAAAATGATATTTAAATCAATGTCACGCAATAGAATTTTAAATCAGTTAAAAGCGTGATATAATCAAACCGGTTTCAAGTAAATCAATTACTAGTACGTCGAACCAGGTTCATTTCAATATCTCTAGATAAAGGAGAGGAAGTAGAATTTACCCAGATTTCCGAAAAGCATTTAGCACGTCGCAATGCAAACGCTAAATATCAGTTTGGTTTTCTAGAATTATTAATAAAATTATTTAGTTCATGCCCGAATAAGAGGAAAAACTCTTGTCACGCTTATTCGGTGTACCCCGAGTTTTTTTTTTTTCGTTTTTGAGCTCGTCAACCAGGGACCTCACCCAGAAATAATAGGAAGAAGAGTTAACTAATTAAAACTTGATTCGAGATCGGAAATGGCAAAAATAAAGGAACCAATGGCAGGAACAACAGACAGTGAGAGAGAAAGAACAGGATATAGCGCAGTAGGGAGCAGGAAGCCTTTAAAGATGAGTAAATAAAGTGAAGAGCGTTCCGCAGAAAGAGCGGAACAATTAAAACCAAATGTGATTAGCATCACCGATAAGTTCCTCATTCGGATATAGGTGACAATAAGGGAAGAGGAAACCAAAGAGAGACGAAAACGGGAAGCGGGCAATACGAATGTGATTGAAGCGTATCCGAATAATAGGGGAAATAACAGAACGTGGAAAAGAAGGTAATTCTGAGAACCAAGAATTAGTGGGAAGGTTAGGTTGAATTGAGAGGTAGAAGGAACTATCATTGGTAAAAGAAGAAGAGGGTACATATCCGACCAAAATTTACACTGAAATTTCTTACTTAAGGACACAAGATTAGAACTAGGGATCTATTTTAAGGTAAAGGCGGGAGCGGGCAGTGGCCTGAGCCAAAGCATCCGTCATTTCGTTATGCCTCTATGACCAGGGACCCACAGCAGATCAACGCGGATAGAGTGATGAAAGGAAAATACGAAGAATGATGAAGTCTGATGAGGGAGAGGGAAAAGGTAAACTGATGGCCTGAAGGACACTCATAGAGTCAGATATTAAATGTGAAAAATCTAAATTTTTAATTTAACTATATAAAAGAGCGCATGCTGTCAAGATGATCGTACGTACGGGATTATAACAAGACTTAGTGAACCTATCGAATTAAAGCAAAAGAAATAAACACTTAGACGTTTATTTTCCTCAGAATTATATAACTATCCAATTGATGGTTAGCCACAGCAGAGGTTTAGATATTATGATACTAAATTACGTTCTTAAATTCATATGCGTAAAATACGAGTATATTTAAAAGAGATCAAAAAAATCTTGGTTATATTTTTCAGTTTTGTTATCTACGAGTACGTTGCAGACAAAAGATCAGTGAAACGGAAGTGCTATCTGAGATTTATGCATTCAGTAGCAACTAGATCTACTTGAAAAGGTACGGGTCTAGTTTAATACTTAGGTCAGTTCTACCGTTCCAATTGTACCGATTTTCTAAATGAATTTCGGTTCATGTACTCTGCTCTGTCGTAGTGAAGAAAATTAGTCCCCGTTATTTTTACATATAATTATGTGGCTAATATATCGAATCTGTTAGCAAATAGTTAACAGTTACTAGCGGAAATAAGTTCCAAACTACTCGAATTAAAAATAAAAGGCGTCATCACAAGATGCACATACGCGAGAACACAATTATTTACGTCTTCTTACATAAAAACGTTAAAGTTAATAAATTCGAAACATCAAAAATAGGAGCATTTTAAGCTAACACTTAATAAATGCTACATAAATTTCATTTAATTTCAGGAATTTCAGGCCGGTTATGTTATATGAACACTGAGAAGACGAGGGAGTTCACTAACCGAATCTTTACACCTTTACTAACAGCGGAGTCAGCCCAAATTCTTTTTAAACGGCTCATTGCGGTTCGTGTAATCTGTGCTCTGTGGCGTATCTCATTTTTACATCCACCGCTGTTTTCCACTATAGAGCCTAAATATGTAAAGCGGCTTACTACTTCAATACCCTCAATTTCACCAGCGCAGACAAAAAACGTATAGACACACTCGAAATGTGGTGCTGGAGGCGTATGCTGCGTGTCCCATGGACAGTCAGGAGAACAAATGTCTCCATAATAAATGAGATTGGTAACCCGAAGAGGCTATCATCTGTAGTGCTCTGCAGGATACTGCGGTATTTTGGTCATGTGATCAGAGCGAACAATTTGGAAACGGTGCTCGTCCAAGGAAAGGTCAATGGAAAAAGGAGTCGAGGTCGTGCGCCGACTAGATGGACGGACGCAGTGTGCACAGCTGCTGGTCGTACCTTTCAGGATTGTGTACACATCGCAAGGGATCGGAATTGTTGGCGCAGTCTGATCAACCGGGTGACAGATCATGGTCACGATACCCCTACATGGGGTGAAACGATTCGATAGATAGATGTTATATGATATATCGAAAAATCTCCTTCACAGTGCATACATGTATGATAATTACTCATATGAATGGATATAGTGTGCATGTATTTGTTTATATGGATGCGCGCATATATACGGCCAGTTAATAACTTTAATTAACAAATGTTAATATTATCAATTACGTTTATATATTATTAATTATATTCAAAAACGAGAATGTCAAAATATTACTTGTGAATTAAATTCAATGCTACAACGTAATAGATAGGGATGGTTCTTCTGTGCGGCGTGTAGTCTCTGTTGGGGGAATACTTATCACGATAGTGTCTTGATTCTGACATCAAACCAACCGTTTGCGTTACACGGACTTAAAAAAGCTATTAACTGACTCGATATACTCTCTGTAATCGAAAAAGAATTCAACGAACGGATCATGTCAGTAGTTGTAACGGACACAGGGAAAAGAGATAAAACGTGAATGAATCTGAAAGCATTCTAAAAGACTCTTTGAAAGTATGTTTTTAAAGAGTAAGTTAGAGCTAAAATTTCAAATATAGTTAAAGAATCAAAAATTAAATGATTTACAGTACGTTTTTTTTTTGTTTTTTTTTTTTGTTATAGGGTTCTGTGATGAAATTCTGTAAGCAAAAAAAAAAGACAACCTCGGATCAAGTATACCGCGCGCTGAAAGGTATTCAATAAAATAATGAGTGTCGATACGAAAAACAAACCTTAATAAATTTGCCGGGTTCTTGATAAACAAGTTGTTTAGCGATATCCGTGGTACATTTTGTAGGATCCACACCGGTTCTATGTATATCGGCATCGCATTCGAAGTTTCTGTATGATGTATGGGCGTAAGAACCGGCTGGTGAAGCGTGCGTAACGCGCGTCGTTGTTACTATGCCGGTGGCTTTGCCGGCCTTCTGAGCCCAACTTGTTATCGACGAAACACGATTACTTTCAATTTGTTCGGCTTCACAATCGATCACTTGCACTTTAGCATTTACACCGATGGTCATATAGTTGGCCTTTACTCCTGTCATATAGGCTGTAGCTGAGCATGCTGAGTCGGCAACTTGCTTATTGATGCAGTACGTCTGAAATTTCAAGATACATGTTAAAAGGGGAAAAAAAAAAGGAAATATTTACTATTTAGGACGGAAGTGCGACTAACGAATGTCGACAATCTTAAATTTTACGGTCCGATTATCTTAAGAAATTCCAAAATTATTATGTATAAATGTTTATCGCGGTTAGTAAATGTTTGTCGTTAATAATGCAAACAAAATAATAAAAACTATCGTATTTTTAATTGTAAATTTTACTTAAAATGTCAATTAGTATTTTTTTTTTTGGAGAGGGGTGCTCGTCGTCAACTACGGATATTAATCCAACGCGAGAGGAAATATACTTTTAGTGTGCAATGGCCGGATTCGAACCAGGCTGAACGAAATATCACACTGCTTAACTAACTACGGTAATCTTATACTATTTAATTTCTGTTTATTAAAAGTTTATTTGGTCTGCTGCTTGCTTATAAATACAAGTTATACGATTGCAGCTGTTAACTGGTACTTATGATACGCTATGAAAAAATTGGCTCTTGCGTTAATTCTATACTGATTTCCCATTTAAAAAAAAAGAATTGCACTTAAATTTGCATTTACTATCTATAATAATAATTATGTTAAGAGGTGCTGACGTCCGTGGAAACTTTGCTGAAAACTTGCATAGGTTCAAACATCGACTCCTCAAATTGCCTGCTAATTTTAAAAGACCACTTAAAATAAAACGCTAAAACTAAAACCAGCTGAATCTGGTAATTACAAAATTTTCTGTGCATCATCTCTAACAGTCACGAAAATAAACACGGTTTAAAAATCAGAAAAAATGAAAGAGGCAGTTATAGAAGTTTTAATTCGATAAAAAGGATTCCAAATTAGCCGAAGAAGAATAACAATTAAAGTCGCCGCGGAATTAAGAAAACTGATAGGGCACTTAATTTAATATAAAAGAATGGAAATTACATTAAAAACATTACACAGGTGTAAAACGAAATTTTACAATACTTTCGAAATCAGAACAAGTTCAGTCAAGTATGATGTTTCATACGCTGTGGATTATTCTGTATATTAAGTTAAAGATAACCATAATATATTTATATTCACTTACTACTAAATTCAAAACCAAAAAGAAATCTGATTTCAAGTTTGTCATATCCTGCATTTTTCACTTAGCATTCTATCCAAATTTCAAAGAAATAATTGCCGAATATTATTATATCTTCTATTGATATTTATTTAATGAACGTACCTTTTAAAGTTTTTTCTTTAAAATTTAAATCGATTTGTTTTAGTGCGTCATTCTGTTTTTACTTCAAATCATTTTCTATCTGCAGCGTCAAGTATTATAATAAGTAAATGAAAATTCAACATTAACACATACAGAAAGCATGTTTGAAGTTTTTTTTCCTAATTAACAAGTATGACCTCTGGCTCAGCTCGCATTTATATAAGAAAAGTTGTTTTTGGTGCGATCTTTGGTTATTGCTCCAAATACTTTTATCTGCAACCTCAGTTATTAACATAGCCGTACTTCAAATCTACATTAATGTATACATTAAATATTTTCGATTTTCCGCTTTCAGCGCTCCGAGGACCTAATTTTGAAAACCCGGATGTTTCAAACCAGAGAAATATTAGGGGATGCGCTTATTTTTAGCCATAATACTCGCGCTGTAAAGGGAGGTACACGTCATTTTTCGCAATTTTTTGAACTTTTCGTTAACTTTGAAAGTTTCGTTAAGGAAATTAAATGATAAATAGCGATCTGCCCGTCGATATATCACATAACAGGAAAAAAAAGTATTTTTTTCGAAACTTTCGAACTTCCGGCGTCCTGAAGGCCTAAATATCAAGTTGTAAGCTCGGCTATAGTTTTCAAATATAAAGCGGTTCCTTATGCATATATTTGAGATACGTTTTGATTTCCTCAACTTTTTCACTCGGGCTATTACTTACGTAAACATTTTATTCTTTTTTTTTTTTTTTTTTTCGTCATTTTTGATCCAAAAGGAAGGGTTTAGGTAATTTTTTAACCGTAATTTTTTGGATTTTTTATAAAAGAGCTTCTGTGTTTTGTTTTATATTTTGAATTTCACTTTTAAAGGACTATCTGGTGATGAGTTATGAATTTGGTTTAAGGGTGATTTTCGAGGTCGCTTTAAATTCCGTATTATATGTTCTTGACGGGTTTTTGCCGCCCAGAGTAATCGGTTAGCTTGAAGTTATTGTCTTAAAGAGAATTATAATTGTAATTTATGATTCAATTATGAAGTTTATAAGCTAAACCGTTCGTATAAGCTATTGCATATTTTAATTTGATATTTTTATCGTTTCTGGGATTCCGTGCATTATACGTGTACAGAATTCTAAAAATGAAATATACAAATACTGATGAGTATTACTTTGACACAGAAACATAAGATATAGAATGAAAGACGAAGGAGATATAAAATGAGCTGACAAAGAAAACGAGAAAATTAATCATTTGAAAGAAACCAAAGAGAGGTTTACAAATAACTAGAAATCCGGAGAATAAGTAAAGGAAAGACAAATGCTTCAAAGTGTAGGAGGCTTGTCGTAACAGAGTAATAATACAGCTGACTTCCTATATCACAGCCAACGAAATGGTTAATAGCCGCTTCTTCGCAAATGACGGATACAACGCATACCTTCTTATCTCACCTCGCGATTGGGTTTTATTAAGGGAGTGGATGTAGACTATTCTGAAGATCAATTGGTTGAAATGATAAACTGTGAACCGTTTATCATCAATAAAGTTAAACGCTTGAACAGAAAATGTTTTTCTAACGGTAAGGGAAATTATGTTCCCAGTTATATCGTTCTTATTTCTTTTGAAGAGCAAGATCTCCCTTTTTACATATTTCTTTAGCATGTCAGATTCCGGTGTGACCCTTTCGTCAGAAGAGTTCAACAATGCTTCCGTTGCTTACGATAGGGACACGTGGCTAACCAGTGGTGCAAAGCAGGTATTAGATGTGGCAATTGCGGCGAAAGTGGCCATATGGCGGACGCATGCAGTATCGAATTTTTATCTTGTGTATATTGCAGACGTAGCCATAATTGCCCAGAAAAAAACCGTCAAACTTTAATAAATAAACGACCTAATGGCTAACCGTAATCTAAATTACCATGAAACTGCTATGGAAACCCCTCAATCGTATAAACCAGATCACCTTTACTCTAATAAATTAAATTATAACAGATTTTCAATACTTCCTGATTACGAGAGTTTTCGCCCTAATGAGCATCCACTTCCCTATAAAGATCGTCAAGCAGGCATATCTGCCTTTAAACCTAAACCTATTTCCAAACGCACTGGATTTCACGATCCTAACCAAATGGTAGATACAAGTTTAAAACGACAGAAAAGTGACAACTTTTAACATCAGCAACTATAACTGCTATCAGGATAACAGGGAGGATGGATACGGCGGAGTAGCATTATTAATTAAAAACGCTACTAACCATAAATTACTTTCCATGGACCTAACGGAGTGTAATAATAATACCAGATCAAACGCCATTTTGTGTTTTTTGTTAATTATAAACATTTCAAAAGGATTTTTATCTTCTTATTATTCTTCTCCGGGGCATGATATTGATTCGAAATTTATTCTCAATGAATCAGGAAGTTTAGGCAACATACATCTTCGCCAGTAATTTTAATGTGTAAAACTCCGTATGGAGCTGCAATCAAGATGATACTAAGGGTAGGGAAATTTTAAAAATTATTACCAATTCTCAGCTTTGTTTGATGAATGATGGTTCTCCTACTAAAATAGCTATGGTCCCGTTCATACCAGCAATCTAGTAGATTTAACATTAGTTTCATCCGACATCTATCTGGACTGCTCATGGATGGTCGCTCCCTTGTCTGTCCCCTTGCGTTTTATTGATACATCATAGCGAATGCAAGGAGTATTGGAAGTTGAAGTCGTTTGAACCCGAATGCCACATCTGTCGGAATGAATGGTATTCGTAGGAGTGGTACGTCTTTGCCTTTACGAGTTCCAGTCAGAATTGTTGCTTCAATTAGATTATTCATCAGTTTTTTAACTATTAATCGTGTACTATTGCATAACTTTGGTTGACTGATGTTTCGGAGTAATATAATTGGCGCTCCAATTTTCAAATTCAGAATGTGTGACGGTAATCCAGGGATATCATCGAGTGAATTAAGAAATTCCGTTGGAAAATTCACTACTACACTTTGGTCCATAACGGAGTCAACAGATTTGCATGCTACTGTTTCACCTGCGATTCTATTTAGAATGATGTTCATATCGTGTACGTCGACATTTTTAGCCGCTAGATTGGCTCTTCCACTCAACAATGTGTGATTTTGGTAATTTGTTTCGATGCTTCGGAATACCTTGTCTACTAATTCTTCTTTTGAATTTGCGATGTTGCAGAAATTAGATGGGGAGGTGATTTTTCGTGTTCCTGATAATCAAATCACTTCTCAGATAAAATCAAATCAATTCTAACCTTTAATTAAATATTTCTGATATATTTTGGATATAATTTGCACATCAATCAGCTGGTCACAGTAACACCTATTTCCCGCTCTATAATTTATACGGGTTCGCATCCCGTCGTGTACATACAACATTATCCAAGTAATCAGCGAAACTTTATCCATAACTAAAATATTGCTGAAGCCGATTGCTAGTAATTTCTATTTATTCGAATTTATACGTAACAATGATACTGCCGAATTCAGTTGCTAATAATTTCTATCTATTCTAACCGTGAACAGACAAAAACTACATCACTATAAGCAGTTTCCGTTCGAAACACCTCTCCGAATATCTCACAGCCGATGATAATATAATAAGAAGATTATTTTACCAGCAGCGCCTCAGCCTAGTCACTCTATCTATTATTATTATTATTATTGTTATTATTATTATAATATTTACATTACTTATGTGGTATGTGCGTAGGTTTGGATCATAAAAAAAAAAAAAAAATAACTTTAACAACAAAAAGCAAAAAAGTAAAGTTGTCCGCCTGTGAGTTGGACCGCCTACTGTCAAAAAAATATGTTATTTAATTGTATGTTCGTTGTTAAAGTCATATGTCAAACTGCATTCGTGAACTGTTCATTATCGCGCGTTCCGAAACAGTTAGTGTTGATTAATTAGAGTTACGTTTATCTATTCCGAAACCCACTATACCCGTGCACGCGACGCTATCAGCATTGAGCTGGAACCACCAACGACGAGCGGCGAAGTTGTAGTCAGTTTATTACCAGCATCGCTAATAATAAAGGCCGATAACCACTGCTACATCAACACCGACCGCCCGCTTAGTGAAACCTGTACAAGCTGATAAGGAAGATAAGAGCGGTCCGTCTTCATCAGTTACAAGTAAAATCGTTTCAATAAATCCCTCTATTTTACGACATACCGCCGTCACATCTAAAACAGAATTAAAAACAATCGAAACGAACAAGCCACTAAATGTATCAGTAAGTAAACCTGGCACATAGAATGTACAAATTTCGACAGCGATGCCGTCGGGTATACTGCCAAACCCAAACTCCAGTGAAAGACTTCGAATTTCCGACTGAAGATCAAGCCATTCTGTTCTCCTATCCTGAGAAGTCTGATCCTCTACATTGTTTTTCTGTGCCGAAAAATCTGGTACGGAGTCCGAAAAACGTAAAAGCAGATTCCAGGATCAGTAATAACCGCGTACTTATTTTTCCGAAGTAGAAGAATATTAGACGATTTTTTCGCTAGCGGAGCTTCCATTACAGTAAATAAAAAAGGTAATTACCAGCCAGAGATTAAAGAACTCTATACAAATAGTTACACTATCAAACGTATCTCCTACAATCCGTAACTACATCATTAAAGCTTACCTAGAAGAAGTTCTAGAACTGAAACTAGCCTCAACAATTTCCCTCCTTCCAGTCAAACCCAATGATGCAAAATTCAGTCATATAATCAGCTGGAGAAGACAGGTGTATGTCAACCGTGCCAATCTCCCTGTTCCTCCCGAATTTTTCATGTTAGTTCATGACGATCGTGAATATAGAATCTTCATTCAAGCGGACAAACAGAATATATCGCCTGTAAGTCCAACCGCACAGAATAGTACTACAACAACTTCGGAGAATGTTTTAGGCAACAAAGTGGAACACAATCCAACAGCCATTGAAAGACCTCACCGCCAAACCCCTTAATCTGCTGAGAGCAGTATGGAACCTAACTTTATGGAAGAGGCAGAAATAGCTGCACCGCAGTCCTCGGGAGATTAAATAGAAGTGGACAAACTTAAACGTAAAGATTGTTTAACAGCCAAAGTAAATAAGCATGATAGAGAACAACTGCAGAACATAAGTTACCACCAACTAAAGTTCAGAAGCCAAAAGTGCCAATAATACAGCTCTTAAAACTCACGGAAGATCAATATCACTAGTAAACAGTACCTCCTATTGTTTATCGACTTCGCAACTTTAATGGACATGGTCCAGGGCCATCATTACCCAGTAAGTATTGTGGTGCCTTCAGCCTTGACACTGATGGTCTGGCACACATGCTATCAGATAATTACTTGTTATTGCAGCATCGGTCAATGAAGGCACGGTTCACGAAGCTAATTAACAAACTTTCAAGTTGTCTGAATCCGATCAGGCTACAGATTAGCAGCTTTCCTCTGATTCGTTTGTTTCCCGCTCCTTTCAGAGTCTCCGGTTTTCCCACTTTTCTCGACAAAGGTAACCCTAAAACATCCAAACTCAGCAAAACAAGTAGGAGAAAACAATCACGGTAGTAAAAGATGTTCTACTCACAGCTAGCTGAATTATAACAGCTTATTTCTACTCATTCTTCTGCACTGATATACCTACAAGGGACGCATTTACAGTAGCAGACAATATTGACATTTTTGTAGAAATGATTTCTAGGGCTGTGATGGTGTCAATACCCAAATCAGCCCAATTCCTTAAACTCCGACAGGTCTCACTATGGTACACTGAAGTGGGAGAAACACCGCGCTAACGAAAACGGGCGTTAAAAAAACTTAAGTCGACACAGATTTAGTCTCCGACTTAATAGGGTTTAGGAAACACCGTGCAGCTGCAAGAAACCTCATCAGGCGCAAAAAGCAAGAATCTTGGCAACAATTTATGGCATCCATCTCCGCTACTACCACCAGTAACAAGTTATGGTCCAAAATTAGAACGTTAAACAGCACCAACCGCACCCTTACTCCCATTTCATTATAAAAAAAATGAATTAATCACATCAGACCCTGTGGAAGTGGCAAATATCTTTGCAAAACATTTTTCCACCATGTCATCCGCATCAGCCTATTCGCCTGCTTTCTCTTTAAAGAAGAATATGTTAGAGCAACACCCAATAACCGCTGTTTCTGACTTCTCTTGTCCCTACAACTACCACTTCGTTAGAGTACCAACTCAAATATCACATTCCAGTTGGAGTACCCGGACCTGACTCCATTCATCCCTTTATGTTGAAATATTTGCCTTCTTCCGCTAAAATTTTTCTTCTGCATATTTATAATCAGACTCGGTCTCCCAGTTCTATCCCAAGGCAATGGAAATTAGCAGCAGTGATTCGCACTCTGAAACAAAAGAAAAGCCCGTTATATCTACAAAATTACAGATCCATATCCCTCCTAAGTATTCTTACCAAAATTCTAGAGAAAATGGTTTTAACCGACGCCGCCTCCTTCTTTTCCTTGAGCAAAATAATCTCTTATCCACAGTACAAACCGGAGAGCGAAAAACGCGTACTATAGCTAACCACTTACTAAGCCTACAAAGGCAAATATTAACAGCATACCAGCGCCGACAACATGTGTATACACCGTCGTTTTCGATATAGAAAGGCGTTTGCTAGATTGTGGTGATATGGTTTTCTATCCAAGCTTGTATCAGCTGGCATAATTGGAAATATGGCTAATTATTTATATAATTTCCTCACAAATAGAACGTTCCATGTTAAGATTGGTTCGGCAACATAAACCACAAGGCTCTGCCCTGAGTGCAACCTTGTTTATTTTTTATATTAATGGAATAGCTGAATGTATCACGCCGCTTATGATTGCCCGGCTCTATATATTGATGACTTAAACATTTCCTTCTCCTTTTCCCTTCCAACTAATGCTCAAAAGATACACAAAAAAAAGTGTCAATAAACTGCAATTCTGGTGTATCGATAATGGTATTACCTTTTATCCATCCAAAACTGTTTGTGCTGAGTTCCATTGGGGGTGTCAGACCACTCCTAGCATTTCCTTAAAACTCGAAAACTCTCCAATCTCCTTCCAGCCTATTGCTGAGTTCCTTGACCTACTGTTCAATAATAAATTAACGTCGCGTCCTTACATAGTCAACCTCAGAGTTAAATGTTACAAATTTTTACCAATCCTCAAATATTTGGCAAATGTAAAATACAATTTCCTCCCTAAACCCTCACCCTTCCATCTGCAAGTCTTTGATCCTCCTTAGAATCAACTGCGGGTCATAGGTCTACTCATTTGCCAATAGATCTTTGTTGAAACCCCTTGACGAAGTGCACCACGCTGCCCTTTGCATAGTTTTACGCGCACATAGATCTTCCACGTCCACTAGTCTATGCCCCCTTCTAGGCATTTCTCCTTTAAAATATTTCGGAAAACTTAAACTTACCGAGAAGCCTATCTACATTTCACACCTCATCTGCCTCTCTCTAGCCACACAAAGAAACTCACCGGTACCCGAAATTTCACTAACGACCCGCTACCTGAGATTCCAGAGCTTCTGTCAGACTGGAGAATAAACATAATTATTTCCCCGAACAAACGATCAACACGCTGATGCTGCCATGGGACTCTCTAGCCATTTGTGTTGATTTTTCCGTAATGAAATATAGCAAACTCCAGCACCCTGATATCGCGCAAATAGAACAGGTTACAATACAGAAATATCCAGACTATCTAATATTTTACACAGATGCAGCTAAAAGCCACCCAACTGACGGGTCATTGCCCACTGCCTGTGCTTTTGAGGTAAGCGATGTATCATAAACAGTAAGACTCAATGACAGATGTGCGGTCGTGGACGCGGAGATCTATGGAGTAATGTTCTGTCGGCAGTACATTCTCTCTGTAAAGCCCACGGCTCAAAAAGCGCTAATGGTAACAGACTCGTCGGGCGTTCTAGTTGCAATATCACACCTTTGCACCAAATATCCAAATATCCGGTAGTGATTCAGATCCACCAGACGTTATACAGACTATCTAAGAGGCACTGCTCAATAGCCTGTTTATGGGTGCTCAGTCATTCTAGGATCCCTGCAAATGAGCGGGTCAATATATCTGCATGATCAGCAATGTTTTAGCCCGTGCCTGAAAATGCCTTCGAAACCCCGTGTATTCCAATCTTTGTTCTTAGCCAAATGCTCGTCCGTTTGGAAAGAGCACTAGGACTCCTGCCAGGCGTTTCTAAGATTCATTAAAGCCACAACTGAGCCGTGGTGGCTAGTAGAAAACAAGTCTCGTGCAGAGTTTTGCACTCTGAGCCAGTTACGAACAAGGGACATATAGCCCTGTCCCACGAATATATATTCCGAGGAGCTCCGTCCTGTACCTTCTGCTTACAAAGCAACGTCCCTACTGTATCGCACGTACTATGTTTGTGCTCAGCCTTTTCAGATTACCGAGTCTCATGGAGTAGCAATGATAATGTCACTGGTATCCTTGCTAACTCATCGACAGCAACGGCATCTGCCCTTCAGTTTATTAATGTAATCCTGACCACACATCTATGTGCTGTAATAGCTTTGGCAGCTAAAAACAGCCTTTTTAGATGGTATATTAAATATAAAAAAAAGTAAAAAATAAATAAATATGTATTTTTAACATATTTTAAAATAAATGAGTGAAAATAGTGACGTGTGTAAGTGAATAAAAACAGTCATTTGTCAGGTATAATTGGTTTTATTTAAACCTCACGAAACGCTTTAAACTTAACGTTCCCCCGAGAAGATAAAAAGTATATAAAACATTCTTACATAAAAATGCAACGTTGTGTAAAACTTTCAAGTCAATCCATCGACCACTTTTCCAGTTTTGTGGAAATAAACATACGGAAGCTGAGTTTTTATATAACACATCGTCGTTCAATAAGTCCCCCCCCCCGGGACTAACTAAGAAAACAACATTTGTTTCGCAAAATTCATTTTTATTCATCAACAACGTAATCATCTTCATGTACGATACAATCATTCCAACGCTTTTCTAACTTTTCGATACCCCATGCTTGTAAAACGATTTGTCCTTCCTGGCCTCAAAATAAGCTTCAGTTGCAGCGATTAATTCCTCATTCGAGCACAATCTTTTTTCCTGGAGCATCTTTTTGAGAACAGCAAAGAGCCAGTAGTCGCTGGGAGCTAGATCTGGAGTGTATGGTGGGTGGGGAAGCAGATTGAAGTCCAACTCGTACAATTTGGCCATTGTTTTCACTGACTTATGGCGCGGTGCAATGCCTTGATGAAAGGTGATTTTCTTCTTCTTCATGTGCGGTCGTTTTTTTTTTTTTTGCGATTTCGTCCTTTAAGCGCACCAATAACTCAATGTAATAGTCGCTGTTGATGGATTTTCCCTTTTCAAGGTGGTCGACGTAAATTATACCGTGCGCATCCCAAAAAACTGACGCCATGACTTTGCCAGCTGACTGTTGGGTTTTCGGACGCTTCAGACGGCTTTCACCGGCTGCACGCCACACAGCTGACTGCTGCTTCGACTTCAGAGTGAAATGGCGGATTCATTTTTCGTCCATTGTCACATACCGATGGGAGAAATCCTGTTTATTGCGAGTAAACAGTGACAAACATGAACGATGTGTTACAAATATAGCCAGTAACCGTCGAACCAATTTTATTCTGGTTTCCATCTGTAAGTGACCGATTTCTGAGGGAACTTTAAGGGTATAATTGATAAGTTTTTTGGCACCTGTGAGAATTTTTGACAATGAAGTGTGGAAAAAAAGGAGTAAAACGCACTCGATAGAATAATAAGAAATGTAATAAAATTTTACTATCGTAAATATAAATTTTAGATAAAGTAAAAAGAAAAAAATATTAATTTATGTCGCGAGTATTAACGTACGGGGAAGTCGTGAACAACAGCTAATTTAAAATCATGCACGAATGTATTCGTATTTCGTTAGAGCGTTTAAATTTTTAAATGCTTCGAATGCAATGCTTAAAGTTTAGTGTGTAAAATTAATTTTTTTCAACTTTAAATTTTCTTCGTGTTCATTACGACATTTTATTACGTTATGAAAGACTTATCATGTAGCGCGACAATAAATGAAAATCTTACATTTCAAATTTAAAATTTTATTCAGTATTTTTGAGTTTTCCGATATGTTCTATTATTAATAATAATAGTAATAATAATAATTTCCAATTTCAAAACAAGGAGGGTGTTGCCACGTGTGCTTTTTTTTTTCTTTGTATGTATATTTGTTCGCGCATAACTTGTGGACTCATGCGGGCCGATTTTAATGATTCTTTATTTATTCAAAAGTGTAGCGGTCAGCGGTGGTCTCATACGAGTACAGATGAGTAAACATGAGCGGAGAAGTTATCAAATAACGTAAAAAGAAGGCTTCCGCTTTTAGAAGAAGTTTTAATATAACAAGCGCAATTAAATTAAAATATTATCAGCGTTATTTACCGTAGAAAAGTAAAATGGAGGAAAAAAAATAATTTTTCAATATAGGTGGTAGACAAAACTTAGATCAATAATCTTTCTAGAGCAGAATTCATTTTTTTTTTGTGAAATTTAGAATATAAAAACTTTACGAACCTTTAAAACTTTAAAATTTAAGGGTCAACATTTTGAAATTAAAGGAGCGATGAATGCAAGTGGTTTAAAATGTCAGCAATGCTACTTTCTATGAAAGTGTATATTCGAATAAATGAATTTGAAACCCCCGTTCGGCTTAGTACACTGTGAACCTTAACTTCACAATTCCCCCGACGTTCTATCAAGTGTATGGGACTTACTTTACTTTATAGCGCAGGAAATATTACGTATCTTAATATTATTGCGCGTAAACTTTGACTGCGTGAAGTGATTTGAATGATTCCTTGCTAATTCGAAAGGGTAGTGGTGATCCTATATAAGTACCAATGAAAAGCGCCGAGTACTTACTACGTGTAGTAGGCATCGAATAATATTAAAAAAAGTGGTTTAGATAAAAATTAGCCCAAAATGTTCACTAGAATATAGAAAAAATTTAAAACAGCTTTATCAATTCGAATAAAGATAATGAATTCAAAACTCTCATTTTTTTTTTTATAATAATAATAATAAATAATTTTCGGAAAAAACTGTGTTTTAAAAGATATTTATTCGCTTGATGTTTCGACCAGCTTATACCGGCCATCATCAGAAGCAAACTGAAGAACGGAGCGAAAATTTCAATAAAATAAGAATCGAAAATCACGAAAAAACCCAACTCAAAACAGGAAATCTACCTTTTTTTTTTTTTTTTTTTTTTTTAAATGGGTTCGTCAACATGGACATTGGCCCAAGAGCAGTGGAACAGAGGAGTAAGAGAGACTCAGATCTTTACACGATCAGAGATAGCTGACAGAAAGGAATCAAGAGCTAGAATAACCGAAGGAGAAGGAAGGGAGAGAATGAATGAAGCACAGTATGGAGCGGGAAAACCGGTTTGTAAGAGGAAGGAATAAAAAGAAGCTTGTTCAATTGATAATTACGAACAACCGAACATTATATGATCGAGATCGCAAATACATCGATTGCTGGGGGGATGCAATGGACAATAAGGAGAAGGCACGAGAGAGTAACGGAACAACGAGGAAGGGAACAAACTATGTCCAAAACGCAGAGAGAGGTTGGAACGACGCATAGAAGGAAAGTTAATAAACCAGGGGAAGCGTGGAAGGGAGGTTGAATAGATAGGAAAAAGGAGTTTAGGTTGGAAAATGAGGAGACGTATGAGTTAAACCATAGTCTGGAATAAGCAGCTACAGACAGAAGGGTAATATTGGAAGCCGAGAAGGCAGGAAGAAACCTACCAGAAGAGGAAGATAATCGAGCAAGTGAGTGTCAACTAACTCATTTCCCTCGATTCCGGCATGGACAGGAATCCAAAGGAAATCCGTTTGGATTAAGTGGGAAAGGAAGAGATCGTGAATCAAGGAACGAATAAGAAGAATGATGTAGTCGATTGAGTGAGAAGGGAGAGGAGATGCGATAGTCTGCAGCACACTTTGAGCATCCGACAGGATAAGGAGATTGCAAGAGGTCGGTGAAGATTTGATAAAAAGAAGGGCACGCAGAATAGCAGAAGACTCAGCATAAAAGATTGAACAAAAGGAGGGAAGTTTAAAGGACTCGTTGTAATTGAGAGAAGGGTAGAAGAAAGCTACACCGACACCATTGAGTCCCTTGGAGCCATCTGTGAAGATCAAAAAAATAGTCGAAGAAAAAAGAGCTAAAATCCTGTAGAAATACTGATCTAACAACGTGATGAAGAAAAGGTTTGGGAGGAATAGGTGAATAAAAGCAGTTAATAGGATGAAGCAGAGAGGAAAAATTGAAGGAGAAATAAGGAAGTTTATCGTGAGTGTATAGATATACGGAGAAAATTGGATAAGACGGCCAGCGATAAGAGATAGAATAGGAGTTTTGTTAGCAGAAAAACGTCAGGTACATAAGATGAAGAAATAAGAAGGAACGAGAGAGCAAGAGGAAATAGGCAACCGTTTGATGAGGAAACGCAAGACGGAACGTCAAAGAAAAAGAGGAGGAATGTGACATTCAGCGTGCAGAGCTGGGATAGTAGTGTAGACTTTCGGGTTCCAAGGCAGAGGCGGAGACATGTATTTTGGACCCGGTCGAGCTTAGACAGAAGGGATCTAGAAAAATTACCATAAATATAGGAAAAGTAATAAAGAACAGAGCGAGTAAAATATTTGTAAAATATAAGCAGGATCACACAGGATCACCTCCACGCACAGTGTGAGAAAGAGATTTAATAAGGTTGAGCCTTTTAAAGGAGGACACGTATAGACGGTTGATATGGACATGGAAGGAAAGTCGGCTATCCAGAAAAACACCCAAATAGTTGCTCTACCCGTATTATCATTCAAGAATATTTACTCCAAAAATTATGAAATTGTTAGAAAAACAAAAAAAAACGATACTTAAAGATTAGCTCTAAAACTGAATAAAAATGCACCATAAAGTAAAAAATAATTACACCCGATAAAGGATAATATATTTCAGAGAAATGCACCTTAAGGGAGATCATTATTCTTAAATACCGGTTAAGTTCTATTATAGTCGGGGCCAAATTTAAATTGCAACAGTTACAAAGTCCTATTAAATACTTCCAATGCTTTCAATACTTGGCTTATAGAAAACGGGTGATTGTGTTGTATTCATTTGATTTTCTAGTTGTTGCAATTTGAATTTGGTACCGACGCTATAAGTAAATAATCTGATGCTCCATAATGGACTAAAAGCAAACTTATATATGCGTATTACAACCACTTAATAACGAATAAAATAAAAAAAAAGTAAACACATGTTTACTTAAAAACTACCGACTACTTTTGGATGACAACGATCCGTAATTATGGCAGTGAATATTTAGTAAAAATTTAAAAAAACATTTGTGATGCTACAATTACAAGATCGTTGTCATCCGAACTAGTCGGCAGTTTTTAATTAATATTCAGTTCTTATATATGCGAATATAATGATATTTTCTGTCCATCCTGCGTGTAATATGATTATTAAATAAATAAAACGGAAGAACACAAATTACAGGAAACTTTATGTATTAAAATAATCGAATATAAACTCCAACTGGTTTTGAATGTAATAATTCGTAATCAAGGTATGTATAAAATTGTGCGCCGTGATTAGGAATTATTACATTCGAAATTGGTCGATGTTGATACTTAATTATTTTAATACATAAAATTCTTGTAATTTGTATTCCGTTTTATTTATAGTATTAATGTTGTTTAAGAATAATCGTAATATCTCCTTTAAGGTATATATTTTAATGTAAGTATATTATTTTTTTTCGAATAATTATTTTTTTGTTTTTTAATACATTTTTATTCAATTTTTAGTAATAAATCTTGAAATAAATGTTGTTTTTTTTTTTTTTCTTAAATTTACGATAACAAAGTTACAGAAGAAAAGGAATTTTATGTATTAAAATAATGAAACGTCAATTCATAATCACGGTGTAATTGTACACCGCGATTATGAAACATTCGAAACTAGTTTGAGTTTATAATTATTTTATATATTATAGCGTTTTAGCCATAACAGGGCATATAACAGGAAATTATAATAAGCGTTGGAAGATAGTAAGCATATCTTAGAAGCTCAGGAAATTCTCGGAGTATGAGACAAGAGTGGGTCTGGTAAGGCAGTTATTGTCGACATTAATATGTAGGAGTAATAATAATAATAATAATAATAATAATAATAATAAAATAAAAGTTCGTATACGCTCGAATATTCGAATAATTGTAACATTTTTCTGGCTAATTATTTTATATAATTTCTGGCTAGAGCGTAGTAGTACGTAGAATATATTTTTTTTAAAAAGGATTCATTCTATTCATCCAATCATAGACGTTTACTCGCTCATTTTTATTTTACTCTTACACCGAATTCGTTATAAAAAATTCGGTAGTATTTTCACGATAATTTGTTATATTAAAAATAATTTAGTTTTTTATATAACTTCAATTGCGATGTTTAAATAAAAAGAGAAGAAAATGATATCGGCTATCTTTTCATTAATGGTTCACGCCGCTGGTAAATAATTCAGATTAATACTTCAAAAAATTAACGATTCAGCGTCAGCCAAGATATCCGTCATAGAACATACCATCAGAAGCTATTCAATTATATCAGTTAGTATAACGAGAAATAATCAACGAGGGATACAGAATTTGGATAGTCAAATAAATAAATATAATTTTATTTCTTTATGTATTGGTGTATGTATGTACGATAAATTGTATTTTTAATTGTAATTTCTATATAAATTGTGAAATTCGTTTTCTCGAGCAGCTGCCAAAATATTTTCAAATCTTATAGTTTTATATAATTAATAATAATAATAATAATTTGAAAGATAAATAGGAAATTGTGATGATTATTCTGAGAATTTTCCTTAGAGTGCAATTTTGGAGTTATTTAATAGAGATTTATTTATTTTCAGGATAGCATTTATTACATAACTGGTCATTCATTTGACCGGTTACGTAATAATTGGCGACCGTGATTGGATATGAAAATTTATAATTTTTTAGGATATTATTTATTACGTAATTAGCCATTCATTTGACCGATTACGTGATAATTGGCGACCGCAACGGGATGTGAAAATTTTGTAAATTTAAGGTATCATTCATTACTTCATTTGACTGGTACGTGATAATATATAATATTTCCTGTAATTTGTGTTCTTTCGTTTTGTTTATTTAATAATTAGATTACACACAAGGTGAGCAGAAATTATCATTATATTAAGATAGAATTAATACAATAGAGAAAAAAAGTTACTAATAAGTAAGATTACGATCGTTCGAATATTCATACGTAATTTAGTGACATACGAGAGAACCAAGTGGTTTTGTCTTGCAACAGGAAACGCTGCCGTTTTAATACCGTTTAGATTTCAGTTAAATGTCGCTAATTGGTGAATAAAATTTTGTTGACTTTTTTCTAACCTAACTCAAATGAAAAACTTTCGAAGTAGTTAATTCGATTAATCTATTCAAGTAGTGAGTTGAAACTGTAGGCATGCGTTAAAAAAACCGGAAACAATCGTTCGACATAACTAACCTTAGAAAATCCGGTAACCGGAAATGTCTCCAAGAACAGTTTGTTCTCTTCTCCAGACAAATTTTTCAGCTGACCGTCGTAAATTCTAGCAGCCGTAATGGTGGCCAAAGATAAACCGTCGCCCAAAAAGAATATCACATTCTTCGCTTTTCCTTTGCGAGGTTCGAACGATAATTTATCCTGTAATCGAGTCTGCGCGGTATTGAGCCAAAATTTTGTATCTATCAAAAATAATGTAATTTTCACTCGGAAATAACAACATATCAACATAGTCGGGTAATATTATGAAGCTCTTTTCTAGAAAAAAAACAAAAACAAAAAAGCGAAAGATCGGAGAATATTTCATACGTAATGCCAAAAAATATTTTTTTCAGTTTGAGTTCGAAAAAAAAGTTAGAACGAAGCACATGCCGATGATTTTATAATACGACTCGAATGTTATACAATTAAAACTTCGGATATAAAACTGTCGATATAGAGACATTATGAAAATTTCCTCATAAACAGTAATTGAAATATTTTAGGCTCGCGTGAAAGTTTCATTTCCTGATTTAATTCCCCCCCCCCCCCCCCTATTTTAACGAAATACTTATTCACTCTCCTCGCTGTTGATCATTTCTCCTAATAATGTCAAACTGCCGAACTTATTGTTAGTTAACATCGGTCTGCCGTTGATCCACTTTTATCATATCTGGTTCTATTCCTGATTCATGGAACACCTTCGTTGTTATCCCAATTCCCAAGAATAATTCCTCTGCCTTTCGGCCCATTTCTTTAGCTTCTTGCCTGAGAAAACTCTTTGAGAGCATGCTTAACACACGGCTGGTCTGGTGGCTGGAACACAATAACTTGCTTCCAGACAACCAGTTTGGTTTTCGTCCTGGCTTAGGCCCTCCAGATTGTATCAGTCTTTTCCTTGCTGACATTTACACATCATTTATTTCCAAAGAATTCACAATTGCAGCTTTTATTGATGTAGCCAGTGCATACGAAAGCGTCCATCTTCCCACGCTCAAAAACGTTATGATGTCTTTAAATATCCCTGCATCCATATCCTTCCTAATTATCAATCTTTTTCAAAGTAGAACTCTCCTCCTTTCTGCTTCTTCCTTTTTCGCCTCAAGGAAGGTCTTGCAGGGCCTTCCGCAAGGTTCTTGCCTTAGCCCTACTTTATTTAATTTATATGTTTGCAAAATTGGTTTTCTCTCCTTAAAATCCAAAACTTTATTTTTTGCAGATGATATCCTTGTTTACTCTTCTTCCCGTAATCTTCTAGTTGCCAATGAGGAACTAAACAGCTCCTTAAGTACTCTAGAAGAGGCCCTTTCTAACATTCATCTCTTCATTTCCGCTCCAAAATCAGCAGCTGTAGTCTTCACCCTTCGACCTTACAACCCGGGCTCATTTGAAATAAATCTAAAAAATCATTCCATTCCAATAGTCAGTTCTTTTCGTTATCTGGGTATCACTTTATCCCCTCGTCTGTCTTTCCATGATCATATCATCAGCCATTTATATGCTTCCTCGCTTAAAGTCTTAAACCTTCTTAAAGCTCTCTCACCTACGAGATGGGGAGGCGATCCTTCCGTGTTAATAATGTTGTATAAATCTCTCATACGCTCTAGATTGGATTATTGCAGCTTCTTATATGGCAACGCTTCCAAATCCGTTCTCTACAAATTAGATCGTCTCCAAAACAGTTGCCTTCGGCTTTGTCTCGGAGCTCTGAGGTCATCTCCTATCCCAGCCATTCTATCTGAATCCAATATCTGTCCTCTGTTCATCCGAAGATCTTATTTGGGTTATCGCTTTCTCATTAAACGTTTTTCCACTTCCTCGTCAAATATCAGTATTCTTTTATCCTTCGTCACTGGCGTTTTTCCTCCAATAAAATATACTATCTCATATATCGTTTCGCCTTTCTAAATTTTCCCCTTTTGTCATTCCTCATCACAAGCTTCCATTTTTTTCTTACGTCTATTCCAAATTGTTAAAGCCACCAAATATCATCTTCATGCCATGCTTCCTTAAATCCTCTCCCTCTCATATCGTCAGTATGGAATTTAATAATACAATAAACTCTCTATTCCGTGATCACTGTTTAATTTTTACTGACGGATCGAAGAGCCCGATCGGAGTTGGGGCGGCATTCTTGTGCCCTCAGTTCTTTCATTCTCGGTCTTTTAAACTTCCGTCCTTTTGTTCTGTCTTTACTGCAGAATCTGTTGCCATTCTACAAGCCATTATTTATATTTCCTCTTCTGCAAGTTCTTCCAAATTCCTTATTGTTTCGGATTCTTTAAGTGTTCTTCTAGCGCTATCTCCACCTTCCCTTTCTCCTTCCACTGATGCTATTATCCTTTCTATTCGTTCTCTTCTTCATGATCTATCCTCATCGACGTCTACCCAGAGTGACTTTCTTTGGATTCCCGGACATTCAGGCATTGATAGAAATGTAGCCGTCGACCTCCTTGCTAAAGCTACTGTTTCCAATGGAAATTTTATTAGTAGGGTTCCAGCACACAATATTCTTCTTCCAACTAAATCCTGCCATCTTAGGCACTCTGTTTATGTTTCTCTTTTCGCTAATCCCAATTCCTTTTATCTCTCTTGATTAACCCTGCTCATTCTTCTCGTCCTTGGTTCTATGATTTCCCCAGTTTGCGTCGGTCCATAATTACTAAATTATCTCGCCTCCGTTTCTCGCATAGTCTCCTTCCTTTTTCTCTAAATCACTTTTCCTTGGCTACATTTCCTAATTATCCATTGGATCCTGAAGGTTTCCAGTATGTTTGTGATGCGAATCACGTGCTCTTCGAGTGCTCCGGTTTATCTCGCGAGCGTGAGTTACTTTATTATCATCTTTTAAAGCTTGGTCTTCCTGCTCCTTTCAACGCCTCTTATGTTCTATCTCTACCTACTATCTCTGTTGTTCCTGTCCTAGGGGTGTTCCTTGATTCCATTGTCGACAGAATAAAAAGTATAATTTCTATTCTATTCCATGTATCTATTCCTTTTTTCTGGGCTAATGCTCTTTGCTAGCAAACCCAGGGGGGGGGGGGTGGGGGGGGATAAAATCGTATAATTTTATCCCGAAAAATTTTCCGGATATTTTACCATACGATCTGTACAGATAAGAATTATTTCTACATTAAATTGCGTGCTTAGACGTGCGCGCACACGAGTAGTTAAAAATGTAGTTTTTTTTTTTTACAAAGTCCGTCAACCCGATATCTACGGTCAGTTCGAAATTCGGCTTGGAAAAGATTTTCCAGTGGTAACAAGGTAAACATACATTCGCGCAAGAACTGAGAGTTCATTTATCTTTTCTTTTCCGATGTATTTTTACTAGTCACACTAGTTATGTGCTCCCGCTGTCGAGAGCATTTCGTCTCGCACTGTAAAATTGTTGCCCGCTTCGCTTCGGTAAAATACGAATGGAACTATAAGACTCGTGTCTCTCGTTTGCTCACTGCTTGATGAACGAGATCGGTCAGGGGAATGGAATCAAAATGTTGTGTAGAAGGTTAGAAAAAATTAATTTAATAGCAAGCGCATTGATTTAATTCAATTGAAGAGACTCTAATGCTAGGTACGATTTGAATGAGGAACAGAGAGGGACTCTAGTTCTTACGCGAGGCATAGTAAAACTACTTAAAGGGGGAGAACTGGTAAAATAAAGTACTTCCGTTATGCGAAACATTAGATATCTTTTCGTACACGGTGGACTTTCGTCCGAAATAAATACCGTTAACTCAAACTTTAACTGAAGCTAAATGAATTAATAAATGTTATGAAACTTAATGAAATGCTGAATTAGGTTGGGGACCAGCGTTCATTTATTACGTAAGAGGTTTCATGGGGGGGGGGGGGATTTAACAGATTATTTTTTCTCACTCGGTGGGGCTACGACAATTTATTACGTGAGATTTTATTTTTCCGTAACTGCAAGCTGGTACGTCTGAATACATCGGTTTTAAATCGTTTGGGTAGTTTTCGATGAATAGATCCTTGTTTCTTTTATCGGATTTTCATAAATTTATATTATAATATTTATAATCGTTATAGATGGTGAAATACCGCTACTAATTTCTTAAGTGTAAATTATTTTTCCAAATAAAGCTAAACGTATTTGTGTTCATTTCACTGTAAATTAAGGTACCGAGAATATTTTTATCTTAACGTAAAACAAGCGTAAGTCCCCCTGACTTACTTACTTTTTTGTTATGAGACGGGCGGGCGGGGTCTGAAAGTAAGAAAAAAAGCGTCTTACGTAAAGAACCTTTTTTGGGGATAACTTATCATCGGCCAAAAGGTTTCATGTTTTTAAAAAAATGTTCGTACCAAGACACGTTACGCTCGGAAGTAAACGTATCCGTAAAAAATAATTTAAGCCGGAAGTAAGGGTTTCTTTTTGTAAATAACACATGTAAAACTCAACAACCCGACAATAGGTTTTTGACGCAGCTGTAACATTTATTTCTTAGAAAAATTACAATATTAAATTATTCACAGTCAACTTGTAATATTTAAATATATATGCGTAGAAAATTTATTTGAATAAAACGCACCCTACCGGTTTTAAGCTTCGAACACTAAGACCAACTTGTCAGATGAGAGAATAGCCAGCAACTAGCTGTGAGGAAAAAAGACGATTTCTGTTTGGGCTACAAAGTACGAACCCGGTATAATATAGACACTGAGAAAGACATCAAGAGGATGGATCAAAGTGAAATAAAAATGCCGAACAGCACTAATATTAAAAGCTTGCAATTAAAAGAAACTTATAAATACTTAAGCGAACTTTAAGCAGATAGTATAAAGCATGCAGAAGTTGAGAACAGCATAAGCAAAGAGTATATTATAAGGAGAATTAGAAAAATCCTAAAATCGAAGCTAAACTGCGGTAACATCGTAAAGGCGATAAATAGTTGGCCGATAGCAATAATTCGATATACAGCTGGAATAATTACATGGACACCAGCAGAAATGGAAAACTTGCATCGGAAAACTAGGAAAATAATGACGATCAACCACGCTCTTCATCCGCAAATTGATGTTGATAGATTATTCAAAGAAGAAAAGAGATCATTAGCAGAATACTTGAAGGAAAATTCTGAACAAAATACGAAGTAGGCATACAAAAATAGCGATTTAAAGTTTAAAGAAACCAAAAAAAAAAAAGTAAAACGAAAGTCATAAAGGCCAGAAGAGAAAGGTGAAAAATAAACAGCTGTATGGCCAATTTATCAAAAAGATACAATGTAAAGCTAATATGGACGACACATGGCAATGGCTGAAGAATGGAATTTTAACGAAGAAAACAGAAGGGCTCATAATGGCAGCCCAGGAACAGGCCCTTCGTACAAATGCTATAAAAGCCAAGATGAAATCAGGTTCCGACTGTGTAAAGAAACAGAAGAAACTGTAGAACATATAATATGTGGTTGCAAAAATATTGCACAAACTGAGTATCTACAAAGATATAATAGAGTGGCCACAATAATTCACCGGAGTCTGTGTAAAAAATACGGCATCCCATCAAGTAAGAGATGATGGGAACCATAAGCCTAAAAAAGTAATTTGTGGCGATCAAAATAAAATATTGTACGACTTTCGGATAAAGACCTAGAACATAACACGCCGAATATCACCGTATTCGGGAAAAATCGAGTATACCTCATAGATATATCAAATCCTGGAGATAGCAGAATAAGGGATAAAGAACAAGAAAAACTATTACGGTATAAGAACTTACAAGGTTATGGGGAAAAAAAGTAATTATCGTTCCGATAGTAATTGCTTGAAGCAATTTCACCCGACCTGAGGAAACAACTGTATATAATAGGATTGAATATAGTGACAATAGCACAGCTTCAAAAATCAACGTTATTAGGAATAGCCTACATACTTCTAGATCCTTGGATAGGATTCGAGACAGAAAGACGTTCATTTCGACCGTGAAACGGCGAGAAAATACAACAATAATAATGAAAATAATAATAATAATAATAATAATAATGATAATAATAATAATAATGATAATAATAATTCGTGTCGCCTGTCGTTTTGTCGCCGTGTGTGACAAAAATTTGCACAATGATTCAAATTGGTTCGTGTACTTTATATTTTTAATTATAGTAACAGCCATTCAGTTAAAATAAAAACAAAAAATAAAAATAAAAAATGAAAGACAAAACATTAGAAATTCTTAAAAAAATTGTAGGTCTAAATAAAACCATAAAAGATCAACTGACAAAAAAAATTACTAAAAATGTAACCAGAGAACAGGACGCAATAATTAAATGCATAGAGGAGATGGACATACTTCTGTCTGAAGTCAGCGATGTCCTCTCTGAATATAAAAAAGAATTATTCACCAAATTAAATGAAATTGAATCTGTAGTAAAAGACGTTCTGTCAAACAACACCAACCTAAAAAATAACAGTAGTAAAACAATATGCCGTGACAAAGTCTTAAATAAACAACCCCATAAACTTGCTAACAAGTTAATCATTAAATCGCAAAATATTCAGGAATTCGACAAAAAGCTAAAAAAACAAAATATGCCTTAACAAACTAAATATTAACGTACAATTCCATAAAACAATCAATGACAATACTGCTATAGAATCATTACTGAATCTAAGGAAGACCAATTAAAACTTAAAAGTGAAATTGAAAAAAAAGCATTGAAGATGCTAACATCACGGTACCAAAATCCTTCGATCCCTCTATTATCATCTTCAGAACGACTAATATATCTGAGGATGATATGTAAAAGAATACTTCTGATTCGAAACTAATTCTGAACCGGTCTCGGTTACCAAAGTTACACGGAACAGAGGAAGCCAAATATTTGTGAGGCTTAATCCGTGTCAGTACCAAATGCTATCTTCTGAAAAAAAAATCCGGATAAACTGAGAGAGTTCATCATCTGCTGATTTTGTGCCAGTAAAAACGTGTAGAAAATGTTTTCCCCTTGGGGCATTTAGAAAAATACTGCAAATCTGAACCGGAACTTATAGGGTTTGCAAACAAAATTAATAATGAACATTCATGCAGCAATTGCGCATATAATTGTTTAAAAAAATTATATATTAATAAAAAAATTGATCTTAGTAGTAAGGAATTTTTAGACATAGCGTCGTTGGAGGCTGATCACTTAGTTAATGATCGGAACTGTCCGGTCTACAAAAAAACGTAAGCTATCTCACTTCGCACACTGACTATGGTTGCTGAAATAAATTATCTCAATGTAGATAACTGTGCAGCTGCGCAACTTCTATTCTTCCACCGATTACATGAAAAAAATTGTGACATTGCAATTGTATGTGAACCATACGTCTATGACAAAAAATTACCTATAGACAATAATAAATATAAGTACCATTTAAATGACAGAGTAGCTTTAATTATAAATAACAACATTTCATACAAACTCCTTCCACCCTTTAACAATATAATTGCTATTAGCATAAGTAACTTCCTATTAGTGGGTTGCTATCTTCTCCCAACAAGGAGAGAGAACCCCATCTTCTTAACATTGATCATATAGTTAATCTTGATCCAATTATTATAGGTGATTTCAATATCCACCTTCCCCATCTGGAAAACGAAATCAAAGCAAATACAAACTCCGATTTGCTACTGCACTTTGTATATGGTAATAACCTAATATTTAAAAATAATAGTACTCCTACCTTTCAAAATTACAATTGAAACAGTGTAATTGACTATCTCATAGTATCTCTCAAAACGTCAGAATCTATTTACTCTTAAACTGGAACATGTAGACCTTACCGCTTATAAACTTTTAAATATACATATGAAAGTCAACTTGGCTGTCGAAAATAAAAGTCCCTACAACAAAACAAATGTAAAAAAATTATTTAACTATTTAAATAAGAATAATTCTATTATTAAAGTTCTATGTAAAATTAATTCATCCAATGATGCCTCATTTGTTGACGAAAAGATATCTTCAGTACAACTACATCACCAAAACCATTAACAACTGCGCATGTCCAACAAGGTCGCCGCAAATTCAGCAGATGAAAGATCTTCTGAATGGTATTAGGAAAAAAAAAATGTAAGATCAAAAATCATTTCAAACTAGCGATCTGTAACTCAGCGCTTAAGGTGCTGAACCAGAAATTTAAAAAATTAATCATAAGGTCAAAAATAAAACAGCGGAAGCTGCCGGTAAGTGAATCCTCTGCCTAGGGCAAACTCTATAAATACGTAATGGAAAAACATAAAAAATTTATTATACCCGAAAAATAAAATCAAAGCATAACAAACTACTTTCGAATGATCAAGAAAAATGTGATATTTTCCTTGAGCATTTTATTCCAAATAAAAATTATGGATACCTAAAATTAAATATAACCAACCCATCTTTAAAAATCAAAGTTAATCATGAAACTATCATGAATACCATCAAATTCTTAAACAATACGAAAGCACCAGGAAGAAATAGAATAACAGATGAAATTGTAAAACTACCCAATATTCATTTTTCAGAATTGTTTTACACTATAATTAGCAAATGCTTTCAGCTAGAAATTTTTCCTTCAGTCTGGAAGACTGCAGACTTAATCCCTATGCAAAAACCAGGAAAGGACACTGCTGCCGTAACATCGTACAGACCGTTACTCAATTCGTGTGGAAAGGTCTATGAGAAAATTATAAACCAACAACTCACTAAAGAAATAAATGAAAACGGGATTCTTAATAAAAGTCAATATGGCTTCAGAGCATTTCACTCAGCAGAGAGTGCCGTACTTAACAGCTTCTATCAAAATCATAATAAAGGGGTCCTCTGCACTTGTCATCTCTTTTGATATCAAAGGAGCCTTTGACAATTGCAGATGGTCTTCCATAATCCAAATACTTAACTCTAGTTCAGTCAATCCCTCTCTAATTAATATAATTATTCGGTACTTTCAAAACAGACATGTGGGATTACAAATTAACGATGCCTCTACTTCGAAAAAAATAAGCTGCGGGGTTCCACAAGGCTCTGTTCTAAGGCCTATATTATGGAACATTCTCTACTCAAAAGTACATAACGATATGGAACATATTTGTAGAATAATAAATATTGAGGCAACGCTAATTTCCTATGCAGATGACTTGTGTATTACGTTCAACATAAATCAGTATACAAACCTAAATAAAATAGAAATTGTCTGTAATAAATTAGAAAACATTATTTCAGAAATGGGGCTCTCATTCTTTTTAGAAAAATGTGAGTCTATTCTCTTTGGAAAAAATATTCAACCTTCTGATATAGAAAGACTTAAAATTGTCTCAGGTCAACCAATTAATCTAGTCAATAACACGAAATACTTGCCGGTCACAATCGATCACAAATTATCCTTTTCTTCACATTTGGAAGCCATAAGTACTAAATGTAACAAAATTTATGATAAGCTACGCATCTTACTATCAAATAATCATGGACTTCGTTACAAAGAACGTATTTATAAAGGATTAATTCAATCAATCTATGGTTATGGTTGTTGTACCTATATAAACAAAAAAATACTCCAAAAAATCAACAGGTAACAAAGAAAATACATCATCCATATAGCGTATCCCTGTATAGAACTGCTCCTTCTTCAGCTGCCCGCGTGTTGGCTAATATCTTCCCCATGGATCTCTTCCTTATTAGCCAGGCCGTAGTCTCAGAATATAGGATCACTAAAAATTTTAAATTTGTTACAACATCGCAATACCTCCTTTCCAATAATACCCTTATCCAATTAGGAGACTTCCCTTCCCTTAAAAAATTAAAAGACGGCATAAATGAACATAATCATTAATGAGTGGCAAAATCGCTGGGATCATTGTGACACTAGCCGCAAAACTTTTCTTCCACAACATTAGAAATAAGATTCAGCTTAAAAACTTAAATATAACATATTTTAATTCTCAAGTTCTTTCTGGCCATGGAAACTTTGGTGAATAATTGCATAGGTTCAAACTCACCGACTCCCCAAATTTCCCACTCTATAGATCAACTTCACCTGATGACTTTCAGCACCTGATCTTTGATCGCACCAACTTTGACAGACTACGAGCTCTTCATAATATCAATTCTAACACTTCGCTTATAATTAATAATAAAAATGCTCAGAATCTGCTTCAATACTTCCACTCAGCAATGAAAATCAAACTAACCGTAAAAGCAAGTGATCAGCCTCTGTAAGTATCTTATATTTATGATTACTTAACTTTAATTCTAATTTTTATTCCATCACTGTAGTTTCATTGCTGTTCTATGAAATTTGTATTTACATATGCATGCGTATATATATATATATATATATATATATTTGCACATACATGTATATATATATATATATTATTTTATTTAATTTATTAATTAAGTAAATTAAAGTTAATATAATGTAACGATGACTATGTACCAACATCACCATTATTACGTTCTCTCACAATCTACGTATAATATAAAAAGAAAAATCTGTATTTATTGCCAAGTGCCCACCACACATGCGCACAAAGATTTTGTAATTAACATGTATTTTCATAATTACACTATAACCGATTATACACACAGATTATATCAAATATACTTACCCATTGGTTATATCCAGAATAGAACCCCCCCCCCCCCCGAATAATAATAGTAATAATAATAATGATAATAATATTGTAATTATAATAAAAATAATGTAGGGAATTTTCACAAATTATGCTGAAATTGACGAAATAATTAAAAATTATGTTATCTCACAAAATAATTAACGTGTTTATTTACCTTTTTCGTTGTCGTTGATCTGAGGCGGTGGCATCGGTTTATACGGCTCTGAATCGGGATCAGTTATTTTAGTGACATAGGCAACTGAAAATCAAAATAAAACATCCGATCATATTTATTTATATATTACAATAAAGGTCGCAACGAAACAATTTCGAACGTTGCAACAGCGCGACGATTTTCTTTTATTACATCACTTTTCCAATTATATTTCTCAATCGGGAATATAATCTACTAGATTACGAATATATATTTCATTGACCACCGTATTCAATGAAAATAATTGCATACCGCTTGTTGATAGTACGATGTAGGAATACTGCGTTCGTAAAACCACGAGTACCGATAAATATTAATGTAAAATTTCGGCTATCCGGTAAGTTCACGGTCAAGGTCAAGAGGAAAATATTCAATAGAACGCCTTTATCTCGGCGTATTTTAAAAACGAACAAAATCGGAAAACAAAAGCATCATTTAAAGTCTAATTACGAATACGGGGATATAGAATGAAAGATTAACGAAATAATCGTAAAATTAAAGAACACGAAACCGGACACTAGAATTAAAATTGCGCCATAGAAATATTCAAAACAAATTCGACTACTATTAAAGTAATATAAAACCGAACATTGACTAAAAATTACTAGTTCAAACGGCTGGATCACAGGTAAGGGCGTGCCACAAAAAAAAAAACCAACTAAATCAGCTTCTGTACAAGTCCGCAACACAGTGAAACATTTTCATGTTCCCCCTTAAAAGAAGTAGGTTTTGTACAGCCATTCAGGCGTCCGCCGACATTAGAATGTCGTTCGCTTCGCGCCCTCCGTCGACAAACGTCGCCGTGCAACCTGTGATTTCCTTTATACATATTATATCGCAGCGTATAATATCGAGATTGAACGTAGACTGCACCAGTAATTTACTTTATACATATTATATCGCAACGTATGCGCAAAAATATATACATTCAACAACTAACTACCGCTAGTATATATTAGGTTCCCCTTATTTACATTATTATCGTTAGGTATGGTAATAGTGAGCAATGGCCGATGGTGAGAAAAGTACGACACGTAAGCTATCATTTGTCGATACGTTTCGAGTAAATATTCTGTCGATGCACGTTATATTTGTCGAGAGATGGTCCACCGAGAATTGTTCAGCTCAGAACCGAACGACGTTTCACTCGTGAATTGACGGAATCGCAATCGCTCGTCCAAACGGAAATCGATGTTGAAATCAGCACAGACTACGATCGGTAAATCGTACAGCTTTATTTCATCGATAAAGAGAAACTTACATCTTGATCGAGTACGGCAGTAGGTAACGGTCGAAGTACTTGATCTTATCGTGTTCAACGTTGTCCCTTTCGAGAGGTACGTCGAAAAAAGGTAACACACGCTGTGTCTATCGATCGTCGTTTCAGTTTTGCATATATCACCGACGTCCATCGATATCACATTCTTCGAGACGAGTTTTCTCCTTATTGATACGAATCAGCGGCCGGTTGCGTCTATTCAGAGCGTCCGAATCCAATTTCCTCTCGTAAATTCGTGACGCTTTTCGAGTTTATGTGCCAAAGTAAAGACATGCAATTTTCGTAACGCTTTTCGAGTTCATGTGCCAAAGTAAAGACATGAAAATGTCAAAAGAAAAATACCGGAATTTCACTGTACTTTTAATAATAACTCGATCATTTGCATTTATGACTAATTTCTTAAAAACAAGAACTCGTTTAACGTTTATTTCTCTGTCTATCAATTTTTTTTCGTCATTATTAATTAAGCGGTGCGTATGTAATTTTGATTCGAAATAGTATTTGCCGTTGTTTTGTTCTTTGTTCGAATTTCATTAAACGACTATTATTTTTTCACTCCGTGACTAATACGTTTTAATCATGGTGAATAACGAGTGCGTAAAAATCCTCAAATGGCAGTCGTTTTTCGGAGTAATCATTTTTTAAATAAACTTGGCATAGTTTTACGTGTAGATTTTCGCATAGGCCAGGTAAACTTACCGTAAAAAATATACGACGTTTAGTAAAAGCAAAAATCAAATGAATGAAACTATTTTACAAGTTCAAAGAGATGTTATATTTCACGCGAACGACAATCGGTGATCTACTTCCCATTAGCTAACATCGTCAATTATGAAAAGGAGTCAACGCTTCCGAGAGACGATATATGCATACGATCACACGGATTAACGGGACAGTAGTTGGCTAGAGCGACGGAACATTTCATTAGGAGCAATTAAAGATCGCGAAGAACCGTGTTATCTGAATGACTGATGATCGAGAGACTAATACAGTACACTTTCCGTATTATTTCGGCGGCACTTTCAGAAGAATGTAATCATTCGATAAACGAATGTGTCGAAACCATCCGGCGAAATGTAGACTGAGAAAATAATATCGGGGCGTACGATATTCATTTGACGCGTATTGCGAATGAAGAGGATGAAGAGGTGACCGTTTTGTCACGATATAAAAACTGTTCTGTTTTGTGTATTCCACTAATTCTGATAATCTGTGTCACAGATGGAAATGCACAGGGGAGGAATTCTGAAGAATGTTAGCAACTGTTTTGGTTATTTATAAAAGAGGGCCGATGGACTGGACGGTCATGCAGGATGTGAAGAGTTGAAGGGGCAACACCTGAAATGAAGTTTAAAGGATTTTCATTTGCATTTTTACATTGCAAGAAACCCGTTTAAGTAGATTACGTTTAATCGCGATGATTATAAATAACTCATTAATACGTGTTGGTCGTCAGTAAGTTTGGGTGTTTTCTTTCTCTCCCTTTTTTTTTTTTTTTTTTTTTTTTTTGTAATTCAGCTAGTCTTCGAGTTTGTAAACAAAGTGTGCAGCACTATAAATTCTAGCGGTGTTCCGCCATTTGCAATGAAGGGGATGTTACGATCTGTGTTTGTTTTTAGGATTCCGTACATATGTACATATAATGTATGGAATCCTAACAAGATGGTTCAGAAATGACATAAATATATCAAATAATAACTCACGAACGGATTGACTTCTAAACTTCCAAAATGGATCATAAATTATAATTATAATTCTCTTTAAAACCATATCTATAGTTTCGAATTAACCGATTACCGCGGGCGTCAAAAAAACGTTGAGAATATGTAATATGTAGTAATATAAAACGAGCTAAAAAATCACCTTTAAAAAATTCATAAACCATCACCGGACAAATATTTAAAAGTGAAATTCAAAATATTAAAAGCAAAAAAATTATCTTCAAGTAAACAATAGCTCGAGTAAAAAAGTGGAGAAAACCAAAAAAACGTATCTCAAACTTATGCACAAAGGACCGCTTTATAGGAAAACTACATCTGAGTTTACAACTTTATATTTAGGCCCCCCCGGAAGGGTCAAAAGCTCAAAGTTTTGAAAAAAATATTTTTTTCCCCGACCGTGTGGTATATCGTTGGAAAGGTCGAGCGCATTTGTCGAGAACGAAGCCACATTTCAATGCCTTAATGAAATTTTCGAAATTGACAAAAAGTTTAAAAAAGCGCAATAAATTACGTATCCTCCTTTAACGCTGCCAGTATTATAGTTAAAAATTTTGATCAGAGTTAAAAATATGCGCATCCTCGTATATTTCCTTGGCTTATAGCGTCTGGGTAAATTCGGACCTTTTCTTTGAAATTTTTTTTTTTCCCGGACAAGGTGATATGTTAATTGTCGGGAACAAAATCGTGTATCATTTCTTTAACGAAACTTTCAAAGTTGGGAAAAAGTTTAAAAAATCATGTAAAATGACGTGTTTCTGCAGCGCGAAAAATCTGATTTGTTTGTTTTGAATTTACTATTATGTAAATATAAATTATACAGTTATGTTTAACTTAACAAACGGAATGAATGCTCAGCGCATGAAACACTACGCTTGACTGAACTTGTTTATCTATTTTAAGGTATTTTAAATTTAACGCAGGCTCCCAACAACTTTTTTCCCTTGTTTGTAATTAATTGTGGTTATTTCGTGTTTTTTTTTCTTCTCAATAATCTCTGTTTTTCATATCGTTACATTCAGTTCGGAACATGTTCAAAATTACATACCAACACTTAATGAACTTTAGGTAAAGACCGGCATGTAGCGGGGGGATTCTAGAGCGCTGTGGCTTCGGCTTCCGTTGATAAATCCATCCTGTCTGTTCGCGTTGCTTTGTTTTAAATCTCGAATATGCGTGTAATGATAGACTGTAATGGAAAAAAATAATTGCGTAATTACGAGGAGTTTGCAGAAATAGTAAGATAAAGCTGAAAAAATAACGCGTTAGAAAAGGGTGCTAATATTTGGAAGTACGCACTCTTTTTATGGTCTCCTCTGGTTGAATCAGTTCTTAATTTAGTATATTCGAGTTGGGCCGAAAATTTACTAATCGTGCCGAAACTGATTTATAATAGCGTAATTTTTAAAACCGTTAGGAGGGTGAGATATCTCTAGCTGGGGCCAAGGGGTTGATGCAACATACTGGATATATACCGAATGTTCCATTTTATATGAAAAATTCCGTCAACTTTATTTTTAAAAAAAAAAACCCTCTATTAAAGAGTTTACCGTTTTAAATGTAATAACGAAATAATCCGCCAGTGTAAAATTTTAATTTGTTCAGGGTTCAAAAATACTTGTAAAACCCGAACGGTAGAGGAAGGTAATAATAAAGGCTGAATAGAAAGATGAAAAGAATTTCGGAGAAGAAGGCAGAATCATTCCACAGACTGAGGTGAAAAAATTTAGGTAGATTAATATTGTGAGCGGGAAATTTTCGAAGGACGTGACCGTTGGCGGCCCCCAAGTGAGCCAAAGAATTAGACGTTTCATTTCCCTCCATCCCTGCGTGACTACGAAATCGGAATATATTTATTGAAAAATAGAACGGACATAAATCGCGAATTAGATCGCGAATAAGAAGAATGAAAGGGTTGAAAGAGGGTCAACGGAGAAAAAATCAGTTGGAAGGCACTTTTGGAATCGACTATTTTATTAAAAGAAATTTGAATGTACACTTTAAACATTTTTTTAAAATAACCTTAGAGTAGAGTTACACAGTTATGTATTTTATTACTCGAAACAAATAAAGTATTCGCAATTACATAAAATACTTATAACATTGTTTATATTGAATTTTCGTTAAAGCATAAATAATAAAATTAAATTAAATTCACAAATATATATATATAAAATAGTCCGACCGGTTTCGTCTGTTTTAGACATAATCATGGACTTTGTGAATTTACTTTAATTTTATTATTTATGTTTTAACGAAAATTCAATATAAACAATGTTATAAGTATTTTATGTAATTGTGAATACTTTATTTGTTTCGAGTAATAAAATACGTAACTATGTAGCTTAAATGATAAATAATGAGAGTGTGGATTTTGTAGTATAGTAATATATAAGTTAACACTTTTTATGCTGTAACAGAAAGTAGTAGTTAAGTTAAGTTGATGTTATATTGTACAAATAAATTATATAATTATGTTGGGAACCCACAGACGGGCTAGTGCCTTGTGGGACCCGCAAATTATTAATAAAAAAAAAAAAAAAAAAAAAAAACTGTACTCTAAGGTTATTTTTAAAAAATTTTTAAGGCCTACATTCAAATTAAGCGGTTACGGAGGAAATCACATATAATAAAAGAAATTTATCAGAAAGAGAGGAAGAAGAAGAAATAACAACAAGTGCGCAAAAAATAACCTGAGACGTAACAGTAACGAGATGGAGAGTAGAACGAGGGAAGCTTAAAGGATTCAGAGTAATCGTGAAAAGGAAAAGCAAAAGACGCATCAACCCCAATTAGGACCATCGATAAAAATAATGCAACGATCGAAACAATTTTAGAATCACGTATCTCAGATTTAACTATGATGTGCGGAAGAAACTTGACCGAGGAGTTTTTGATGTACAGAATAGATGTAGAGTGTGCAAAAGGTCGAAATAATTAAGGCTGAAATAACCTGAAATTCGCTGTAGGAAAAAATTATGAGCAGAAATACGAATATAACAGGAATGGAAAATGGAAAATTAGAGTCTCGTTGGAAGTATAATTATGAGAGGTTAAGAAATAAGCGGCTATAATTTCGGAGGAAAGAGAAAGAGGTCGTTTTAATTTAGAAGCGATGGCCTAGGGGTAGATTCTCTACGGATAAACAAAAGCAGTGATTTGGATTCAGAGAAATCGACGATAACTGAAGATTTACGCTTGCCGAGGTGTAAGAAAAGAATTTTGTACGCGATCAAGTTTTAAAAGGAAAAATTAAGAATTATATAAAGAAGCGGTAGTAGAGATGCGCAAATCAACACTGCTAGAAGGATTGGATATCCTTTCTGACTGTGCTTGTGTATCCGTTTTTGAATTACAACTAACCCCTATCGAGTTAACTCATACCTAGTGTAATTGTAATCTTCAGCCGGAACTGTAACTCAATGCACTGAAAACACAGAATACAACGTTCTTGGTAAATTTTCAGAGTTGAGATATATTAAATTATACACCGTCAGAGGTAAATTCGAATAATAATATTTATTGCTACGTCTTTCGGAGTTAAGAATGGATACATTTCCAAGAATGGAACTATGAGTTGTCTACGCGATAGCTCAGTCTAGATAAAATAAAGAGCTAACGTAGCGATGCAAAAATGCACGGACCCCGATTCAGTGAGAACAATTTTAAAAGATTTATTATTTTTTTGGAATGTAAAAAAAAAAAAAAAATGTATAAAGGTGATATTTCTTAGAAGGATAAACAGCCGTTAAGAAATATGACTATGAATAACAGAAGGAATTAACAGGAGCGATAGAGTAACAGCTTAAGATTAGATTGGTTACGGAAGGATTGTGCGAAAGTAAAAACCATGGAAAAGGGATTTGAGAGGAAAGAACGATGAATATTGAAAAGAGAGCATTTTTTACAGCGATAAACGATTTATTGAGCTCTACAATTGTATCTCGAACATTTTGAGAAGAAGAGTAAATTAAGGATGCCTTCAGCATAGGATACGGAAGGTGGTTTAAAGTAAGACAATTCGTGAAGTTCAGATGTTGAGAAGAGTTCGATCGTTGTAATCTCATTTTCGCATCTAACATTAATTGTTTCCGCTAGTTTTGAATTAATGTCGGATTCGTTCGATGACGGAAGTAAACTTCCTAATCCGTCACGTTCTGTGTTACTAAAAGTACATCACAGTGTCGCTCGCACGAGTTAAAATTTCTTAAAAATAAATCGAATAAATCGAATAAATCGTCTACTATCTTTTAAGTTAACTATTTCGAAATATAATAATGTATCGGTAGACAACTTTGATATTCTTGTCGCAGTTGACGCAAATTATATTTCTAATTATAGTAACTCGGATACATTCATTATAAACCCTACTACCGCCACTTTTCTCGAGCACTATGTTGCATTGTATTAGTCGAAAATTATTTGAAAAAAAAAAAATAACATATTAATATTAAAATTTGAATACTGTGATCATGAAGTTATTAGCTCCGAAACGCGTCACTGTTTAATTCTAGAAATATATTATTATTTTATAAAAGTGTATGTCTATTGATTCATCTAGTGAGAAAAAATGTTGTCCATCTTCACCCCACGGCATCAGTATGAAAGTTTTTATAATGAAATCAGTAAGGTATCTCTCTTATCTCCCGCTCCGATAAAAACTTATAATCAACGACCGCCGCTGATAAATTTTTACTCTGTGAGACTGTGTCCAAAAGAACTCAATATTCGATTCTTTATTGCTCAATCTCTCTTATTCCGATTATGGTGTCCGTGGTATTCCTGTCGATTATAGACAATATTGGAGAACTTTATCGGAAGAATTTTTTTTTAAACCGATGTTCTAATTTTTATATATTCGCCGAATCCAAAGACACGTACATCTGGTAATTCTTACATTCTTACACTTCCGTTGTTGAAATCAAGTTTATCAGTTTTCTCCCCCATACTTTATTCATTTAGATGATTGCTACCGTGTTTGAATCGATGATCCGCATAAACTGCATTTCGGTCACTTTAGATGCTTTATGCCGTAGCGAAAGTACTTGTTTTCCACTAGTTGCTCGTAGATTGATTCCATTTCTCTACAAAATGGTCCTAATCATTGCGACCGCTGCATCTGCGTTTTATCAAATTGTTCAAAAGTGCAAGTTGAAATTTTCAAAATTACGGGGACTTTCGAAATATTTTCTATTCCAAAGTCGAAAATATCAACAAAGACAAGACTTCCCTCTTTCTTACCTTTGTGTCGACATTTAATATGTTCCTGCCGTACCTGAATCATCTTTCACTACAAAGAAAAAAACGACAAAACTGTTCTAGCAATTTGTTTTCTTCGTATATATCAAGATTTTCCGTCCTAAAAAATCTAATTCGAGATCTTCAGATCCTGCCAACACTTATCATTTTTCAATCTATCAACGCTAGCACTAAAGATTACCATCGCGCTCCGATATTCCTGAGCACCCTCAAACGCCTTCCTCTAACTACGTGAATAATCGGCTCCAGCAGTTATTAGTAGAATTTCTTTCGATAACTCCTCTTTTTACGCTGCTATCCGCTCTCTCAGTAAACTCGAAAATTCAGAGGATAACGTCTTAGCTACATGTCAAGTTCTTTACAATCTTAGATACGGCTAAAGTCACAGTTTTCTTTTTCTATATTAATTTCTGGTTTTCCTTTTTTTTTTATTCTCGTCTTCTTCGATTGTTTTCCTTCTCGTTTACTCTTAATTTTTCCACTTCCGTAATACTAGCGATGCTATTTGTCTCTTCATTATGGCCGCTTTCGTTGTTTTGCAGTAGGTTTGTTCGGTGTTGTTTTTCTTCTTTAACTAGGTTGGTTGATAGCGTAATGATTGTTTTCAGTGATGGGAACTTGCGCAATTTTCTTTTAAATCATTTTCTTATTTCTAGTTCCGCTAGTATTCCTCCGAATTACGTTTTGCGCCATTTCGCTTTATTAACTTCCTCTTCTTTTCTTTCATCGTAGCTGACGATTGAATGTTCACTCTGCTACTTTGATTGCCAGGCTAACACAATAAGTAGTGACATAATTTTAGAGAATATGCGGTCATAGAACTTTTTTGATTCTTTCAAAGAAAGTGCGATCGCTAATTACGAAATATTCGAGACAATAATAGGGATATATGTATTATACAAATATGCTACTATATACGACTGATGAACAGTGTCAATTCAGTAATTCGGTTGTTTCACGCGTTAACGTTGCCGTCTTTACCGGTTTATATATTTTTGTCTAACCGATCGCAATACGAGTTCATTTACAAAAACTTGTATTCCGCTACACTTACCCTTACACATTATTTATAGCGAACGATAGACAGTGCTGTAATTATTAATTTTACTTTTCGTTAAATCGACGATCGGGACTTCTTGCCGACCGATCGTAATTCTATAAAACAAAAGTAAGTCCCATGGATATCCTTGATAGAGTATCATAAATTGTCAAGTTAAGCTTTTCATAATGTACTTAAGGGTTCTTAATGGGGATCTAATGAGAATACCGGGGCCAGTTCTTTTCTCTCGGCCGCTATATTTAATGAAAATGTTATCTCTAATCGTTCTACGCGTGTAAAATTATCGACTGAAAGTGAATGGATTACAGATGAAAATATTTTACTATCTAATGACAATGACTCAATGAAGTTACTAATAATTCTTTCGATAATATTTTTAAAAATAATACCAGTTCTTTCAGTAATAACGTTAAAAAGAGGTGGTCGAAATAGTTCGAGTCGATTACGAAATTTGTACGGCGCCAGTAGTGTTAATGATAATAACTTAGGCTACAATTTGTAGGAAAAATTAAGTTTCTATTAGCGCTCTTAAAGTCGCGGAAACTTTGAAAGATTATCATTTATGTGAGGACACAATTTCAAAAAGATGGGGTGTATGGGAGTTATTGTGCGACTGTCGCCTGACCCGTTCAGTAATAATTCCTTTCTATATTTCTTCCAGCTGGTCTCTTAGAAGTTATAAAGGGAGCTGATGCTCACTGACGACCAACTTTATTATGATTGATGCTAGGTCATTTTTCATTATATACATATATATATATATATATATATATATATATATATATATATATATATATATATATATATATATATATATATATATATATATATATATATTAAAAGATTGAATAAATAAACAGAGTTATATTGATAAGGAAATCAAATTTATTCCGGGTAAATCCGTTTTCGATTGTTTTGACAGACAGAGCTTACTGCGGTACGATATCTTTCGGAATTTTTGCTTGCGGGTCTTCTGTTAGGAGAGTTTGGGAAAGTTTTCGATGTCTCTTTTTTTTCTTTTTTTTTTTTTTTTTTTTTTCGATGTCTCGGATACGGTCACGTTGGTAGCCAGTGCAAAAAGCAAGATCGAGTCATTTTCATTCTAAACATCTGGTACCTATCCTTCGTTTAGTTCTTAAATTACTGTTTATTTTTATTTTAGTAAATCTGAAAAAAAAAAATAAATAAATTTTTATCTTAGTGTAAATAGTACACTGGCGCGTCCAATAGAAAAGCAGATAAATGTAATGTGTATCGGGCGGATAAACATGATATTGTATTAGTGTATTTACCAGACGGAGATTTCAGTTTCGAAATAAATAGTAGGTAATTTTATTTTCTCGCTAGAATACATTTTGTAGTTAAACGGTACTCTAATATAGTGAATTTGATTATTAATCTCGATAAATTTTTATAAAGCTATTCTCTATATTTTTGAAAGGAAATAAAGATTAGTTAAAGTTCATTTGTACACGGTGTGCCTGAAAAGTTCGCGATCTTTTGAAATCATTAAAGTACAATTGGATGTAAAGTAATTTATTCGAACTAATTTTCAACATACTTCCCGAAGTATACACGTATTATTTGAGCGTTTGTACAGCGATTCGAAACTTCTCTGCTACTTCTCTGAAGTAATGCCTCTGAGCGGTTCGATGCAAGAAATTTCAATGGCGGCTACGTCTTTAAAATTTTAAGCTTCGGAAGCAGGAAAAAGTCGGCAGTAGCCAAATCAGGGCAATAGAGGGCGTGATTGACCCGTAGGGTTTGATTTATAGCGAGATAAACGCTTGACAATGTTCGCCGAATTTCACGATCCGGGCTCCTCGTACTCGGACCGTACGCGCTGAATTCGACGTTTTAGGACCTCAACGTAGTAGGCAGCATTCACTGTTTGATTTTGAGGCAGCTATTCGTAATGAATTAACCCTTTTGCATCAAAATAAACGTCGAGCATGGTGTTTTCACCTTGGATTTTCGTTGGCGCACTTTCTGAGACCGTCCTTGAACCGCTTACCCCACGTGTAAACAGTCGTACGTGATACCTTCACCGAAACCATCATTGATTAATTTTCGCGTTTCCGAAAACGTTTTTTGTAAGTCTAACGAGCAGAATTTAATCGCGGAACGAATTTCGTACTTTTCATCCGTCTTCAGATTTGCACGTGCGATCCAAACACACCTTCACTAAAGATACACGTGTCTAACAACTCGCAAACCAATCAACGGGAACTACTGAAATTTTATACACACACACTAAAGGAAGCATGTAGAGCAATACAGTATGGGTGTTGTTTAATGGATCGCGTCACTTGTACGCGTGCCAGAAAAGAAGTTCGGGAACTTTTCCGACACACCGTGTATGTACGTTTCGTTAATCGTCAAGAATTTTAGATCTATTTAAAAACAGATACATTGCCCATTTTAAAAATGACGGCACAATATCGTTGTATAATTTTATGCGGAGTTTGTGCACTTATTGAAGAATTAGATTCGGCCGTGACTGGAATGTCATTTCCTTTCTTCTGGTTTGCATGACTAGTTTAGCCGACTTGGAATGATTTTCTGCGATACTCCAAAGGTACGTAAATCATAAAGAATCAAATAGGTTTTCTGTAGCTGCTCCGGTGCAACTTACAATCAAAAACTGCAAACCTTTACAGCTGATACTTATATCGCTTCAGGAGTTTCATCCGTACATCAGTTACAGGTTTTTTACATGGTCAATCTTCAGCGGCTCTTCGAGAACTCCAGAGTTCCAGCAGAGTCGACCTAGTTGCCGTTCTATTCAGTTAGAACCAATATTACTGCAAAGCTCTGCTCAGAACTAAGCGATGATCACATTCGTTATTGACTAGTGCTGATCACAGTAGCCTGGTCATCCCTGGTTATCCAATCACTGCGCATCTAGCAATGCGCGCAGCGTCTTCAGCTGCAGCATCTGTTACCGGTAGGCTGCGAACGTTCTTTTCACAACACCAACCCCAGTCTCACATCGCTAGTTCCTGACTAAAAGGCGCTGTTGTTACTACACAGATCAATCCTTCTCGGCGTCCGACGCGTCCTAGTTTCTTTCTGCTGCCACACCAACGCTACTGTCTGGTCATCGGTTCCTGTTAGGCAGTTCCGTCGTTGCTGTAGATTCATCTTTTTGTCGTCTGTACGGAGCGCATTAATAGTTCAGTATCATCATCTCTTTGATTGGACAAATTACAAACTGTATTTTTCTAATTATTTAACAACACGGTCTTCATATAATTTTCGAATAGTTGGGGGGCGCAACCTTTTAACAATTATTGTACACTTTTTAAAAAGTAACGTATTAAAAATATACCGTGATTCTACGCAGGGCGGCGTCATTAAGGTTTTCAAATGTCGTTGAACTATCTAAAAATTTACCGTTTTATTATATATGACGTAAAACTCAAATGACTCTAACTAGTGTTAAAATTTAATTGTTTTTCTTCCTCGACGAATGGCAAAATAATCGTAGACGATAAACATAATTAGATTTAAAAAACAACATTAACCAGTGTATTTTGCGAGAGAGATTTCCATTTTTGTTAGTTTTCTAAATACTCACATTTAATCATCTTAGGATAAAATATGTGGTAACTTCGACGACGTAATTAAATAAAAATTACGTATAAAACCTCGGCTTATTTATAATGTGTACAGTTAAAGTCCACTAACGGACAGAATAAATTTCGAAAACAATCCGGGCAAAATAAATAATTAATTAGAACGTATACTAATTTTCAAAATCGGTCAAGTGTTGCGGCAAAGGCTCTTCCAGAGACGACACCGAGACAACGTAATATATATGTTTTCCGAAAAATACTTCCGGGTTCCCAAATTGACAAACGGAAAACTCGCCATCAATCAAAAAACGACGCGTCTGATTATGTAACGAACGGTCGTGCTTGTAAGGAAGCCGGATGACCATGAAAATTGCATTTTTGCCGGACTCTCATTATAAAAACTAATAAAGACATTTTTGTCTTTGTTTTAGTCAATTCGGCAGGAGGAGCTGAACCTAAAAAAATTGTCGATGACCTTTCTAAGGAGGGGAACAGAGTAATACATCTCCGTCAGTTGCGAAATAAAACGAATAATAATGTTTTATCATCACTGGTTTCTTCTAACCGCTCAGCTCTTTTGTATTTATGTTAATAACATAGCGAAGACACGAATGGTTTTAATTCAAATTAAACATTATCAACCAGCAACATGTTTCAGAGTTACAATTTATCGATGTTTCAATTTTCATTCATAATTACACCGTGATTATGACGATTTTTAATAAAATCAAGAACTTTTCGCGTTATTAATGCCCGTTATTTTTCTATTATTAAACATTTTTCTATTGCCGATTTCAAAGTGAAATAAATGAATGTTTGTATTATTTCATTTGTCAATAGTAACGCAGTAGTAACATAGCGCTCTGTCACATCCGGTAACATCGCAACGAAGAAAAAAACCTCGTGACCCCTACCACTACCCCGTGTATTCTTCTAGTTGCTGCTGGGTTATGTCAAAAAGTTTTATGTTCTTCTACGCGTTCTTTCGGTGTAATTACTTTATATTAGTGACGTAAGGCGGTTTAGGAAACCTCGTAACCTAGTTTAAGATAAAGACTGTCGGCTGGCGACTTCTCCCTTTATGCTTAATACCCTCCCGTTCTAAATATATTGCTCTGTCCTTTCCTTCTCGGTCTGTTGTTCCTGCCATTGGTTACATTAGAATTAAGTTCTAATTAGTTAACTCTTCTTGCTATCGTTTCCGAGTGAGATCCCTGGTTGACAAGCCCAAAAGAAAAGAAAAAAAAAATTGCTAAATGGCCTAAGCCAGTTTGTAATACTATAAATAAGGTGAAATAAAAAAAAAACAGAATTTCTTTTCTAAAAATACGCTTTTATTTATGCACACTAAAAAGTACAACTTTACTAGTGTGCGATTACCAGATACGCAACATTAAAATCTGAAACTGGAAAATACTATTCTGAAAAATAAAAGCGGGGGCCGTAGATTAATAATTAAATGTTAATATTATAATACATTCTAAGCCAAAACTACAATAACTATTTAATGTTGTTCCCTTGTTGTGACAATACCGCACACACCGAATATTTTTGTAACTGCGGCCCCCGCTTTTATTTTTCAGAATAGTATTTTGTAGTTTCAGATTTTAATGTTAAGATGCGTATCTGGTAGTCGCACATTAATAAAGTTGTACTTTTTAGTGTACATAAATAAAAGCGTATTTTTTTTTTATATTTTTTATTTTTTAGTCTGGAATTTTTACTATGCATTTCAACAAAAATTAATAAATTTAGAATTGTATTTTATTTTGCTTTATCCTATATTCTAATATCTTGATTATATGATATTTACAGAAACCTGTGTTACATTTTATTATTAAATAATGGATCGCATTCTTTCCATTTTATTATTTTTTCTCCTTCCTCCACTCTCTCATTCGTACACCTGTATCTCTGCTGTACAGCGTGTACAGTCTGTCAAGCGAATGAAGTCCATTCGAGTTTCGTTGCCGAGTACGATGCCTTCAAAGTAGTGTACTAGGAATAGGGCACCTATTAATAATTGACGCGTATTTCAATATCACCACCCGTAAAAAAATCATATTGCCACCTTCTCCTGTTATTCATCCTCTATATAAAGAAATAAAATATGGTTTTGTTCTCGTCAAATAATGATTTTTCCAACAATATATCACATGCCTAAAAAAAAATATATTTTTTTCCAAAATTTCAAGCTTTTGGCGCCCCGAGGGTTTAAGTTTACAGTTGGAAAATGTTGCATGAAATTATATCGTCATCTTTAATAAGCATTTCTGTAAAAGGACATTTTTTTAATTCATCGTGAAGTAGGTGAAAAATCGTTCGCAAGATTCCCCCCCCCCAGGCAGACATACAGAATGGCAGACAGAATGACAAAGCAAATTAAATAAAAGCCTCTAATATAATAAAAAAGAAAAACTCTATAGCTCACCATTTTGACATCAAGCTGACAATCGGGTTTTTATTGCTGCTAGATAAATACATTTTCAGTGTTATTTTCAGTTGTTTTTTTTTTTGTTTTTTTTTTGGGCGCATCAACTATGGACCATTGCCTAGACACAATGGGAAGAAGAGATAACTAACTAGAACTTAATTCGATTGGAGACAGCTGAAATAAAGGAACCAAGGACAAGAACAACAGACTGGGAAGGAAGGGACAAGATGTAAGACGCACAGTAAGGAGTGGGAAGCCCCAGCTTTATAAGGTAAAGATAGAAAAGAGAACGCTCCGCAGAAAGAGCAGAGCACTCGAAGAAAATGTGATCAGCATCACAGACAACTGCTTCATCTGGATGCAACGGACAATGAGGAGAGGGAAGCAAAGAGAAACGTGAAGAGGGCAGCAGTGTGTGATTAAAGCGCAGGCGGACAATAGAGGAAATTATAAATCGTGGAAGAGAGGGAAACTCCGAGAACCATGGATGAGAAGGAAGTGTAGGTTGGATTGAAAGGTAGAAGGAACGATTGTTGGAAAAAGAAGAAGGATACATATCCGACCAAAATCTGAAGTGAAGCTTCTTAATTAGGGGCAATAGATTAACAGTCGGGATTTTTTTAAAATAGAAGCGAGAACGAACAGCAACCTGAGCCAAAGCATCCACCATTTCATTACCCTCGATGCCTCTGTGACCAGGAACCCACAGTAAGTCAATGTGTATAGAGTGATGGTTCAGAGTTAACTTTGATATTGTATTTCTCTGTTAACCGAAATTAGTCTGCAAGTTTTATATACTTGTATTAATTAATTGTGTTTTGCGATTTTATGTATATATTTATCAATAAAACTCTACATACGGTGAAAATGACGTAATTTGTCTGAAAATGGATAGGCTTTACACAACGGAGCCTCATAAAGCGAGTGCTCGATTGATTTTTATTTTTAATTTGAATACATTTTTAAACGGTTTCAAATTATAAATGATTTCGAGTAACTTTTTTTCACAGCGCTCGCAGTTAATAATAATTTTCGTGTGTAGTTTGGAAAATGTAAAAATTTGTACTAATGAAATTCTTCCAGCTAATTTCTACTTTCTTCTCCGCGGTACTGTTTTGATTTCATTACAACGATATTTCAGTCGCATTACGTTGCCATTCTTAAATTTTTCAACAAGCAATGAAAGCAAAGGAGCCAAGGTTGCTGTAAAAAAATACATACACTCCAGATGTCAATTATCGATGGCGGACCGAAAAACCGGTGATTATCGCATCTAAAGGGTTCGGTGCTGATAGAAAAATGACGAAGCGCTAATATTAAGAATGAAATGCGAAAATATCGGAAATTCTCGTTAAATTTTAAATATTCGCCTCAAAAATTTAACCGCGATAATCGATTAAAGTAGATCTATATCGCACAAGGGAGGGTTGCATCGAAACACCTGTGTTCTGAAAAGAGTTTCGTACGGGGGTAATCGAAACATTTTTCGATACGGTTAGTTTAATTTCAAAAAAGTAACTAGTTTATGAGGTTAGTACGGAGCCGGGTTGTTTTTTGTTTGTTTTTTTTTTCGTTTTTTTTTAAATGAGCTTGTCAACCAAGGGGACCTCCACCCGGAAACAATTAGAAAAGAAAAGGGAAAGTTACATAATAAGACGATCAGGTATCGTTAATAGGAAGGTAACAATGGCAAGGATAATTAATAAGTGTAAAAGGAAAAGACAAGATATAACGGACGCAATAAGGAAGTCCAAGCCTAAGCAAATGGGAGCACAGAACCGAACACTCCACCGAAAGAGATGAACACTTAATAAACGCGCGATCAGCGTCACAAACAACCGCATCATTTGAAAATATGGATAAGAGAGAGGCTAATGAGAAGCGAAAACGGGAGGATGGCAGCAAAGAATGATTAAAGCGCATAACGGAGACAACAATAAAGCGTGGAAATGAAGGAAATACCATGGAACGGAAGGAAGACTAGGTTGAACAGACAGATAAAAGGAATGATCGGTAGGAAAACAGGAAATACATCCGGCCGCAATCTGAGATGAAAGTTCTTACACGTAACACCAAGAGAGATTAGAACCTTTTTGAGAAAAGAGGAAGAAGAAGCAGCAACCGGAGCCAACGAATCAACCGCCTCATTAGAGCCGCGGTTGTTCAATTAGGAAACGTCTAGTTCAGTTAATGATTCGGTTTTCAACCACCGCCGCAAGTACTGTAGCGCTGGTAAAATTATTTCTTCGAGTCAAAATTCTCGACCACCTCGGTCACAGAAGTTTTTTGTCGTCGACTACATCAAATTTCCGTAATTTTGTCTTCAACATTCACTATTAGAGACACGTTTTTAATTGACGAAACTTTCGGTCCTAGCATCCGCGCTGGCCAATTTGATAGCAAATCAACGGCACCCCGTCTCCTTTCACTGCTTCGAAAATTACTGCCGCGTCCTCTCTGATAGAGAAAATAATCACTCCAGCCTCGGCCCTAAACTTGAAAAACGATATCTCAAAATCCTCTTCGAAACGTCTTCTAAAACCGAACGCGTCAAATCTCGTAAAAAATTCATTTTTCTTATCCGAAAAGTTCTCAAAAACCTATAATTATACGGGTGAGGCCATCAATATGTAAAACGAAACACGCAGAACCCAATCTTTAGTGTCTATCCGTCTACTATCGTCGTCACACAAAGCGGTAAAGGTGGTTAGTGTGGTGCTAATTTTCGAGCTAAAAGCTACAGCGACTCTCAAAATGATCCGTATAATAAGTAATTTCGTTTCTTTTGCAACTCTATAGAGAATAAAGAACACAAAGATTATACCTTCTATGTTTTGTTCCTCCTATGTATCTACTATATATACACATGTATTCCATATATTCACTCCAGTGTGTGTTTTAAGTTTCCACTAAGTTAGTGATTTAGCTGATGATGGGTTATGCCCGAAAACGTTTCTAATTAAGGTATTTATCTAATTTATTGTTATAAATTATTTTTACCCCCTTATTATATTGTTTGTTATTAAAGTTTGTTTTATTATACAGGTTTAACAAACAAGTATGTATTCATCTACATTTACAAAGAAAAATGAAAAAAAAAAAAAAAAAAACCTTTTATTAATAGTATAACATTACAGTCACACAGAAAGAGAAAAAAAAATATCGCGAGAAAAATACCAAAGAAGAAAGAAACTCTGCAAAGAAAATGAAATAATCGTTCTAAAAAAACCGCACAAAAGCGAAAACGCGAGGAAAAAACGAAACTAAACCAGTACTCGTTAAGTATTTTTATAACCGATTACAGCCGAAAAAATGTAATATTCCTTGTCTGGCTTCATCCACTGCTCTTCAAGTCTTTTCTCGAGCTCCACCTTTTAAAAGTAACCGGCGTCTGATGAACTCGACGGTTTAGTTCATCCCACAATTTTTCAATAACATTGAAATCCGGCAACTGGGGGATAGAGTATTTTTAGGAACTGGTGGAGTTGACATTCTTGCACAATGCGAGCTCGATATTTAATTGTCCTCGTAATATTTAAATGAATATGCAAGGCGCCCATTGACGGAAATTGTGCTCCAAATAATCTAGAATACCATCGATAAATACCAATTTGCTTACAACGTGAGTGAATACATACCCCCCTCCCAAACTATTAGTCCGCCGCTGCCGGGCTTTACTGTAGCTTTTGAGATTACAAGGTTTCATTTCTTCGTTCGGCTTGCGCGCTAGACCATACAACGTCCATCTGAACATTGAACTTGCTTTGGTCGGCGAAAATTACGTTTTAACAATACATGTGTCTTCGAAAGGTGTTCTTTCGCGAACTGTATGTGCCGATTCACTGCGCTGATGAAAGATTTCCATCGTGCAACACGTCCGTTATATTTAACATTTCTCATGCAATTGGTCGCGCCGTTTCACATCCGACTTTTTTCAGCTGGTATTCCGCAAACACACTTCACTGGCAATCGTCAAGGCACTCAATATGGCGTTTTTCTTTATTTGGACAACCAAAACTATATGTTATAAGACTATTCTATTTTTGTGTTTACGTCGCTTCAAATGTCCTATACGGCTCGACGTTTCATATTTAAAATCGTACATATTTCTCCTACAGACTTACTTATTGTATGATTTTATATTACTAATTGGATCTTCTCTGCAGACCTGTATTTGGCCATTTTGCATTTGTAACATTTGGTAGAACTTACAAACGTCGCGCGATTTACATACACAAATGCCCTGGCACGTGCTTTTTTTTGCTCGGTCGTGTAGTGATCTCCGATACACCTGCGAATCACCCCCGTTTCCATTGCGCTGCAACACGCGGGTCTTCTTATCTTTCATCATTAAGCGATAATTTCATTTTCTTTGCAAAAGTTCCTTTTTCCTTTGGTACTTTTCTCGCGATATTTCTTTCTCATTTAATAGGATCTGTGTGAATGGCTCTGTTGTTATACTATTAATAGAAGTTTTTTCTCCCCATTTCTCATTGCGTTCTTTATTGCCTCTACAGTGGCAAAAAGTAAAATTTCTTACTTGTGCGGATCCCCCCCCCCCTCCCTCATGGAATCTTTCTAAAACAAACTGGACTCTTTTCCGTTCTATCGTTGATTCTTTGCTTTCTGATTATCATCCTTCCTCCGACCCCATATCATCCTGTAATTATTTTCTTCACTCTATTACGTTTGCTCTTTCTTTGTCTTCCCCTTCTCGTTCCTCCCTACCTTCCAAGCGCGGTGCTGTGGCATCTTCACTTTGGTGGAATGAAGAATGCAATTTAGTCTCAGCCGAGCCTCTTTTAGAAACTTCCGCTCTAGTTCTACACTATCGAGAATTTCCTTGCTCATAAACGGGCTAATGAAAGAGCCAGGTACACATACTCAAAACTGCGAAGACGTCTTCCTGAAAAAATTTTTGTTCTTCTTTTTCCAGAACAATTGCTCTGCCCCATATTTGGAAATTGGCTTAAGCCTTTAAATCCCCATTCTCTGAACGCCCTTTTAACCTCAACCTGTCCCCTGATAAGATTTTATCCTTTTGCCGAATCTATCGCCCCCGATTTCGTCCCTAACTATGACGAGCTTTATTATTTTCCTTTCACACAAAATTCTTCTCCTCACCTTCTTACATCCACTTTCAATATCAATGAATGAAAGTCTGTTCTTCTAAACTCTACTAGTCTAACACCGGGTCTAGACGGTATTCCATATATTGTCCTTAATAATCGGTCTGAGCAGTCTTTTGTGTTCCTCCTTGAACCCTTTAATTCCTTCTTGTCCAGAGGTATCACTCCCTTTTCCTGGAACTGTTTTATCATCACTCCTGTCCCTAAGACAAATTCCTCTTTACGCCCTATCTCCTTGGCATCATGTTTTGGGAAACTTTTTGAAAGTATGCTGAACAAACGTTTTATTTGATGGCTGGAACATAATAATTTACTTCCTTATAATATGTTTTGTTTTCGGTCACTATCGATTGCATTAGATCTTTTGTTTCCCATATTTATAATTCTTTCATTCACAAACAGTATACAGTTGCTTCTTTTATTGATGTTTCTTCAGCCTTCGACATATTTGCTAACCCTGAGAGATTCAATGGCAGCAATTAATCTTCCAGTCAAATTCATCTCCTTAACAATTAATCTCATGATGAATCGCACTCTCCACTTTTCCTCTCCAGAGCCTCTAGTTCCAAGAAGTGTATTCCGTGGTCTTCCCCCCAAGGTTCCCTTCTCAGTCCAAGTCTTTTCAACATTTACATTATTGCTATAGCATCTCTTCCTTTAAACTCCTTTTCCTTGTTTTTTGTCGATGATATTGTTCTTTTTTCCTTTTCTTGCTACATCGTAGCTGCCAACGAGACGCTTAATTCTTCTCTGGCTACGCTACAACATTCTCTGTCGTCTCTTCATCTTTCTATTTCTCCTTCCAAATCTTCTTGCATGGTTTTCACTCTGCGTCCGTACAATCCCGCTTCTGTCAATATTTCCCTGAATCGGATGTCACTTCCTCGCGTTAGTTGCTTCTGCTACCTTGGAGTTTACCTAAATAGTCGACTAACCTTTTCCGAGCATGTCAGTTATCTTTCTAGTTATGCCATTCAGAATTTATATCACCAACCAAATGGGGCGGTGATCCTCTTGTACTCATTTCTTTGTATAAGTCCATTATTCGGTCCAAGTTCGATTACTGTTCATTTATCTATGGCTGTGCCTCCAAATCCCTTCTTTCCAAATTGGATAGAATACAAAATTCTTGTCTCCGTCTATGTCTCGGAGCTCTTAAATCTTCTCCTATTTCAGTAACGCTTGCTGAATCTAATACATCGCCTCTTTCAGTTCGAAGATATTATTTGGGCTATCGTTTTCTTTCTAAACGTGTACCTTGCATTATTTCAATTTATCCCTTCCTACATTTCCATTACCAGAAACTGGCGTTTTATTCCTGATAAAATTCCCATCTTAGCCCTTATATCTCGCCGTCTTAATTATTTTTCGACCCATATAATTTCCAGTAATAATCTCCCTTCCTTTTCCTTTAATTATTTTGATCTCATACAACCTCCCAAAGTATATTTTCTTTCTAATTCTTCCAGGTCTATGCCTCGGACGATTATTAAACAGGAATTTCACAGCATTATCAGTTCCCTCTTTCCTTCTCACGTACTCATCTTCAGTGATGGCTCTAGGGGACCTAGTGGTGTCGGGGCTTCCTTCATTATCCCCGTTTTTAATTTTTCCGAATTCTTTCGTCTTCCGCCTTTCCATTCTATTTTTATTAATGGCTATCCTTTTATATCTCCTCCAATCGTAGCTTCTCCCACTATCTAATAATATCTGACTTTATGAGTGTCCTTCAGGCTATCAGTTTACCTTTTCCTTCTCCCTAATCAGACTTCATCAGACTTCGTCATTCTTCGTATAAGATCTCTCATACACAATCTTTCCTTACATCACTCTATCCGCGTTGATCTGCTGTGGGTTCCTGGTCATAGAGGCATCGAAGGTAACGAAATGGCGGATGATTTGGCTCAGGCCGCTGCCCGCTTCCGCCTTTACCTTAAAATAGATCCCTAGTTCTAATCTTGTGTCCTTAAGTAAGAAATTTCAGTGTAGATTTTGGTCGGATATGTACCCTCTTCTTCTTTTACCAATGATAGTTCCTTCTACCTCTCAATTCAACCTAACCTTCCCACTAATTCTTGATTCTCAGAATTACCTTCTTTTCCACGTTCTGTTATTTTTCCTATTATTCGGCTACACTTCAATCACACTCGTATTGCCCGCTTCCCGTTTTCGTTTCTCTTTGGTCTCCTCTCCCCTTATTGTCACCTATATCCGAATGAGGAACTTATCTGTGATGCTAATCACATTTGGTTTTAATTGTTCTGCTCTTTCTGCGGAACGCTCTTCCCTTTATTTACTCCTTTTAAAGTCAAAGCTTCCTGCTCCCTACTGTGCTATATCCTGTTCTTTCTCTCTCATTGTCTGTTGTTCCTGCCATTGGTTCCCTTATTTCTGCCATTTCCGATCGAATTGAGTTTTAATTAGTTAACCCTTCTTTCTATTATTTCTGGGCGAGGTCCCTGGTTGACGAGCTCAAAAACGAAAAAAAAAAAAATCTTTTTAGGAACCACAAACTGGTTCAGTTATTTTTTCGATAAATTCTCTATTAATTTCCTCTTATGCCGAAAATTGCCCGTACCTTACTACTTAGTTGTTTATTACAGGCAATATATGTAATATGTAATAATAGAAATTAAGACGCAAAATTAAAATGTAAAATTTTAACATTTAAAAAATACGTAACTATCATTTTTGCTTTCATTATTACAATAATAGCCAGAGTCGTACGTCGAAGCTAAACTTGATACGGCATACTATTTAATTTTCGGTAGAACACGCTGCATCAGTTTATTTTTATTTTTTATGTTAAAAATAATGAAACACTAATTAAAAATCAAATATCCCGATATGTTTCGGAAAAGCACATTCAAGGGGAACCTTTTTTTGCTTATCGCACTGTCGATCGTTACCTTTTTTATTTCAGTTATTATACGCATTTCGAATAGGCATTTGAGTTAAAATGTAGTTAATACCATCATCTTCCGATTTCGTTGAATTAAAAACGTTATAAAGGTCGACAACATACGAAATTTCTTCCATTTACGTCGGTATGAAATTTAACGTGGTGCGTATTATCGCAATTTTGTTATTTACGCACATAAAATTAAATTTAAAAAAACCGAGTAAAATTAAAAATTCTATTTATTGGATAGAATGAACACTTTATACTGTATATACTACCAAGTGAATGCACTAAGTCCGTAACCTTTCGTTAATCTTATCGCGATTGCTATCAGCGTTCAGTGGTTTTGTTCTAACTGCATATTTTCGTCACGTGTGATACTTTTTTATTTCCATTTTTATTTGTTCAGTTGTTCGCCTGTATTTAATTTTCCTATTAATTCGTCTTTTTTTTTTATTTTCTGTTTTCACTCTATTTTTATTCCCAATCAGATGGGCGTATAGGTATATACAGATGGCCGCTTCTTTCCTTAATACAGCTGAAGCTAATAAAACGATTTAGTTTACTCATAAATAGAAACGTACATGTTAATTCTTCTACACGTAAATCTACAAACCCTCTTTCGTCAGTTCCCTCGATAGGTTGGTTCAAGCTGAACTTACTAATGTGTGTCGCTCTTCTAGTGGTACCCAAATCTTAATAATATTAAAGAATAATATATTAATAACAATAAACAACAACAACGATAACGTAATAATCGTAACAGCAAGTAATTAGTGTAATGGTGATAGTAATAACAATAACAATACTAGTAAGCGTAATGTTATTAATAAAATATATAACATTAATAACAAAGATAAGGTAATATTTTCTCCTGATCATGCGGAGATTTTTGCTATTTGAAAATTGCTCACCACCCGATAAAAATATTTACATCCATTGGCCCTTGCATAAATCTGTATCAAGGCATACAACACTCCAACAATGCTTTACACCGAATGGACGTCATTTCAGCGGTTCACCTTTTTTTCTTTTAGAAAATCATATTTTGAACGGAACCGAATCATCAATATCGCTTTTTTCGAAGGTACTAAAATCCCTATTAGATGTGTAAAACTTAAACACGTCATAATACCGTCTACCTTGATTTTGTCGCGATTTATAAACTTCGATTTTCGCCGTTCACAATGTTCGTCTGTCTACACGGTGAATATTTTGTTTTATAGACAAATTGAGAAACACTATCGTAGTTTATCTTCCATCTGCTCTCACTGCGCCTCTTGATACCCTCTGTCGCAGAATGTAGCAATCTTCAAGACCCCTCTTTGCCACAATTGCAAAGAATTGCACTTTGCTTTTGACTAATCTTGCGCAATAAAGCGAAAGGACATTAAACGCACAATAAGACCTTTGAGAGAAAAAAAACTCCAAGTTCGTCCAGTTTGGTTTCTGATGCTTTTACGAATTCTATCAGTCTTACGATATTTCTCTTCACGTCTCTTGCTCTTCCCTCTTTAATTTTCGTTCTCATTCTAAATCCCCAGTTATTATAAATCCCATAATCCTAAAAAATTTCCTAAATGTTTGGCTTTCCTTTTCTCTCATCTAATCGCATTCCATTATTCTCTTTTAGTGAATGGAGCCTAAAAAAAACAAAAACCCGCCTCTCTGTCGGTCCATTTTAATAAAGATAAACATTCGTATATCTTTTCACGTATAAGAACTGACATTTTACGCCTTGGAAAATCCCTATTTTAGCTTTTATTTCTCTTTATCTTAACCTATTCTGCAATAATCTCCCATATTTTTCTTTCGACTTTGCCGCTCTCTGCTATTCTCCTAAAGTATTCTACCTTCACTTTCCAAATCCCTTCCTCAAACAGTGCATAAACAGGAATTCTATAGCCCTATCAATTTTAAATTCTCCTCACATGTAATCATTTTCATTGATGGCTGCAGGGGGCCGGAAATAGTTTCCATCCTTCCAAATCTTAACTCTAATCGGAATTATTTTGCCTTCCGTCTTTCTATTCCGCCTTTATAAACGTAAATAACGGCCATGTTCCATTGTTTTCAATTCCTCTAATCGCTCTTTTCCTACTACTTCATTATTTCTGACTCCATGAGTGCTCTTTAAGAGTGACATCCGATTATTTTATCATTCTTCGCGTACGCTGTTTTATCTATTTTCTTTCTTTTCGCTTTTATCATTCCTGGATGATGCGTAATAAAATGAATAATCCTTTGACTCGGGCTGCTGCTTCCTCTCGTTTTTTTTTTTTGTTGTTGTTGTTGTTGTTGTTAAGAAAAAAATGCATATTCCAATTTCTTGTCTCCGTGAAAAAATTTGATCTTAAATTCTGATGTCGAATATATTTATTCTTCATATTTTCGTAAGGAGATTACCTATTTGCCGTTTAATCTAATTTTCTTTTCTAATTTCTCTGGGGTTCTTTGAGTTCCCTTCGCTTTTCCGTTCGGTTATCATTTCTATTATTCGCATGCGTTCCAACCCCTTTTTTTTGCCTTCTTTTCAGTTTCGCTTTTCCCTTGTTTCCTCTCCGAATTTCCCTCTTCATTTGAATGAAGCAATGACATCTGTAATATTGATTACATCTTCTTTGAATGTTCATCCCTTCCTATCGAACGTGTTGTGTTCTGTATTTTTATCTGCTGAAACTCAAGCTTCCTATATTTCTTATTGCGCACCTTTTTTCCGTCTTTTTCCTCTCCATCTGTCATTTCAGCTATTGTATTCAATATCTGACTGAATCGAAATTTAACTGACGGCGTTTTCCATTCTTTCGGTTTCTGGGTATAGGTCCCTTTGACTGACGTTCCCAAAAAATAAATAAATAAATAAATAAATAAATAAACAAATAAATAAATAAATAAATAAATAAATAAATAAACAAATAAATAAATAAATAAATAAACAAATAAATAAAATGTTCTCTCTTCTATTTCATAGTTTCTTTGGATACCTCTAGTTTTACTCTGTTCCTCCGTTTTAATTAAAAACATCACCATGGCCATATGGGCATTATAAAGCTACTTGCTTCAAATAATATCGACTCTTTTATTTTCCTTTTTTTCCCCATTCTTGTTTCCTTTCAAATAGCATTCATTCTAATTAAGTTTTTTTTTTTTTTTTTAAATCATCGAAGTAAAATGGAAAAAATTCAAATCTTCTTCCCTCATTTTTCTTTTAGCTCTCCATTTTCTTCTCGTATTTTCAGTGCTACTCAAGAGCGTCGCCAGCCGATGAGCTGGGAAGGAGCGGCAAGATGATAGAAAGAGGATATGAGTTGTAGGAAAAATAAAATACATAATTTTTCATTAAACAAGAATAAAATCTTAATTAAAACACATAATTCTGGTGGGTTTCTGGCAAATTGTTCTAGTACTTTATTATAAAAGTCTTCCAAATTGTCCATGATTACGCGCCTATGAATACAAAAGTTTCGTGGCTCCAGGGGGAGGCAACGACCCTCCCCTGCTTCCCCTTGGCGACGTTCATGGTGCTACTTACGTATCTATTTACTCCCCTATCTCGTGTTATAAAACATCTGAATCTGTAATGTACGTAATTTTAGCTTTTAATGTTCCATTATTCGTTTCCCTTTTATTAATTAAATATACATCAAAGTTAAAGATGTTTTGGATTTTCATAAGTTCTTATCTGAAACTTGGCTACCGGCAGAATCGAATCTCAAAATTAGAGGCTTCAACCAAATAAAGTGTGACCGCGATGATGCGTGAAATCACTAACACTTCCTTCTAACACTGTTGTTTTTAACTTTCTCTCTAATCAACCTAACATCGTACACACATTTCTAATCGAACTTAATCGCCATGTTCCTCCTGATTATAATCTTTGTCACTTTTTCCTTTCTTCCTTTTTCAGTTCGACAAATTAATCTTTTTATCCGCATTATGAAAAACGGTTTTACAACCACAATGAACATTCATCAATCAAATACGCAAAATACTTTATTATATACGTTATTACATCTAAATATTAAATATAAACCGCATCTGTGATTAATTTATAAATAGAGAAACATTCGATCAAAATAGTGAATGATTGCAAATTGATTCGGATAGCTTCGATGAGAAAATAAACCGTAACTTTGTCTATCATCCGTTATCATTCATACTAAAAAAAAACATTGTTTCGCTAACGTGCAAAGTAAAAATGGATTTCTTTGTTCCTCCACATTTGTAATCAAACTGGTGTTTCAACGTTCCGAATGCGCGTAATGAAGATACCGGAACAAGCGATACTCGATGATGTTACGAAATAATGTAATCTACCTCTGATAATATAAATGCTCCTGCAAGTTCAAAATTTAATTGTGCGCCTGTGTTCAGTTCGAAGCACTTGGATTACGATAATAGTTCTAATTGTAACGGCGTAAATTTAATTACTAACGACCGAATCAGTTATAATTCCAAAATTTACGTTAAAACCGAAGCGTATAAGGTCGTTTAACTTACCGGTAAGGTTACCTGTTAAACGGCAGATTAAGATGACGTATAAGTAAAACAGCAATGCCATCTTGTCTGAAACCGGTTAGCGGGTCGGATGGTGATATCGGCGGTATCGAGGTCGCACTTCAAACACGGACTAGGTTAGCACAGCCGTAGGTGATGGCAGACGAGAACTGAGAAGTTGTCGCGCGCGCTAGCAGACGCAACTACACGAAACCACTAGCAACAATTAAAAGTAAAATTACCATTCAGGCGAACTACGTCGTCAACCGTAACAAATACGAATTGTCTAAATAAAATTTTATCACAGAACCGCGTTATTTTACGCGAGTTTATGTAATGTAAAACTAATAATAGCGTCGCGTTCAGAATGAATTATAATTTGTTTACAATTCCCCCCCCCCCCCCATGCTCTGTTTATAAATGATATAAACCGATTTTGGTATTTACACTGGTCGAAAATTACATCCTAGATAAATAATTACCTGCATTATCGAGGGAAAGCGCGTTACGTCGGAATTATTTAAATTAAGAATTTTTCTCTGCGATAGAGTGTGCTCGTTAAACAAATGGAAAAATCAAAAATAACCATTTCCGATATCATTGTAATCGTGTTTAAATACAGATACATACGTAGTTGCCGGGTTTCGGTGACTTTAAAACGACGCGCGACATGGAAATTCGAAATGAAAGGGTACCACCATTGCCCATTGTAACATAGGTGAAATGCCCCTATTCCAGAATTTTAAAATTAACTTCGGTTAACGTTTTTGAAGTATTTAAGATAAGGTTTGGACATATATTAGTAGCTTCCGACGCCTTATAAAATTTGCGTATAATCTAAAACCGATCATTTTTAAAAATTATTTTTTTCTCCGGAAATAAAAATAATATCTTTGTGAAAAAAATCAGGCTCCAACAGTTAGGACTGTTATGTATGAATTTTTTTAAGTCACAATATGCATTCTGTCTACTTTTAAAACACTTCCAAAGTAACTAAAATGCAAAAAATTTGTTTATTAAAAGGGCCGCAAATCACTTTTTTTTTTTAATTACATCTTTTTTTATGGAAAATACAATGGTTTAATGAGAAAATTGGATTTCGGTTAGGATCCTCACGAAAAATTCAATGGGGGTTTTTTATGGTTTTTCGTCGCCAACTTTTTGTAGATTATTTATATAAAGCAAAACACTGATAACGGCATCAGATTCTACAGGAAGAAAAATACGTTGAAAACATGTCTGACACTTTTTAAGGGATAACGTTGAATCATCGTTGAAGCAATATTTGTCATCACCGGTACCGATAGAGAATTATTCCATTTGAATTTAAAATACCCAAACAAACGCGTCAATTTCTAATCTAAATATGTGTAAATATGAATGGTCATGTGTACGATGTACGTAAACTTAAAAACTAATGGACGGATTTCGATGCAGCTTTCACGGTTAATAATTGCAGTTACTTTCGGGGAAGTTTTTTTTTCCCCGTAATTCTTCGTGTCACGATAAAATTCTGCTTTTAGTGATTACTATATCGCAGAGAAAAGAGATATTTTGCGTTCGTTAAAAATTAAGTAAAAAGCTCATAAAGTCTACTATCTACTTGTTCCAGAACCTTTGAAATCAGCTGTTGCGTACAAGTACAGTGAAATATTTTCATGTTTTCCCTTAAAAGAAGTAGGCTTTGTACAGCCATTCAGGCGTCCGCCGACATTAGAATGTCGTTCGCTTCGCGGCCTCCGTCGACAAACGTCGCCGTGCAACCTGTGATTTCCTTTATACATATTTTATCGCAACGTATGCGCAAAAATGTACATTTAACAACTAACTACCGCTAGTACAAGGTTCCCCTTATTTACATCATTATCATTAGGGGTGGTAATACTGAGGAAATGACGTATGAAATATACAAACCTACGATCTTCACAGGTCTTTACAAGTCGTTATAGGAAACACTTTTATCTACTTGTGTTGAATGCATACTCGCATAGGTGGGAAATCGGTACTCAATGCTTTCTTGTTAGTAATCAGTCGTATATAAGTACATTAAATTTTCGTAACGCTTTTGTGTGACGCTCCATTTCATGACGCTTTTAGAGTTTATGCGCCAAAGTAAAGACATGAAAAAACGACATTCTTTCTGACTGTGCAACAAAAAAATTAATAAATAAATAAAAATAAATCTTTATTAAATGTGTTTTATCTTTAAAACGAGACCAGTTTGGTTATTGCGCCGTTATTAGTGTAATCTTATAGAAAATCCGTCCAATGTTGATGTTTTGAGACAACAAAGGGATCACATTATTTTAGTGGAATTCATGAAGCGTGGACAGACCATTAACTGCCTGAACTATTGGAAACGCTCATCAATTTAAGGAAAGAGATAAAAATTTCGAAAGCAATTCAACTGTTGCATGGAAATGCACGGCCACTCACAGCGAACATTACCCAAGAACTTACTGCTGAGTTGTCAATTGAATGCATCCTACAATTCGGACCTAGCCCAAGTGATAACGTTTTATTTTCTCAATTAAAACAAAAAAAAATATATATATATATATATATATATATATAAATACATATCCGGCAGATGACGAGTTGCTTAAATATATCGAGTTACTGGAGTCTTCAAAGAACCGGATGGAAAATGTTATAGGGTAAGTGTTGAAAAGTTGGTGGTTCTTATATCAAAAACTTTGTAGAATGTTCAAGCAATAAAATGTAAGTTTTAAATTTAATTTTTGTTCATTATTACGCCAACGCGACGGGTTTTAGAACCTTACTTTCTGCGTGACCCTCGTAGGCACAATGTATCAATTCGGATTCAATATTTATGGCGCGCCATTCTATTTCGTGACGCTTTTCGAGTTTATGTGCCAAAGTAAAGACATAAAAATGTCAAAATTCAGCAAATAAAATAATTGCAGGCAGGTCGGCCAGCTCGCAGTATACATTCGAAAATCTGGCTCAATTCGAACTCCAACACTTCTGATCCACGTACGGTACGGGCGGAGCTCCTCAGAGAGTTGTCCTCAGTTCAACATTGTTCAATATCGCGATAAATGATATTGTAAACCAGCTGCAAAAATCAGTAAAATCACTCCTTTTCGCAGATGATTTATATATATTTCTACTACGTACCGATATCAACTTAGGAGAAAATGTTCTGCAGAGCGCAATGAATAGACTGCAACAATGGTCTGAAGATAATTATTTTTCAAAAAACAACAACAACCCATTTTTGTAGACGGAAAAACTGCGATCGTATAGTAAGCCTAACTCTTAATAACAACCGTATGGTATACATAAAATTAAAATATTTAGGATTTGACAACAAACTCACCTGGAAAGCACACATCAACGCGTTGAAAATTAGCTGTAGTAAAAAACTAAACCGACTGCGGAAGTTATCGCATACAATTTATGGTGCAAACAGATATAATCTATTAATGCTGTATCGCGCCCTTTTAAGGTCCGAAATCGATTATGGTGTACCAGCCTACGCTTCCGCTAGCATATCGATCATAAAATGGTTGGATACTATCCATCATAGCGCTTTGAGGTTGGCAACCGGGGCTTTCCAAACTTACCCGATACCGAGTTTACTCTATGCGATGCATCGGAGTGGTCATTAGATTTGTAACGGACATATCTAACCGTGCTGGCTTTCAGCATCATAAGGAGCACAGAGTCTAACTCTTGGGATGGTACCACTGAGGACCAGGACGGAACAGCAATCAATCACCTTATGTCCCATTCTACGACAACTAAACATCCAAATCCCAGTACTTGTCCGGAGCCCGATATTTACTACGCCATCATGGCACGACCGAACTCAGGGCGGCATACAGAGCTTTGGAAATGCAGAAAGATCCGTTAAAACGGCCAGTAAACGTACGTCAACTTCAAATGTAACGGTACCATTTACCGACTTTATACACCAGCTTAAACGTCATTTCAATAACATCTGGAACAATGACTGGAAAACTTCACCTACAGAAAATAAATTACGCTCCATAAAATCGTCTACGAAACCGTGGCTTTCCTCAAGTCGAGAAAGCAGAAAACAGGAGGTAACCTTATGCTGACCTGGACACACTCATCGTACACACTCGTATTTATTAAATAAAGAACCTGCGCCTCAGTGCCGACATATGATTGCCGATTAACCGTCGAACACCTACTGGTTAAATGCCTAATTGATGATCATTATCGGAAACAATGCAGAATACCATCCAATATAAAGGATATGTTGTGCGCTGAAGAAACCGTACCTAACCGATTATTTCAATTTCTAAAATGTTTTAATTTGCTAAAGCTGTTTTAATCTGGTTAATATTTGTTAATTTCGCTTTTTTCTTCTTTTTTTCTTTGTTTTCAATTTCCGTAATTTTGTAATTTCTTGCCATGTCTTTAGCCTCAGTTGCTGTATATGGCGCGTAAATAAATAAATAATAATAATAAACACTTTTTCAATCGTTTGACGACTGCAAAGCCGTGAAAAATGCATTTAGAAAGTATCGTTCGGAAAAGTGTTGAACATGTGTAAATTGTCGATCAAAACCAGATAGAATATCATCATTTGAGGTCGCTTATTATTAAGTAAACATACATAAGCGGTATATAGTTGAACATAAATAATTTGAAATGAATACAGGCAATTTGGTTTAATTGTGCTTCTGGTGCGGAGTAGAAATAATTTACGGCTTTCACGATTTCCTATAAAATGATCGCTATTCTAAAGTCTCAGTTTCAGTTGAAATTCGTTAATTAAACGTTACATGAATCTTCCGAAATATGAAAAGTAAATTATATATATATACATCTATCATCCAATGACAAACTTGCCTAACAGAAAAAAATATTTTTATTTTCCCCAAAAGTTATGTAAATTTAATGTAACCCTTTCTGATAATTTGAAATATGTAATTGTGTGAGCGTGTGTGTGCGTTAGTTTTTTTATTATATAGTTAATGAAAATATTAAGAACACTTAAAACGCGTCAAATATGTGTATAACGTCTAAAATAGGCACTTACGTGTATTATTTAATTTATGTATTTCGAATCTACAAACCAAGCACGGTCTTTCCTCAATGTTTTTTTCCTTAACATATTTCCATTCTCGTTTCCTTTGCAGTTCTGTGCCATAAGTCCTTTTTTTCTTGGATAAATCTTACTGTTGTTGGGTAATTTTCCACTGTTCACAAGCCCAAAAAAGGAAGAAAAAAATCTTTAAACGTCTAGATACGAAGCGACGTAGCTACAAGTAAACGAAAAATGCAAAACTCGTATTCCAGTTATTACACACCGTTGTCATGTTGTAAATTATTTTAACACGTTTTTATTAACTCGCTTTCGTTCTCGCCCGTTTAGGTGGAATTTTACAATCAATTTTAATATAACTTCCCGGTGAACCGTAGACTTGAAATTTTTGAACATAGCTCACAACTGGATGACAATGCATTATTATATAAATATTATATTTATATATTAATATTTATTAATAATATATTGATATTAATCAAAGTAACGTCACCACAGGCTTAACTAAGGCAGGCTTATTCTTGAATTTTCTTTTGTACGAATCTTCGTATACGAGAGAACAGTCTTGCCCATTTTAACGGTTCTGCCCTCCCTATACTGCTACTTGCTTTCTCCTTCTCTTTATCTTTTATTTACGCATATTCTCTCTCTTTCTCTTTCCCTCTGTCTCTTAGACTCTTTCCAGGATAGATGTAAGCACAAGCAGTAAGAGCGTATCGCGCGTTTAATGTATGTGTTTGTCATATCGACAGACATGGTCTTACTGCTTGTGCTTTTGCTGAAGCTAATTTTTCTGAATGGAATGCTTGTGATGGGACACATGCACGCTCTCGTTGAGCGTCCGGCTGTCGTCATGGTCGGTGAGATACGGAATTTCACACACATAAGACTTAAAATCAGGAAATAGTTATTTAAATATTTTTAAAAAATAAATAAAAAACACGTTTTTAAATAAAAAGTATAAAATAATTGTTCTTAGCACCGTTCAGATTTATAACAGCATACGGATTGTTTTGAAAATTTGTGTTTATAAAAGTTAATAGCTATAGAAAAACTTGTAAGATTTTTATAAAAACGAGAAACGTGGAGCGCATGCAATGGTAAAGAGTGTATACCTGTCGTTCAGAAAAATCACACAACAGTTCATATCATTTACAGTAAAAAAAAAAAATTATATTCATACATCAATTATCGATTGCACGTGCTCCACGTTTCTCGTTTTATAAATCTTACAAGTATTTTTATAGCTATTAAATTTTACAAACACAAATTTTCAAAACAATCTGTATGGGGTTATAAGTCTGAATGGGTCTAGGGAAAATTATTTTATACTTTTTAATAGATTTTAAAAACGTATTTTTAAAAAAAATAATTATTTATTACGAAAGAGGAATATATATTTATTAAAAATAAATATTTCGAAGCACTGCATACCACTTTGAAAATGAACTAGTTACTTCAAAACATGTCGGTGTTTTATTTTTAATAAATGTTTCTGTTCTTTTTTTTTTTTTTTTTTTTGAAATAAAAATAAACAGGGATTTTTCAAAGAAGAGCCCTTGATTTCAGATATAGGTATTTTATTGTTATTTCCGAGATTCAATGAATACATGAAAAAAATACAAATGCATTAACGCATTTGAGATTATTACTGTTATGTATTTTTGTTTATTTAATTGAATAATTAGCATACTTTCAATTTAATTCATAATATATATTTAAGAAAATCTACCTGCAATTAGAAGACGCGGTGAAATACAGCGCTATACAGCTTTTATGTATTCGTACGGACAAAAATAAAGTTTAATCTGAACATAAATTTTTATGCGATCAGTACCTTTTACTATAACAATAAGGTATTCTTGGAACTCGTGATATCGCTCGCACATAAATTGCACTCAATCAACGATAACGCGCGATCTGACTTGTTATCGTAAGAATTTAAAGTAGTTCGGCAGGCCAATCATGATGGAATAAACGGCAAATACCAGTTTAAAAATGCGAATAACTTTTTTTCTACTAACTCGTTAAACCGTTCAAGGATGTATTTTGTATAGACACCAGCAAACGGAGGACTATATTAGACTTTCCGACAAACCGATACAACTATGAACTATCTTAAACGATTTTATTAAAAAAAAAAAAAAAAAGAAAGAGAAATATATATTATATATATGTACAAATATATGCATGTATATATTATATTTAAAAAATTTCGGGTATTATTTACATTTATTGAGATCAGTGGCAAAGCTAACCTATAGCCAATCTACGCAATATAAGGGAGATCTATTTTTAAACTTGTCCATATTACATTTAAGAAATATATATATATATTTTTTTTGCACGTATATTTTAGTACAATCTTATTACAGTAAATAAATTAGCACTACTTTTAAAACAGTGTTACAACTTAATCTAACTAATTTGTAACATGAACAGAGTAGAAACTATGTACAATTACATAACTCTTAATATTATATAGATATATAAATAATCATACGCGCATATAAATACTCACACGCACGCACACCAAGTATATGCACATATCCGCAAAATACATGCATACGAATATATTACAGAATAAATTAGGCGACTAGCTCATAAGGCTTTGTGCGCTTAAGGCACCTTAAGTCATCATCAAGAAGTAGCAGTTCTCAGGGTCATTAGGTTTGGGTGACTGTTAAGTCGATTTTCGTACGCTTCTGTAATATAGCGTATAACTTCATCGATAGATGGAATGTTTAAATCTGAATGTATATCTCCGTTGCGTTGGTACCAGAAATCTCATGCTTCAGAGACACTTGTTTTGAGCGTGCTGAGTAATTAACCGATATTGAGTGTCTTTGCACAGCCCCAGAGTTGAATACCATACATGTCCATATCGGTCTGATGATTTGACAATAAATTATACGTTTATTAGACAGATTGAGCTAAGTGTAATGCCCAATCAATCAATAAATATCTGTCTTAATTTACGCATGGTTTGTTCTTTTTTCATCTTGACATGCGTCTTCCAATTCAGCCTAGAATCTAAATGCATGCCCAGGTATTTAGCGGAGTCCGATCTCGGAATAGGAAGGCGGTCAAGGTATATCGGACAGACATATATATATATATATATATATATATATATATATATATATGAAGTAAATAAACTTATATTTTTACTATTTAATGTCACCAATTTTATTATTACAACTCATATGGACTCTGCGTCTTACAAATGCATTCGATACTGTCTTCCTTCATTTTATTTCTTCGCGGTTCATCACAAGTGTAAGAACCTCTAAATTGGCCCGGAAATAACTCTTGAGCGCGAAAAAAATCTCCTCCAAAACATTAAACAATATCGAAGTAATAATTTTGATAATTTTAAATTAACTTTTAATCATCGCTATTCATTCTCGTAATGCAAGCGACAAATTTTTTTATGCTACTTTTAAGTACAGTCCATTCTATTTTTTTAATTATTATTTTTTTTTTATTTAAGCACGTTGACAACCTTCGCACAGAAAAAACACGAATGGAAGGGCTCAGTCAAATAGAAGTGCGATCAGATATTGTGGAAATTAAATAACTAAGGAAAGAGATAATATACAAAGAAGGAAACGACGGGATGTAAGAAGCAAAATAAGGAGAACAAGAGAACCAAATATTTGAACATAAAAAACAGACCGTTCCATTGCGAACAAAGGACGTTCAAAAAGAACATGGTTAAAATCACAGAAGGCTTCGTCGTTCGGATAAAGAGGGCACAACACGAAGAAGACACAAGGGCGAAACCAAAGCGAGACGAAGGCAGTAGAGAATGATTGAAATGCAAACGAATAATCGAAACGATAAGAGAACGACGGACCAAAGGAAAATCACGGAACCACGGACAGGAAGACTGGGTTGTACAGAGAGATAGAAGGATTGTGTATTGTAAAAGGATGAAACATAAAAGTCAGACTAGACACTAAAATGGTATTTACTGTAAAAAAGAGTATTAGACCCTGGAATTTTTGAAAAGTAAATGAGCGAGGACGCAGCAACTCGGGTTAGAGAATCTGATATTTCATTGCCCACTTTTCCGACATGACTAAGAACTCATAACAAAACAATACTAATTGAATGCGGAGAGGAAAAGACGTGTGGATGAGAGAATGATCGAAGGGTACTCTTGAAGGTCAAAAATAACTAATTAATCGGAGGAAAACCGATGTGATGAGATGCAAAATAATTGAGCAAAAGGAAGGAAGACGGAAAGATTCGGAGAAACGAACGTCCGGGATAATGAAAGAGGCTCCACTTCACCGAGCCCCCTTGAACCATTACTGAAAATATACACGAGTGACGGAAAAAGGGGACTTGAGTGTTACAGAATTCTTGTCTAGCCTCAATCTCGGAAGGAAACTTGGAGGGTAAAGACGGAAAAAACATTTTGGGCTGATGTGAACGGTTATCGAAGTTAAAAGCGAAATAGGGCAGGTTAAAGGAAGTAATCACGGAAGGAAGGTAGAAGCTGAGACTGAAAGGGATGTGTGCGAGGATAGGAATTCTCTTTAGCGTAAAACGTCACAGTTCCTCTTAATAGGCAGATAAGCGGGAAGAAGTTTCGACGACGCCAATGATAAGCACTTTGAAAGAAAAAACGATAACCCAAATAGAATCTGTGGCTAACAGGGGAGGCGTATTAGAATGAGCTAGTAATGTAGGAATTTCAGTAGATGATTTTAGGGCACCAAGACAAAAAACACGAATTTTGGACAGTATCCAATTTTGGAAAGAAGACACTTAGAGAGAGCCATTACCATAAATAAAGGAGCAATGGTCAAACTTAGATCGAATGATGGATATGTACAAAAAGACAAGTAAATAAAGATCGCCTCCGCATTTTGTAGGGGATAGGGCATTTAACAAGTTTAGTCCTTAAGAGTAGAGGAGGAAAGGAAACCGGTATGTGTTCAAAAAAGGAAAGTTTACCGGCTAAGGAATACACCGAGATAGCAAGAGCAATCGATACGAGGAACAGAGAAACCGTTTAAATCTATCCTAACTGATGCAGAATTATAAGAACGAAAAGAGTACACGATAAAGGAAGGCTTTAACGGGGAGATAGAAAGGTGTAAAGAGGGATGGTAGAACCGTTGCTGTGGAAGATCTTGGTCAAATATCTATTCTCCTTTCTTTTCTAACAGTCTTTCCATTTACCCACCAATCCAGTCGAGTCTTCCTGCCTGCCTTCGCTTATACGATTTCCCACGCGCTATTTTAACAAAATCGGTATCAACAAATAAACAGATCGCCAGAAAGAGTATACAGATTAGGTAATTCGATTCACCAGCAGGTTTATACGTTTAATTCAAGTTTCATTTAATAGTTACGAGTCGGCATCTTTAATAAACTGCTTCTGAAATTTCGAACAAAATAACTGGACACTTGATCACTCCCGACTGTACTAATTATCGTAATTACGTGTACTCTTATACTTATTTTATAACTGCGCTAAAACCGCGAAAAATGCACGATTAACTCCCAGTATTGTACAGAAAAATTAATAACATACGTCTGATTCAGTTTAAACAGCTACCCCGTGAACTGTCTTTTTTTTAAGTTACACGTATAAAAAATAATAAAAGAGACGGTAAAAAAATGGTATAGTCAATGCGGCGTACTTGGTTAACCAATGGTGTTTCGTCCGAGTAGGTATCCCGCTGTCGCACATTAAAACTTGCATAAATTTCACTTGTGCCGCGTTAATGTCCGTAATTAACGCGCTCAAAAAGAGTAAATGAATAAATAAATAAATATACACATAAAATAAAATAGGCGGCATACGAAATTAATAAAATTATCTGAAAAATATTTTCTTCTTCAATGACAGAAAAAAGGAAGTGAAAAAATGGAAAAAAAACCATTATTTGTATTTCTGTTTCTATTTTGGAATTTACTTAATGGGATTTAATGCTGTAAAATTTTCAACAACCAAAGAGCGTAAATATCTGAATTTTAAGATGGGCGATCCACATTTTATTCATGATATTGTAGAAACAAAATTCATCTTTCGAAAGGTGAACATGTAAATTTCGATTTCGCGCTAAAATGCCCGTACCTCTCAATGTGATTTAACATCAAAGTATAAAGAAAACTACACGTTAGTGACAGGTGATGAATCGATTTTAATTTGAATTGGTATTTAATTTTTTGCAACTTTAAACTAGCGTAAGCTGAAAAATTATCGCTAATTGAGTTGAAATTGGGTGGGATTTGTTAATTTCAATGCTGCACTACCTGATGGGCTCCAACGATACTAAAATGTCAACACGCTTTTTTTTTCTTGATCTTCTTCATATTTACTTTCTATCATGGTGGTCACTCAAATATAATTTTTAAATTCCCAGTTTATTCCCGGGTTTTCCTGGTCCAAATCTTCCCGATTTCACGATTACTAGAATTGTAACTACAAAAGGAAGAATGGAATTTTTTTGTTACTATTGATAAGATTTGACTGCCGCAGCATATTTCATTATGAATAAAACAGCACTTCGTAATATTTTGAGTAACGTACATTAAAAAATGCATTCACTTTTTAACGTTTCGAGTGATTTTTTCTTATTAAAAATTCCGTTTTCGGCGATTTTTACTTTTTTCCCGGTTTTACGGCAAAATTCTTGGTTTGTAAAATTCGCAGCTTATTCCCCCGGTTGGGTGGTCACCCTGTGTCTATTTTAATATCGCGGTCATTTCGGTTTTGTTAACTCCGAAAAATACATCATTTTACACGAACTTTTGCACGCACAATTGTATCCGGAAAACTTTTCTTCGATTTATTGGCCCGAAATGCAAATTTTTTTCACTATAATCATCGGTTCGCAATCGACGAAGAAGACAAAGATTCCGCGGAAAACGAGTTCAACCTGTTTCCGACGAAATAACTAAAAGCAAATCTATTTGTAACAACGAAAGAAAACATAAGGCGAATGAGATTTGACGGATCCGGTCACATGTGGATAAAGTCGTCGTTTGCGCGTTATCAAATTCACTCCACAGTGTCTATTATCTACAAGAGTGACCTTATCAGGTACTTTTAGTGAGTTTTTATTTTTATTTGGGGGAGGGGGGGGCGTCAACTGTGGAATTAACTTTTTTTTTCTTTTTTTTTTTTAATTCATTTATTATTAAATACAATTTTACAATAGCAGTATTATGGCCTGAGGATCACTTTTTGCTGAATTCGCTTATCAGTGTTCCGCAGGTCATCACAATTATATTAATTAAGTACGCGACTTAACGTTAATACCTTATTATATTTAAATGTACTTCTCTTTGTTTTTCATTATTTCATTTACATATTCCATCGTTGTTTTTGTGTTTTTCCGGTTGGTAAACCATTTCTCATTGATTTCTTCTATTTTATATTTCATCCTGATTTGACTGAAGTTTGGACAGCTTAAAAAGGAATGATCCGGAGTGTCTATTATGTCTTTTTTACAGTTTATGCATGTGTCTTTTTCTGTTATTTTATATTTTTTGAGGTATTCTCTAAAATTTCCATGTCCTGTTAAAAATCGAGTGAGATAGAAATTAGGTTCTAGTATCTTATTTTTAAGTCTTTCTTCGATATTTGGAATTAGTTTAAAGGTTCTTCTTCCTGTTTTTTCAGCGTTATACTCCTCTTGCCAGAGGTTGTTATATTTAATTTTTATTTCCTTTATGTTTTTTTTTTTTTTTGTTTGTTTGTCGGTAATGCTTGATGATTTTGTTGCTTTAATTTCATTACTTTTCTGTATCTGTACGTCAATAGGTAGTATTCCTGCAATTACATTGGTTGCAGTGTAACTGTTCTATATGCAAATATAATTCCCAATAATATTTTCCGTTGCTCTTTTCTAATCTTTTTTTTATCTTCTTTTTTCATTTTGGGGTAGTAGATTGTGCTGCCATATTCTATTATGGACCTAAATAGAATATGGCGGAATTAACTTAGCGTAAGTGAAATTTTTTGAATGCGTCAATGTGCGGCAGCAGGATCCAGATCATATCCCAACCAAAACCATTACCTAATCAATTACGTCAACGTAATTGGCAGCCTCTTGGTGAGATTATTCCGATCTATTAACGTTTCTTCATGGTATGGAACATTCGTTTTTTGCTAGCAGCTGCATTTTTATTTTATTTTCATTCTTCGAAATTTAAGAATATCATTTTGTTATTTATTTATTTAACTTTTTATTGCTTTTCTTGTGTATTTCGTTTAGTTTTTGATTGATGAGCTTGTCCAGTGAAGGCCGTTCGGCGACCTCCTCCAAAGATACAAAATCTGTAAAATTTGCAAAGTGCAACTTATTCTGATGGAGGTTAACGATGGTACAAAGTGTAAACCGCCCGATACTCTTTCGCCGGTTGCGTCTGTTTCCGGCAAGAACCTGCAGCAGTCACAAAGTAATCCTATTAACCACTCTAATGGTAATATCAAGAATAATAATAATAGCAGAGTAATAATAATTATACTATTAAAACTACCGGAAACCTTAATATCGAAAATTCAGAATAACAATGGTGGTTGATAATAGTAGCAATAACGATAGTAACGATAATAATATTTTTATTAACAATAAGAAAAATAACAAGGTTAATAATAATGCCAATTACATTAACAGCAACAGCTGTAATAGTGATATTAATAGTAATGATAATAGTGATAATAATAATAATAATAATAATAATAATGTCGATAATGAAGTTTATTATTATTATTATACATATTCCATTTATGCGCAAATTTGCGCGAGCGATGGCCATTACAAAAACAATAAAAATTTCTTAAACAAAAACATTTTTAGAAAGTTATAAATAAAACAAATTCCCTTTCTTAAAATTCCCCTTCATACAACCAGGTTTCTGTTAGAATTATTATGTCATACTGAACATCACAATTAGATGAAAAAATTAAAAGTTCGTTAAATTTTGAGCAAACACTAATAATTATGAGCGTGAATAATTTGATTTTTGAACTCATGATTAAAGGGTACCGTAAATTATTTAGTTGCACGCAAGTATAAAAAGCCGAAGCGGAAATATGAAAATAATAATTATAACAGTAATAATTGTAATAAGGATGACAGTAACCATACAGCTAATGTTATTCTTTAATGATTATCCAGGGCCCTTTACACATAATCACTCACTAGCCCTTGTGAGATTAATTAAATCTGTTCCTCTTTCTTTTACTCCCTCACGATAAGGGCGTATTCTACTTTTCTTTTTGTTTCTGCAGTCAACTCCTTCCTGTGCAATTCTATTTTTTTATGTCTATAAAAATATATTAAGGCGCATTACATAGAATGTGCGTTATTTCAAGCCCTTTTCAGAGGACGATGTTTTAGAAGAATATCGAGTCACTCCCTCTAGTGCATCTGTTCGTCGAATTTATCGTTCTTCCGAGGGCTTCAAAATCTCTGCAAAGTCCGTAGGAATTAAATTCTGTAAAACCGTTCTCCGAGTTCATCTTCATTTATAAGCTGCGTTTTCTTGTTTTCCCTATTGCTCGTTCACCTGCACAATGTTCAAAAGTTTCCTTTTTGGACGCAGTACGACTTCAAACACTCAGTTTCAGATTATAACAAACTCCAAAAATGACTTTACTGTCTAAACTGAAAAGGTGCCTACTAATGCGTTTACGATCGTTTATACGCCAAATGAGTTCAATAAAAAGCAATTAAACATGTAATAAATATTCGCGGTAAAAAAAAAATAAAAAGAACAGAAATAAATAAGAAAGATAAATGTAATTACATATACAAAATAATAATGAAATTTATACAGCAATATATTTATCCATATTAACATTTTCGAAAGCTAAAAATTACATAAAAAACAGAGTGAAAACGAATGTGCGATGAAAGTCTCATGTTTCTAAAAATTTTCAAAAAAGAAAAATAAGAAGAAGAAATTGTTAAACGTGTTGAATATAACGCGTATCTACATAAAATTTAAAAGCACCCTGAGACATAATAGATGCATTATTTATGTATACCTAAACCACTGATTTGTTTTGCAAATATAAAATCAATGTAATTTATAAAAAATAGTTATAAAAAACAAAATAAAATGAAATAAAACAAATAAAATACATAAACATTTTATAGAGAATATAAAGAACAGAATCAAAATTAAGTGTGGTTAAATGTGATAAATAAAAAGAAACGATGAAATTTTAATTATTGAAAATTATTTTAACTTTTATATTAAAAAATCATTATTTTTTGGTTATTTAATAAATTCGTTTTATATTTATTTATGTAATAGTTTCTACTACGTTCATAATATTTTATTTTCCAGAAGAGTCTAATACATTTATAATAACATTAGATATTGTTGGCTGAAAGTGCAGATCTGGCTATATTAATAAAAGCGGCGGGGAATGCATGCAATAAATATGGGTTATTAATTAATGTGAAGAAAACGAAGGTAATGGTCGTCCCGAAAGATCCACACCCCATTGATATAGTGATAAACACAACGGCAGATTAAAACGAGTCGATAAATTCAAATACTTCGGTGCCTGGATTAATAAGGATGGGTCCTCGGATGAAGAAATAGGATGTCGTATCGAGCAAGCGCGTTCTGCCTACATAAAAATGAGGAGGGTACTAACAGTTCATAACTTGGATCTCGATTTAAGATTCAAAACTCTGAAGTGCTATGTCCGGTCACTGTTGCTATGCTGTACGGAAACGTGGACATTGACGTCCTCTAGATTTTTCTGTTATTTAATTATTTCAAGCTGGGTACTAGAACGATGAAAGTTTCAAATTCATGACCTTTTGTTTGGTATCTCGCCACCTTACCTAACTAGCTACTATGCTTCTTACATGTATATATTGTTTGTACGGATGACTAGGCGGAACGAGAGGGTAGGGGTATTAAAAACGATTCTAAAATCACATAACAGCTGGCAACTGAAATAATTTCGCGAAGTAATTATTATGTAAGTCAATGTAACGTAAACCAAAAATTTTTAAAATCGTAAAAAAATGTTTACATATATTTTATCCTTAAGCAAACTAATTAATGAATAAAATAAAATAAAATAAAATAATGTAAGGTAATTACTGTACTATCCTAAAAAGCAAATAACAAGGTATAATCTGTAGCATTAAACCCCTTAGGAAATAAATGAACAGAAAAAAGTTAATCTTTAACGCTTTAAATTAATATAGTGATATTAACAAATATTCAGTTACGGGTATTTTTAAACAAGCATCTTAAACAGGGGCATTTAATATAAGGAAGACAATGAAACGAACAGAAAAAGGCTACGTGCAATGTACGGATCGACAGTTATTTTGACCGTATACCGCATTCACTACCTTGTCAGTTTTTAGCGGGATTTACAAAACTTTCGCTCGGCTCAATTCTGTTTGGCGCAAATTTCGTAGGAATCGCACTCTCTCCGGGTTTATGTAGCTACCTCTGCTACCGGTCACTACCGCCGAGACATTTGCGTAGTTCTTGCCCCGGCACACTTATCCGCCCGAATGTGCACGAGAATTTTGGTTTTTGAAACTAAAGCCAGCGACAAATTAAAACAATGTTCTAGAGTTCATAAATTAATGACTTTCATCAAATATTTTCTAGTTCGAACAGCACCAAAAGATAATGGCACAAATACCGAATCCGTATCAGTTGCAGTCGATAAAAAATATATTTAATTCCGTTTTTACTTAATAAAGAATAACTTGCGCTCAACATAAATTAAATGCATTAAAAGATCTTGTTTCGAAATCAAAGTGACACTGACATCATTTCTAAAACGTTAACAGTTAAATAAAAATTTATACGTACCTACGCGTTGATTAGATTAAAATTGTTAAGATAACACAGTTTTTTAAATTTCTTCTTTTTTTATTTTCTGTATTTTTTCGGATATAAACGGTATCAACACTCATCATGCTACTTAAATAATTCTTTAAATAATGGAGAGACGTTCTCATATTTCAAAAATAAACTGGTATATTGAACAAAAAGTTTTATACTATGCGTGTATGGGAAGATGATTTTGCTGTACAAATGAAATGCCAAAATGAAATTACTTTGTTCGGTATACATTTCCCACATTTTTAGTTCATAATAACAATGATAAAGAAAAAAAAATCTGATGACTTTTGAAATTAAGAGATTATCTTGAAATTACGGTATTAATAGCAAAATAAACGTTATTCTGGGGCATATCGAATACGGTTGTATCTGTTCCAATATATTCCTAAATTTTAAAAATTTATCCTTCAATTTTTTATATTTCAACATTTGTAAATGATTTTCACAAATTATATTTAACTATTAAATTTTATATTTTCGAATAATTTCATAATAATTTAAAAAAAAACAAATATTATAATTGCATCTAAAAGTTATGTTTTTAAAAAACAATCATTTACAGTACAAATTAAAATTAATCTAAATCGGTAAAGACCTGGATTTTGACTCACCTAATACTCGGTAAAAGGCAGAAATATTGAATGCTCGAACATTTTTGATTTCTTTGCATGCGATAGTTAAAACAATAACCCTTTAAGTCACGATATATTTTAAAAAATAAATATTTTTAAATTCACCGCTTTGTTAGATATATTAGAATGCTGAAATAGCAAATATATATGTAATTCTCCTAAAAAACAATTTTTCCCTAGTTTAGAATGGTGGTTTCACTATGAAACCACTATGACGTTCAGTTAGCGATTTAGGAAGGATATGTGTTAGGACTAAGTGAGTTGGAATTAATTGCTTAGTCTACAGAGTCTTCTGTAAAACCGCAAAATAAAAAAAATACATATAAATATATGCCTACGCACACACATACACACATATATACATATATATAGTAAATAATGAATATATTTATTTGTATAATTTTGATAAATAAATAATGAATATATTTATTTGTATAATTTTGATAAATAAATAATGAATATATTTATTTGTATAATTTTGATAAATAAATAATGAATATATTTATTTGTATAATTTTGATAAATAAATAATGAATATATTTATTTGTATAATTTTAATAAATAATAAATCTTTACATTTCATAAAGCAAAAAAATATTTACATTTAAAATTTCATCTTACGTCAAATGTGTAAAAATATCACAAATCACAATAAAACGCAAATTTAACACTTTTACAATCAACTGGATTGTAAACAAAAACACTGCTGTGCAGCAGTACAGATCTTAATGCAATTAGTTGTTTTAAATCATAATAGATGGCGCCCCTAACAAGTATGGCAAGGTGGTTTCGCTCAAAAACCACAATGCTGTTTGCAGAACAAATTTTGAAAGGTGGTTTCACAGTGAAACCACTATGACGCAAAGGGATAATTGGCTTTCTACTGTTCTCGGGATATATAATTCTGTTCTGGTGACATTAGCTTAAACCTCTGTTTCTTTTTATAAATGTTACATAAATTATTACTAAATTATTCAAATTCTTTTTCTGAAAGTTTTTACACTGGTATTGTAATTCTACCCGTACTATGGAGTGGGCTACATCAACAGATATGTTAAAGTGATATATTGCCAGTACTGATACAAAAAATACAAGCAAAAATCAAGCGTTCAACTAGATGTTATGCTGTCCGTAAATCTTTCATTTAATTAACGATTTGTGGTCTTTTACCCTTCTTATTTTCTATTTTTAAATGTTCTAAAAATTCAATCTTAGAAAAAAATGTTCTTTTTTTTCCCTTTAGGTAGGCTTAATTAAAGAAATATGGAAGTGAAAAGAAGTTATTAATACATGTAATATATATTTAAAACCGGTATTATAAACAAAACATTGAACTATTAAATATTTGATAAACACCGCAACAAAATTCGAGTTAGTTGTATTAAATACCTGTAAAGTAGTTCCGAAGTATTTTACCGTAATTATAATTTGACCAAATGCAGCACAAATTGTTTTTACCGGAGAATTTATCGATGAATGGAGATAGTAACTGATCTTATTAGATGTTGATGACTAGATTATTTCGACAGGAAAGTTACGCTTAAATAATAAATATCAATTACGTACTTTGCCAAGCATTGCACATAACAGGATTGTAAGAGAAATTAATGATTAAAGAGATTTTTTTCAGAAATTATATTGTTTACAGTTTTAGTTTTTAATTTTTTTTTTTTTTTTTACTGATTTTTAAAGATTAAATTATTAACTACCAATTTAAAATAATAAAACTTTTCCGAGCTTTACTTCATAGGTGATTATAAATGCTTCAGAATTAGAGCATTTTTAAAAAAACGCTGATATCCGACAGAACGAAATATCTAATAAAATCTGTAAATACTTTACGAGTTAATAAACATTTTTAACCTTTCCTCAGTAATTGTTAAACAAGTAAATCTTGTCACGATTACAGATCACGTTGTCCAAAAATAGTCGGGGCATTTACTAAATATAATTATTTTATTTTGTATTACGTATGTTTATAATTTGTTTATTATCAAAATATTTTTTAACTTTCTTATCCCTCAACTATAATAGATTCATTTCATGCCATACAATAACTTTAAACGAAAGTCGAAACAAGCAAAAGAATAATGCAATAGTTCTTACAGAAACAAAATATAATTTTATTTAATAAATTTCATTTTAGTCACAGAAATTTAAAAAAATATTTGACATCGATGATTTGAAATACGATGATAATGGCTGAGCTTCGCTACTATTCCTAATTTTAATCACACCGTGTTGTGCTATTACATAAAGTATCTTTTCATAAAGTAATCAAAATTATTCGAGTAAAAATTTCAAAAAGCAATCCATTTTCACAAATTTGCTGAAATCTATTCTAGTCTAGATAAAGTTAATCCCGCATCAAGTAAAACTATCTTTATTAAAGACTCATCAATTGAAAATTCGCATGAAATCTAGAACACATTAGAATTTCAAACGAAAAGATAACCTTGTTGCTAAAGATATTTTTCCGATAATTCCAGTAGTTTCCGTTCCGACGTATCTAATTTTAAAAAAATCACAGTTTATTTATAGCATAGCAATTTTTTTTAGAAAACAAATCTTCTCGTATTCGCTAAGTATAGTAGTTCAAATAGACGTTAAACTTTTCCCATCTAACTAAACGTTTTTTTTTTTTTTTCGTTCGCTGCAGCTGATCCATTTATTTTGAATTTAATTTTCTCAAATTTTTTTATCTGCTTTTTGTCAGTTTTTAATGTGACACTCTTCGCTTTATTCTAAATCGGACCACTAATTTTTCTAAAACAGGTTAACTATTCTTCAGACATACTTACAAGGAGAATAGCAGACGTGTGGGTCACCGATTTGGTCCAACTGTTTCCAGGCGGCATGGTATTCGGTAAAAAACGAAAACGAATTTCACCGTTTTTTGCGCTAGTCATCTTATACGAGATTTAATCAGAAAGGTATGAGAATTTTTAATTTTTTCAAAAAGTATTTACTTAATCTTCAATGTTTATTCCATGGTCTCTTTAGAGTAATCCTCCTTCGATATTATGCACTTGTTTAGAGTAGATTTGCACTATTTTAATCACTATTTATTTTAATTTATTTTTAATATTTTTTAAACGCCGCGTCCGCTTAACGATTTCGATTTTAATATTATTTTCTCGCCAGAGACACGTTTTTTGGTTATTTAGATCTAGCCACCATTTTTGTTTACCGCGGCACTACGCAAAAAAGGACTAAATATGGCCGCTCGTCAACCGTTCGCGATCGAGTCCTTTTTTACCTGGGTTGTTGTTGACCAGCGTTACTGGTAGTAAGTCCGTTTTTTTGTTGTTGTTTCTTTTCCACGTGTTTCGTTTGTTTTTTCCCGTTGTCACCCTCGTTATGCATCCCGTATTTTAATGTTTTTAAATTCGAATTTCATAACCATTTTGTTGAAATAGTCCTTTTCAGGACTCCGTATTTGTTTTCGTAAAAGTCCGCTTAGACTTACGTAGTTTTCGAGTGTTTTTTTTGAAAAATATAATTTTTACATCCGGAACTTTAGTATTTCGAAATTAACCGTAAACATTTTTTTGGTCCTCCGGGCCGGATGTAAAAAGTAAATCCAGTGGATTTGTTGTTAATTACGTAAGTCGATTTTGTTTATTTTTGTTTATATTTTTTTTATCGGTGTCATTCGCGAAATGTCTTCGGAGAAAGACTTAAAACGTGAGCTACGTACTGTACAGCGTCGAATTACTCGCCACGTTGATGAAATTGAAAAAGTCAGTTCCGGTGAAATCGACAGCGAAGTTTGTAATCAACTAGAACTTCATTTGACCACGTTGGTTGAATTAAAAAGCCAGTTTGTCGACGTAATTGAACAATTGTACAAAAAACTAGATAGTTCCGATGCTAATAAGCTCGACCAGGAAGAAGAAAAATTGTTAGAAGACGAAATCGCCGTTAAGAATATGGTATGTAATGCAGCAGCGAAGATAAAAACAATTCGAGGTAAGTTCGATTCTAATTCGATAACTCAGACGTCGCTTACAAATAGTTCTAATGGAAATTCGAACTCTGCAAAATTACCGAAAATTGTTGTCCCCAAATTCGACGGAGATTACCGAAAATTTTTAGATTTTAAATCGCTATTTGAAAATCTGGTTCACCATGAGCCTAATATTCCGCCGATACAGAAAATGTATTACCTCAAACAAGCTCTAGTAGGGGACGCAGCCGCGTTAATTCAGGACATAGGACTATCGGACGAGGCGTATGTTGAAGCCTGGGATCGGGTTTTAAATCGCTACGCCAACAACAGATTGATTATCCGTATGCATTTTCGCGATCTGTTTTCCATTAAAAAAATTGCCTCCGAAAACGAACTTCGGGACATGCTAGATAAGGTCGATTTATCGTTGAAGGGATTAAAAATTTGTGGCGAAAACCCCGATAATTGGAGTTCTTTTCTTTCGTATTTCGTTTCTATGCATCTTGACGACAAAACCCGCGACGATTTCGAAAATACGTTATTCGACCAGACTAAGTTTCCGTCTTTCGCCTCGTTGAAAAGTTTCCTGGAGGTTCGAGCCTCCAATCTAGAATCCCGAAAAGTCGATTGCCAGGTAAACCCGAAATCGATATCGAAAAATTCCTTTTACGTTTCCGCAAAACCGCTTTGTATCGTTTGTAAACAACAACATTTATTGATCGATTGCGATTCGTTTAAAAGAAAGACGCCCGTTGAGCGTTACGAAATAATTAAAACAAACCGCCGATGTTTTATATGTTTCCGAATAGGCCATTCCATGGCTAATTGCACGTCCAAGTTATGTTTCAGATGTGGTGGAAAGCACCACACTTTATTGCATTTTGAAAAAGAAACTCGGTTGAAGTCTGCTAACGTTACTCCAGAATCGAATAGTGCGTATATGAATTCTTCCGAAAATAGTACATCGTCAGCCTCAAGTTTATCCTGCGTCAACGCGTCGTCAACCAGAAAAATGATATTACTTCCGTCCGCGATGGTGAATTTTGAATGCAATGGAATTAGAGGCGTCGCTCGTATTCTACTGGATAGCTGCTCACAGCCTACGTTGGTGTCCGATGCATTCGTCAAAAAGTTCCGGTTACCTACTTCAAATTCCTCAGATAATGTAACAATAAAAGGAGTCGGTAACAATTCAATTTTTTCGCGTCATTCGTGTTTTTTAAAATTAAAATCCCGAACAGTAAATTTCCAATTGAACGTTAATGCGGACGTAGTCGCCGCAACGGCTTTAGCATATAAAGTAACGAATTTGTCTTTCAAAAATGTTCGTAAACGATCCGTAAAATTAAAATTAGCAGACCCGGTATTTTATAATGACATCGTTAATATCCCAAATATCGATATTTTGTTGGGCGCTGAATATTTCGAATCTTGCTTGTGTAACGAAACGAAAAAATTGGACGATTTAACTTTCCGGAAGACCCGATTTGGTTGGATATTAAGCGGGTGTTTACCTTCTAATATACAACCGGATAGTGCGTCGGCTTCACATGCTTCGTATAGTAATTTAACTTCACTTGAGATTGATACGCAATTAAAGAAATTTTGGGACATAGAAAATATAAACTGTGCGTCACAAAAATTAACTGCGGAGGAATCAGAATGTGTTCGGCATTTTGAAAACACTTACACGAGGGAATCAAACGGGAAATTCACCGTAAGATTACCATTCAAAATCGATCCGAAATCGCTTAAAGATAATCGTAAATGCGCTTATTTTCAGCTACTTCGTTCCGAAAAGCGGCAAGCCGAACCTATGCGAAAATTGTATTCCGAATTTATGGCTGAGTACGAAGATTTGGGTCATATGTCCACTTTGACCAACAGTGCTTCCCCGAATGCTTATTACATACCGCACCGAGCTGTCTTTCGTCCGAATAGCACCACAACCAAGCTTCGAGTAGTTTTCAATGCGAGCTCTAGAACGGAAAGCGGACTGTCGCTGAACGATACACTTATGAAAGTTTCGACTATTCAATCCGAATTATTTGATGTATTATTACGCTTTCGGAGCCATCGAGTTGCGTTTTCAGCTGATATCGAAAAAATGTACCGCTGTATATGGGTTCATGCAGATGGTCGACGTTGGCAACGAATTTTTTGGCGCGATAAAACAGCTCGCCAGGTAAAGAAATATTCTTTAAATACAGTTACATATGGAACTACGCCTGCTTCGTTTTTAGCTACGAAGTGTCTCGAAATTCTTGGTAAATCGGTCGTACGTTCCTCGCCTTGTGTAGCTAATTCAATACTGAACGATTTACTTACTGGAGCAGACTCCGTAGAAAACGCTATTAATTTACAGAAACGCATACACGATATTCTGTCATCTGCCGGTTTCGTTTTAAGAAAATATCAATCTAATTCTTCCGATTTGTTAAATAAGATTAATCCGAAATTAGTAAAAAGTAGCGATATTGTAAAAATCCATGAACAAACTATTTCTCTATTAGGCCTTTCTTGGTTTCCAAAAAGCGACAATTTCTGTATAAAATTACAAGATAATTCATTCGAGGCTCCGTCGGTGATAACCAAGAGAATTCTGTCATCTCAGATCGCAAGGATATTCGATCCTCTCGGATTTGTCGCGCCCGTTACCATAAGAGCGAAAATATTTCTTCAACGGTTGCGGAAAGAAGGAATTAGTTGGGATGATCCCGTGTCTGAAGAATTATCAAATGAATTTCGAAAGTATGTCGCAGAATTACCGTTACTCGAAAACTTGAAAGTACAACGGACATACACTCCGTTTCTGGATGTCGCGACCAAACAGTTAATTGGATTTTCTGACGCCTCGGAAAAGGCTTATAGCGCAGTCGTTTACATGCGTTGCGTCAACCGTCAGGGCGAAATTTCATCGTTTTTCGTGTGTGCGAAAACTAAAGTCGCGCCAATCAAGAATTGGACGATTCCTAGGTTAGAGTTACTGGCCGTTCTATTACTATCAAATTTATTAGATCGTGTTACTAAAATTTTGAATATACATGCGACGTACGCGTTTAGTGACTCATTGGTAGTTTTGTCGTGGTTGTCTAAACCTCCGGACAGTTTAAAGGTGTTCGTATCGAACCGTGTAAAAAAAATTCTTGAAATCGTTCCTCTCGATTCGTGGGGTTATATCAATACTAAAGAAAACCCGGCCGATTTGGGTACCCGTGGCTTATCGGTTTCCTCGTTATCCTGCTACGAATTATGGCTGATCGACCCAGATTTATTGCGCGACAGCACTTTTAAATGTGATCTTACTGGAAAATGTCCCGATCGTTTACGCAATCAAAGGATCGTTGGCTGTCCGAAAATGATTTGGAGTTGGCGCGTACCGCGATTTTCCGCATCGTCCAGAATTGCTCGTTTCCGGATGAACGTCATCGCTTAAACTTTGGTATCCCTACCCTCTGATGAACCTCACGGTTCATCCGGGCGGGAGTGCTGTTTAGAGTAGATTTGCACTATTTTAATCACTATTTATTTTAATTTATTTTTAATATTTTTTAAACGCCGCGTCCGCTTAACGATTTCGATTTTAATATTATTTTCTCGCCAGAGACACGTTTTTTGGTTATTTAGATCTAGCCACCATTTTTGTTTACCGCGGCACTACGCAAAAAAGGACTAAATATGGCCGCTCGTCAACCGTTCGCGATCGAGTCCTTTTTTACCTGGGTTGTTGTTGACCAGCGTTACTGGTAGTAAGTCCGTTTTTTTGTTGTTGTTTCTTTTCCACGTGTTTCGTTTGTTTTTTCCCGTTGTCACCCTCGTTATGCATCCCGTATTTTAATGTTTTTAAATTCGAATTTCATAACCATTTTGTTGAAATAGTCCTTTTCAGGACTCCGTATTTGTTTTCGTAAAAGTCCGCTTAGACTTACGTAGTTTTCGAGTGTTTTTTTTGAAAAATATAATTTTTACATCCGGAACTTTAGTATTTCGAAATTAACCGTAAACAGCACTTATGCCACATCGTAGTTTCGAGAAACACTGTTGGAACGCTTTTTCAGGTATGGTATCTCGTTCTGTGATTTAGCCTTTATCTCATTTATCGTTGACAAATGTTTTCGTTTGAGTGTCTTCTTGAGTTTGGGAAATAGGAAAAAAACACACGATAATAAAAAAAAAGCGGGAATAAACAAATTAAAAATTTTTTCTCCTATATAAATTTTTCAAATTTTTTAATAAATATTACATTTTATATCATTTTTCTAATAATAAATTTTAATATTTAAAACATTGCCAAATTATATAATAAATAAAAATAATTATGCATATAAAAAAAAAAAAAAAAAAAAAAAAAAAAGTTGACGAAGCGAAGATTCAAACATTTAACTCCAGGATTTACGAGGTCCGATTAACGAGAAATGAGAAATTTGTAATTACGAACGCTTTGACTGGAATAGAATAGTTCATAACAAATTTTTACCGACTGGTCGTACATCAGTAAGAAGTACTACTTACAAGTTTTACGTAATTTGCGCGAGGCAATCTGGAAAAAAAACCCGAACTTTGGAGAAACAACCCATGCATTCTGCACCGCGAGAACGCACCGGCGCATATTTCTTATCCAACAGTTCGTGGTAGCATAACATCGCTGTAATGCCGTAATCAACCTATTCTCCAGACATGGCACCCTGCAGCCTTTTCCTATTTCTCAAACTCCAGAAGACACTCAAACGACGTCTTTTAACAATAGATATTGATACGAATTTGGCATTTACGGTGCTATCTAGCGGCCATGTCGAGCTAGAAATTATTCTCTGGTTAAAATCATTCATTTTCGATCGCTCGACATTACCTTATTGTTCGTTTTCAGCGAATACGGTCCGGACGCTTACACGGCCGAGAATGTAAATTCCATTTTTCGGTCGAAATTTCGGTAAGTGTGGAGTTGAGGCCCGTGTAAGTGTCCTGGTGTGTGTGTGTGTGTCCGGCGACAACGGGGTAGCGTCAGTCACCATTGTGAGCCGGAAGAGAAGAAGAACTAGGCATGGTAGCGTGTATGTGTGATCAGTTGATCGGGATGTAAGCCTTATCTTAATTTTAAGTTTTACCGTTAATTGTTTAGTTTTAATCTCGAGCTGTTCCTGCGAGTAAAATTTATCGCCGCTAGTCGTTCGTCTTTTCCGTTTTGCCGTCGCGCGATGTGAAGATTGTTGATACGTCGGAGTATTATTCGAAGAGCGCATCGATATAGTCTATCCGTAAATCGTTCGGAAACGGTATTTTTCTGTTTCACGATAATCGTCGTTAAATACCGGAATTATTTCCGTATGTGTTTAAGTGCATTTGGTCAGCAATTTATTTATTTATTTATTTTGTTTTGTTGCAAAGTTCATAAAATATTGTGTATTAACGCTGGTTGTCTGGTTGTTGTTCTGTCGTGTTTTAATTTTGTTCTTTCATAGTTATTGGCCGAAATATAGGAACACTCGAGACCGTGTTCGCGATGATACTCCACGAGATTCCGTGAGGTGGTTTCTTTTTGGGTCGTCCGGAAAATCCGGGGTCTTCGAATTGTCGAAGTCTCGGATTAGGAGCCCAAAGAGGAAACGGAAAAAACCAAATGGATGTTCGCTTCCGCGGCACGTATATTAAAATTGAACAATATTGAGCTATTAGCTCGGGTGTCCGAAGTAGAAGTGTGAAAGAGAAGCAGAATCGTCTGAAGTGACGCCGCGACCAGGGCCTTAATAGGAGTTATCCGGGAGCGATTCATTACAATAAGATATAGTTGCCACTCAAATATAATTTTTAAATTCCTGGTTTTCCCAGTCCAAGTCTTCTCGATTTCCTGATACTAGAACTGTACAAAAAGAAGAGTGGAATTTTTTCGTTACTACTGGTAATATTTGACCACTGCAGCGTATTTTATATGAATAAAACAGAACTCTCTTCGTAATATTTTGAGTAACGCACATTAAAAAATGCATTCATTTTTCGCATAAAATGATTTTTTCTTATAAAAAATTACGTATTCGACTATTTTCACTTTTTTTTTCGCGGCTTATTCCCGATTTGTAAAAATTTCCGGCTTATTTCCGGTTGGGTGGGCACCCTGTATGAGATATAGTTGAAATCGCAGAGCGAGATACCGTACCCAAAAAGGCGTTCAACAGTGTTCCTCAAAACTATGGTATTGCACAAGTGCATAACATCGAAGGGGCTCTACTTTGAACGGGCCATGGAATAAACATTGAAGATCCAGTAAATATTTTCTGGAAAAATAACAAAATTCTTGCACCTTTTTGATCACACCTCGTATACACGTTAGCTTGCTAACTTTCGACGCGCTTTTCTCACAGACCAGTGCAAAAAATAGTGAAATTCGTTTTCGTTTTTTACCGAATAATAAAAAAAAGTAAAGTAAGTCCCACACCCTTGACAGGGCGTCAGGTATTGTAAAGGTAAGGTTCACAATGTACTAAGCCCAACACGGCACTAATGGGTGTAGGGGGGTCAGTTCCTTTCTCTCGGCCGCCTTTACTTTCTCAAATTACTAGCATCTGAAAAAAGTTGGATCAAATCGGTGACCCATACTTCTGATGTTCCCCTTATTAGTATATTCTTGTTTATTTTGAACATCTTATTTCCTGTCCGTATATTTAACTATACAGTATTACAAAAAAAAACAAAAAAACAACAGCCTCGAATAAAAAATTAATCTAGCACGCACGTATAAAAATGTAATAAATGAATTTTTGCGACCGTTCATTACTAGCTTATTCTAAAAGTACACTCCCTAATAATTAGTAATTTATCATAAAATAGATCGTAGTACGTGTTTGTCTCACCTACAAAATTCGTAAAAGAATATATTAATATGCGTACAAATGAACTCGAAAAAAATTATTAATTTTCAATTCACTTTCAAATTATAAACGGATCAGTATGTAACTCACCGAATCCCGGAACAAATAGTTTAATCTATAGAGTCAAATTATTTTGTGAAATATTACAATTTCTATAAAAAAAAAACTTTTAATTTTCCATTAACATAATAAATTAGAAACCACATATTGAAGCGATATACATTTATATACTCGTATAAAAATACAGGTCATAAATTCTAACATTATACTCTTGAAACAGTTATTAATACTTTATCACATGAATATATCGATCGTAATTACTGAAATCTTTATAACACTTCAGAAATTTTAAATTCAAATAATCGTGCGTCTCCAGCCACGAACTAATATGATTAACCTGATCATGGCGGATTTCGAGGAAACAAGATTTACCTGAAGTTAACAAATTGCTTGATAGTTTTAATATTGCTTTTATAACGCGTAAACCATCTCGTCCGCCATCTAGAGCTCTTAAATCTTCATATCTGAAAAAATAGTAAACAGTGCCAAACGTTTTAATAATATACATACAGGACTTGCAGCACAAAAATGAATTATAATGATATCCTAAACGACGCTGCTACATAAATGATTTAAAAATAATGACTTTTTAGGGAAAACTTACATTTTTATTTTTTCCGGAAGATTGCTTAGTTCAGAAGTATACAAGTATGGTGGATTACTAACAATTACATCAAGCTGTTTTAGTGTCATAGTGGTTTCCGTACACTTCAAGCATCCATCGTCATGCAGTTTTTCTTGCAGTACAACCAGACGTTCATTTACGTTACAACGTTCGGCATTTTCTACTGTTAACTTGCAAGCAGCTTCATTAATATCCACAGCAAACCCTCGGCTCTATAAAAAAAAAAAAAAAAAAGTAACAATAAAGTAATCTAATAACATTCTTACAATCAATTGCTGATAATGCAGCTATAACGGATATAGATGCTTAAAAACATTAAAAGAGAAATGTGAAATTTATAAAACTACAACAGACGTAAGGAAAAAGGAAAGTGATGAAACTAACTAATGAGAAAAAAGAAGTAAGTGGAAATATCCATTAAACAACGAAAATTATGGGGACGTAAATCATTCAGCAAAGACGAGAAAGTCACAACTGCGAAAGAAACACTTAATGGGGAGAAAGAGGTTTGACGTAATATCTAAGACGAGCTTAATCTTAACAGGCTTGAAAGATTTTACATTTAAGTTCTTCAGTAAATCAAGGAGGCAAATCACGAGAACAAAGAAAAAAAGATAATGACAAGCAAGATAGCGCTTCAGAAAATATTTTCGTCAAGCTTAATTCTGATAATTAAAGACATATCGAGACTTAAGGTACATAATAATTCGTTAACACAGTATATATGATCTGAACAGAATAAAAAATTTACATCACATATACGACGCGTGTATTATATAAAACAACATTACAAAATAAGATAAATCTAACACCCAATTTTACCAAATACCACAAAATGTTACCGTCTATATTCCCTCTGTTGTATCTATTAAGGAGATTAATTATTAATTTCTAGATCATTTTTTTAATATAAATCTACTTAACGTGAATTCTTCGTTTTTGTATGTTGATTTTTTATTAATTTTAATCGCGTTTTTACTTTTAGAGTATACCTCTTCCCTCTTTTCCACAATTTTGCAATTATTAGTATACGATTTTTTGTCTTTTTGTGATGAGTAGTGCTGTTAGAAATTATCTATTTATAAATACTGACAAATTTTAGTTTATATTTTTGAACAGTTCATTTGATTATATATAAATTTAATTTTGAAGTTATCTAAAATACAGCGAATCAAATAATAGTTTGATATTTTGATTTTTGCTACACTTGCGAATATAGCAGTTTGCTTATACTTTCCATATAAATGTTCACCGTATTATGCAGTCTTTTTGTGTAAGATGTATATTAGTGGCAGATAAAAAATCTTTAACCGATTTATTTTCGGGTTTTTTTCTTAACTGCAGCCAATCTAATATTATTTCATTTTGGTAATACGTGCAATATGTCTACTAATAATGATCCTTATAAATTATTTTTTATAGAAACTATTTTACTTCTAGCAGATAATAATTATGTTGCGATGGTACTGACCATTAGTCACTTCTCAAGTCACCATTTAATAAGTTCAGATCATTTTAAAATGATTGTCATTATTTACGGCGCATTTTAAAATGATTTTTTAAAAAATATATTACTTGTGGAAAATATCTCAGAAGTGATATAGATATTGCACCGCTACCGCAACCAATTTCAAGGAACGTGTTTATTTGTGAAACGTTTTCTTTTACAACGTTAATTAGAAATTCAGTTTCAGGTCTCGGAATAAACACGGGCGGACGCAGTTTTAATACGACATCTCTAAAGTCCCATTCCCCAATGACGTACTGAAGTGGCATTCTAAAACATAAATAAACACATCCAGCATAAATTTATTATATAAAAAGCGGTTTAAAGGACTAAAATCATAAAAATCGTACCGTGCTAATATACATTCACAAAGTTTGTTTACTTTTGAAATTTGTTCATTACTTAAATGTTTATCTAAATTCATATGCGTATCTTCGATCTAAAATTCAATTAAATATATGACAAGTTATAACGTATTCAACATTACTAAAATTAGAACGCGTACTTTGCAGTGTATAATCATAAACGAAATGAAGATTTATACGTATTAGCTCAAAAAGCTACAAAATAAATTGGGCAATAAAATATATATCGTTTTTCACAATTTATGCCATGTTTAACTACGACCTTAATTTTTATTTCAGGTGGAATAATTTAAATCAATATTGCGATAAATTCGACTAGGAAAATTCAATTTAAACAGTAAGTACAGTGCACGCTAATTTTTAGATAATTTCTAGTCGATGACACATTGCTATCATGTATTCTAATAAACACGAAATTATATCACATATTTCAAAAAGTCAAATTATAAATAAATGCAATATTAATATCTAAATTTCATTCCCAAAATGTGTTGGAAATCGGCCAATAATGAAAAATCAAAATAAATATCAAACAAGAAATACAAAAATTTCTGAAGAAATCGAAAAAAACTATGAATGCATAATGTAAACATATTGATACTTTTAAACGATTACTGGGAAAAATTATTAAGTATAAACTTCATAATAGAAAATGGTATATTTAAAAGCAAACAAAAGGAATTTAATAAAAATACATGTGAAACAATTTTTCGGACCTGTTACTATATGGATTAGAATTATAGTTTTTCAGGGAATTTATAAAATAGTACAAAGCAATCGGGCTTTATTCAGATCTATTCTAAATTTGCAAATCAAAGTATCGACGAGTTTAACAAACATTTAAAAATATAACAATATGCGTCTAGTTTAAAAGTTACATTCGCATTCATTGCGCTTTTTTTCTACTTGTATTGAAGTATTCTTAGATTACATGGAATAAAACCAAATTCAAAATTCATAAACCAGAAATATTATTTTTTTAAATTATTATTTAATTCTACAGCAACTAAAATATTTTAATTGATGCAGCATTTAAAATCGCCGTATAAGCCGGTAATAAATTAATTTTAACACAAAACACAAATTTATCTGTTTATTTTCAATTTGAGTGTTTTTTTTTATTTGCTAATTTCGTCTCTATTTAAAAATTGATTTTTTAATAGAATTTTCTAGAAGATATTAACCAATTGACATTTGAGCTCCTAAAATAGTTCGAATCCGTTAATTCTATCTAAATCAAAGTGATTTCCAAAAACATACACAATAATTACTTATTAATCATTTACAAATTAATGTATTAGTTTCATAAATAAATATAGCAATAATATGCTCATAACATAAAAGCTACCCATTCATATTACTACAAAAATTGTATTAAAAACTGGCAGATAAATTTCGAAATTCACAAGTGTTATAAATAGTAAAATATTTTATATTTATAGTAAAAAAATATTCATTGGTATTAAAAAACGCTTTTAACCTGCCAAAAAAGAGGGGGGTGCGTAAATTACGCGGGGAATCAGATCAACCTACATTTTGCGGGTTATACGTAGCAGGTGTGTATTTCAAAATTACATATTATCTAAACAAAACACTCATTAAGTGAAATCAGTTACCTTCATTTCGAAAAATATATTTATACAATGATAGGTGTAACTACATAACTACATTACGATAATTTACTTCTAAGAAATTAGACATTGTCTAGTAATGTTGAGAACCTATTAATGTATTTTAATAACGGGAAAATATGATTTATATTATTTCTTCAAAAAAATGTGTGTAAAAATTAGGGTGCGTAAATTACGCGAGTAAATACGGTAATCGACAGAAATGACTATGAAATACAACCAGAAACAAACAAAATGGAATGAAACGTAAACTGGCGAAGTTTACACGGTGAAAACAATCTGCGCACAAATTGAACGTAGATAAATAGTAATATTTCTTTAAACACAGCCCTCTCGGGAGATATCAAATATTTCAACATAATAGACAATAAATTGATGCATTCAGCCCGAATTTAACTAACATTTATCTTTCCTTCTAATACAAGTAGTGCCATTCTTGTTCCTTATAATTATTTTACACCGGCAGATTGGATCATTGAAAATCTCCTATCCAAATATTACAAATATTGTTTATGTAGGCTTAATAATGACTGGCGAAATATTACCCCAATTTCCAACATTATTTGTATTACATTTAAGCTTTACTAACACTTTTACTATTTTTTATAATTACCAAATTAAAAATAAATCAACTGAACCTTTTTTATCTTTAGAACATGCATTATAATTTGTTTTATGCAAATATCAGGTTCGTCAACTGAATAATTGTGAAATTTTGATTTCCAAGTACTTATGATATCGTTAACTGTTGAAGTATTACGCTGGTTTGAATAAAATTTTAACACATACACGTACGGATAACAAACTGACATTATTTTAGTATTATTAATAGAAATTAATTTCATCATATTTCAATTTCAAACCTAAATTGTATTGTTATTATAAGAATTAGCATTTTTTCCGAAATTAATCAAAATTTTTTGAGCTTTTAACTGATACAGTTGTTTACAGATTTATATTTAATTTAAAATCTTAGCCTTTTTTATATTTAAAACTTGAAAATAATAAATCTTAATAAAAATGTGAAGTTAAAATAAATAATATAGAAAATTGCCAAAAAATTTTTTAAATTAAAAAATAATATTTAGCATTTTTTTTTAATGCTTTGAATCGTTAAGTATATTTTACTTATACTGCTTAGAATATTAGAAGTTTTTATTAATTAAAATGTTTAATTGGCTATTAAAAAATATGAATATTAAAATTAACTTATATTAGTTATCCTTGTTTATATTAGCGATTTATAACCATCATAATGTGATCCTAGAAGGTTCCTTGTTCTCAATTTTAAAAAATCACAAAAATATTTTCAAATAAAAATTAAAATATATACGAAATATGCTTTTCATATATAACAAATTAAATTTTTTACAGATCACTAATAATAGTGAAAAGTATATTTAGTAAAATGTATAGTTAAAACTAACGTAAAAGGTTTTTTTTTGTTTTTGTTTTCCCTGTCCCCAATAATTTTGGGTAGGGCTGTTTATTTGTTTAATTTACAATTTTTACTATAATGTTCATTACAGGCACCATCCAATTAAGCACATAAAAAAAAGAAAGAAAAAAAATGGTCGTCAATATTAAATTATTAAAAAAACATTTTAAATGCATTAATATTAATTGATATTTGAAGTTTTTCTACGTTACTGATAGAGCAAAACCAGAGCTACCATGTATCTTATCTCCAACAGGATATGCATACATAGGACTTAATAAAGTTTACAGTATACGCTTCAAAAACAACTATTCAGTGATGGATGCAAAAATTTATGCATTTTTATACTGCCTAGAATACAATTTTTTTCTGCGATTTAAATCACAAAAAGTACTAGTAGTAACAGATTCCATACCTGCTGTAGAATAAGTTACTAACCCAATAATCAAGAACCCAATATTAATCTAAATACAAAACACATTAATCAAGCTGCATAAAAGAGATTTCCTGCCATCATTCCTCTGGATGCCCAGCCATTTAAGAATACCTAGAAGTAAACGTGCTAATAAAGCAGCTGGATCAGTGTTACATTCGCCAAAACCCGTATGTTCGCATACTTCTATTCAGGTACAACATTTTTTATTAACACACTATACGCATGTCTGAGAAATAAAATGCACTATATGTTAAACATTCTTGGCTCAGATCAAACAAACAAGAGCTTGGCGGCCGCAAAGAGATGTGTTCTGCATAGATTTTACTATCATTAATCGTTTACAATTAGGACACACAACCCTGTCTCATGGCTATCCTTTTCTTAGGATTATACCTTTTGGTCACTGCCCCTTTTGTTCTCAAGCCATCACCTCGTCTGTTCACCACATACACTTGAGTTATTCTAAATTTTCAGCATCATGAGCAACGCTTTTACCAAACAGAACAATAGCTTAGACTCTTTCGAACAATCCAACAGTAGTAGCATTTATAGTCGATTTTCTTAGACGAAATAAAATAAGCAAACACCTTGAAAATGTAACCGTTTTCTATACACTATAACAGTCGGGTAGTTAAACACAGGGCACGGAAATAATATATCGGTAATAAAAATAAAAATTTTTTTTTTGCCCCTGATATTATTCATTTAGCTAATTTTCTAAATCAAAATATTTTAGCCAACTGAGAAAATCTATTCAAAAAAAAATTAAATTTTTATACTAATAATATTGTTCTTTATAAATCGATATAATTTCATAGCTACCCTTGAATTTCGTTAGCTAATCATCTGACTAATGTGAATTATTAACATATTGTACGTTTGAACATTTTTTTATGTAATTCTTCTCTTCCCTTGTTTCTTATTCTGCAATCTCAAATCATATGTTTAATGGATCTTTCCTGTTCTGTACATTTACATAATTCTGAATTTATTATATCAAGTTCTTTTAACTTTTTTTGGAATATGTTCTGTTCGCAATCTTATCACTATTTTAATGTAATCTCTTTGTATTTTTTCGAAAATCAGGTATCATTAAAAATGTCGTTGCAGATAGCGCAATAATGTTTTCCACAATTTATATTAAGGCTTCGTACCAATATTTCCAGTATATTAAACTTTTACATCTTAATTTTTTTCCAAACTGCTTCCGTAAATGTTTTATCTTTATTCGTTATTAAATGCCCTAGAATTTACATAAACATTATTTTATTCTTCTTCTTCTTCAGTTTACCGCACATCCTTATAATATTCTATAAAATGTTATTCTGTCCGTTTGTCATGGTATGCACTTTTTGCATTGCTGATAATGAATCGTTAGGATCATTTATATTTCTTGATTTAATTTTATATTATATTATACAATTTTCTGAATTGCTAACAACGGAAGAATTTTAGATTTTCTTTTAATATTGAGTTTTCATTCTATAACACAAAAAATTTACATTTTCAGCGTTATAGCTTATATTTTTTTTATATTTAAATTTAAAGACTTAAAATTTGGCATGGATTATGTTTATATGTCAGTATTATAAGACAAAATTTACATATTAATAGTAGTATATTTCCATGGTAATTGTTTTTTTTTTTTTGGTGGGGGGTGTGTTAACACAGGACACATTTACTCAACGCAAAGGACTAGCAGAATGATGAAACGTAAGAAGTGGCAGGTTATATCGGGAAGCGATTAGAGATAGAAGAAATGAAGGTAGTCAACACAGGAACAATAGAAGGAGATGGAAGAGCAAGAATGTAGTAGGCACAGTAAGGAGTCGGGAGGCCAAGGTTAAGCAAATTAGAATAAAGGACTGCGCGTTCTGCGGAAATACAAGAATATTCGGATAAAATGTGATTTGCATCACAGGTCAAATTTAAGATAAGAGGATGAAAGAGGCACAAAGGGGACTGAACAATACCAAAACGAAAGAAAGAAGTAGGAAGCAAACTGTGATTATAGCGAAGGCGAACTATGGAAGAAATAACAGAACGGCTGATGCGGGGAAAATTATCAAACCGGGAAAAAGGAGGTAGAGAGGATTGTGGGCAAGGTAAAAGGAGTTAAGGTTGGAGAGAAGAGACGGATACAGATCAGTTCAAAAGTTACGATGAGAATGATAAGAGAGAAGGAAAAGACTTTGAGAGGGGAATCTGCCTGTGAAACGACCATTTACTGCAGCTAAACATGCCAAAGAGTTGACAAGATCATTACCAGTGATGCCGCAGTGACCCGGAACCCAAAGCGAGTCATTTAGAATAGAACGGAATGCTAATAAATTATAAATTAAGGAACGAATATAAAGAATAATAAGATCCGACAAGGGTTTAGGAAAGGGCGACGAGATGGCTAATAAAACGCTTTTCGGAGCATAGGAGGAATTTCGATAAATTGGATGTTCAGGATATAAAAAAGATCGCACGTAAAATAGGCATGGATTCGGCTAAAAAGATAGAAGAAAAGGAAGGGAGTTGAAAGGAATCAGAATAGTTAAAATCAGAAAGAATAAAAGCGGTTCCAGCAACTGAAGCAGATCTTGAGCTGTCCGTAAAAATTGTGCTATAAGCTGGAAATAGTAAGGATGAAGTTTGGTTAAATTCGTTATGTATTACAGGAAGTGAAAGAGATTTAATGTTAGAGGGGAGAGAGAATAGCTTAGGAAAATACGACAGTTCTAAGAAGTTAAGCAATCGGTGAGCTTACCGAAAAAATAAGAGATAGCTTTGAAGAGGGAAAGAAGGTGTTGATAACGTTTATAGATCTTACTAGAGCATTTGAAACGGTTGATCATAAAATAATCATAAACGCGTTAGAGGAAATAGGAATAACGAATAGTTAGAAAAAATGGTTTCAAAGTTATTTAACACAGAGGAAAACATGCGTAAATATCTTAAATGTGCAAAGTGAAACAGAGAAGATGGATGTAGGAGTACCGCAAGGTAGCAACTTAGCACCAATACTGTTTATTATATATACAAATGGTCTATTATAAGGAATTAAGTTACAGTGAAGTAGTCTCGTACGCGGATGATATAGAAATAGTTACGTCACATAAAGATGTTAAAGAGGCTGAAATAAGGATGCAAAAAGATCTAATAACAATAAGTAAATGGGCACACGATAAAAGTCTAAGAATAAATGTAAAAAAGACTAAAGAAATAGTACTGCGGAAAAAAAGAGACAACTCTGATTTGTATTGTCCAAATATAATAACGCACTCAAATGAATGTGTATACTCAATGGGGGAAAGACGCGAATGCGAAATGAAAAACTGTCAAAAGTTAGACATAGTAACGCAGTATAAACATTTTTGAACGGTAATGATGGACCAACACTTAAGATGAGACATACATATGGAATACATTGCAAAGAAAATAAGAGCAGTTTTACCAGCTTTATATACATTAAAGGGATATGTAACAAATGAAACATTAAAAGTAGTTTATTATGCGCTAGTAGAGTCGAGGATCAGATATGGAATTCAGGCATATGGCGAGAAAAGTATACTTGAGGAAAATAAAAAAACTGCAAATTAAATGCTTGAAATTAATAGGAAATCCTTTAGGGGAGAAACTGAAAGTGAAATAATTAAAAAAGAAAACGTAATGAGCATAAGAGGAATGTGCTTATTACTGAAGATATGGAAGTACATATCAGCAGAAATGAAAATTGAATTGGAGGAAAGAATAAACACAGAATACGAGTTGAGGGAAAAACGGATAAATATATTATAACTCAGATGTTGAATAAAATACCCAAAGAAATAATAGAGAAGGAAAAAATAGGGGAAAGAAAAAGGAAAATAAAGGAATGGCTTCAGGAAGAAGAAAATATAAAAAAAATAATAAACATAAAATAAAATGACAAAGCGCAAACAAAAAAAACTAGAAAAAAAAACTTTGAATATAGAAGATAGAAATAGATTATTAATTATTGATAAGTAAAATAGATAGATTAAGACTAGTAAATATTACACGATTATGTATATGTATAAGTTAATTTAAGATGGTAAAGTGTTCAATAGGATAATTCGTCGACAAGCGTTTTAGCTTGACGAAAGTTTTGTATGTAAAAAATAATAAATACATATTTTTCAAAAAAAAAAAAAAAAACAGTATGGAGATTTGTTATAGGAGAAGATGAAGTAATAAAATAGGACAAGTCGAGAAAAAATGCGAGAAAGCCTCGAATGGATATGTTAGAGGATTCAGAAAGCCAGGTTTCAGATAGAAGATCAATGTGAATGAAATAGGAGTCAAGTATTCCCTTCAATGACTGTTGGTCGACTCTTGGACTATGACAGTTCCATTGGAGAATATTAAACTTGTGTATCATGTGGGAGAAAAAATAAGAAGTAACAGGAAAGCAATTCTCTTGACCACCGAACAAAAAACCAGTGAAAGGAGACCATAATGCTCTTCCAAAACAAACATTTTTTTACTGGAACAGAATCACGAAAACTCTTTGCATTAAGTAATTATGTTATAAATAAAATTTTATTTGTTTTGTAATACTATAAAAAATATAAAAATATATAATTTTCCCCCTTAATTGTACGTTTTTTATTTATTTAAATTGTAATTTGTATTAACTATTTTATTTAATTTGGTACTTTCTATAATATTTCAACTACTAATTAAAGTAGTATACACTCGGTATTACTTTAAAAAAGAAAAAAAAGAAAAACAGTGCAATGTTAAGTTCATTATAACAACATCCATAATTGATAACAAAAGAGGGGACTTGTCTTATTTAACCAGTATCGATTTGACGTTCATTTTAGGTAAAATTTATCACTGACTAATTGCAAATATATAAAAAGATGTTGGTAGTTCCGCTACTATAACCTGAATTGAATGATTGGAACACTCGATCATAGCGCCCTAGTGTGACCTGAAGTATGTTATTTAGAATCCTTTCATCTTTGTTTTACTAACCAATGTAATAATTTGTCCTGGATAATCCATTTGTGACCATACCAATACTTTATATATTAAAATGTTTGTTTTTGGGTGACTATTCCAAAAAGTTCCGTTTCAGCTTCTACGAATATTTAAACCATGGCGACTTTCACTTTCAATATAGTATAATTCGTTTTTCCAAGTTAACTTTTTTGTCAAAGACTACTCCTAAGTATTTTATATTTTCACAGAACAATATTGATTTACTTTAAATTTTAATATACAGACTTGCATTTATTCCATGTTTAATAATCACGCCTTTAGCTTTCTCACATGATATTTCAAGTCGTAACAATTTAGCATAACTTTCCATATTTTTTTTTTGCTATGTGACATATTTCATAGCTGCATATAACCACTGTATATGTTTTTTGGGAATATTTTATCAAAAATTCCTGTATATATGGCGTATAAAGTAGGGCTCAATATTTATACATATTTCTTTATTGCATTGAACACTACTACATAATTTGCCACGATATTTTAAGTAGGATTCCTGTATCTGTAAAATAATTTATAATCCAATTTATAACATTATCTAAAATTTCACATTCTACCAGTGTATTCTTTAATATTTCCAAATTAACACGGTTATATGCATTGCTAAAATCAATAAATACTATTATTAAGCAGTAGTTTGTAGACATATTAATTTTTGAATTTCAGCGTTCAAAATATTAAGACCATCTCCTGTATCCAGGTCAAGGAACAATTATCGTACACAACACGGACTCTATATTATAATAAGTAAAAAATAATAAACGCTTTCGTCAAATTTTATTTATAAAAATGTTCATATACAAAGCATAACTCTTTTGAGAATTAAAAATTATTTAAAAAATTACAAAAAATTCTATATACAAAATAAAAAAGAAAAAAAATTACGTCACACGAAAATTGGTAAAGTACAATAAAAAAAAAAAAAATTAAAATACTTTCTTAAAACATAATCTGCGTGTATTTGCTATAGGTAAATTAAATGCTCGATGGAACATAATAAAGAGCAAAACTGTATCAAACTCTGAACTAACCAAAGCTCTTTACCTACGCGGGAGGAACCCCCTCGAGGCAACAGGTTTTTCAATAATTCTTTTTTTCCCAACTTCATACATTTTAATGAAATTTAGCACATCTCACATGACTTTAAAAAGGACTTCGTTTACGAAGCATGTGGAGATTTCAGTGCCGTTTGAACTAACGCGTTTTATTCGTCATAGCTTACAGTCACTCCAGGTACAATCTTAAAATGCAATCTCTCATTGTTAGGCTCTTATCAGCTAAGACAAGGGGATTCGACCTAAGCTGCCGTAAATAGCGGAAAAAACCGGTTACCGCTCGAAATAGTTTTATCTTATCGCGATATATTGTCGTATTCAGCTCTCGGAATGCATTAACGTTTTAGTTTCTGTTTGTGCGCTGTATCGTAGTAGTTCCGCGATGTCGTGTTAACATTTCCAATATATTACATTTTTATACTTCTCGTTTCGTTTAAATCATTTAAAATACCGTCCACTCAAATAACCTAACACTCATGATGTATGTTAAAAGCTTCGCAACTGTTTGAACTGGTCACCTAACGCGGATACCATAAAATACCGATCATTTCAGTAGGAGATTGTAATGTTACCATGAAGAAAAACAGTTTCTCAAATTTATAGAAGAAACATTAGGACTACATTTGAACAATAATCTTGTCATTTTAAAACTCAGGGAGATGGCACAAACTGATGCGATCGATAATTACAGTACATGTCTTAATTTAATATTTGTTATAAATCGTTGTTAAATACGATAACGAATATCTAGCTCTTAAATGAAAATTTTCAAATTAACTTCATATTCTGCTTTTATTCTCATACTTCGGAATTTTATTACAAGTAGCAAAAAAAGTGCATATAAAAATCACACTTCAACTATAATTTGCACATTTTTTTTTTTTAAATTCATATTTCGCATTTCAATATTTAATTTTGAAAAATTTCAAACATGGCCACTTTTCACATTTTTGGCTAGAACTGTGTACTAGTTAAGTCATACAAATGAATTTCACGTTTCAATACTTTCAGTAGAATGCTTAAAATTAACCAGAATGTTTTTGCTTAATTTTTGAACACTTCTCCGAAACTGATATTTGTTTTTTCATCGTAATTTAAGAAATTGATATACCTATACTAGGAACTAATATAGCGTCAGATTAATATTAAATACGATACACTGGGCTAAACGTGCTTCCTTACACGTATATCGAATATTACACAGATTTAAATAATAATTACACCGACGATATAACAAACGCAAGAAAAAGGAATAGTTCCGTTTAAGACTAAAAAATTCTCAGTAGGTAAAATATAATAAAAGTTAGTTTTGCAATTGACTAATATTTGAAAAAATTAACTGCAAATTTTAGAAAATCAAAGTTTATAAGTTCAATAATGAGTAAGAGTTAACTGCAACGAGAAGAGTGTGTCGTGTTGAAAAAGTAAAACCATCTGATGAAATAATTTTTCTGATTTGTTTTTCTTCCCCATATGGAACAAAAATGTAAATATCACGGCGCGGATACAATCGAGGACGATAGTTCACATTTTACAATAGATCCTTCACAGTTTTTAAAAGCAAAATTTCGTTTCTATATAAATACTGCGAAAGACATTAAAAAAAATATATTTGGTCAAATTACAATAAGCGAATGTCGAACAAACGAAGTTTAGAGAATGCGCCTACAGCTTAGAAATGTGTACATAGAGCAAAACCGAATTCATTATGACTGATCCCTGAAATGGTCCGAGTAATTATTTCACGTTTAAAACATTTTTTAAATAGTAATTTTAGTTTTCACTAATTTTTGTACAACGATAATATAGAAGAAAAAAATCCGCCATTTTAAAAATTTAGAATTAAAAAGGAATGTTTAATTCTAATATTGCCTAGACAGGAGCTTCGCTGCTTATCAAATGTAACGCCGTCGATATATTATATATATATATATATATATATATATATATATATATATATATATATATATATATAATAACACGTGTACACGCAAATAATCGTAAAATTAATACGAATATTAACTATACAATACTAGCTGCTCCTATCGACATACTCTGATAAGGATTACTATATACATTCATATCGGAGCAATGTTTACCATCTTGCGATGGCGTCCCGGATAATAGCCCGTCGCTCTCCAATCGTCCTGTCAAAAAGAAATTTCAGGAATAATCAATGATGAATGCTGGGAATCTGCAAGACTACTATATATAAAGTAGAATTTTTTGCAAGCGCTTAAAAACATTTTTTAAATCTTAAAAATGTTACGAAACAATTATTAATTTTTCATTTGATTCGGTAATAAAATGAACAAATGCTTGTATCTATTTAAAACAAAAAAGTACAAAATATTATTTAATAAATCTGATAACAACGTTGTTAAATAATTTCTTTTCGTTTCAAAACGTCTTAATTCCGATTATGCACATTCCTGTACTATACTGAAAAGAATATTTTCTGTACGCAATACATAAAGACTAATTTAATTATAGTCGAACATTTTAGCCATCTGGTCTTTATTTATAACGCGTGAAAGAAAAATGTATGTATATCAGAAAAATACGGAAACGATATTGGCAAAAGATGAAAAATACTCTGCTCTTCGAGAACGAAGAACAGAATACAGAACAGAGGTAGAGGTAATGCACGAAAAATTTTCATTACTTCATTATTTGAAGTTGATTTTTTTCGTTTTACAATAAATCGTAAATAATGTTAAAAATTATTAGTTATTTGCGCTGTAAACTCATTTACCGTTAACGATAGTTAATTTATGTTCATAAAGTTTTAAGGTTCGATTACATTAAGCGAGTTTAGTAGCTACTAGGCTGTGCGTTTACACGCGGACGAATCAGCTAGTGAGATAATGATGATGACATTTGCGTCATTCCACTCGCTCAGAAGCCAACTAGGTAGCAAGTAGCAGGAACTACTTCTATCGACATTTTGTAGGCACACTGAACAAAATAACTCTAGATACTCGCAGCTAGTTCACTAGTAACTACGATGACACACGGCTAGTTGACTATCTAACAAGCTCACAAGCCGGCGAATAGCAAGTAAAGTAGCCCACCTTCCAACTTTCCTCGCGGATTGTTTACAATCTGCTACTTCGCTAGCCAACATGATTACACTGGGCGAGTTTACTATCAGATAGTGAATTCGTCGGCTAGTAGCTAGTAAACTCACCTAATGTAATCGAGCCTTTAGTGAAAGCGGCTGACGTAGTTGTTTTTGCTAATTACGGACTGTTTAAAACTTTTTCTACACTGAAAGAGGAAAACACACATTAATGAGTTAAAAAACATATGGTGCACACATGTCCAACGAAAATATTAATTCAATGCTATAAATTGTATTCATACTCATATTGTGTAGGTATTTACCGAAAAAATCAAAACGTACTCTTCATAGTTAATGCAAACCATGTAGAGACGAGTTACAATACAGTTTGGCGTGGGTTTTCAGGTATACATAGCGATGTTTTGTACAAAAAATCAAAAAAAAAAAACACTAAAGGAAGGAAAGAGAAGAGTGAATGAGAAAGAACAAATCTATTGGGCGTACGAATATTTTTCTTCTTACATTAACTTTAAGCAAGAATTTCATTCTATAATGTTGTGCCTACAATAATTAGAAAACACGACAAGGACACGATACACAAATGCAGTAGCTAGTTCTGCTCTCGATGTAATCTGGTGGCCAAATACGGTTTAGTGATAAAGCATTCGTGCTCAACTATGTATTGTACTTTTGACTGTATTAAATTTTATGTGAAAAATATTCCAAAAAATTAAATTTAGAAATATCATAGCAGTAACTGTTTTTATTATGTGAAAAAAAAAAAGTAATGTATCTTTTTCATTTAAATAGGCAATTTCATGAACTAATTATAAAATGAAATGATTTCGAACTGTGCAGAACATCTCGGATATGTTAAAGATAAAAATGAGATAGTGTTTGAATAGCAATAATTGTGTTTCTCAATGAAGAGTAATGCAACAAAGCTAACGAAGCAGTTATTTCACTGGTCTCCAATGATATAATGAAGAAACAAATGTACGCTACCATTGCTACCGCGTACTCTAGTTGCACGACTGTGCTTATATTTTCCTATTGCGAGCGAATAGTGAACACTGAGCAGACATTAGAATTATTATTCGCGTTTTAGTGCCTTTGACGTACGTATTCAAGTTTCATATTTAAGGCGGAAATATATACGTACATATACACACCCAATGTATGTGCATATATTAGTAACTAAGTGCTTATATATAAGTCGATTTCACGCATCTTCCCTTTCAAAATACAGGTTTAAGTCGCTGTTATGAGAAATACAAAATTAAATAGTAGTTTCGTTAATAATGCCACACTGGTTCATCAGAACAGAGCTAGTATGAAAACAATTGCGGATAACATAAACGCATTTCACGCGAATTCATCAGCTGGATAATATACGTCTTCTTATTTGTTCTTCCGAATGTTTAATTATTATAGAAAGGTTGTTGCGCTATGTGACAACGATTTTGAATCAATATTGTCTTCATTTTCATCGGTGATAAAACTGCAATGTTCGCTTTGTAGCTACTACCTATGCACACATCAACATCGCTTCCGGTAGGCAACGATGAATATGATTTCAACGAATAAAAATTCAATCATTACGCGCTGTTTTAAACTTGCTGACATAACAGACGTACACCGGGCATAGTCAAGGAATGATGTACGAGTAATAAGAATTAAACAAGACAGAAAATGACTGTCACGAATTAATTATTCAATTGAAAAGTGGCCGTCATCCACGGGGATGCTGCACAATCTTTCATTTGAAGGAAACACAATAATTACGTCGTAACTCGATTTTTTAATTCTCATGTAAAATATTTAATTATGCAAAACTACGAAAAAAAATAACTTACCGGATAATGAAGGAGATGGACCTTGAGAGTTACTGCACATTTTTGTACCGTATCCGGAATCATTGCACTGTATGTCATCCACATTTGGTTCAACTTCTATACCATCGTCATCATCGTCGATTTCGCCATTACTCGATTCGCAACTGTCTTTAGTCGATTTAGCCCATACATCCACACTTCTACTACAACTACTAGCGCTATTATTGTTATTATTCGCGTCTTTCGCAGAAAATCGCCTCACACGATTACTTATAGCTTTGCTATAGGCTCGTGTATCAATACTATTAGTGTATAAAGAGTACAAGCTCTCGCATTTGGAACTATTTAAATCGCGACAATATTGGTGATGCGACGAACGAAAATTATCACTGTCGTTATTGACGACGTCTGTAATGGTCATATCGGCGACTCCCGCCACATCGCTCGGTAAATATTTTTCGTATTTGCCGTTTGTATGCTGACGCTGTTTACTATCACGTTTATCAGTTAAAGCGCAGTTCACGTTACGATAAACGATGACATTCTCTTTCAAACTGTCGCCATTAATGATATTTAAGTGCGGTTTACTGGAATGGTGCTCAGCAGCGCTAACGTCACGATTATCACTGTGCTCGAATATGTACTCCAAACTTCGAGTTCTCAGTACCGGCATTGACTCGGCATCTTTAGGTAAACAACTGAAGTCGACGGGAGTTCGTTTACTGTTGGTTATAGCGTGAAAACTACGACGATTATCCAGCTGGTGTTGCGAAGATCGTCTTATGTTCAAATTTTGCTCCACAGTCTTCAGACGTTGATTGATATTCTCTTCCGCGTCGTTCAAACGCTTCTTTAATTGCTTCGTTTTCTTTTCCAGGTGCGATTCCAATTGTTTAAAGAACGGTGCGCAATAGCATGTATACCCAACTCCAATTGGGCCCTGCGAAACGGTTATCAGAAAATAATTTATTCTAAGATTGCACGAACCGGTAATAATTTTTTCGGGAAGTTTATATAAAATTTGTACGTTTACATCGGCGTCGAATAGATTATTATTAGAACATCATCGGAAAGCGGATTATCTATAGAGATGGAAAAATATAAAATTTACAAGTGTCGGCAGTGCTGTTTTATTAGCGAGTATAGACGAAAAAATTGCTTCATTATCGTTAAAAAAATAAATGTAAAAATAACTAGCTTGAAAGTAGGCTTTCATGGTAATGTTATTCAACACTTCAAATGTATGTAATATTCTAAAAACGGACGGAATGACTTACCTCGTAGAAAGGATCTTTGAATAAGAAATCAAAAGCGAAATACCGTATGGCCGTTTCTAAACTATTGAAAATTTTATAACTAAAATTTTACGTTATTTTTCGAATATTTTAATTACAAATTTTCTTAATTCGTGAAGGCAGTATTAAATTTTTAGTTAATTGATATATATATATTTTTAATATAATTTAATTTACTATTTACAATATTTCCATAATAGTTGATTAATATGTGCCATTCAATTAATTACATTATTATTATACTTATCCATTTAAAAACTGGATCTTTTAACATAAATGCATACTATTTTTACGATACTTGATTTCATTAACCGTAAATTTATTAAATTTTTTAATAAAGTTTGTTTGTAAGTTCATCTGTGCTACTATTAAATAATAGGTTATTGCTATATTGCATCCTTGTAATATGCGTCCTCTAATACATCTATCTGAATCTGAAATTTCAAATCTTTTTAGATAATCCCTAAGTATTTCACGACATGAACTGTACGTTAAAACAATTTAGTACATAAATATTATTGTTAATTCTTTTAATTATGCTTAAAAAAAACTGAAATGTCACCCATTATAATAATTTTCCCATATTTCCTGGAATTTATTAATATAATATTCACTTATTATCTTTTCGAAATTGCACTAATTTAAATAATTTATTTGCATTATTAAAATATGTTTTTTCATTTATTATGTTAATAAAATCATGTGTTAATTTTATTTTTAATTAAAAGTAGACTTATATTCTTTTTTATCTCCATTTCTAATGGCACGATGCTATATGTGCAATGGTGAGTAACAACTCTAATTGTTCTGTATGATTTAATTAATTTTATTTTAATCATGCCAATATAAATAGTAACAGCATATAAAATGTTCGGTAACATTACTAATTTATATAACATAATCCCCTTCTTATAATTTAATCTATTACTATTGTTGCAAAGTTTATTCAAAATGCATATAAATTTCGTTAATTTACTTTTAATATAATTAAATTAAATTTACTATCTATTTTTACTTCCAAGTATATAATCTGTTGTACACGTTTAATATTCAAAAAAGAGCTATCTATATTTCTTAAATGCTATATAATTTGATTTTTTACGTTAATATGTAAACTAAATTTATTTAGAAACTTTTCCATTACTTTCTATACTTAAATTACCTTATTCCTTAATATGGTCTACATACGTTATTATTTTTACTTGTGTAGAGGTAACATAATGTTATAAATCCTTGAGAAAACCACATTTCACAAATAAGACCTCAGTACAGATCCTTGTAATAGCAACATTTATAATTTTTGTTTTTGTAAGATTTTATAATTCGTATCGCGTTGAATACTGCGAATGCTGCTGATTTATTTTGCAAAAGTGGATCGTACTGCTCATCATTAATTTTATTTTCTTCATCGAGTTTCATTAGTTTATGTAAAATACATTTTTCGTAGATTTCAGATAATGACGATATTGCTCTATGGATTTAGATTTATTTAGTTTTGGTAGTGTAATTGTTTTGCATACTTTTCGTTCTTTACGATAATAATTATTTTTAAATGGTATGTTGATAATTCTGGTTATTATATAGGGAAATTTAATGATAAATATTTTAAGAATTCCATTTGAAATTCCATCTTTTAATTTGAAAGCCGTTTTCTCATTTATTATTTCTCTCCAATTTTTTTTCTTTAGCTTGTCTGATATCATCAATTTTTGTTGTTTAAAGTTTTCTTTATAACTAATATGTAGTAATTCGTCTTATTGGCTGAATTTTTATGTTTACGATATTTTTTATATAATTTGTTAACTAGATTTTTCTTATACTGTAATTCTATACTCCGTCAATAAATTGCTGGTTTCTTCTTTACTATCATAGAATTTTGCGCTATTGTATCAGTGTATTTTTAAAAAATTTATTGTCAAGTTTAACTATAATGTCACCGTCATTTTGTTTATCAGTTGTTATGAAAGAAAATGTATACATGGTGTGTCAAAAAAGTCATGAAACATATTTTTTTGTCGCGCTCCTCTTGCCTACAGCGCGCTTGAAGCAGTTTGGTTAGATGGAGCTGACTCTCAGCTTCACAGTGCATCGCAGTTCAGTCTGATCCGAGTATCGGTAGCGTCAGTATCGGTGAATTAGTGCAACTCTATTTGGAGACCTCGTCACGACACACGATGGCTGATTCAATCGAATAACGTTGATTTATACAAAGCTCGACAATAAAGCTGCCGAAACTTACACAATGCTGAAGCAAGCCTACGAGGAGTCTACTATGAGTGATGTGCAAGTTACGAGGTGGGTGAAAACGTTTAAGGACGGTGAGGAATGGGTAGCTCTGGAAGACCAACAACAAGTAGAAACGAAGAAAATGTAAACCGTGTTTGTGAATTGTTGAATTCTGACCATCGAATGAGTGTTCGGTTGCTCGCTGACCCCCTGAACATTCCAAAAAGTTTTGTGTTCAGCATTGTTACGGAAGACTTGCATATGCGAAAGATGTGCGCCAAGTTGGTCCCAAAACTTCTGACGCACGAACACAAAGCCAATCGAGTGCTGAAGAAACACAGAGAAATTGAACCGGATTATTTCGACAACGTTATTACCGATGACGAAACGTGGACGTTCTAGTACGACCCGGAAACGACGCGCCAGAGTTCTATGAATCAATCACCGTGCGTCGTGACGAGGTCCTCAAACAGAGGTGCACTAATTCACCGATGCTGACGCTACCGACGCTGGAAGCAGACTGAACTGCGGTGCGCTGTGAAGCTGAGAGTCAGCTCCACCTAACCAAACTGGTTCGAACGCGCTGCTGGCAAGAGGGGCGCGACAAAAAAACATGTTTCATGACTTTCTGGACACACCACGTATTAAAGTATTTCAGGAAATATTGATATTAAAACTAAATTATTGATGTTTCTAACAACATTTATATTGTAATATAATGAAATGTTTACAGCTAAATAAACAGCTTTTAAGCTACACAATAATTCAATAAAATCGGCTTTCACTGCAATAGAAGCCTCAGTTTTCGTCTCGGAAACGTTTGCATGTCCGAATCAAATGATTTTTGGTCAACTGGGTCATTAATATATAGTAGCTGCAAGGGATTGAAGCGTGTGTTATGGGGATATTTATTAGTGTCCCGTTCAACAATGCTCCATACGTAGTAGTCCAAAGTATTAAGGTCCGGCGAGTTAGGTGGCCACAAATTTTCGGTGATGTGGTCGTGCAGATTCTCGGACATCCAATCTTGGGTTGTCATTGCTTTATGCGAAGGCGCAAAGTTCTGTTGGAATATGTATGGCCTCTCACCGCGCACGCTATCTATTCAGGGTTTCACAGCTGTTTCTAAAACCTCGGTATAGGTGGAAGCATTCACTTGAAGCCTCTGAGGAAAAAAGTGGGGTGGCAGGACGTGTCCTTCATCGCTGATCACTCCAAAAACCATGACAGTTGCGGGGAACTTTGTCTGTATAACACGAGGAACATCTGAAGGATCTGAACATAACAATCCGTCGTTTCATCGATTTGTTTTTTGATCGTTGTCAAAATTTTTTTCGTCGGAAAAAAATCAGAGCAAATCCGGACTTCCAGGATTTTTTAACTTGTTCAAAAGCCGTTTTGTCCGAATTAATCGTTAACGCCGCGCTTGTGGCGACATAATCTGTCCTCTGCATTTCACATACGACTTGTATCGTAGGTCTTCGTGGACAATATTACGGATTGTGCCCTTGGAAACATTAAATCCTCTTACAAGGGCCCTTGTAGACTTTGAAGGGTCTCTTGGTCAATACTGTTCTGAACGTTTTGAACAAACTGTGGTGTTCTACTACTGTATGACCGCGTGTTTTATGCTTTTTGCGTTTAGCAATCCTATCCACAACTCCACCAAATGCTTCGAATTCTTGACAAACATTATGTACAAATGATCGGGCGACTTTTAAAAATTGAGAGATTTCAATATCGATGTGATTTGCGTCTAAAGCAAGCGTTTCTCCTTTTCATTTCCTGCGTTAGGTTATTATCCTCCATTTTTAATCTGAAAAGAACTAGAAAAACGCGTTACTGTGTAGAAAATAGTAGCATCATATATGCGTGTCCTCAAATACCTTACGCACCCTGCATATAAATGATCACTATTATTTAAATCTTGTTAACTTCCCAGTTTATAAATAAGTTTTTTATATATCATTTGCAACTAATGTTAAGTCTATGGTGTTCATTTCATTTTTTTTTTTTCTCTTTTGGACGTATATTTATTTTTAATATTTAAGGTTGCAGGTCATATACCTGTATTATTTGGTTTAATTATTTTCCTCCGTATTGTGTTTATTTTACCCTACATGAGGTTTCGATTAGAATTTAAATCACCTGTCAATACAAACATTTTAAAGTTATTATTCTGTATATGCATATTTAATATTTGGAAACACGATGTTGCTAGTTTGTTAAGTGGTATATAAATTAGTATAAATGTTTTTTCTCGTATACTTTCACTTTTAAAATATTATACGATTACATATTATGTATGTATATAGTATTAATGAGTAAATTAGATCGATATATCATTAATTTATGGTCTATCATTTTTTGATAATTATTCGGTGCACAATTATTATTATCTTTCATCATCATCATGGTTGCGTTTCTTGAGACAAGAGATTGCATGCATTATTAAATTAATCTATCTTTGGCCCGAGTAATCGTCTCTCGTAGACTTTTACATGTTGAGTTTGCCGGAAGGTTCGTTGTCATTAATTCTAATCTCCTTCTTCCTTTTATCGGTTTTCCTTGTATCTTCCCTTGTACCGCCAGCATGAACAAGACGTTTTCTCTAAATTTGTGAGCCAGATATTTCATTTTTCGATTTTTGATATCTTCGACTAGTTTCCCGTTTTTCCTCTACTTTTGCTAACACTGCCGTATTTTTTATGTGTTCGGTCCATGATATTTTCAATAGCCTCCGATAGCACCACATCTCGAAAGCTGCTAATCTTTTTTCGCAGTCTGCATTCATGGTCCATGTTTCACAGGAATATTTTAGGACGGTCCATACATAGCAGCACATTATTCTTTTCCGAAGGTTTAAACTCATATTTCGATTTCCAAGCACTCTGCTGATGTTGTTAAATGCCTTCTTCGCCATACCGATTCTTGTTCTTATTTCTTTCTGGTCTCTTCCGTCATTGTTTATTAATGCGCCTAGATATCTAAATTCTGCCACGTTTTCTATTTTTTGATTTTCGATTTTTATATTTACTTCGTTAACATCATTTCTAGAGATTTTCATTAGTTTTGTCTTTTCCGTATTAATCTTCATGCCGTATTTCAATCCTGCGTTGTTTATTTTATCTAGCATATTTTGCATTTGAATTTTAGATTCGGCTATTATCACTTTGTCGTCTGCGTAACTTATTTCGTTTATCCTTCGGCCGTTTATTTTCAATCCCATTTTCTCAATTTTTGCTTCTTTCATCATTTCTTCTGCGTATATATTGAATAGCCTAGGTGAAAGAGGACATCCTTGTCTCACTCCCTTCCTTATTTTACATTTATCTTCGGAGTAGTTGGTGCCGATCTTTATACTTGCGTACTGGTTCCAGTATAGATTTCCAATCAGTCGTAGATCTTTATCATCGATGTTGTGCTTCTGTAGAATTCCCATCAGCTTTTTGTGGTTAACGCGATCAAACGCCTTTTCGTAATCGATGAAGCATGCAAAGATTTCTCTATTTGCATTTAGGGCCCTCTGTATTACCACTTTTAGAAGAGCAATCGCATCTCTGGTTCCCTTTTTGGCAACGAAGCCATACTGAGTCTCACTCAGATTCTTGTCCAGCTTCCGTTCGATTCTAGAGTTTATTATCGCTAATAATAGTTTTAACGTGTGACTCATCAACGCAATGATTCTGTATTCTGAGCATGTTTGCGAGTTATTTTTCTTCGGTATTGGTATAAAATTCACGGCTTTAAAGTCTTCAGGTATCACACCCTCATCGTAAATATTGTTGATGATTTTCAGTAGCTCTTTTTCATAACTTGGCGTGAGATGTTTGATTAAGTCAGCGGGAATGGAATCTTCGCCCACGGCTTTATGTTTTCTGGCTTTTTTGATAGCGTTTCTTAACTCCCACATTTCTATCTTTGGTGCTGCTTCTTGCGTAATATTATCCATTTGAAGTGGGCGCGAGTCGTCGCCGTACAGTTCTTGTATGTATTTTATCCATGCCTCCGGCGTTCTTTATTGCTCACACAGTATTTTCCATTCTTGTCTCGTATATATGCTAAACCATTTCTCTTCTTCTTGTGGATATCCATCATCTGTCTGATTTTGGTATGTAGCTCTCTATCACTGTGTCGTGCTTCCAATTCTTCAATTTCTTTGCATTTTTTATCATACCATTTTCTTTTCGCTTCTGTGCATTTCTTCACTATACTTCTGTTCAGACTATTGTATTCCTGACCAGATCTGTTCTTTATTTTCCTTCTATCATCCATTAGATTTAATATTTCTTGCGTTATCCATGGCTTATGACTTTTCTTATTTCTGGTTGGTATGGAATTATTCGCCGCATTTATAACGTTATTCTTCCACGCAGCCCACGTGTGTTCGACTTGCTCACCTACACCATTGTTCGTCATATTTTGCCTTTCTAATTCTTCTTGGAACTTTTTTTCTATCTCAATTTCTTTGAGTTTGTCGAAATCTAATGATTGCGTTTGTTCTTTCTTCTTATTAGGACTTTTAAGAACTATTTGGCACTTAGCAACCAGCATCTTGTGATCAGTGTTACAGTCAGCACCTGGATAAGTGTGACAATTTTTTACAGCATTTCTGTATCTTTTATTTACCAGGATGTAATCTATCTGGTTTCTAAAATTGCCCCCTGGGCTACTCCATGTATACAATCTTCGTTTGTGTTGTTTGAACCATGTATTATATATTGTTAGATCATTTTTTTCAGCAAATTCGACAAGTATTTCTCCACGTTCATTTTGTTCTCCAAGTGCATATTTCCCAGCTACTTGGTTACTGTGGTTTGTTCCAACCTTTGCATTGAAATCTCCTATTATGAACACTACATCGTCGTTCCTTGTACATCTCATGACTTCTTCCAGGTCGCTGTAAAACCGCTCTATCTCTTCGGTATTGCTGTCTGCCGTTGGCGCGTACTTGGCGCGTACACTTGAATTATTACTATTGGTTTAGGTTTTATTTCGAATCTCACAAAAATTATTCTCTCTGATTTTGGGATTATCTGCTTTTATTCTTCCATTCCCTGTCCATCTGGTTTCGCTTATTCCTAGTACATCAATGTTCAACCTCTTGGCTTCTGATATTACGTTCGCTAGTTTTCCGATTTGGTACAGCGATCTGACGTTCCAGGTAGCGATATTGATACTTTACCACATACGAATATAATATCGATATTTTGTGCAATTATATTCCGAGTAAATAAATCTCTCGCTGCTTTAAAATGATTTTCATTGTATTGAAGTTTTCTACTCATTGTTTATGTATTACTGAGCTATGTTTTCGTATGTAATTTTTCTCTTCTATTTCTAGTTTAATTTTATTGATGATTTTGGTAATTATAATTTTAGTACCCTTATCCAATACATTTTGGTGTATCTGGTGTATTTTTTTTTTTTTTTGGGCCTGTCAACCGGGGACCTTTACCCAGAAATAATTAGAATAGGAAGGAATCAATTATATCTTAATACGGTCAGATACTGTTAGGAGAAAGGAACAAATAATAGGAACAATCTGTTCAGAGGGAAAAGATAGGACATAAGAGGCGCAATATGGAGTAGGAAGACCAAGTCTCAGCAAACTGAAGTAGAAATCCGAACACTCAGCAGAAAGAGATGAACACTCAAAGAACACATGGTCCGCATCGCAAACATGCTCTTCGTTCGAGTGGAGAGGACAATATGGAGAGGCAACCAACGAAAAACGAAAACGGGAGGAAGGCAACAGAGAATGGTTAAAGCGCAAGCGAATAACGGAGACAACAACAGAACGACGAAGTGAAGGAAACAAAGGGAACCACGGATTGGCAGGAAGACTAGGTTGGACAGACAGATAGAAAGAACAATTGTTAGAGAAAGAGGAAACGTATATATTCGGTACTAAAGTTTGAGATGAAAACCTTTGCACAACGGAAGGAGATTGACTGATGGGACTTTTTTAAAGAAGAAGTAAAAAGAGGCAGCAACCCGAGCCAAGGAGTCCGCAGCTTCTTTACCGAAGATGCCCGAATAACTAGGAGCCCACAGCAAATCAATTTAAGTGGAATGAAGGGAAGAGAGAACGTGGATAAGTGAGCGTATGCGGAGTATGATAAAATCACAGAAATTATCAGGTTGGAGGAGAATGAATTGAAGGGCGGTCATGAAGTTAGATATGATCAAGAATTTAGAGGAAAGGTGATTGGAGGAAATGAAAATAAAGGAACGTAGAATAGTCATTAATGCGTTTACGAATGTAGAACAGAAAGGAGGCAAGCGAAAAGATTCTGAAAAGCCAAAATCTGGGAGGATAAAAGAGGTACCGACACCATCCGACTTCTTCGAGCCATCTGTAAACACGGTTGAATTGATAAAACTGTGGAATTCCTGTCTGATTAGGGCCTGTGGAAGCAACTTAGAGAGCGTAGGAACAGTAAACATATTTGGAGGATGGCAGAGATCAGCGAAATTAAAAGTGAAATAAGGGAGATTAACAAAGGGCATTACGTAAGGACAAAACGAACTGAGCTGAAGAGAAATGACAGATAGAATAGGAGTTTTCCTAGGTACGAAATGCCAGTTCCTAGAAACGGAAAGATAAGAATGGATAAGAGTAGAGGACGTGGGTGGGAGACGCTTAGTAAGAAAACGATAGCCCAAATAAGATCTGCGAAAAGAAAGGGGTGGTGTATTAGATTCGGCAAGGACTGCTGGAACTGGAGAGGATTTAAGAGCACCAAGGTATAGACAAAGGCAAGAGTTTTGGATTACATCCAATTTAGAGGGTCGGGACTTAGAGGAACAACCATAGAGAAATAAACGGTAATCCAATTTTGAGCGGATGATAGATTTATATAGAGAAATAAGGACATAAGGATCACCACCCCATTTGGTTTGAGATAAGGCCTTCAGCAAGTTTAGCCTTTTGGTTGCTGAAGAGGAAAGATACTTGATGTGTTCGGAGAAGGATAACCGACTGTCAAGGAAGATACCAAGATAACAGAAACAATTAACACGAGAAAGGAGTGTATTTGCTAGGGACAGATAGACAGAAGCAGGATTATAAGATCGCAGAGTAAATACAGCATAACAAGATTTTGTAGGAGAAATAGAAAGGTTAATTGAGGAAAGGGAATGATCCAACACGGAAAGAGACGAATTAAGTGCCTCACTGGCTGATATAATATCATGAGATGAGGCATAAAGTAGGATGTCATCAGCAAAGAATAAAGACGAAGAATTTAGAGGAAGAGAAGCCACACTGATAGTGTATATGTTGAAAAGAGTAGGACTGAGGGAGGAACTTCGGGGAAGACCTCGAAAAACCATTCTTGAAGTTTCAAAAGATGAAGTAGAGAGGTGGATAGAACGATTCTGCATGAGATTGATAATAAGGGAAGTAAAGTGCAATGGAACGTTAATTGCTATCATTCTATCTTTTATAGCGGGTAGATGGACATTATCAAAGGCACAGGATACATCGATTAAGGAAGCCAAAATACAATTTTTTTGGATAAAGGATTGGTAGATATGGGAGACAAAAAGACTAATACAATCAGAAGGACCAATACCAGGTCGAAAGTGGTGTAATTGTGTTATGATTAAGTTTATATTTATTTGGTCAAATTTAGCGTTATTTTTAATCGTTTCCATTGTTGCTTCTTTTTTATTCATTTTATTTATTATTTCAATTTAAACACCCTGTGATTCCGTTTTACGATGGGTTTATATTGTTTCCGTAATTGTAGCTAATGCTTTTTCTGCTGTACTATCCCCAGTTAATTTAACTTTTTCGTTAATTCTCTTATCATTCATAGTTACTGATGGTTGCAATATTTTTACTTTTTTCGCATGTATTTGTTGTTACTGTTGTGTTGAGTTATCTTCTTCCTCTATTGTCGTTACTTTTTGCGTATCTTCTATAATTTATTACGGTTACTGATTACTGTTATTTATTTTCCTATTGTCTGCATGATTGCATGTTCGATTTCTTCGTCTATATAATTTTCTCGATCCATTCGTTGTATTGTATACTTTTATTGGTGTCTTTAATGTCAATCTCATTCAAACTGGTTAGACTTGACGTTACTGTCAAATTGCTTTCACCTTCTTTATTTACATGTTCCTCTGATGCAGTTCCTCTCGTGTAGATGAATGTTGTCGTTTTATAATATTTCCATTTCGCTGTGGTTGCAAATTTATTATTATCGCGGCCTATGTGGTGATAAATATTCGAAATTGTTCCTTATCGTACGTTACTATTATTAAATCTGGTATGTTATCTTCATTCGTTCTTCATTTAATTCTTCATGTACTACAAACATTTGTTTTCCAAAACTAAAAGTTTGAAACCTTACTTAAGTAGTCCAGCCTTAATAAACGTTAGAGGCGAGGTCATTTTTCGTCCTATTTGTTTAAGTTTTAATTATATGCGGTATATGTGGTAATACATTGTACAAAATTAGTCTCTTCGTCGAATTTAATAATTCGCGAATTCTAAATTCGCTGTTCCCAATTTTTAAGTTGTGACGTTCAACAGTAAATTTTTCTGCTTGCATTTCATAAGTAAGATATATACATATTTTCTATTATTCGATATTCTGGACACGAATAATGTACTGCGGTTAAATTGTGTTACATCAGGTAATTTTGTTTTTTTGTACATTAAATTCAAAAATAATTGCTAATATTCAACATTTAAGTCCGTCGTTTTTTCCCGCCAAAATCTCTATTGATTGATGTTTAAAACAACAAAGTATATTGTACAAATTCAATAATGAATCCTTACCGTACAAAATAAATATTTAAAAAAAAATATTCATAAGACGCTCGGTTATCCGACACAATTGGGGAATTGAATGTGTCGGATAACTGAAAAAGTCGAATAATACGGAGATTTTTCAATTTTGTTTTTGTTTTTTTAATTTTATTACATATTTATAAAGAACAATTACAGTTAAGAAAAAAATTTCAGCATAAAAATTATTTTTTTAAAAAGATATTCATCGACAATTGTTTCACCTTACTTATTCGTTGTTGGGCTGCATAATCTCGACATTTTCGGAAAATTAACGCTGTCAACGCTGCGAAATAGATTTCAGTCGACAGTTTTAAGTGGACCAGAAAGTAAATGGCTAATCGTGGGAAATTTTTATATCTCTCGGAGTGTATTGTAGTCGTGTTACATTATCATTGGAATGCATAGTTGATGCTAAAAAAATCGAGGGAAAATCAAAACTATCACATATTAAATGTGTGTTGTGTATGATTATTCGCTTCCCTGAGAGATTTTTTAGTGTCGGATAACCAAGCGTCTACTGTATATGTATATCAAAATAAGTTTTAATATTTTCTAGCTTAAGCCTGCTGCTGTCGCTAAATATTTAATAATTGACGCAAAAATCAAGATTATTTAAACAATGCCACTATTTTTTTTAAAGAATATTTTAAGAAGTTATATAATAAATTTTCCTGTCTGTTATTCGAAAAAAAAAAAAAAAACAAGAAAAAAAAAAACGTTTACGAATCGACATACGTTTTGGTTTCTGCTCTTGTAAACGTTTCGGATTCACTAATTTTAGCATTTCGTTTTTCTTTTTCTCTCTATTTTTTAAAGCAAGTTTAGCCAGAAAAAGGACTGCTCGCTATTATACACGTTAAACACAATACACATCATTTCAAAAACATAAGAAACGCAAAATAAAACATTTTACCTTCCTAATGTTTCCTGCCAAGTCTAAATAATACTGTTCCCCTTTCTTAAGCGGTTCATTCGGTAATGTATTCAATTTTGGTTCTGGGAAATCCGAAGCATCTGGATAATAATGACAACCGTATGGAGACCACGGCACATTTGTCTTTTTAATCGATTTATCCTTTACGTTTTCTTTCTTAGCATGCTTACTCTTGGATGTCTGAAAACAAAATTTTATTCACAGCCAATTAGACGTGTACACTTTTGCAACATTTATCCGGTAACGATAAAATAAATTAGGAATGGAACAATCTGAAATTAATATCATCATTTCCTGCTTGAACATCGCGCGAATATTAACATTAACGTATTAGAAATCTTCACGTATCAAAGGTTTTAAAAGCAGCGTTTAAATTTATATATGTATTTCAAAAATTTCCTGTAAATTTCATTTTGATATTTTTTACGTAACGAAACTTATATGGCGAGTCACTGCACGTACCTTTTCAATTTTAATTGGAGCATTTGTAGTTTTTTCATTCGGTTTCGCTGCAGATTTCGTTTTCTTCGAAGATGCAGAAAATATTGTAGTACTTCGTAAAATGTCCACTATTTCAACTAACGATTTTCTTATGGCGATATCTTCGGCAGTTTCGTGTTGCTGAAAAGACAAAATTTCCGAATAATAACTACAATAAGTAAATAAACTTCAATTAATTCGCGCGATTACCCACGCACACCAAAATTCCATGAACAAAGGCGAGTAAGCTTTATTTTCTCACCTGAAAAAATCTTATTCTGCCAGCTGCATTTTTATTTAATTTTTAAAATGTTTTTAAAATAAACATGCTTCGATACTGTTTTGTTTTTTTTTTTTTCTTTGGGCGCGTCAACACAGGACCTTTACTCAACACAAAGGACTAACAAATAATGCAACGTAGAGATTTGAAAGTTACATCAGGAAGCGATTAGAAACAGAAGAAATGAAGGTAGCCAATACAGGAACAACAGAAGGAGAAGGAAGAGCAAGAATGTAGTGGGCGCAGTAAAGGCCAAGCAAATTAGAATAAATGACTGCGCGTTCTAAGGAGATAGATGAGCATTCGAATATAAGGTGATTTACATCACAGGTTAAATTTAAGATAGGAGGATAGAAAAGACACAAGTGAAACTGAACAATATTAAAACGAAATACTGTTCAATCGTTTTATACTACATTTTTTAATCTTTCATTAAAAATTCAATCAAACTCTAAGTATAGAATACTTTTGAAGCAGAATATTTCGACGCCCGCAATATAAAAAGAGGCAGTCTACACAACCAGACTTTCCGGTTAACTCGAAAAGCTGGCTTAATAAATTATCGTTTATTTTTTTTTATTTTTGCACGTTTTACCACTATCACTTCTAATAGTTTCTAACATCGTTTTAAATTGGATATTTCGGCAAAGATTATTTTTTTTGCAGATCTAAAAATATATAACATGTTCAATTACGCAAATAACATAGAAAATCGAAAAACATTACATTTACACTAATTATTTTTCCAATGGAATTCGAATTTCTCCTTAGAAATTGCATTCAAGGTGTTTTAACATTAGTTAGTTGAAGTATCACCCAGATACTTTAATGAATGCGAGAAATATCAGACTGAAAATCACAGAAAAAATCAAAAAAAAAAAAAAGAAAATAAACGATTTATAAATATAAACACGTGTTCTAATATTGTTTAAGAGCTAAATGCATGGGGGAGGGGGATTAATCAGGGACCTTTAACCAAAAACGATTAAAATAAAAAATAGTCAGTTATACTTCAATCCGATTGTATATTACTAATCAAAAGAAACGAGAAAGAGACGTACCATTTAAAGTAAGATTGACACTAGCAGGATTATAAAATCGCAGAGTACGTACAGCGAAATAGAAAGGTTAATCGGAGAGAGAGAATGTTCCAGTACAGTAAGGAACGAATTAAGTTAAGTGTTTCACTATCTAATATAATATCATGAGATAAGGAAAAGAGTAGAGCGTCTCATCAGTAAAGAATAAAGAAGAAGAATTTTAAAAGAAGAGAAGCGACACTAATTATTGAAAAGAGTAGGATTGCGAGAGGAATTCTGAGGAAAATCTCGAAAAATCGTTCTTAAAGTGAAGAGAGGTCGATAGACCGATTCGTAAGAGATTGATAACAAGGAAAGTAAAATACACCGGGATGATAAATTGTTGTTATTCTATTTTTCAGAATTGGTAAATGGGCATTGTCAAAGATACATGGATGAAGGAAACCAAAGTGCATTATTTTTATTACATATGAGGGACAAAAATACTAAAACAATTGGGAATCTAATACCAGGCCGAAAGCCGAACATATTAATATTATGTTTCAACCATCAAACGAGGTGCCTGTTCAATATAATTTAAAACAGTTTTCTGTTACAGGGTACTAGGGAAATTGAGCAGAGGGAAGAACTTTTTTTGAGAATGGAAAGGTGGGAGGAGTTATACTCCTTGAAAGGGAAAGAATTAAAAATATCGAGGAGGAAACTAAGGAATTGTTCGGCCATTTTTTAAGGACAACAAAAGATATACCATCAAGACCTGGAGTGGGGCTAAAGGATTTAGAAAGAAGATACTTTAATTCATCGATATCGGAATTTTATGAAAGTTGGATAGACTTCATCAACGTTAGAAAAGTAAGCTGGTGCAACAGAATCAATAAAGGATATTAGACCACCTACAGAGATGTTAAAATTTGAAGGGCGTTTAGAAGATGGGAATTTAAAAGATGTAGCCATTTTCCAAATATGTGAGGGAGAAGATTCCCGTTCATAAACTAATTAACGCAAAAGCTGGATATATTCTTAAAGCTTCAAAGATATCTTCTTGGAAAAATATCTGTTCAGAAAGAAAGATAAATATAAAAACTTTAAATTTGAGCTTAAAATGAGCAGCATCAAAAATCGTATCGAATATACAAAAGAAAAAAAAAATATTTTCTTTCGTAACAGAACATTGAAAAAAAAAACATGAGTCGGCTTATCATGGTTGATGCAGAATAACAAAAATATAGACCGATGCTAACAAGATGGGAAACCACTTTGCAGAGCTACCGATATACGCTTCTTATCAATGGCAATTAAAGAAAAATATACAGATTCCTCTGATACACAATATACTTTTAAAAATCTTTAGTTAATATCGCTGAAATTTTAAAAAATAAAAAAAGAAAGAAATAGGCCATGAAATATTTTCTTCAGAACTTTAGAACAAAATAATTAAAAAAGTTACTAACTTTTTAATTTTATATTTTCATAAAAATCGACTATACATGCATAAAAGAGTAGTATCACTAATGAAATTACACACGATGCAAATATAAAATGAAAATAAAAAAGAAGTTGGTACACGGATCTTTTCATAAAAATGTTTACGATGATTGGTTAATGAAGAGGCACTTTTAAATTATTCATTTCATTTTTTGAAAAATGTAATACTGATAGAAACTACGCTGAAAAAATGAACGTTAAATTATAAATTAAACGCTTCCGCGCGCATTCATACACACATGCACTAATAGAAACGCTGTCCTTGCGCCGAAGGTACTATGGAAAAACATACGTTACGATATAGGTAACGTTGTTCTGTTTCGCTTTAAAAAGGCTATATATTTTACACTTCTATAGTAAAAAAAAAGAGTATAAGAATAATGCAGTAAATTGAAACAACTCTTATCTCAGGATCTAAAGGGGTGCTTTCATAACAAAGTCTGTAAGAGTGAATTCATGAACGCGCACGCATCTCTTTTCCCCTCTCTTTACACTTCCATATATATATACACACACACATATATATATATATATATATATATATACACGCATATACATACATACACATAGATTAAAATGCATTATTTACCTTATTTAAAATAGATTTATTACAACCAGCTTCCAGTAAAATACGCGTTAACTTCCTGTGACTCATTGCAGCAGCTATATGCAAAGCTGTGTCACCGTTCTAATACAAATTTAAAAAGCGTTATATCATTAATATACATGAATTATTAAAATAATAAAATTGTAAACACTATAAAAAATACTAAATAATCATTAAAATGTTTTTGGAAATCCTTCAGCTGGAAACAAAAAGAAAACATATTAATAAAGACAAATTTAATATTATATATTCGGAATGGATTGGTAACTTAAATAACCTATTTTCATTTAAGAATTAAAACAGAAATATATGTATAAAAATTATTAATACTGAAGTAGTAAAAGTAAAGTTAAGTCCCAGCCTTTGACAGGACGTCGGCAGTTGTAAAGATAAGATTTAGAAGGTATTCAGCCCAATGACTCTGATCCAATGATGGAATTACCTTTAGAAATTAAAACTAAGCTCAGCTTCACCCGATTTTCTTAGCTCAATTGTTCTACAAAAGAGTTAACGGCATATCTGCAATTATTGGCATGAGAAAAAACTTAATTAAACTTAATTTTTCTTCCGCCTTTACAGCCAAACAAATTCCTACATTCTGATGGTATTTAAAATACGACCCTTTATTCCTCAATCTTTACCATTTTGCTTTGGCGTAGTTCGTGATATCGTGGTTGATTTGCCCACTAAGGGACCTCTTTCAGACTGTTTAAGTTACAAGAATATATCTTCGAAAATTCTTTCGCGTTAATTTCCGTTGTTGAAGTTAAATTCACTGTTTCTGTTCTTCTGCCTTTTGTTAATTTCTATTACGACTCCCGTGTTAAGGTTGAGCCAGTGGTTCGTAACCTAAACTGTGCTGCAACTGCCTTCGATTTCGCCACTTTAGTTCCTCATGTCGCATCAAGCCTTCCTGCTTCTTATGATCTTCTGGTAGCCGTTATTCTTCGGAATACATTACCACCTAACAAAATGATCCATCTAGTTTCCACGTGGCGAAAATGTTTCTGCCTCCACCCTTCTTGCGCTGTATTTAAAAAGCAAGAAAAACACACAAGAACGTGAGACTTCAAAATCTTTTTTAATCCGAAGCTAAGAATGTTACTGGGAGTAAGTTGATCTTTCCGGCTTTCATCTTTATTATTTCTAACCCTACAAATTTTCTCATCTCACAAGACTTTTCGAACACACAAAAAGGAAACGTCAGAATAATTCTAATAGCACCTTTCATATATTAGGCTATTCATTCAAAGGCATTATCCCCAATCTAAATCCCCAAATCCTTTCATTAGATATTTTGCCAACCTAAATATCAATGCCAGTTCTGAAAGTGTTCTGTAATTTTTGGTTGGTCTCAAACTCTGTATGAGATTGCACCTTCCTTTTAGTAAGTTAAAATTAAGATGTCTCCGACCGTTAATAATTCCTTTTCTATTGACCCCATATCCCTTTTTGCTGAAAGCGACTTGGCCTCTACGAGTTACTATCTATCCTTAGTAAATTCTGATTAGAAAATTAACATTTTTTCTAAGTTCACTTTTATTTATTTTTATCTGCGTCTGTTGCTCTATTATTCTTATATATTATTTTTTCTTTTCTTTGATATTTCTCTTCTATGAATACGTTTTGCCTTTTTATTATTTCCCTCAATATTTGTATTCGTTTTTTTTTCTATTTCTTGCTTCTCTTTTTATCAACAATGATGCTTACATATGGATATAGGAATCATTTGCATACCGCTGTTAATGGAATCCGTCTCTTTAGTTCTAACATTGATTTTATACAAAATTTTATTTTTGTTTTCAGCACTTTTTTGATGTTGCTTGCTACCTTTAACGAGGTTGGTTGATAGCACACCGTAGGGTTATACAAAACGAAATATTTCAGTGGTTTGGGGGTACATAGATTTTCCAACCTCCGGTTTATCTTACCTTCCCATTTTTTCTTGTTGATCGCTTGGAAATAAAATTGAACCGTCGCAACAGTAGTTCTTATTCTCTATTCATGTTTGACTTCCGTTAATCTGTTACCATCTTGCTAGTTTATTTTCGTTTTCTTTTATTCCTTTTTTACGTTTCATATTTCCTGTTTTCCTCCTTACTACTCCTTGCTAACTTAAAATATCACTGCGGAATAGAACGAATAAAAATCTTCTTGAAGGCTTGATGACCAATATAATATGAATATAGCGCTGTTTTCAGGACCTTGGCTAAAAGATTCCACTGACCTTAACTTTGGAGGCTTTTCTTCAACCCAATCGTGGCGGCAGAGAAGGCGGTTCAGCTCTTATAATAAAAAATAATATAAATTTTCTAATTCATGATATTTATTCCCTAATCCCATCTAGTTTAATCTGAATCTTGTTCACATCTTAATTACTAATAGCTCGCCAAAACCATTTAACTTTATTTCAGTTTGCATTCCTCCTAACTATGATTTATGTAACCTTCTCTTTCCAATTCGTTGTTGATTCTCTTCCCTCCCCTATTATTATGGGTTGTGGTTGGAACGCTAATTTTCCGCTTTGAAACTGCATTAGTTACAATAGTAATGGTTCCGCGTTGGAAAATGGTATCTTACAAAACGATTTAATCCTAACGATAGTTCTCCTATCTGAATTAAAAATTTTTCAGCTCTCAGCTCCGTCGACCTATTATTTATTCCCCTTAAGCTTAGTCTACAGTGTTCATGGTCAATGGTATCTTTGAAAGTGATCATATTCCTATTATTATTTCTTTTAATGATTTTTCTTCTTCTAACTGTTAAAACTTTTACACTTTCCTAAATAGATTAAATCTAAAGTAGATAGGCTAGCTTTCGTTTTCTCGTGGACTCCTTATGTCTTTAATTTCTTCTAATTTAAACCTAATTTCCCAATAAGACCTCCTTCTTAAATCTATATTTTCTGCCTTAACTCACTCCTGTATTTTACTCCATACAATTGAAATAAAAAATAGATTGTTGGTATTGTGTTGTATTAAAAAAAAAAAAAAAAATCTGTTGTTTTTGCCATTTCTATTGTACATTTAATATTTTTATATAATCTTTAAAATTTGTTTGAAATTTAAATTTCCGTAATTAAGATAATTTGATTAAAAATTATTAAGGTGTCGACTACCTATGTTTTATTTTGTAATTAAATTTTCTATATTGTCACCTTCTAGGTTTTGTGAAAATATTGGGTTCTCCTTTCTGAGGTTTATTCAGGGAAATGTTTTTACAAAATTTAGAAGCTAATAATATGAAAATTTAATTCAAAAATATATTACAGACGAACCCTAATACTTTTTGAAGAAATTAACTCTAACAAGGAAATTTAAATTTTAAATCAATTTTTAAAAATACATAAAAATATTAAATATATAACAGAACTAAAGTCAACAGAATTGATTTTCTTGATATAACAATCAGTACGATATGATATATACAGAAAACCAACAAAAACGGATAAAACAATTTATCAAACCTCTAATCATCCAAATCGACATAAACATAAGCCAAGTATTAAATAGGCTTCTACATTATGACACACTAAAAAAGAGTAGCCATGAACAACCATTACAATTAAAATATTACTGATACAATTTCACACAAAATTAAATAAAAATTGAAATAACGGCATTTTTCTAATCTACTGACAAAGATAATCACAATTCACTTTTTTAAAATCAATTTTAGAATTTAACAACGGTAAATGCATATTTCAATCGATTGAAAATTGAAAATTTAAAATGATGTAAGCTTCAATATCATATTTAAATTTAAATATTTTTAATCTTTGTTCAGTATAAGTGAACAACATAAACTTTATCTATTTAAATTATGTTCGGACACATCGCTGTGAAAAATGCTTCATTTTGAATTAAATATTAAACAGTGAGTATTAAAATTAACAGTAATATTGCAAATATCGTTCAAAATCGAAAAATTGTACTTACATAAAAATATGTATATTATAATAAATTTGAAATAAAAAAAGTTAATATATTATACCTTATTTTGATCAGAAATATGACACTTGGCACTAATAAGAATCCGCATAACACCTGCATGACCGTAACGGGCACTTGTATGTAATGCGGTATCGCCGTACTGAAATAAGAACATTTAATCGTGAAAAGTATTTTAAATAAATTTTGAATGGTACATAAACGATACATTAATCCGTGTGTGTATTTAAATTTTACTCATCATTCACAGCGATTTCACTTTACACTGAGTTCAGAAAACAAATTTTTTATAAATTTTAAAATCAATTAAAAATTTAATATAAACAAGATTACATCCGATAAGAAAAAAATATCGGATTCATTATTATTTTCGAAAAACCGTTCAAAGTTTATTTTGTACAAAATTAAATTAAAAGATAAATAAATCCATCATTTGTATTAATAAAATAGATTACATTGTTATATTTAGAAATTTTAAATTTGGAAAATAAATTCTTCAAAAATTAAGATAATGAAAAGTTATCTAAAAAAATTTTAATTATTTTTTCCCTTTTAACTCGCTTTTTTATTGCTTCCAGCTAGACTAAAGCGAAATGTAAGTAATCTGAAATTAAGTTAGCAATAAATTATAATTAATCGTAACAAACAAAAAACTCGAAAAATCGTAAAAGTTAAAATGTAATTTAAAATTCCAAAAAAGTTATAGCTGATCAACAGTTTTAGATAACCAATAAATTGAATATTTTCAGTTTATTTTTATTAGTATCATTATTATTAACAGTATGTATAAAACATTATATATATATATATATATATATATATTGGTTTATTTATTTGTTTGGAATATTATTAAACTTAGTTACATTATTCTGAATATCTGGATCACATCCAGCTATAAGTAACTCGCGACAACTTTGATTATGGCCTTTTTGACAACACAGATGCAATGCTGTAAATCCGCCCCAGTTTTTAATGTTTAAGTCGGCTTTTCCCTTGGCCAATAAGCAAATGGTTTGGCTATATCCTTTCCAACTGGCTTCGTGCAAAGCAGTATTACCGTGCTAGAAAAATGAGTTTAGGACACTTTTAAAAAATGCATAAAAATAATCTCATTAATGTACATCAAAGCGTTATATATGAAGCATTCAATTTTTTTTAATTTAAGAAAAAAATTGAAAAATTATTATTCTAAAACTCTTTTACTTAATCGATTTTGCTAAAAAGAAATTAAAATTCATTTAAGATTTTCTGCTTTTACCAGTCCTTTCTGTATTCCACATTTGGAATAACAATTTCTTTTCTCTTTTCTTTTTATCCTCAACTGCGGCTTTTTATCATATCCTTCGTTCTATTTTCTTTCCAATAAACATGATCAGTCCAGTTTGCTTCATTCGTAATTTAATTATTTACCTTTCCTGTAACATTCGCCTCTGGATGCATTGATTCAGCGGTTCCAGCTCCTGTTGCCTCTTTCTACATTTACTGCGTCAGTACTATTTAACGTTCCAATCATTAAAAGAAAAAGAAAGTGTAAGTACGAGCGCGATAATGTCGTGAATCTTTGCGTTGCCTATCGTCTTATCAGTTTGTACTTGAAAATCCACATCGTTACCTCCACTTTCGTTTGGCGGGTGCGTGATTTTTAGTACTACAGCGATCTTCTTCCGTTGATCGCGTAGTTTCATTAAGCGGACGGCGTTTGCCGCTCGCTATCGCCGAAGTGAATCCATTGACCCCCCTAAATTAATTTCCTCCTTTCCCATCTACACCAGCTTCTTCAGCTAATATCAGTAATAATGGATCGCCCGCTGCTTCAAAATCATCTCCGCTTCCTCCGTTACCAGCTCCGAACAAAAGTAATTATCAACCGAACACAGATATATCTCCTTCAAATCCGAACTAACGGTTAAAAGGTAATTCTTATCCATCTACTAATTTTATTAGTAACAGTATCAACTACGCGAAAGCGGTTTCTCAACTTACTTTCCCGTTAAAAGAACAAGGTATTATTTTCGATATTATGAAAGGTGATAACCAAAAGGATTACACATTAAAAATCTGTGAAATAGTAAAACCATCCAACTTAAAATTCATTTCGCGCGTGCCTCGTGATAGGTTTGCGATTTTTCTATTCGACAAAAACCTTATTTTATTTAATAGAAAACCATAACATCATAAAAATGAACAATATAACCCTTACAAGAAGGCTAATACATTCCAAAAAACAAATAATAATTTTTAACATATGCCCTTCCATTCCTCATTCTACAATGGAAGAGCTCCTATAGACACATATAAATTTAAACTTAGCTCAAAAATCTCTTTTATTCGTTACGGCACGAAAGACACAAAGGGTTTCTACCACCTCCTAAAGGCAAAACGTCAATTTTTTGTGGAACTGGCGGAGGTCATTAATATCTTTGATGCTTTTCTATCGCAGGATGAAGACACTACATATCGTATCTTCCTCTCTCCAGGTAATATGTTTCCTTACTTAATGAAAACGGGGATACTAGTAAGCGCTGTCTAAATATCAACGAAGAAGGTGAGTCAAATACAATAGCTGACATTCGATCGCTAACAGCAATCCAGCAGATTAAACCTAACTATCAAATCCTCCTAGCCTATTATACCGACGCTCCATACTAGAGAAGATGACCTTAATTCACTTTCTCTCATCGCTTCAAATACCTCAAACCTGATCCACTCAAAACAACTTAATAAAATATCCCTTTTTGTGAACAATCAAACAAATGACCAACTCAATCTTCATCATAATTGGGTTAAATGTCCGATTGGTTCACTAAACACGCCTGAGATATAATCGTTACCGACTCCAACTTGATATAAACGATATCGCTCGGCAAAAAAAAAGTGAAGACCGACGACAATATAGAACAAGACTCAATCAGCATAAAATAACTCTTAGCGCCGATAACAGAAAATAAATGTAACAAACAACATAGACAAATATCTCCTAACAACCGGCCAATTTCGTTCTATTTATCGACACGTACAAAGGCTATAAAGATGTAAGATTTCTCGCTTCTCAGTTCACTATCGATCTGGAGAGTCTGACGTTAATAATGCGAGAATCCCTTATCAAAGCACCGCTCAATTAAAACCAGGTTAACCGAAATTCTTAACAAAATAAAAAAGACAGACCCTGAACACCAATCGGACCTTTCTTTAAACTGAAACACCGCTGACCTTTAATTATATTCTTGTATCAATCGCTTATACAAAAAGATGGATCATCTACTCACTTCTTGGAACTGTAATGGAGTGTACACTCACTTAGAGGACCTCTTTTTATTAATTTCTAATTATAATCTTATGTATTGAGGAATCGCATTGATAATCAAAAAATCCTTAAAACTAAAAACCTACAAATAGGGGCTGTGTTCACGGTGGAGTTTTTTGTTAGCTCTTCGCTCAGACATAATAATTTTTCACTCAGATGTTCAGACTATAGCGGTTACCATCTTCATTCTTCATCTACTATTAATCTGTACGACGTACATATTACCGAATCAGTTGATCTGATTCAAGCCATTTCTGCTCCATTAATTTCCACGGTGACTTCAGTGTGTTCACTCACCCTTATGGGCTGGGGCAAAAAATACAATCGAAATAATCGCATCTTAGAAGAAATAATGCAGATTTCAAACTTACACCTTTTTCTTCTTCAACATGGTCAACCATTGGCCTAATATTCCGTTGTTCGCAGTTAATTACACCGTTATCTATTTTTCATCACTTCGATTTAGCCGGCAGTGACCGTGCCCCAATTAATTATCATCAGTCACAACAACCTCTATTCATTCAGCTCTCGACCTGCGTCTCGTTCTAAATGGATTCTCAAAAAAATAAACTGGTCGAAATTATCAGTTATACCTGACATAAACACAAACTCATACAAAAATTCCTCTCACATATTTCACGATATTTATCATATATCAGAGTCGGTAATTCAAACTGTAAATTACAGTTCTTCATTAAAACCAATCCGAAACCCCCCAAAGCTTATGTCATGGTAATCCAAGGAATGTTCAAGCGCTATTAAAATAAGGAAAAAAGCTTTAAAGGATCACAAAAGGGCTAACTACTTATCAAACCTAATCAAGCATAGGCGTTTGAGAAGAAAGGCTAGGTTGACCCTTGAAAGCAAGCAAAACAATCGTCTTAGAACTCCTTCACCTCCCTTACCATCAGTGCCATCAAAATTCATTTGGGGAAAGATCAAGGCAATAAATAGTTCCTCCGTGTTCGTTAATATTTTTAATAATAATAAACGGGGAAGTCATAATCGACGTATTTAAAATAGTTTAGGAATTCGCGGATTTTTTCGCTCTCGTTTCTAGGGACCAAAATCTCAACCTTTACTTCCAAAAATGTAATTTAGCCTATCCAGTAACTTCTCCGGATTTTTAATCTGCAAATCTTGAACCATATAACAAACTATTTTCTCTAGAAGAACTCAAAGAATTAATCAAGCTTACTAAACCAGTAGGGCGTGACGGTATCCACATATTTATGATAAAAAAAAATTCGCTGGATTAATCCAACCGATTCTGACAATATTTAACAAAGTTCGGGTAATTTTACAAATTCCTCACTGCTAGAAATTGAAGGAAGTTATTCCGCTATTAAAACAAAACTAAAATCCTCATCGTGTAAACAACTTTAGACCTATATCCCTCAGATCACCTTCTGGCTGTGTTGTTTAATCCGACGAAATCGAAGTTACACCTAAATCTATAATACTCTGAAAAACTTACATAGGTAGGGCTTTTGTGATCGATTACCACTGTTTGCAGAAAATTTCCTCTCAGATCATTCCTTCAGAACTAAAATTGGAATTTAAATATCCTCTGTTATAAAGTTGGAAAATGGAGTTCCGTAAGAATCGATGTTCAGACCAACTCTGTTCAACATTGTCATCAATAACGTCGTCAATCAAGTAGCGCCCTTTCATAAAGTGGCACTCTTCGCTAACGACATCACAGTTTTTCTACGCTGTTCAAATGTAGAACTTGGTGAGCAGGTTTTACAAAAATCTGTAAATACTCAAAGGAGCGGCTTCAAGTTTTCAATGGAAAAACCACGAACAACTCACTTTTGCGACTGAAACGTTACCGGCTCTGTAAATATACTTCTCGATGGTTCTCTCATCCAATCTTCTTCATCTGTTCGGTACTTCAACGAAGCATCATCACGTAACTGATTTAAAAGAATCACACGTGAATAAGTTAAATCTTAAAACGCTAGCTTACATATATCATTCGGAGCTCATTGTTCCTCTCTTTCATCGTTGTATATGTAATTATGGATCTCTACTGTACATCATCCAAGTGTCTTTTAACTTCACAGGACAGCATTTATTATGCGGCGCTTTGACTCGCTACTAACATCTATCATGAGTCTCCTCTGTGAGGCATTTAAATGGCCTCCGGGGCAAATATATTACTTCAAATTTACTCTCAGAAACCATCTCTATAATGTTCATGTTTTTGTGACATTACAACAAGAATTATCCACACATCCGAACCAAGCAGATCTTAAATTTCGCATCCCGCCTTTCGAACTGTCCACACGATTTACTAATTCGGGGGTTCAGCCTGCAACCCATATGACGATTCATTTTTATATTTAATTATTCATTGCTATGTCAAAATGGGTCCAATTTCGCAATTGTTCGTAAGCTATTGCCGTTTAAAAGAAACATAGTTTACTACACTGATCGATCTAGCTCGGAAAACTTTACAGCCTGTACTATCAGGTTTACTTTTTTTAGCTTCGTCTTCAGAACTGCATGGCATATTGTTAGCTTTATCGTATGCGTCGGAATATGCATCAGACAAACATAGCTATATTGTAATTGACTCTATGATTGATATAAAAAATGTAGAAAACGAAAAGCGCCAGCTTCCTCCTATGAGGTCCTTGCAAAAAACCGGTCTCTTGTACCGTTGCTTATATGGTTACCGGGATATCCAGACATTCTAGGAAACACAACTGCTGACAGAGCAGCAAAAGAAGCAGCACACTGATGTGACCTGCTCCGAATATAAAGAACCCACCATCTGACGTTAAATATGTAATCAAAAAATTTTTCCGATCCTTGCGACAAGACAAGCTGAATCAGCTCGAGACCATCACACTTTCGCCTCATTAAAGACAACATATATCCATGGAATCACTTTCCGTTGTTTCATAGGGACCAGATCGCTCTGTGTCGGTTTCGCTTCGAGCACACAAAGTATTCACTCGGTTACATTTTTAACTGGACTCCCCGCCCCGCTTTGCTCTTTATGTAATGCCTTCATCTCTATTACCCATTTTCTTGTTCTATGTCTGTTATTCCAAAGCCTAGGCTTAAAGTACTTAAATCTCAATTACAGGACGACCCTGAAACTATTATATTCTTTCTGTCCTTTAAGTGTGGACTATTTAAAAATATATAACATCAATTTTCCGCACTCCTAACAAAAACGATAAAAAAAAAATATATATACATATATATTTTATTTTACTACTAACCACTTTATCGGCCGAATTTACATCGGCATTTGCTTTAATTAACAACTTTATTACTTCTAAATGACCTTCAGCGGCTGCAATTTGTAATGCTGAATATCCAGACTGCACATGAAACAGATAAAATAACGTTTACTGTAGACAAAATATAATTAACGCTACAATTAATAAGGTTCTCTCTGCTTATTTAAAAAGTTATAACGAGTATAGAAGCAATACACGTGTAAATAATTCGTGTACTTTTAGAAATAAAATCGGACAAGTACTTCTTCCGGTTACTGTAAAAATGAAATACTGTTAACGAAAAGATTCTTTATTTGCTTTTTACGTTTTAGTTCCGGCCGATGGCATTCTCTATATACACGGTCATAAGTCTTCCCAGATAATTACTAAAATTTTTTCGTATTTTAAATTAAAGCAATTATAATTAATACTATTCATAAATACTGAAGAAATATTAAATTAAAAATGCAAACAATTACACGTTATTTACAAAACGCGCAATAGCAATAGAATTGAATGTGCTCAGATAGGCAATATTCGAATTTGCCAACATAGTTTGTTCTTACAAAAAAGAACGAATGTAGCGCATGCGCAAAAGATTATTTCTTGATCTGAATATAAACTAATTCTAATGCCCACTGATAATTATGCAATGTAAAAGTCTATGGAACTGAGTCACAAAGTTTATTAATTGATGCCGTTTTTTATGCGTGAATTTTTTTGTTTTATGTAACCGGATGTTATTATTATTTTTTAATTGCTGAATTTATTTTCGTTTAATATATTAAACATCGAAATGTTTTTTGTGATTATAATTCAAAAACGAGTTACAAAAGGTTTTAAAATCACAAATGAACAATTTAATTGGCGGTCGAAGAATACCTTAGTTTTTAAAAAATGTCGACCGTCCGAATTCAGTGAATGAGAAAAAATTTCTGAAATTCTATTTAGCTGAATGGATTTGTAGTTGGGCGAGGACAATGCATTTTATTGTTTTTTCCCGGTATTTTAATTAGTACACAGAACCCATTTTATATAGATTAAAATAAGTTTATAAAAATTAAAGTAAAAAACATTCGTCTTTGCATATGAGAATAGTTCATATAATAATTTAGAATAACGGACGGTGCAATAGATATTATAAAATAATAAATGACAAATAAACAGTTTATAGAAAAAATTTAAAAATTTGTAACGAAAATGTAACTATAAAAATGTGATGTATACTAAAAAATAAAAAATTGATTGGATACTGTTTTTGATGCGATGTTAGAATAGGATAGAATCAAAAAAAAAAAAAAAAAAAAAAAAATAAAAATATCGCAATATTTAAGTAATGGCTTATGAGAGAATAAAAGTGAGTAGCATGTGTATATGAATTTCAGTAAGGTTCAAAAAAGAAATGATATAATAGTAAATAATGTAATGGCAAATTTAGAAGTACGTGAATGTAAATATATGAGTATGTTTGTGTTTGCGTTATGTTGCAATAATGGGTGTAAGTCAGTGAAGAGCGTGTATATGTTTTAAAGTGGGTATTAAATAATAATAATCCCCACAACTCGCGTAAGTGTGTGCATGTATTATACTTATAATCGTAATTTCATATAAATTGTAAATGTTTTTACAAATAAATTGAAATTGAATTGAAATTCTATCCACGAGCACATGCTGGACGAAACTAATAAATATAAATGTTATATATAAAAAAAGAAAAGAAAAAAAACGGTACCATAAAAGGAATAAATGAAAAATATACACGACAAAATTTTAATTTTTTTAAAATTGACGTATAAAAATTCTTTGTTTTACAAAATGCGAAAATAGTAACTGTAGCAAAACATCTCTGCCGGTTTTAAAATTACGATAAGTAGGGTAAAAGATAAATGGAGAAAGAAACATAGATCGTTTAGGCAAAAGAAATCGTTAAATGTGTGTAACGAATGAAAATAATGGGACAAACACGCACGTTGCATACTGACACGGTTCTGGGATGTACCCGAAAAACGGAATCTAACAAAACCGCACAGCAATCAGGATATACCGGAACAAGTCTAGGGGACCGCATAAAATTAAACTGCACTACTTTTTCCAGTCATTATAGTTATTTTCTCTGCGTCAATCTCGGCGAAACAGTATCATTCAATGAGATCACATATGTGAATGCGGCAATAATCCGATTAATCGGTGGAAAACGTTAACGAATCGCGATACGGTTAATTTATTTTATCTCCCCCCACCCTTTTTTTTTACTGTTTCAGGTTCTTGAAAATAGTTTTGCACATTTACAGGTTTCACGGAATAGTTAATCGTAAATTATCGTGAAAAAAAAAACAGAAAAAAAAGAAAAAGAAACAACAGCTGATACAAAAATAAACACCACTATCAGTAACATCATGGATCTTTTAATTGCTCAATACGTTACACTAAAACAACAGCGACTCGATCACCTGCCGCCGAAACGTCTGATTGCGCAGAATAAGAAAAACGGACGGTGACGTTTTGTCTTATTTGAAGAAAAACAGTACACCTATAGACGAAACATGGTTGCAAACAGAAATGTTCATAAATAGTTCAAATGTTCAACATTAGGTTGCGAAACCTGCCGTCGGGCATCTAAAATTAATATAAAACAAAAAAGAAAAAGAAAAAGAAAAAAAAAGACGAACAATAAATTTAGGTCAACAGGACGAACGAACAAATAATAAAAGTTTCTACGCTCCTTTTGTCATAGTCAGCTGTTAAAATACGAAATTCATTTTTGTATTTTTAATAATTCAGTTGATCGAGTACTTCGTATTAATTACTATCCTTCGGTTTCTTTATTCTATTACTTTTAACCGAATAAAGGATATTAATTACACATTATATCTATGAGTATATTATATATATATACAAGGGCGTCGCCAGCCGATGGGGCAAGGAGGGGCAAGATGAGCTGCCAGCCGCCAAGGGTGGGCAAGATGATAGAAAATGGATATGGGTTATAGAAAAAATAAAATTTATAAGTTGTAAAGGTTTAATATTTTATTAAACAAGAATAAAATCTTAATTAAAACATAATTTCCGTGGGTTTCTGGCAAATTATTCATGATTACGCGCCTATGAATGCTCATTATGGCCAGTTGATTAAAAAATTTCAATGCTCCAGGGGGGGGCAGCTACCCCCCCCGCCCCTCGCTGGCGACGCCCATGTATATATATATATATATATATATTTTAATGGGTGAAAATAAATAGTACGGTGTTCAATGAATATACTTGTATTACATTTGAATAAATGCGTATATATTATACACTACATGTAAATTGGAATGCAAGATTACACGCAAAACCGGAGTAGTAGGAAAATGATGTTCCTGCAATGCAACTAATCAGTGAAGTCGATTATTCTTTGGAACAATCTAATCAAATCAAATCAAATGTATTTACAATGCTATGCACGATACAAGATGTTCTTAAAATTCAAATTACCTCTAAATACACAAAAAAATTCCTTATGAGCTAAAGTAGCGCGAGGAGCGGAAACATAAACTAATACGCATTTTTTTTTCCTTCTTTTATTTATTTTTTATTCCTTTATAATTTAATTTAATTTCACCCCCATTTTTTAAATAAGTGACTAAGTATGCGGATAAATGAAGCCTTATTTTCATAAGTGAACTTAGCCCACGTTTAACAATCGTAATTGATCGTAATAATGCGGATTACTCGAAGTAGTAATCGAGGATTTGTCAAAGGAATCGAGTTACTCTTCAACAAGATTTCAGTTAATCAGTACAATTACACGATTTCCGAAAATATTTAAATTCGCACGATGATAGTGTTTTAATCGTTTAATGGTGCAGCAAAGAGTGGTAAGTTTATTTTATTTCATTTATTTATGATATCTATTATTTTTCACAAAAACGCATTTTGGTTACACATACACGCATACTAGTGAAAAAAATTAAGACTTTTATTATCGTCTGAATGTTCAAGTATTTGCCGTATCCACGTAATTGTACTGATTAGTTGGAATCTTGTTGAAGAGAAATTCAATTTCTTTGACAAATCACCAATTACAACTTTGGGTAATTATGCATTATAACGATTAATTACGATTGTTCCGAATAGAATAATCAATTTCACTGGTTAGTTGCAATTGCAGGAATATCATTTTCGTAATTAATTACCCTAAACGAGTAATCGATTACTTCCAACTTTCGTATTGCGTGTAATCTTTGGAATAATTTTATTCAAAGTTACGAAATTATTAATCGAAAAAATAAACATATGTAATGTATCGACTAATTAACGTCAAAGTTTAAATTAGCAGACCGAACAGAACATGCGTACAAGAACCTCATAAACAAATACGAGTTCTACTTACAATTAGTTGGTTTCTTTTTTTTTTTTTTTCAGTCTATTTATTTTGCGAATTGATAAAAATAATAAAGAAATTATTATTATAATAAGTTATTTAAAAAAAAAATTTAAAATATGCCAACTGCTTGACTTATGACTTCACCGGTCATCGTCGTTGCAGCTCTTGAAACAAGAGATAGAGTGCAACTCATATGGATCGATTTCTGGCATGCATCACTGTTTTCTGAAATGTTTTGCTAATCAGATTCGATGTCATCATTTTCAGTCGTTCTCTCCCTTTGTAGGGTTTCCCCCTTGTATTTTTCCCTATGCTGCCAACATGAAGATTCCGTTTTTTCATATCTCGTGAGCCCCATGTATTTCGCTTTCCTTCTCTGAATAACGGAGAAGAGTTCACTAGCCGAAGGTGTCCTTTTTAGTAAATACCGTTAAGCTTTTTACTGCGTTAACAACAGCAGGCTATCAGCAACTCATTCGTGACATGTGCCCCAGTCGCATTGATGCATATCAATTCAGAGCGAGCAGGCGAGTATCCGGCGCCTTAAAACCGGGTCTTTTCGGCTACGGGAGTCCACCCTAACAGAAAACATGCGGAAGGCAACAGGAAACCACCGCATTAAAATTCTCAGGAGTAACTGTGAATATTACTAACCGGTAGTGGTAATAAATTAAAATTTTATAAGTCGGCATATTTTTAATTTTTTTAAAAACAATTTATTACAACAATCATCGATTTTTTTTTTTTTTTTATAGAGTTTTAAGTAACTTCTCAAGTTGTTTTATTTATCTAAAAATCCATTTAACTGCTTGTTGTCTTATCTTCCGTAATAAAATACATTTTATCATCACCATATGTATGTATTAATGTGGTTCATCGCATACATAGTGCAAAATAAAGGTCTCGAGAAAATATGATTTGAATTTATTTATATTATTCTATTGCATGAGATATTCAATTGGTCCGTAAGATAAATGTAATGTTGCGGTGTTAAACTGAACTGGCCCAGAAAGACACAAAAACGAATTCAGCAAGATTTTTTTTTTTTAAATGGAAATAAATCCATATAAACAATTGCCTCGATAACATTTTTTTTTTTTTCAACACCTTTTACCTGCATATAATCTGTTTCATTGAACAATAAGTATATAAGCCACGATGGAACGCTTCCCAGTGGTCGTCATTCGTATATTATTATTTATTGGACTATTTTGGGTTATATAAATTAGTGGCTACGGACGAAATTCCAGTTCAATTTGGATGCGTTATTTTAATCGTCTAAATCGCACGCTATTCTGCGAAGGATTAGCTGCTAACGGATTAATGCGGTTCCCGAGTCGATGAAAGTACCTTCTAGCAGAGGTCATAATTACTTTTTCAACCGTTAGGATACGGAGGTCTATATCATCGTTACGAACAAACCATATGGTGCCGCCAAAATATTTCGTAAAACACTTTGGACTGATATCTTCGTATATTGTGTTTAAATTTGAATTGCTCGTCGTTCCCCGAATTTGAATATCGTGTACATCCACACAGGTTCTAAGATTGCTTTATTTTCAATCGATAAAGATGAATTTTTGTTCGTTAATTAACGCACGTTGCGGTATTTGATATGTCTAGTTACTTTCGTTTTGCAATAATACGATCTTTGAACGTGAGCCGTTGGTCAAGGTGTAATCCAAGATGTTTCACGACACTTGACTTGGGAATTGTCCGCCCATTCAGCTGGATCGGTAAATTTTGCCCTTTTCTCAGAGTAAACAAAAACCTGTTTGGATTTTCACTCGTTAACTGCGACCCTCTATCGTTTAAGCTATTTCTCCACACGTAACAGATGGTTTTGAAGCTGTTCGGTGGCTGTGATGTTCTCACGGTGACTTAATAGAATAGCCCCGTATCATCAGCCGGGACGGAAAATTATTTACAAACAAATCAAAGGTGGTAAAATACATAAAAAATTAAAGGCGGAATATTGCTTACTACATAAGGACGAATTTAACGGATAAAACATTCAAAACACGAATTATGAATATAAACGGAACAAAAATTGAAAAAGATTAAACTTTTACATTAAAAAGGAGGTCATTATTATTCGGTATTTGAAGAGTAATTATGTTTATATTTATTTTTTATAATCATTTTCAGTTGTACCTATTCGTTAAGTTGTCTTTATTATAGGAAGCCAAGACGTTGTATTTTCCAGTGAATTAGGTTTATCTTTATTCTTTATTTAGATTTACTGATTTCATTATTATTGAATGATTTTATATAATCAAACGCAGATAATATAAGGAACATATAAAATCATTCAATAATAATGAAATTGATAAATCCACATATGCCGAACATCTAATAAAAAATAAAAATAAATCTAATTCACTGGAAAATACAGTAACAGTCTTAAGGAAACTTAATGAATATAGCTGAAAATTATCATATAAATAAATATAAACATACAAATGATTACTCCTATAGCATTGAAAATGCCGAATAATAATAATAATCAAATAATAATAATAATAATCCACTTTGTAATATAAAAGTTTAACTCTTGCTTGAATTTTTGTTTTGTATATATTCTTAACTCATATTTTGAATATTCTGTCCGTTAAATTCGTTGCGTAGAAAGCAGTATGGCGCCTTTGATTTTTTTAACGTAGTTTACCGTCCTTGATTTATTTGTAAATAGTTTTCCGTCTTTAAACACACGCAGTCCCATTATTTTCGGCAGTGTTTATTTAATTTTCTATTTCAATACATTCTGTACTGTTAGCCGATGATATAGCTCGACAAAATGTTTCTTTAAATTGAGGTATTTTAATTTGAATTAATTGAAATATAAATTAATTTACTTATTTTCGTTTGTTAATGTGGTATTTATTTATTTTACATTTATAAGAATTTTTCTCTGTTACGAAATAGTTATTTCCGAAACCGGTAAATAAGATTTTTAATATCCATACAGAGGAAAAGGATAACAGATGATAATCAGTACGCAAAATACAAATTCCGCAAACGATAATCGTATCTCGGAAATAACATAAACAACTTAGACAGGAATGATTATCGATACACGAAAGATTATGGTTAGAAAACTTTCGAATAAGATACGCAAGAGGGGAGGAGTGGTTAAACGGTGCATTTGGTCGATTTTGCTTTGCACGGTTAAAATCGATCAAATAAATGAGCTATGCGAGCAGCTAGTACATAAATAATAATATATCGCGCCGTTATGAGAACTGCGCAAATGCACGCAATTCGCCGAGTTCGGAGAATTACGATCAGCCGTTACAACTATTGCACTATACAAAACGTGAATTCAATTTATTATCGTCGACCAAGTTCCGGATGGTATCGAAGAAGGATGGAAAAGGTTACGCGAATAACTTGCAAAATTTTAACCGAGAAGAATGCAAAAAATAATCTCTTAACTGCGAAGGAATGCTATCATGTACAATTAGAAAACGACTACGCGGTTCAGGAACAACAACCGGTTCATGTACGTCAGACGAAAAATGAAAGAAAATAGTTCAATAATACAAACTGGGAGCATGTTATCTGGCATTTAGCCATTGTACCACCGCAGAGAGCCTTCAAATAACTATCGTATCTCTATTTTAAACGTTACCGTGACGAATGCCTTTACACAATTTATTCAAAAAAAAAAAAAAAATGATAAAAACCTTCGCGATATTTATACATAAAGTATTTAAATCGATATAGGAGCAGTTAAAATGATGTACCTTTTAAAACTTTTATTTTTCGGGGGGGAACTACGGACATTAATACTCAGGGGAAGTGAAATTTTTGTAAATTTTAAGATGCGACAGCAAGATTCGAAACACGGTTCTTCTCAAAACTATAGTAATAGGATATCGAAGTGATAATACATGTAAAAATTCGCTAGGACTGAACCTAGGACTAAACACTTGGCTGAATAAGTAAAAAAAAAATCTCTTTAACAAATAAATAAATGACCGCTTTGATTGATAATCTTCATTCTTATTACAAACATTTGAACATTGAGATTTTCATAACATTATCTGCCTATCAGTCACTAGTATATTGTAGCGTAAATAAAGTAATAAAAAAAAAGTGGTACAATAGGAGAAGTACGAAAGAGAATATTATCAAAAATTCTATTTTAAATAAATTGAATTTCCAAGTTCTATCGGTACTATAAATGTTATTAAATCGTTCATCGAGAATGTATTTATTCAGTCAACTAATATCGGATCTATTACTATTTAGTAATTATATATATATATATAGTCGACTCGTATTATCCGGATTAATTGGGCGGCCAGCCGATCCGGATAGGAAAAAATCTGGATACATCGGAGATCAAGGTTAAATACTGCAAATTAAATGAAAAAATGAAAATTAACTTATCCTATAAAAGAGTAAACATGAAAATTAACTTACGGTGGTACATTAACTAGTTTTTAAAGAAGTGTGGGATTAAGGGGTCTATGTGTCTTTCGCAGCATTCTTTTCCTTGCCGAAATATCTCGCCACTTGCGTAAACAAATGATATCAGCCGGCGACACTTCTTCCTGTTGAGTAATGTACTCCAGCGCTACTGCGATCGCCTTCAATCCTTCATTGTCGGATATAATAACACTTTGAAGGGGCCTGTTATCCATATTTTCTTCAACTGGATTCTCGTTGAGTACCATGATATCCTCATCTGCCGTTTCTTCGATCTCGTCGCTGCCCATCCATTCTGTAACGTCGTCCATATTACTACTACCCGTTTCACATCTTGGAATATTTTTTATTAGACAAACAAGCTCCTCGTTGTCTTCTGAACTGTCCAAATCACATTGTTTGTCAATTTTATCTCATTTATCACTGGGTTTATGATCTAATAATATTTTCCACTACCGCACTAATGCTATAGAGCTAATCTCTTCCCATCCCTCAGATAACCCCAAGTGTGATAACATCAAGCATATCAACACTGATTTTAAAGCAACCTGACACAGTCTTCATCATTTTCAGCACTCGATATTAGTCTGGCGAGAAGGCGGCGTCGATATCTTTTTTTTTAAGACCTCTAGGATTCCTTGATCCATAGGTTGACAAACATCGGTTGTAACGTTTTCGGGAAGAAATATTGCGCCTTTATATCATCATCTTGTAACTCCTCAGTTGCCGGATGGGAAGATGCATTGTCGAGAATAAGGATTGCTTTTCTCAGTAACTGTTTGTCGGACAAATGCAACTGCGGGCACAAACTCTTTGTGAAATCAAGTTTTAAAAATTTTACAGCATCTTCATTTGCAGCGAATGTAAACAAATATTCAGATACGTACTGCACATAGCTGTGAATTGTAATAAAAGTGATTTGGCTTTTTCTTCATTTTTTTTTTTTGAAAAATCGATTCGGATAATACGGATTCCGGATAATCGCGAGTCGACTGTATATTGTAATGTGCCCATTACATGAGTTAAGGGTAAAATCCAAATAAAAATAAAAATAATTTAGATCCAAATAAAAATAAAAATAATTTAGAATAGGTGGTGTGAGTGAGAATGCGCGCGTGCCTGAAATCCTGCTGTTGGTCGGGGGAATGAAAAGGTCGATGATTGATCCCCGCTGGAACGAAGGATAAATAAAATGACCAGGCATGGATAGAAAATGAATGGTAGGTAGCAGTGAGCCGCAGTTGAGCCTTCTTAGAAGATTTCTTTGAACAGTTCCGGTCGTCCTCTGTAAAGAGTCGCAAAAACCATCTCCGTTAACAGAATTTTTTTTTTTTTTTTTTTTTGATTAATCGAACCGTCTACAGCGCGAAGTAATAAATGATCGCCCGTCAGAATCGTTGTATGAAATTTAAATTACGCAGAGATTGATTATTAAATTACTAAATTACGCGGCACCGAATTAAATTGAGTTCATCCCATCGTCCAGCACGAAGAGAGCAACCGATCGTATTCTCGGGATTTAATATTAAATAATCATTGTTCTTGCGTCGAATGTATAATAATTGTGTATTTTCAACGGCCGGCCGGTGAAAATCTTTGTAGTTATTGGAAAATAAAATATAATTTTTAAATTTCAGTTTCAAATTAATAATAATTAAAAATAATACTTTTACGTCCATGGTGTTAAAGAGACCGTGTAGTGGCCTGGGCAACTTAAACGGTTATACCGTTACAATATATATATTTATTTACGTATAATATATATACGCAAACATACACTCACTTAATTCTAAAATACTAAGAGCCAAAAATATGCACGAAAAAAAAATTAAAAATTTCGCTTCGGGGAGATGTTGCTATTTATATTTTCTGGTTTTGCCATTTTTTTAATTACTTAAATACGTCTTTCGAAAATATCTCCCCCTCTATGTTATTACGAATTATGGAATTGATGTTTAAATTCGCCGCACGTTATTAAATGGATCTTTTCTGGCTCGATGCACTAAACTGCACTGGCCCTAATACATAAATTACGAGTACACATTGATAAAGTGGTTAAAAAAGATATACCACCTTTAAGGGTTACCGAATCATTTAATAAAAATACACTAAATAGTGAAAAATAATTATATAATAATGGAAAATAATATATTTCGAAGTAATATACATAGAGGTATTATGATTATTCTTAAACAACTTTAATACTTACTAGAGCTAGCACTAAATTCAAATTGTAACAATAATTAAAAAATGGCGACGCAATCGCTCGTTTTCTATAAATCAAGTATTGGAAACATCATGCGGGTTTTAATTGTTGCTATCTGAATTTGATGTCGATTCTAATAAGAATTAATGTTACTTAAGAATAATCATAATATTTTTGTGTATATTACTCTGGAATATATTATATTTTGTTAAATAATTGTTTTTTACTTTTTAATGAATTTTTATAAAATTTTTAGAGTAAATCTAAAAATTAGTGTTTTTTTTCTTGATTTTTTTTTTTTTTTAAATATTTTATTTTACAATTTTTAGTGTAAATGAGTAATACGAAAATCATCCTACTTTCGGTGATTAACTTTATAGTAACGCAAGTCACTACTGAAACGAATTACGAAACGCGTGCTGTTAATAAAATAAAAGGGTTACGTAAACGAATAAATATTTAATTATGGGATGTCGAATGGCCAAGTACTTCCGTTCCCGGATTAGAACTGGCGCAGCCGATTAGCAGGCGCCTCTGCGAGGAAAGATTACACGGTTGATGGATTCGGCAGAATGAGTGAGCAGCGAAAAAAAAGACGACTTCAGTCAAAAAGTCGCTGACTAACGTTAAAAAAATAATATTTATTTATTGAAAATTTAAAAAAGGTACTCCCTCTGACACAAAAACAAAAAAAAAACCGACAAGTTACAAGGTGAAAAAATGTAACTGGTACAGCTAAAAAGCATCCGATAAAGAAATAGCATTGCTTCAGAGTTGACCTTGCACGAATAAGGGACAATCTAATTCTTTGGTAAAGGAATATGTACAATATTTAATTATTGTTATTAATTCGTGTAATAATCTTTTAGTCTGTATTATCGATAACTGTATTCACAAAGGATATGTTTTTCCTGAAATATCAACATAAATCAAGAGTATAATAAACGATTTTATAATTAATAATATTAATTATAACAATAAATCTTAAAGGAATTTTTCAAGATCACAAACGGTTCAAAAACAATAAATTAACTGATGTTATATCTGGACCGAGGCTTAGAAAAAGGTCTAGCAATTCACAAGCATTAATTGTATCGAAAAATTTTTAAGATACGAAATACAAAAAAAAACAAAAAAACTACCAAACTCAAGTTCAAAAAAGCGAGAAAAAATAATTTTCCAACTTTTGACGACATTGATTTCATCAATCTACGTTTACGGAAATATGAAAAATATACCCGATTCAAACAGATTTTGAATTTTTTGTGTTACATAAAAGTAAGTTACGGTACGTACGATACGCAGCATTATGATGCTCGTTAAAATAATCATTAATATAAAAATGATATTACATTTTTGCGAGCGATTCATTTTTTGTTTTAGTTTATAAAGATTTACATTAAAACAGATTTTCCTTTTTTATAAATCGTTTAAAAATGTTAAAAAAAAAAAAAAAACTGATAAACATCGTAAAAAGACAACTTTCAAAGCCAGTTTTGTATTTAAACTTTGCTATGTTCTCAAGTTCAGCGCTCTTTGAAATTTTTGCAAACTTCGGAAGTTTCGTACAAGGAACCGTATAATATGTCTTTACTGCAAATAAAATGAGCTTTCCATCCATGTATAATATACCGCACATTCAGAAAAAACAAATTTTTCCACTATCTTGGGGCATTCCGAGAATCTAGTTTTAAAATTAGAAATGCGCAAGTTCTAAATCAAAAAATTTCCTCGAATGTGCGTGTTCATAATGTAAATTTTAAATTTTGAACTATAATACTTGCACTCCGCGCTATTTTTCCGAGCTTTTTTGAAAGTGGCTTTAAGGAATAATCGTATTATCCGCAAGTAGCGAGTTTTCTCTTATTAAGATCACAGTATTCTCGCTGCATTATGGAAAGAAAAAAAGAAGGCACTCTTACACATTGGAAGCGGCAATTTGTGATAAATTTACTCGCTGACGGACTTTTAATTTCATTTCTTCACAGACTTTACAAAATTGAACGTCGCTATTTGAAAATAACGAAGTCACATTTTTATTTCTTAATCAAACTTTGCAAGTTTGTAAAAGTTCAAAAAATAACGTTCTTTTACTTAACAGCGCGAGCGCTACGCATAAAATGTTTCAATATAGAATTGTTTATCATACCGTTTGTTAAATATAAATATAGTAATTTTGCTTTTATGTCCCTTAACGGCACACATTCTCGATTTCATATTGGCCTTTTAAATTTTCATAATTTATTCGGTTTTGTGTTTATGTTGTTAATTTCATTTTCCCAGTTGAATATTCGCCTGATTAAAACGTTTCTGAGTAGTATACACAGATTATACTTTTAATAATTCGTTTGTTATGCTTGTATCTTATTTTTATTCCAAATTAAATTTGTTATATTTATGTATTTGTAATAAATTACTATATTTTATTAATTAACAAATAGGATGTTGAAAGATTCTTTATTAAATTATATTACAGTTTTCGCGCGGTGTGGAGGGATTCAAGCCCTGACCTCTGTTAATCTTAGTCAAGCCAAATACTACTTTACACGGTTTTATATCATAAGCAACAAGAAATTCCCGCAATGGGTTATTGACTTTTATTATGAAAAACAAGTTAGCAATATGTATCGTGAGCGATAAAAAATGCATCAATAACTTTCCTATACATATGCAGTTCCTATAAAAAATTCTGCATGGTCTACGGATACATCACATATCTACCGAGACACTTATTATAACCTATAGTCAATATTTTTTATGCTTATTTTTTTCTTTTTTACTTTATTTTCCCCACAACTGGACTACATATAAATTCTGTGCCAAAACGAGTTGGTTAATAACGACCTGGATCACTTAGGATTAGTTTTTACAAAATACCTAAATTACTTATGTTTTTTAACATTCTCTTTAATTACTCAAAGCTACCTGGGCTAAATATTAAAATACAATGGTCCCGTGATTTCGCATTAATATATATCGAATAACACAAACCAGTCAGTGTAAAATTCTGCCTACGCTTCTCCGTCAAAATACAAATATTTGTTGTTTTTTTTTTGTTGTTTTTTTTTGATTTTACATATTCAAAAGCTTAAATATATAATAAACTTTTCAATTTCGATTTTTTGAAGAATTACAATAATTTCAATTTACCATGTTAATTTCCTGATGATGCTTATAAACATATGAAATTACCATTTGCCAGTATAACTGATTTACACGTCTTATTTCGAAACTTTTGTATATAATGTTTTGTACACAGATAGAGTTATAAAATCTTTTCTCAAAAAATATAATCTTTAATTAAACATAAAAGCGATATATATATGTGTGTGTGTGTGTGTGTGCGAATGTATAGATATGTGTATATATTGTGTATATCTTACCGAGTCGGCGGTTTTACAGTCATATATTCCGGACAGAAGCAAAACCGAAACTACGTCCGCGTTTCCAACCTGAGCCGCTATGTGTAAAGCATTTTGACCGTTCTAATATGCAAACAAAAAATAATAAAGAAGTAAAAAACAAGAGTAACGTTAACTATTATTTTTATTTATTTATTCACGATACACTGTCTATATTCGCGAACTTCAACAAAATGAGATTTTATATACGTGTTTTATAAAGCAATTACATAAAAAAAGCAATATTACCTTGACTCAAATATGTGCGCACACGCCTTCGCAGTGTGATGTTTTACACACCCTCACTTTATTATTTTCATGTAATCACATTTTTATATTCTTCATACAGCACATACTTCGTGTTAGACACTTCATTCAGCAATTTGACACGGATATATTTATCTATAAATTATTGAACTCTTTATCAGTTTTTATGAAATATAATTTCATACACTTTTCAGTTTGTATGGCATTTTGTGTTTAATAACTTCATATTAGGTTAAATCATTTTTCCACTTTAATATCATATTTCGTAACAATTTTTTTTTAAAAATTTGAAGAAAAAGAAAAGCTTTACATACCAATACTTTTAAGTATAAATAAGCACGGAGCGGATATATTATAATAAAGTATTTGCTCGCGCTCAGCTAACTATTTTTCGTCTGCATTAACAAAGTGTACAAATGCAGTATCATAATAGATAAGTAAATGATCCGGGAAAATTATTTTTAAATGGGTTCGTGAAAATTTTAACTTCTCCTAAAATCGAAAAATGCACATATTACTGCTCTATCTGTTTGGTTGTTAACATTTTTCAATGTTCGTAGACAACTGTGCACCCTATCTGATTGCCGGTAATTTTCTAAATTATCTAGATCGTGCTATAAACACCGTATGATATTTTGTAAGCGAACAAAGTCGCAGCTGGATAGTTTATTATGTAACGGCGATAAATCATTAATTGGAAAAGGTACACACACCCACCACATTACAATAGTCAATGTTACCGACGAAGCGACTACCTTAAATATCCGTTGACGATGGCCAGAAACGAAAGAGAAACAATAGGATTCGAAAGTCAGCACGGACTTATGACGACTGCTGTAAATTAAATACCATTACGAACGAGTGCCATAAAATTCTGCTTCAGGTATACACCACTATACATCATCACCATTCATATCTGAAGCAACTGCGAGAATACATTATTTATAATAACTTTACCAGCACTACGAAACGATACTGTAAATTCAATCTTATCCTCTTGTCCAATGACTGCACAAGACATGATTTATCTTTACAAACGAACAAGCAAGATAACACAGTATGCACGGATTTTTCCTATGTCAACTGCGTGCGTACATTAATATTATTACTATTATTATTATCACCCAAAGTGAAATAGCTCAGCTTCCACGAGCAGCCGGCTGCGGTACAAAAAAACTTGTACAGACCACATTCAATTTTTAACATCCGAAACTACATCTTCGCGCAGATACCAAAAAAGCTGCAACTTCATTCGTTGCCGGATTACCTTGATCAATAAACGAATTCTGCGCACCGCTTTATTTTACAAATTAAAATGACCGAAAATACGTTTAAGCTCCACATTTTTCGCTTTGCAATGCACCGCTGTGTACGATTTATTGACGTTTTATAATCGAGCAAATTATTCTTCCGCATAATTATCTTGTTCTCCGTATTAAATCTACAGATTTTTTCTTTCTGGCCTCAAATTATAAAAAAGGCGAGCCATCAAAGCTTACAAAATCACATACAAATGTAAAATTCGAGTTATAGGTTCTCAATTAGTTGTTCACTCAGAGCAGTCTCGCTGGATAATTCCGCGACTAACGATTGAAAATGTGAAAAAAACCATGAAACATTAAACAAAAAATCACCAAAATCCCTAGACATAAGCGCAAATGTATAATTCAGTGCGTAAGTTATGCACGACTATTTAAATGCCCATTAAGAAGGAAACTTTGACAAGTCCGTATCTAAAGTTAAAAAAAGCGAAAAAATTCCGAAAAAAAGCTAAAAAAAATGTACAAATGAAATTTGGTACGTAAGTTAACACAAACTATTAGATGTTCACTAAAAAAGGGAGTTTGGAAATTTCGCATCTAACGTTGGAAATGTTGAAAAAACCAAAAGTACGAAAGAAACAAAATTTAATAATATTTGAAAATTCTTTAAAAAATTAAGGAATTGATAATCCAAGATAGATACGTTTTCAAGAGATGATATAAAGGAGTTATACAGGGCCCTACGAAAGCAAATTGATCTTTTAATAAACTTAAATATTAATTTAACTGCTTCTTTACGCTTTTCAGTTTTAGTTTTTTGAATAATAATATACGACTGTCAGGATATTATTAGCACTATTAAATAAGAAAATCCGTCAATCTGTACGTTTTGTTAATTTTCAAAATTTTCATATAGTACAGTTCCATTTGTATTTTGTAATTTGAGTGGTACACTGCGTTTAATTTATATTAGTTCGATCCCAACCGTTTATATATTAATATTTTACCCGACATAATCGTGTACTTAATTTCGGTTTAATAGCATATTAATTACGTCGGTTTTACAAAAATACATTCTTGCAAATAACAACATGACAAAAATATACGTAAAAGTAGGCCTTTTCGATTTCAATATATTTACTTATAATTACCGCTGCAAGCGAAGTTGCACTTAATACAGAGTTCGAAATTATTTTAATCGGTGGAACAAATGTTTCTTATGAAGCAGTTAATATATCCATTGATGGCGTGTGCCTATCCTGCTCCGAATCTTATTTTGTGAACAGCGACGTTTCAGTGGCCGCGCAAATTTGAACTGATATTATGCGTCGTTTTCTTCAATAGCTGACATAGAGATTTTTAAACCATCCACTCAGACACGGTTCAAAGTGCCCTGCGTTACTAATCGTTGGTATTTGTATGTCTAGACTTACCGCTTACAGAACTAGCATCGAAATCAAGGGAACACGAGAAATATTCCCTCTTATGGGCTCCATGAGAACGATGGTTACTCCCGTATCATAAACGTATCCACTTTCCCGCTATTGTAGGTCCGGTTTAATTGTATGAGCGGCCATATGAATTTCATTGACACGTAAATTGGAAGAAATAAGTATAGTTAAAGTGCGCATCATACTTCTTTCGCTTCCATTATTGGACTAACAGCTTTAGTTTTTGAAATATCTTCTCGATGGAGTCTCTCTTTAAAACAGATAGCTTCTTTGCTGATTCATAATTTCGTAATACCTAACCTAACGACGAGATCTCAAAGTAAGTAAAGTAAAGCAAGTCCCATACCCTTAGCGGGTCGTCGGGGATTGTGAAATTAAGCTTTTCATAATGTACTAAGTCCAACAGTACTAATGACAGTAGGGGGAGGGCAGTTTCTTTCTACTTGGGATCCGCCTTTACCTTCCCAGCTTGGTATCCAATTCTATTTCAGATTAGGTATAAGCCTGGGAGCGATTCGGATCCGGACCGAGACAAGCCTCGAACCCGTGTCCTCTGATTTAGTAGCCAAGCATTTTAACCACATACCCCTTATAATTTTACATTCTTCTATCATTGTCCCCCCTCAAAAAAAAAATTACACCTTGGCTTCTTTCATTGATGTTTCCCGTACTTTTGATAATGTTCACCTACTAAATCTAAGGAATAAAGTGACAGCAAGTAACATTCCAGTTCAGTTCACTTGCCCTCGTTCTATCTACTTCTCCTCTCCATCTCTTTGAACTTCAAAAAAGGTTTTCCGTGGTCTTCTTCAACGTTTTTCCCTCGGTCCTTCTATTTTTAATATTTCTACTATTAATATTATTTCTTTTCCTTTAAATTCCTTTTCTCTATTCTCTACTAATAACATCCTATGTTTTACGCATGGTATATTAGTAGTTATAGAAGCACTTAATTCATCTCTCATTATGCTGGAATATTTTCGATTTCTCCTTCCAAGACTCCTTACATCGTATTTACTCTTCGACCTTATAATTCTGCTGCCGTTAAGTTCTCCTTTAACATATCTTTCTCGAGTTGATTACTTCTGTTATCTTGGTATCTTCTCGTTCTTTTCCGAACATATCAAATATTTTTTCGCTTCTTCTATTAAAAAATAAAATTTATTGGTTGTCGTCAACTAAATGGTATGACGATCCCTTCATTCTGATTTTTCTTTACAAGACTATTATCCGTTAAAAATTTGATTACTATTCTTATTTTTGTGGCTGCGCCTGCAAGCTCGGATTCTCTAAACTAAATATAATCTAAAATGTTTGCCCTTCACCTCTTTCGGTGGGGCGCTCTGCTCTGTATTCCAGTTTACTGAAGCTTGGGCATTCTGTTGTTTCTTATAGCACTCTTATATCATGTCTCTTCCTTCCCATATATTATTCCTACTATCTCTTCCTTCTTATTAGCGTATTCGATCGGAGGAATTAATACATATTCAACATATATGGACAGTCTGGAGCTTAAGTAATTCGAAACAGGATTATTACAAATATAAATTATTCCATTATTACGAGAAAAAAAAATTATTTTTTAGGAAGACGACAGATCGAAGTTTAATACATCAAATAATAATTAAGAGATTACATAAATGTTAGAAGGAAAGCAAGAATGCAAACTAGATATTCCTATAAATAAACGGAGACAGAAAAAGATTGAGATAATCAGCTGTTGTAAACAAAACAGAGATCTGTTCTACCCATTTCTCGATATTCCTTTCAAATAACGATTACGGTATAAAATAAGAATAGACATTTGCGACGTGCACTTAACAGTTCAATCATCAGTAAGAAACAAACGAAAATGATTAATATTAATAATCGGTTAATTTATGTTTTCTTTTTTTTGATTTAAAATGCGGTTAGCCAAATTTAAATATTATAAAGTAATAGTTTTCCGTCATTTAAAACATAACATAAATTAGTTGAATTTAGTTCTGATATCTTTCTTTTTCTATTCGTAATTCACGAGTTTATTTGGTGATATGTTCTTTGAAGTTTATTATTTACGGTTTTGATTATATGTAGTGATCGCATTCGTTGTTTGTATATATATATATATATATACACATACATATATACATACATAATATATATATATATATATATACATACATATATACATACATAATATATATGTAAATACCTTAATTTTATTGTTAAAAAGAAATCAAACTCAATTATATTATAGTCTCAGGTATCATATTTTTTTTCATTATAATGTAATAAAATAATCAAATTTGGAGATTGTGAAACAATACTTCGATTCCTTAACAGAGCTTTCTAGGTTTTAAAAAAATTCGAAAAGCAGCAATAAAGTCACAAAAATTTTTAAACACATAATGATACATATTCACAGGAATGCTGAGTGAAAAATATATACGATATTAGAAATTTAAAATTGAATATCTTTGTTCTGAATTTAGTACACGCATTATGTAAATATAAATTGCGGTTACCTTTAACTTAACATACGAAATAACCCTGAGCGCATGAATGAGCTTGTTTTCCTTTTGGTTTTTGATAAACGATACTTTTCTGGAATTTTATGCATATCAGTTGGTACCTTTTATATTTAATTTGTACAAGTTTTAATTTATATTCTACCAATAGATAGTAGTTATAAAGTTGTTTCGCTACATGTTCATTTATTGTTACCAACCAGTTAATTTGTAAATCGGAATTATTATTTATGAATAATTTTTCAAGTATTATTTGTGTTCCTGAGATATTAATGGTACGTAAAATCCGTCATTTTTACTAAAGCAACATAATAACATTTAAAGGTAGGGTATGACATTATATAATTAGGTTTGTACAGTGCAGAATTTGTTTCCCTGATATTTCTTATAATATAGTCTACGTGTGCGCTTTCCGCGTTAGTGTATTATTTATTTTCACTCGTATTTAGGCGTATTTAGATTCGCAATTATTTTACATCCATTTATACGATTGTCAAAGTTAAATTATGTAAACTCTAATTATAGTGTAGTTTTATCTTTAAAATGTCCATGTCGACTGAGTGTTCTTATATATACACACACAGCTCTAGACTTGTCTACTTTGATGATGAATCCTACGAGTACTTTGTCATGAGCCCAGCATGCAAAGGCGATTAAGTCTTTCAGAATTTTTAATTCGACAGCATACATTTTTATTTACGGCGGTGAAGTTATCGACAGAAGCATACATTTGTGAATTCTCAACATGTTTGTATACGTTAAAAACAATGTTAGAGATCTCTGTCGAATTTTTGTGTTCGGGTTTTCTTCGCGACTAAATACATTACTCACTTTAATTTTAATTTTTCGGTCTGATAAATAATCGATTAATTCAATACTTAAAATTTGCTTAAGTGAAAACGAAATGTCGCGGAAAAAACCTGTAAACTCTCTCAGTTTACACACGGATAAGAAACCAACATAAAAATATCGTGTTTTCAAAAAACAAATAAGCATAAAATTAACACAATTGGCTAATTAGTAACAATTTAAAGCTGCTGGTGAGCTTCCTTCGAAAAAAACAACCCAACGCTTTTAATTTTAAATTAAGATTTTACCTTATTATAATATGAAAGCCAGTGTGGGAGTATAGCTTGCTTGTATTACCTAACAGCGGGAATTAAAAAAAAAAAAAAAAAAAAAAAAAATTGGAAAAATATGTTAATGCGCAGTTTGATAGGTAACACGGATATGTGGTTGGGACCTTGACTTGGTCAATAATATAAAACTATTTATACCACCTAAAATTTATATAGTGGTGTACCATCTAGCTATAAAATAATCCATAACCTTGTTGGTCAGCTACGATAGCCAATTGTAAGTTAGAGAGAATATTTTATATAAAACTTTTCATTTTATTCAGTCCAAACTATATGTCTTCATCTAAATGCCGCTCTTCCTAACTTTTCTTATACTAATTCCTTTTGCATTCCTTTTTGTATCACTTCAATTTCCGAAACATACATGTTTATTAAAAATAATAATAATTTTGCCGCTGCCTATATTAACAGTGTAACGTTCACGGATTAGTAAATTCCTACCGTCAAATGAAAATATGAAAACAATCCGTTTCCTAATGTAAACATAAACTGGTTTTTATTTGCCTATTCGAAGCATTAACCCGACCAGAAATAGAGGAAATATTCTCGACTTAGGCTTACGGTGTAGTTCTGACGTGAATTTACCTGAGCACACAAGTGTATGGAAATTTAATATGCCAATCTGTTTCTTCTCTAAGACCAATCAGCCGCATTCATAAAAGAATTTCCGCTTTCTTCAGTCATAAAACGGAACCATTAAATGAAAAAGTAAACACAGTCTAAATTCCGTGTTGTTGTTTTTTCTTTCATAGACGACGATGGGCACACCAACTCCGTTGGTTTTATTACTGCCATTTCTGTTTATTAGTAAAATGTTATTTCATATTGTCATTTTCCGTTTACTTTCACTTTTTTTTTTTTTTTTAAAGCGAATAACTTCTAGTCCACGTTCATCAACACTTTTTTTTATTTATTTATCGAACAAATTCGTTTCTTCTTTATTGGAAATTAAATAAAATAAAGTTGAGTATTATTAATTGCCGAAATAAACGTATTAAACATTTTTTAAAAATTACAAATCATTTAAGACTTATCAATATACGTATTTTTCTAATGTTTCCCGAAATATTTATTATGATAGCGTTTTCATTTGAAAAAGCGAATGCCATTTTTATTTCCTCTCTTAAAATCAGTTCATAACTAATACAAGCTAAATAATGGGTTTCGCATAAAATTTTGATTGGTTATTTCGGTTCCTAACTGACTGATAAATTAAATCTGCCCTTTTCACGACTACTTTAAGGAGAACTGTTAGTTGTTGTTCTTTTAATTTCATGATTTATTATATAAATTGATTATGCTAGTTCAGTTTTGTATTTAGAATATTACTTTTTTTTTGACTTTGGCGAGAACGAATCGGCTTATGAATAAATTAATAAAACTAAAATTCAAAATAATCATATATCAATACTGCAATATATGATATATCCATATAAATAAAAAAATATATATCGATTTTAGTCTATCGCAACAGCGAACTTAAAATATACGAGGAATAACATCTCGCAGAACCCAAATTCAAAGTAAGTTCTTTTGAAATTCCGTATGTTTTGAGCAACAGAAAAATGTGTAATCCCGATCTTCTAGGATGTCAGCGTCGGTAGGATGCGAAAAATTCATTACATACGAAAGTACACTCAGAAATAGAGGCGCCGACAGACAATGATAATTAAGACAGAACTCGATGACAGTAACGATATCATTTAGCGTAGTGAACGAAACTTGCACCGCTGTCAAAGCATCATCCCTTACGTTAAGAAACCGGTTTTAAGGATAAATAGAGCATGTTTCCATTCGCAAGTTCCTTATCAATGATACCTGCCCTGGGATCCAAGAAAAATAATAAGTTTTCCGTGTCCATATACAATTTCTGGGAATAGTCGATAACTTTCTGAAAAAGTGACATACGACACCGAGACAACTTAAGGAGACAGGAACAATTCTCGCCAGATGAACAAATAAATTGTAGAGCTTTCGTCATGATGAAGGTTTCAGCTGTAAAAATCGAGTACTCAGAAGAAAATGTAAAAATTTGTGTAATGTTTTTACTCGGGAACACCGAATCAATGAAACCATATACATCATCTTTAGATCCACTGGTATATATATACAAATAATTAGGACATTTATCCTTAATCAAGGAGACGTGAGCTAGGTTCGACGCTGAGCAAGCATATGATTAATGATTGTGTACCTTAAGATCAACGAACGGAACTGGGAACAAAAACAGTTGAAATTGAATTTGGAGAAAGCTGGAGGAAGACGGGTACTAACAGAGGTCTATGCGAACAGAAGAATTCAGCTGAACCAGTTGATATTGGACAAGAATTATTGGAAAACCTCTAACCACGAATGATATTGTTTGGATAATATTTGTTTATTTGTAAATATTTGTTTATTCTTAAGCAATATTCGTTTAATCGTAAATAATATTCTTTTATTTATAAATAATATTTGTTATTCAAATATAATATATCGAAAATTTCGTTTATCGATAAGTCGCATTTCATATCGATATGATCTGTGGCAACTAATTTAAAATTGACCGTTGACCAACGGTTAAAAAACATGGCCGATTTTTGTTTGTTGTTCTCTCGTTCGTTATTCGTGCAGTTTACTTAAAACTAATTTCTTTCGTTTTCGATGTTATTATTTTGAATACAATTGGTTTATTATTTGTTCATCATTGTGCGTAATTGATTTGCATCCGGCAAATAAATAAACTAAAAAAAGATATTAAGAAATTTCACGGACAGTAAGTCAAAAAAATAGTAAGTAAATTTCAAAAAAAAATAATGCGCTAGCTGTTAAGTACATGTCTGGATAAATGAAATACCTGCTTCGAAACATTTCTAGGAACTTAAAATCTTCAAACAGATTGAATCAATCGATATAATACTTCTGAAAAAGTTCTATCTGCGAGCTGATTAGCCCTCTTTATTTCCAAATACTCCTCCCACTGAACAGACTGAATAACCAACCCGATGGAAGCATAGTCCTCCTCGACCGCAAAAACCTACGCCACTATGTCCACTTACAAAATAGAAAACACCACCGTAACCCTTCAAACTAGCGTTAAACTTATCACCACTGCGTTTGGTTACTGCCCTCTTAATGAACAATGCATTTCCATGACTTCCTTAATGTATTTGTTCAACCCCATTACACTCTGCTGGTGGTGGAGATAAATGCTAAACAAACCCAATGAGGATACACTGAGAGAATCATACAAAAATTTATAGACATGATTCAGCCCTTAAGTTGCCAATTTATGTTAGTTATCTTAGCAGCACAAGACCTTGCTGTCGCAGACGTCCTTCTGACCACCTACATCGGATCATAATTCTCGCCTAAAACTAGACGTTCATCTAAAAACAAGTACTCGAAGTTTCATAATTCAAACCAAGCAATAACCCATCTTGCTTAAGAACACCAAACTCAATTTTTTTTTTTTTTTTTTTTTTTAATTTAAAAAAAAAGTGCGTGGAGATTTTTCTTATTTGTTAATTATTTTTTTTACGTTAATGTGGATCTTGTATTATGTATTTTTAAAATTCCGGTTTTTTGATAAATCGTTACAATTTCATAAAATTGTGAATTTTGACCACTTTAACTGCTATAATATGTATATTTTTATTTGTAATTTTTAAAACTTAATAACGGCATTTTCAGCAGTTTTGGATTAATGTACCCTTTTAAAATATAACCGTTAATTTCGATTTGATTGAACTAAAAACCCAGAAATTATTTACTTCTAAATATCTTCCAAATTTCTTTTTTAGGCGATCCATTCTTTATTCACATACACTATATCCATATAAAATCGTAATGAGATTAGTTTGTTTCAGGTAATCGATGTATTGGAAGAGACTTTGTACGTAGCTATTGTTAAATCTACGGCGGAATCAGCATACCAGGAAATGATTCATCGATTAACCTATATATATATCAGCCTATTTTTCGCACATTCCGGATATAATTAAACAATTGTAAGCTGAAAATATGATCTTAACTAAGGCTATGGGACTCGTGAAAAAACTACTGAAGGAAGAAAGTGACACACGGTCTGGTTCAATCGGTGCGGCTTTGAGAACTAAGTTAGATGTACTTCATCGTAATCCCCCGGATTGGAATCTGTTACAATAGCGAAAATTTTAGATGGCGTTTAAAATAAAAATTAAATCTCTTATACTTGATTTGCAGTAGCCGTATTTAAATTATTTACCGATTGTATTTTGCGATGTAGTGAAGTTGTTTTCCGCGCTGAAAGCTATATTAACGCAAGACGTAATTTTTCTGTTGAAAATTTAGAAAAATTCTTATTGTTGTTTTGAATTTAGATTTATAATTTAACGTATTTTTAATATAAATTAATATAAACAAAAGCAGATAGAGCGTGCTAATAAAAATTTGAGGCGAAAAACAAAAAAAATTTAAAATTCATTTTACTTTTTTAACATATACACTATATTATCTACGAAACTTTTAGTGTATATTTTGAGGTGTTTTTTTTTTTTTTTTTGGTGCATGTAAAAACTCTAGTTAAAATAATTAAAATTATTCGAATTATCAACATAAGCGTATTCAATATGGTGTAAATTTAGTTTTAAGCGGCAGCGTGATTGGCACTTGAAATTTCATCACGTATAATATAATCAGAAAATAAAATAAAAATCGGGAAAAAAACCATTATTTATTATCCGGATATTTCAATATTTACTGTAGTGGTGTGTGTAGCCGTACTTACTGAAGAGTCAATTCCTTTGCCAAATTCCCGATTACCTACTTGAAATAATTAAACATTATAACTAATAATTATCGTTATTCTAAAGTATAATCCAGCGATCTTTCGGTTTTTTTTAGGTGTCCCAACTCTGCTCGAGAATAATCGTAATTACAAAATGTTCGGTCGCTCTTCTTGCTATCTACATGATATGAGCGTTTCGCTCGGGATTGGTGCGTTTTAAAATAAGCTCCGAGCATAATTAAGAGATTAACATATTTGTACCATTTCCGCGAACGTAATGGAATGTACAACAGAAATTAAAATACACAAAAAAAGCATCGTAGAAATATTCCAAAACGTTAAATTAGCAAACACATATAGATAGGAAAATACAGCGCAGCAGAATTTTACATAAAAAAATTATTATTATTAATCGCGTAAAAAGTAACATTTTACGGATAATTTATTCAATTTTTTCGGAATTCCGATTCGGTCCTAATTAAAATGTATCTCTGACCGGCTAATAATTTGTTAGCCGTCCGCAGGTACACATATCTCTGCCTAAATGAAGCGATAATAATTTCCTGCCGAAACGTATTTTTACGATTTCGCTATAAAAATAGCGCGCTCAATGCAAAAAACTACTCATTCAATACGTTCGACTAGCGGCTGCTCACGCGCGCAGATGAAAGATGGAGCATATAATAAACGGACGTCTCGGCCATATAGCAACAGAAATTCCAGAAGAGATAAGCACACGCATGTCGAAATGTAAATCAATAAAATATCGTGTGCAGACACGTGTGGAGGTTTGAGGAGAAAAGAGAAAAAAATCTGGATATACGGGTTTTACAGTTTCGCCGACACTGAAATAATAAGGTGAATATACACGCGGCGCGAAGCAACCAATACGAAGGAGAAAAGATGGTTGACGAATAACTGAGATAACGTTGAAATTTGTCACGGTGTAATTCGAGGCAGAAATTAGGATGAACGGGTTAATGAAACGTGCTGTATATTTAGGTGCAGCTGCGGAAAAATCGGATCGATCGATAAAGCGACGGATAAGTAATAATAAAAGGTAAGAGGGGAATTAGACGTGGTCGCTGCGAGAAGATCCGATAATGAGCATAGGACGATGCCGTCGGTGTGCATGTAATAATCCTCGAAACGGCGAGCGGGATATAATAAACAATAGGTTGTACAAAAATTTAACATAGTTACCTTGGTAGGTAGACGACAGTTGGAGGTGGTATCTGACGAAGACGATGCTGTAGCGGCCGATGTTTGACCAAGCAAACGGACAACTCTCTGAGTATCACCTTTCGCGACAGCCTCCAGGAATTCTTCTTCCAGCATTACCTGACATCATCTGCAAAACGGATACGTGAGTGTGCATAAAAGATTGACATTAAAATCCGTTACTTAATGAAAACGCAAATAGCCGCAAATATGCCAGAACTCGTTCACTATCGTGTCCAGATGTCGCTAAATAATGATGGCGAGGTTTTATAAGCCCTCCTCCGTGGGTAATTTTGATCTGGTTTTTATTTTTACCTCTTAAAAAAGCTTTATTACAACCTCTACACTATGTACCTTAAGTAATTTACCAGCTTAGCGTAAACCAAGCATAGATATACACACCGTTGCACGTTGAAGACGATATCATAATGCTTGATACGCATATAGTATGTAATGTTGAACAAACTTGTGTTAAATTTTAAATTCTATAACATTTCCGTTTGCTAAGATCTAGAAAGATAAAAATACAAGTATATATCAATTCCATACAGCAACACAGTTAAAAATAAATAACATTATACTTATCGTAATAGTAACCGTTTTTGGGGGCATAGCCCAATTATTTTTCCACTTCCACTGGTTTTTCTAGCTGAAGATGGGCTGTGCCCCCGAAAACATTGCTAATTCAAGATAAGTATAATGTTATTTAAACCGTTCCGCTATATAGAATTAATATATTTTTATCTTTCTAAACTTGTGTTACTCGTAAATTTATTTAATTAACTTTTTACTAATTCATTCCTTCAACTGAATTTTTACACATAATAGCGTATTACCGATAAAGCGATCCGCACAACACAAAAAAAAATTTCTCCGAAATTCTGCCGAATCAGAATGTAACAGACGTATTTTAGGAAAACTTAGTCGGATACATTTAGAATAGGATATCAGTTAAATGAGATATGCAGAAGCAAAATTGTATAACTGATAGAAGATAATTATCGCCAACATGGCTGCACTAATAGAGACTAATTTAAAAAGTTTTAATACACTTACTTATTTTTCTTTTTTTTTTTTTTTTTTTCGAGTCTTAAAACTAAAACAATTTTCCCAAGAATTTATGCAAGTCTGAAAGAGTAGATACTTCTATTGATATCACTTAAGTCCAAAATGATCGGCGAATAACGAAGGAGTCAAATAAGCCAAGGTTAAACCTAAATTTAGAAATACGAACTAAATTTAAAACCCCCCACAAATTGATTGTAAAGGGAAACGAATGAACTTATTACAAAGTCAATTTTTTTCACCAAGTTACAACAAATTACATTATTTCTCTAACAAAAATTACGGGTCTTAGTTTGATCAGACAAATATCACATCTTTCTTTTTCTCTTGCAATACTTACAATAAGTTATAATTTAATTTTAGGAAAGTGTATATTTAACATTATTTTGAACAATAATTTTAAAATTATGCGAAATTTTGACAACTGTTTATTTTAATTTAACTAATTACAAAACGAAAAAAAAAAAAAAAATGTAAAAGTCCTAACACACTAAATAATAATAAAAAATATATATTTCGTAAATTTTATTATTCCTCTCAAGGTTTCATATTTTTCTAATCAAAAGAAATCAGATACACACACACACACACACATATATATATATATATATACGCATATAAAAACAATTATACAAAAAAAAATTACCATTATCGAGCGTTTTGAATTACCCGAAATAAAAATGGATTAAAATGCTTGAAAAATAATTCAATTTTGGGTGATTCTTAAAACACACAGTAAAAAGGCTTAAGAAAATTGGGCACGATTACCGGTTTAATTCAGAAAGAAAAATGTGTTCAAAAATGTTATTACAGCATCCTCGATATCATTTGCGAAAAATAAAAATGGAGCTTTATGGTCCACTGATTTTTTTTTTTTTTAATATAAATTATAAGTTTAAAACAATGAAACAGAAAACCATGAAAAATACACGAAAAATGACAATATTATTGTGAACGATGTAAAAATTAAAATAATGTTTCGTAAATGAATAGAAAATTGTAAATTAAAACGAAGTAATCCGTGTTAAATTTGAAATAATCTAGAAATCTAGAAGAGTGTTCCTCCTAAATTAGCTGCACGAAAAAAGGCGGAGATCTTAAACCCGTAAATCGTGACCCACCTTCATTTCAAAAGTAAAGGATTTTTCAAAAATAAACGAATTAATATATTACATTGGGCACTGTAAATTCCACTTTAAATGACAATCGTTGTTCGTTTTTGTGAGACAGAGAGGGGATATCGAAAACTATGTTTAATATTTTCAAAAATGCAGTTAGTTTCCTTCGTTCATATTTTGTGATTTATTTACATATTTTTATTTAATCTTTTTCTTACTTTTGTGAAGGTTTCCATCCCACCGATGTTAACTAGATGAACTAGTAAGTAAAGAATAAAAGTGTCAATTAAAACAAAAATAATGGAACGATAGTTGTCCAGCGCCGGCATATAAATTAAAAATAACGACTTCGTTAAATACGACACATTTCGTCGAAAAGTGTCTATTCATTATTCAAATAAGTATTTGAGTAAACTAAACAATTTGTTGTGGTTTTTGATGACAAATTTTTGAAATATTTTAAGGCTCCATTGTTTTCTCGTTTATTTTCTTTTACTCGAATATATATTACCTAAAAAACGGGTAGCGGTATTTTAAAATTTGTAAACTATGAGTATATACAACAGCACTTGAAACATGATATAGAGAAGTCCTTCATACATTAACAATGCGTACAAGCCAATAAAATATTTAAAAATATTTACGCTGACAACACCTAGTAACAGTTTACAATGAACTATCGGAAATAGAACGAATGATTCGGTCTAACTTAAAGTAAACTCCCAAAGTGGCTGAATAACGAAAGAAAAACTAAAATTTTCAAAAACTGATGTGGATAAAACCTAGCAATCGTTATAAAATATTTGATTTTAATATAAAATTACGTAATCTAAATTATCTACACAATCACAAAGAATACACGTGCGTCTTTGTAACGTAATTGAAACATTTAAAAATTATAAAAATTTCGACGACATACTCGACACTGCATTCAGCTGGAATGAGCAAATTAAAAAGCTACACGCTTGCAGATACTTAAACTTTGACGAAACTAAAATAGTGATTTATGACGTTCTGTGTCAGTCACGCATAAATTATGCTTTACAAACACAGACAAACGCTAGAAAAACCAACAACAAAATGATTTCACATGCACACACACAAAAAAAAAAGAAAACAGCCGTAAATTGCGTACTTATCATTATCAACATTAAACCGAGCTTCTGATTGAAGACAAAAGTCTATGGACCTATTAGTAGCGCATAAGTATTACTACTAAAATATTCGCGGATTGGGAACAGTCATTCATTTTCTGCAAAGTGGAGGGAATTCTCAAAGGAAAGATTAACATAAGCGAATTTTTACGAATGCGTTAAAATTAAGCAAAACATAACAATTTCTTATATTAACACCAACGACTACAAACAGAGAAATACCAATTAACGATTATTATTTACATATTTTTAATTCCAACCTTTTCTAATTTTTTGTTTTTACATCTTTCGGTTTTTGATTATTTCCACTTGATATATTGAAAGTGATAAAACACAAATTACACAAAACAAAATGTTTTATACTATAAAAATATTATTATTTTTACTGTTATTTGTTATTATTTATTATTATACTATCATCGCGATCGTTACTATTATTATTATTACTATTATTATTATTATTATTATTATTATTATTATTATTATTATTATTATTATTATTATTATTATTATTATTATTATTATTATTATTGACAAGAAGAAAAATACATTTAGAAACAGCGATCATTAATTTTTTCTGGTTTATGAATTGGAACATTGGTCGGCTCCCTTTATTTCTGTAAATAAACCGTAACGGTTGGTCATTGCCATTAAAAAAATATGATTTAAATTTTTCAAAAAACTTCAACGATTGCACCGATAATGGAGTGATATAGCGCAATGATGATGGTAGCGTAATATGAGCGGAATAAGCCGGGTGCAAGGGATCCAGAGGAAGAAGCTGTGTTTACATGCGACCAATTTCAAGATGTTTGTCACGCTGCTAAAGTCTTAACGTTTTCTTCTTCGATGTAACGTACTTTCACGAGTCTACAACGCGTTACACTATCCATTAAGTCGGAGGCTACTGTATAACCGACGCACGGCTGGATATAATAATGCAGCATGGCCTCCTACCAGTATTTAACCCAAATTATACTTATCTCTTTCCTTTACTCGGCCAGTTCCTTCAACCGTATTCAGAAACATCACCATCGTTCGCCGCTGTACTCATCAAATATAAATTACATCGGCAATCATTTCGCGCAATTCGTCTCCGCTGGTCTTTTAAAAAAAAAAACACAAACAAATCACGACCGGATGATGCACTTAAATTCGGTCCTTTCACCGTGCGATATGTTCAAATAAAAATATAAACGTTAAAAATCGAACAATCAAAGAAGAAAAATTAATAGCCAACAAATGCGAACGTTCGAAATGAAGAATATTTTAAATAAAAATACCGATTAAGTCAGAAAAACTAATCTGGAAATATCTGGTTTCTATGCCAAACTAATTTAAACACGAGAGATTAAGAAATTGCCTTAACTCGGGCGGACGCCAACTCGTATTTTAGCGTACGTACGAAAATGCGTCTCCGAGTAATTAGCCAACTCGTAACCGGGGCCCGAGCAGCACTGGCCAACTCGTAAGTAATAGCCGACCGCCAAGATACACCCAACACGAGTATTATAAAAACGAATCATTTCGCCTAGGGTTTCTCAACTTATTTTCTTTACCCTGTATACCGGACACCGGCCTGGCAACGTGAAAACTCTTGTTTATTTTCTCCGGAGCCGGTTAAAACTCTTAAATGTCGAATTTCATTGAGCCCTATCAAAAAACACGAATTATTATTCATTTACAGAGGAAAATATTAAATTATTAACCGCATCATCGCTACTGCTATTTTATTTACATAATTAAAAATGAAAACAAAAAAGAAAAAAAGGCTATTTGAATTTCACACAACGCAAGTTATACCTATTCATGTGGTATTTTCAAACTGTCCGTATTAATAAAGCAAGGCTCATTTATTGTGATTTCGATTGTTCCTTTTCACTTTTTTCCAAGAAAAGTAAAGAAGTTCATTCGTATTTTTTTAGAACACAGAGAGGACGTTTAGCATCCGGTTTTGGAACGATTGAAAAAAGTTTTCCAAATGAAATGAAATTCGGCTGAATATGGAAAATAATGAAAAAATTTTAAATTTCTTCCGAATGATAAAATAGCCTTGATATTGTACTAGTTAATAACAAATACACTTGTGGATTATTTGTCAGTGAAATAAAACAAAACCACTTTTAACGCCGAGTTCGACGAAGAAAAATAAAATAAGAAATTATTATAATCCGGTAACTCTAAGAAAATAACAAAGAAATCATATTGTATTCTGATCCAGATATGAATCATTTACTCTATACTTAGCGATGGAGCTTCCTTCATATCTTCCGTTTCTTTTAGAATTAAATTTTTATTTACTATATTAATATCTACCATCACGCGCTCAAAAATAAAAAAAAAAAAAAAACTAATTTTTATTTTTTCAACAGTTAAATGCGATTGTAAAAAAATGTAGTATACGACAAAAAATGTTGCTGAGCAACAATATGTGCATTACATAAATAAAATTACTTTTGTCGTGAAGGTTTTCATACTTTTTTAAAATGAATACTGGAGTGACCGTAAGTGATTTATCGATTTTTACTGATGGAGAATAAAATGATCAAGTAATAGTTCACAGTCAAAGCACGATAAAAGAAATGTTGAGAAGCACTGGTCCGGGGAGATTATCAGGCCGTCGTCGCCGATGAGTTGGCCTATGTGTTAGGGTCGCAAAGAAATTACCCGGTTTTCTTTTTCGGGTTACGATTTAACGTGTCTTTTTCGTAATTACCTTTGATATTTAGTTTTACCAGTTGGCCAATTCCTCCTAACTCGTTCGTTATTCTACATTTTTTAAGAAAATCTGTTTTCTACATTTTTTGTTGCCGAATTAAACGTTGAAATTGAGCTACATCGCAAACGTACAAACTCACCTGCATGCAGCAGTCAAAACTTACTTTTGTATTCAGTAGCTGAAGCTAAACCTGCAGAGCGACTTAAAGTGATATACTATGTAATATAACTTTTTTTTCACGATTTTAACAAGTTAAATATAGTCAATTCCGTTTCATTATGGAAACATATTTTTTTTTTTTAATTTTTAAAAAAATACTCTTTCCCGCGCGACATTTTTTCTTTTTACTCGATGTAATTTATTCCCGGTGCAGCCAATACAGAAAATACAATTTTAAAAGTACATGAGTTTAAAAGAAAAAAAAAAAAAAAAAAAAAAATACTTCAGTAAAAATTATTTACTAAATCACTTCTTTAGATTGTCCCGAGGAACAAGTTTACCGCCAATTCCCCTACATATTTATAGTCACAAAATAATGCACATATACAACATGTATGTGCATGACAAACGTTTTTTCCTTTTTCAAACGTTAGATTCCCGCAATTATCAACTTACACGGTAAAATTTATAGTAAAATAAAAATAATGTGTACGTTCCTTGTTCTGAGCATGCAGTCCAACCAGCACCGCATTCAGCATTAAATAACTGTTTAAAATCTCGATTAACTAGGCATGTGCAAGCGTATATAGCAACAGTCGATGCGGAATTAAATTATAAATGACTACTGGATATGACAAAATTAACCAAATAATTTACATCGGCATCGCGAGAAGGAAACCAGTTTCTATTTATTTATTATTCTAAGGGAATCGTGCGGAAAATAAAACTTATATACCATAAAATTCGTTTGTTAACTCGACGGTTTTAATTTTCGCAAAAATTCAAAAAATACATTTGCATCGAGCAAAATCCTTAATCTGTACATCTACCGTTGCTGTCTTTGCACATTGTATCGTTCCAACTCTCAGTGTAGTATTTATACTAACTTTTCCCTTCCATTATGCTTGTCGGTGATGGTAGTCCTTCACTGACCGGGCTCCAAAAAATGAGAAGAAAAAAAAATTCCTAATTTGGTTAACTTTTAACTATTTACAGATAACCTTTCTTTAATTTTTACCGACATGTGTACACTGTTTACGACTTCTTGCCGACAAGGCGTGTAAAAGAAAAGTACTTAAACTTCCGAATGATTCCTGAAATATTTCGTCTAACAAGGAGAGGTCTGCGGATCACCGATTTCGATGAAACTTCGCAGATCGGATAGAAGATCATGATGAATATATGAACTGTGTAAAATATTAGAGTGGAACGTTTTGATTTACGCGAGAAATTCAAATTTTTAAAAGCCAAATTTAACGGATGATACACATAGCCGTTTAGACAAAAATATGCAATAAATTCCAGATCATGTTTTTATTTATTTTATGCAAATGGTTCGAAAGACTGGTTATTCCAAAATGAAGTATATTAAACAAAAAAATTATTAAAAAACAATAAATTTAAAAAATTCAATTTTTAATTTAATAAAAATTTAAACACGTCATTTTATTACATTTATATACTATAAAAACACAAATTATGACGTATATGTTTTGTGGTGTAGCGGTAAAAGTGACGTCTATTTGTACATACTTGGAAATAAGTTGTCCGGGTTCGAATCCCCCCGTGGGTTGTCACGTAGTAAAATTTTTGATTCCTATATTTTAAAATACTAATTTTTAACTAATTATTTCAATTCTTTATACATAACTACATAAATATAATAAAGCGTAAGATAAATATGTTTTATACACAACGAATTCATTATATACATATGTATATAAATATAAATAAAAAAATATACTTATCTACATATAAAATAAGAGAGTTGATGAATATCAGTTATAATTAAAATGCTACAAACTTAATTTTTATTTAAATAATTTGGGGTGACATAGATCGTAAAAACAAATAGAACAGCAATTCCTGCGACATTTACCGCAGCATATAAATGAATTATTACCACAAGTGCAAATTTAATTTTTCATTTGAAAAACAACAAATTTCATTTACATTTAAAAATATTTCATGTTTATCTGAATGTTTAGAGAGAAGTCATGCACAAAAACAGTCGTTAAATAATTTAAATGTTTAAAAATTGTTATTATATTTACTATAGTTATGTATAAAGAATTGAAATATAATTAGTTAAAAATTAGTAATTTAAAATATAAGAATCAAAAATTTTACATGACTCCGCCGCGGGAATTTGAACTCGGGTATGTACAAATAAATAGGCGTCACTTTTACCGCTACACCACAAAACCTATGCATCGTAATTTGTGTTTTTATAGCATATAAATGTTTATTAAATTAAAAATTGACTTTTTAAAATTGTTTTATTGTTTTTTAATCATTTTTTTTTGTTTAATATACTTCATTTTGGAATAATCAGTCTTCCGAACCATTTGCATAAAATAAATACAAAAACATGATCTGGAATTTATTGCATATTTTTGTCTAAAAAGCGGCTATGTATATCATCCGTTAAATTCGGCTTGTAAAAATTTAAATTTCTCGCGTAAATCAAAACGTTGCACTCTAATATTTTACACAGTTCATATAGTCTTCTATCGATGTGCAAAGTTCCATCAAAATCGGTGACCCGCAGATCGTGACCTCTCCCCTAGTTAGACATTTTAATATTTCGATGATATCTGCGACTATCGAAAATTAACAAGTAAAAATTCTTAACCTTATAGCTCTTTTTACGGAATTTCGAATTGGTTTGAATCGAAAACACGCTTAACACACATATATGTAATATTTTTGCTTTTAGAAACTTTCGTTTTTTATCATCATTTATTCAAAATGATACGCATTGTACGAATTAAAACCAATATCAACATTTTGCAGCACATTAATCCGTACGACATTGTTATTCTTATTTTCGTTTATCACCAATAGTTGGAAGTCGGCATCAAAACTTCGAGCAACCTTCGTAATCGGCTGAGAAATTGTTTTTGTTTCCCTTTTTCACGGGAACCCTTTTCGATATTCTCCAAACAAAAAAAAATGTTTCCACGAGCGCAAACGCGAACCGAAGGAAGCTTCGAGTTCGTTGACCAGATTGCTGGAGAATATACTATTCGAATTACCGACTGCTACATCTACATTATATTATTTCGCATATGTATGGACAGCTTTAATAAACGGCCGAGAAGGAGAAACAGTTTATATGTAAATGTAACATCGGTTTTATCGAAAGTTGTAGCCGTGTGGCGTGTTTATTAAAACATTAAGGAAAAAATATAGAGGCGAGAAGATGGCTGCGATAGAGACACCAATTTTCTAGTCCAATTTCACCGATCATCAATAAATTAAATACACACCGTGGTGATAGTCTGGGAGCGGCCGAACACGGTAACGGCTCTATTACGCGGCTAAATAATAATTCCAGCGGCACGGGTGAAAATTGGTCAGATATCGGAGAGAAATACTCTAAGTGACTTCGCTCATCTATTCTATTCGCCGAGCAACTCTTCCGTGTGAACAATCAACATCCTAAACTGGTTTTACATGCGCCATTAATGTTACTGTTTTACGGACGTTTTCATTCTATATTAACTTGAACAAGAATTTTCGCCCAATTGCCCAAGTTCAAACAAATAAAAATGTCAACGATGTTGTTCGCTCACAACTCTGACTCTGCACAAAAACTATCTATATATATCAAACGCCAATAATCCGGTGGAATGATGCATCGGTTACGTAAACAATAATGCTCAACGTAAGGAAACTTTTATATAAATTGACAGACTATATATTTAACGTCGTTCCGTTTGGCCCCCAATTGTGGATAATAGAAACGGAGCGAAATCGAAAAAAGGTAAAATTGAATTTCAACGTATCCCGCAGTAAACGATGTCGCAAATTAACCGGTTCTGCAGATGAATACGATGACGAAGGAATTGACATTGAAAATGTACAATTCATAATCCTTTGTGCAACAAAGCCATCTCCATGGAAGCTATCGGCAAAAATAAATGTTTCTCTTATTTTCTTCTTTTTACGCTATCACTGTCCGGATTTTGGCGATTAGTAAGGCTCGTTTCACTTCATTCTTCACTTATAGCTACTTATCATCATCTCGCCATGTTTTAGTTCCCGGTATACTATATATACATGTGTACCTCGCCGATGAATATGAATTGGAATGTATTTCTCGTTTTTTTTTCTTCAATTTACATGTACGCAATAAGCTCGTATAGTATATCTGCACGACCTTAACGGAAGGTTATCATTTTTCAGACACAATATTAGCAGGACCTCATTATTATGAACGCGGTTTACCCCCGTCGCATATTAGACACTTTCGACGATACGCGAATACATTTCGAGGGCGCTTAGTTTATTTTCGAGGATTCTCGGCACCATGCAGATCCGTGAAAAAACGGGTAACAGCAAATCAGTGAAACACGTATTTATTTTTATTTTTTAAGCTCGACGGAATACTCATCACAAATAATAGTATTTTAATTACTTGGCGGTCATTTAGATTTTGATTCTATTAGATACTGAATACATAAAGGAAGCGAGGACATGCATAACGCGAGGATTAAGAAATGTAAGGATAGACGAGTATAAGGAGTAGGAAAATATTGAGCTGAAGGAGTTTAGAGAAGGTTCGTAGCAATCGAAGAACACGTGATTAGCATACAAAATTATGATCCGGCGAATAGAGAGGGCAGAATGGAGCTAGAGAGGAAGAGAAAACCGCATCAAAAAATAGGAAATAAAGAATGGTTAAATCGAAGAGGTTACGGTACAACGACGAAAGTTAGGAGAGTCTTGGAATTGCAAACTAGAAGGTGGAGAAGATTAAACGGAAGGGTCTTCTTCTTTGTTCTAAAGGTTTAGCCTTGTCGGTGCGACTGATCGTCGGCAACTACCTATTCGTACATTTTTAGCTGTACAGACACAGGCATAGTGTACTAGGCAATTGTTATATGCAACGCAGGAAAAGAAAAGACTATGATATAAAGTCAAATGTAATACTGTCGACACTACAGGTATATGCTTCACAAAATAATCAATTCATAATATTACGCCAAACATAAATAATAAAAATCGTACAAAATTATACAGAAAACATACAAATCATATTAAAAAATATTTTAAAAAATCGACTAGTTTCGACGAACTACCGACATTATCAAAATGTTAGTTAAGAAATTATGAGAATTTTGCAGACGCGATTGTCATTCAAAGATGGTCTTCCGTTTTTTTCATTTTCCTCGATCCCAACATGACCGGTGATCTAGAGGAAGCTTATTTAGATAGATGCAGAAGTAGTCGATGTAGAGACGATAAATTGAATGCGAGAAATGGTAGAATTGAAGGACGGGAAAAATTCAGGGAGGAAATGTACAATAATAATACATTCAAAGAATCGGAGATTATTAGAAATTTGTTAATGTCATAGATGGGGAATATAAAGAGTAGAACATAGTATTGCAATTGATTTTGTATCGTATATGGAAGATGGATTGAATAATTTGTAGGATTCTAAATATTGGCGAGTAGGAAACAGGAGGAAGTTTCAAACTTCTCAAAGTCCTTTGAAACCGTAAATTTAAATGCATTATACTATATCGGAAGAATGCCGCTCAGGACTTTCCAATTTTGAATTTTACTTTTCCATACCTTCATCAACTTCTTATACCAGAATTTACCTGCGCTCCTATGTTCTCCAAACCGATACAGATTTATTCTCTGCCGTTACATTAGGGTTGTTTTTCTTCTTGTATGCGACACAACAATCCTGGTTTCGTTTCAAAAACATTTATTCAAAAGCTAACATCGTAGTCAATTGAAGCTATGGTTATTACTCCGATTTAAATACCTTCGCTTGAATCGCTTATTGCGGCATTCACTCGGCAGTAGTATTATATAGAGTATCGATGATAAAACGCATTCCTGTGTGACGACTCTGTTTTCGCGACGTTTCTTATCACAGAGAATGGTTGCCATTTGATTTTCAATAATTATTGTCACATCAACTTTATCTAGTATATATAAACAACGAATGCGATAAACCAAAACCGTAGATAATAAAAGAAACCTAAAAGGATCATATCACCAATTAAAACTTGCTACATACGAATGAAAAAGAAAGATAAAATAACGAATGTGTATCGAAACCAAGTCCGGTTCATTTATGTGCTGTTTTAAATGGCAGAGAGCTACTTGTTTTATAAAATTTCAAATATGGCTGACTACATAAATCAAAAAATTTTTAATTTAAATTCAATGCTATATATACCCTTAACGGGTTTTTTTTCCCGTCCACGGTAATCGATTATGTTAAAATTATAGACTGTCATAAAGAGAAGTTTTAACTTATGTTCCAATTTTGAAGTTCATAAGTTAACCCGTTTCTGAGTTATTGCGTTATTTAATTTGATATTTTCTGAACCATCAGGATTCCGTGCATTATATACACGTATGTACAGAATCCTAAAAAAGAAGTATATCTTCTGTTCTGTTTCGTTTTTTTTTCTTTCTATTTTCAAGTTTTTTTTTTTTTTTAAAGACCACCATTAATTATTTTACGTATTTTATTAAATAATAAAATTCACTAAATGCGTTAAAGTCTCTAACCTAAATAACGCCTTTAAAAATTTATATAAATTTAAAAAAATGTTTACATATGTCTCTTTCTGTAATTTATTTCTTAAAAAAAAAAAAAAAATAGATAAAAAAAAAGTACATTTCGCAAAAGTGGTGAAATCCAGCGCAATTAATTCAAATATAAGCGATTGAACGAGTTATACTTTAAATATAGTGAATACGTTTGACGGTCTAGTAAGTTAAGTATAATGAAATTAGTGCATACCGCTTTATCGGAATAAATGACCGTTCCATCAATTAATTATGTACTTATATAAAAAAAATTATATTAATTTACTCAATAAGGGGCGCTGCTAAGATGCTGGACTGAACAAGTAACGGTAGTAGATAAAAAAAAACGCGAATGATAACATCTCGACAGAGTGCGGCTACTATTAAATTTACATATCTTTCGAGATTTGAATATTTCTTACGGTTCCTAGGAGCAGGTATGTTGATTATGAATCGTTTAAACATGCTTAGATGAAGACCAGATTATTTATCATCGGCGCTGTGCAGTTTTCACGACGGTAATCGAATACTATTTAAAATATAGTCGTCGAGAAGTTTATCGATTTCATAAATTACTACCGAACTAACACACCTGCGTAATCTATATCCACACAAAAATGAAAACTTGTAAAAAATACAGCCAAGGTCAGTAGCCTAAAAATATATTTAATACATATATATATAATTTAATTGCCGAGCCTTAACAATTTCTAATTTCCTGTATTTATTTTTTCAAATTCCGTTTTTATTTCGTTACATATGTATACTCAGTTTACAATAAAATAAAAGAATACGATAATAACACCGATAAACAAGTCTACACTTCGTTACTCGATTATAACTTGTGGTGATGCTGATCAGGCCTGGATTGGGAGGGGGGCTACAGCATCGGGCCCCGCCTTATAAAGGGGCCCCCAAGAGGCTTCCACCTCCGACATGGATGGTTAAACGCGCAATAATAGATGTTTTTCCAAACATTTATTTTGCATATAGAATATTTGTAACTATACCAATTACAAATTGTAAGGCGGAAAGATCTTTTTCGATATTAAAAAGAATAAAAAATATGTATAGATCGACCATACTAGATGATAGATTATCGGCATTATCAAGATTAACGATCGAAACAGATTTTCTCCGTTTTGTCGATTTTAACGATATTATACAAGAATTCGCAGAAAACAAAAATAAGAAAAAAGTTCATTGTTTTAAAATTATACATATATATATATATATATATATGTATATATATATATTAGCATCGAAAATTCTACCCATTGTCTATATGATATTTAGTTTTGTTTACATTAATAATTATATGTTAATTTGTGAATTCAAAGTAATATAATTTAATTAAATTAAATTAAAGAAAATTTAGTTATTCTATAAACCTGATACTTTTATCACTTTCGAAATGGGCCCCTAATATTTCCGTAGCCCCGGGCCTATCATACACTTAATCCGGGCCTGATGCTGATCTAAATGTATTTATTGTAAAAGTTTCGTGAAGCTTTAGTATCGATAATAATAAAAATTTAATATCATCAGGTTATATAACTGAGTAACAAAGTGTAGACTTATTCGATTATTATTATATTCTTTAATTTTATTGTTCAGTATGTATAATATGAAACTATAAAACATATTTAGTTAATATAGAAAATTTGAAATTAATATGAATATGTTAAGGGGCAAAATAGGTGTAGAACGGCGTTTTTGCAGTGATTTTCATGAATTTTTTTAACACATAAAGAATTTATGTGATTCATTAATATTACGATGTCCTTTATACATACATTTAAGAATATATTTTGAAATTTTCAAAAATTTTCCCCGAAAATTAACATCAGCTGCCGCACATTGTAGGTCGCCATCCGACTGAGCAGTTTGTGTACACATCTTGGAGTTTTCATCCGAAATCAATTGCACAAAGAATATACTTTTTCTATATGTGTGTCTCTTCTACGTGAACTTCACTCCCCTCAAAAAAATTGAAAATTAGTAGTTTTTAGAGGGGTGTGAACATAAAACATGACCATTTTTTCATACTTTTTTTTACAATAAAAAAAATACTCTAAATAAAGATATTGTTTAAGGTTCGAAAGAAACTATATGCCAATGTTCAAAATGTTTGATTAAAATTTTTTTAAGCTAGAGTGTACACAAATTCGAAAAAAGTCATTTCGAGAAAAACGCGTATTACATGCCAGGCGCTCTTTGTTACATTCACTTAATCGGTTATAACGATTTTACAACGAATTGGAATTTTGTTTTGAAATTTTAAGAGTATATTTTTAAATAGTTTTACAAGCGATTTATGAAAAAAAAAAAAAAAAATGATATTTTTGAAGCTTCTACACCTATTTTCCCCCTTAAGGACACAACCTAGCAATTAAATTGTACGTATGCACACACGCACGCACGTACACACACATATATATGTATATATATATCAGATAATTTTCTTTAGGCTATTGAATTTAGCTGTACTTTTTACAAGTTCTTGTTTTTATGTAGGTATCACTGAGTTTTGTGGACTTCCAAAATCAGTTTTTAATAACACTTTTAATTACTTGAAATATATCATATTCACTGTTTTTAGGATTATATTTAAAATTTTGGGACGCCCTTTTTTAGCACTGTATTTGAATATTTAAAATTTTACATTTTTTTGATCATCAATGCTGTTTAAGAATCTGTATTTCAATAATTGATTTTTTTTTTTTTTTTTTTCCACACCTAGCTGTGCTAGAGCTATCAGAGGAAGTTTTGACTTTAAATCACTTGAACGGCATTCCTTCCAGCAAAGGGATACCTAATTATTTATTCTACTAAGTCTAGTGGTTTTATTCTCCGCAACCGTCGTACTTCAGTTGAATTATCGAGCAGATTGACTGCTGTCCTGTTTGGGTGATCGTGTAATCGCATAGCATGTTTCGTCGCTTCTTCTCTTATAACGTCAGCAACATACGAAACGGTTAGATCACTGTGAAGGGTTTTATTGGATATAAACCAAGGAGCATTTGCCATTATCCTTAATATTTTATTTTGAAGCCGTTGTATTACTGCTAAATTTGTCCTGGCACTGCAGCCCCAAATTTGACATCCATATTTCCATACTGGGGCTAAAATGTGTTTATAGATTAGCATTTTATTTTCTAATGATAACTTAGAGCGGCGTCCAATTAACCAGTACATCTGCCGTACTTTTAATTGTAATTCATTCCGTTTAGTCTGGATGTGTTTTTTCCAGGTTAATTTTTTGTCAAGATGAATGCCTAAGTATTTGACACTGTCACTTGGTGGCAATATTTTATGATTGATGGTAACGTCCTTAGGTAGGATCTTTCTGTTGGTGAAAAGTACACGTTTTGATTTCTCCTCGTTGATTTTTATCCGCCACTGCCTACACCATGCGGATATTTCATTGATTGAACTTTGGAGATTGTTGCAAGCAGCATCAGGACAGAGGTTATCACAAAGTATGGCTGTATCATCCGCAAACGTCGCTACTAGGCTTCCTTCGAGCACTGGGAGATCTGCGGTATATATTAAGTAAAGGAGTGGTCCCAGCACACTCCCTTGTGGGACTGCAGCAGTAGCTGGATGGATGTCGGATACTTCATTTCCAATTCTTACTTGGAAGTGTCTTTCTTGGAGAAAAGAATTTATTAATTTATAGTACGGATATGGAAATTTTGCTCTTACTTTGTGAATAAGTCCTTCGTGCCACACCTTATCAAACGCTTGGCTGATGTCTAGAAATGCCGAGTCACAGACTTTCTTTTCCTCCAGGCTGCGTTCTATTTTTTGGACAACTCTACGTATCTGCTGAATAGTCGAGTGATTTGTTCTAAAGCCGTACTGATGTTCCGGTATTAGTTCTTTTTCAATTATAATTTCAGTTGTTCTTTTTAATATCAGCTTTTCATATAGTTTTGAAATTATAGGCAATAGCGCAATCGGTCTGTAAGATTTCATTTCAGAGGGGGATGTGCCTGGCTTCTGTATCACGATTATCTGAGCGAACTTTAGTTGTATAGGATAGTATGTAGTTTTTATCATTGAATTAAAGATATATGTTAGCATAACTAGTCCTTTGCGCGGCAGTTCCTTTAGCATTTTTGCCGTTATTAGGTCATATCCTGGAGCTTTTCTGGTGCTCATGTTTTTAATAATAGCTTTGATTTCTTGCGGAGAAGTTAGCTTTATAGGACGACTCATATCCATATTGGAGGAGGTCTGTGGTAGATTATCAGAGCCTGGAAGTGGGCTGAACACAGCGGCAAAATATTTCCCAAGTTCATCAGCCTTCTCTTTATCGCTGTGTGCCCAACTGTTATTTGATTTTTTTATCGGATGTGATCGTTCTTTGGGTCTTTTAAAGTTTCGTGTAGCTTTCCACAACGTGTAATCATGAGCCTGTGGAGATAGTGACGACACGTAATTTTTAAAGCTATCGTTCTTGAATTTGGATAGTAAGATTTTAACTTTTTTCATTTGCTTATTTAACTTCGTTTTAATTGATGGATCTCTGTTAGATTGCCAAATTCTCCTCAGTTCTTTCTTTTTTTTTGCTACCTCTTTTATTATTTCATTAGGGTAGTGTATTATCGGAGATCTAATTTGCTTGTTTGGTGTACTTATCCATGCGGATTTCTGTAAGATTAAGATTAAAGTTTGAAGCGCGTTTTCTATATCTTCGCCTGTCTTCAACGGGACTTTTAGGTTTATGCTCTCTCCAACTACTCGTCTGAAAACTTCCCAGTTTGTTTCCTCATTGTGTAGTTTTGGTTTGGGATGATTCTTAATTATGCTGGTGCTTAGTATTCAATAATTGATGAAATAAATTATAATTTTTGAACCGTCGATATCAAATCCGCCATGATACTTTCAAAAATTTATTTTTATTCACAATGTATCTCCTCATTAATGTTATTGTAAAATACATACAGAAAGAAATGGAATCAAATAAAATTAGATTTCTTTTACACATTGCTTTAAAAAAAGTGTCTAGACAGTATATTAAGTATCTCGATTTCGCATCCTTCATAAAAGTATTCCCGAGCGTCGTGCCTATCTGCACATTTTATACAGATATTCGTAGCAACTGTTTACATGCCGGACGAATATGTACGAAAGACCGCACTTAGAACTGATTGTAAATGTTTGATTTATCGATATAAAAATGCAATCCCAAGTTGTATAGCCTGCGCGGTTCTGATAGTATAGATGGTGGTTTGCCACTGCCTAGCACGTGACTATCAGCGAATATTTAATTATTTATAATAACTTCTGTAATTTTTGTCGTCGCTTCGAATCGAACTCAGTATCTCTAACAGTATCAAAATAAGATAATTAATTTTGTCATGAAATAGTTTTATTTCTCATAGGTACTTCAAAAAATTGTTTAACTTACGAGCATCGCAAAAACGATCAATTTTTCTGAGTATACTTATAATTTTACATCTATTCTTTATCGAACACATGACGATGTAAATCGTGGAACATAAACAAAAGTAATCGCGAACGTCCAATGTGTACAGAGTCGCGTTCAAATAAACTTCGACAAATTAGAAATAGTTAAATTGGCGAATAAAATTTAGAGGAAAAAAATTTTAAACGAAAAATTCCGATTTAAAACAAAAGAAAGAACAGTGGAAATGCTATTAAGCGTATTTGTAAATTCTTTTCTTTGGGACTATTAATATCGAGACCAGTTGGAAACGTGCAAAAAAGGAATTTACGCCCATTCATCTTTATAACTTAACATTCCTAACAGAAACAATTCGGGAAAAAACACAAAAAACAAAGACAAGACCAGTTCTTCAACTATTCTCCATACAACAAAACGAGTTTTCGTCAACTCGTAAAATAAAAAAACAAAAAATAGACACGGGCACTATGCATTACGTTTCCTTTTTACCTGCTGCCGAAACAATATCACTTAAAAACGAGAAGCCGATATCACGAAAACCAGATCATTTAACAAATTCTTTATATTTACACCGAGAAATCATTTTTAATTAATCACGACGGTAATACGATTATTTCTTACGTAATTAATATATACATAAGTAGTGAAAACGATTAAGATGAGAAAAGACAAATAAAAAGCTAAGACAAGAAAAACCCAAATAATCCGCTAGAAGAAGAAAAAGGGACCTCTAACATAGAGTGGGTGATATAAGGAGGAAGATATACGAAATAAATGCATTTTATCGCTAAACTGAAAAGTGGTAAAAGCGACACCCACGACCCCCCCCCCAACACGAAATATAAATAACTGTATGATCGGAAATAAATCAGGAAACCGGTTGCGCGAGAGAATGTCGAATATTGAAATTAAAAGTTTTTGCTTTTAAATTAAATATTTATACGCAACTCATTGAAAGTGTAGTTTTTAAAAAGATACACGTTTCGGAATTTATACATTCTATTTCTACAGTGCGTATTTCTACCGCTAGTAAATATGCGTTTCGTTTATCGTTATGAACCAATAATGTCACTTACGCTACTACCGAATTACACGGATGAGACGTACAGTTTGGAAGTTGAATTGTCTCTACAAGATAACTACAGTTTGGTAGGTAACAGGGATTAAGCTAGTTATTCAACAATCGCAGATGAGCACTACAGTGATCTCCCATGAAAATTTGATACTTCAACCGTGATTATTGATTTTACTCACTTTGAATTTTACGTAATTACGGAGTAAGTTAAAAAAAAAAGAAAAAAGAATGAAAAATTACAGATGAAAAGGTATTTTTGTTTTATTACTGACTAAAACGGAAATGTTCATCGCATATGTTTTTCTTTTTTTAATGTATTTCTCGCTCACATTAATGCTCACGGTGACTAATTTTAATGATTCTTCGTTCATTGGAAAGTAAACCGGCTGTTGGCGGTAGCAGATGAGTGTACCCATAACACCCAGCTTTATACGGCACAGAAAGCAGCAGTAAGTTGGTCTCCTATCGGTATTATCAGTTTAAATTATATGTACTTTCAATAAAAATTGCGAAATAGTTTTAAAAAAAAAACCACTTCGACTGATTTTAAAAGTTCAATAAAAGCGCGCTAACAAAGTAAAAAATCAAAGAAAAATATTTCAGAGCAAAATATACACGAGGATGGATGTTAGGATTGTTCATAAACCATATTAACCTAAAAAAATAAAACCGAATTTAAAATTTTAAATAAAAATTACACAACTAATGCACTGAATATTGTAAAATAACTATTTCATAAAATATTAAATATTCAACCGTAACATTACTATCCTTGAACAACAATAAATTTTTGAAGTTGGCACAACAATTAAAAACTTCCAACAACATTTATTTAACATTAACATTCATTAGGTAAAACATCTTTTGTCGGCGAATTTTATTCCATTTTCGATTTGGCGCGTGAAAAACCATTAGGTTATCAGTTACTTTGAATTTTTTAAATCCTGGCATTCTTCAACTGGAAGAACACGACTTGGATGGGAATGATTTGCTACACAATGGTAGTGATAAAGATGAAACATCAAATCTATATATATATATATATATATATATATATATATATATATATATATATATATATATTAGAATTCCAATGAGTTGGAGATAGTTACACGACGTTACGGGGTCCGGGCGATCAAAGACTGGGAATCGTAATTTATACATACCAACGTGCCCGGGAAAAATTAATTTCCCGCATGTTTCATAGAAGCTGCCTCTGTATATACATAGGCTTCTATTTCTCGTTAAATATTTCACTTGCTGATTTAATTTATAAATGGATATGCACGATAACTGAGAGATAAACCCAACGAGGCGACAAAATAACTCTTTGAATCGTACGAGTACAGAGCTATTTGACGAGGAAAAAATAATACATTCTACAACACTGGCACTTGGTCAGAAGCGGCATTTTTGTGGAATTTTTATTTTTCTTGTTGGCGCGCTAGTTTAATAATAATAATAATAATAATAATAATAATAATAATAAACGCTTTTTAATTATGTCAACGTAAAGACATATTTATTCGCGAGTTACAATTTTTTTCGCAAAATAAAAATCTGAATATTTATCTTTAAAAGTTTTTCCGGCGATCTACAAATAATTGTTTAGCTGTTTCTTCGGATGAGAACGGTGTAAATGAATGTGAATTAGTAATTTTAGACTTTTCTGAAATAATTTCGAAGGTAACGCCTATTTTTCTTTGTCAACTTCATTCGTCCGTTTGATTAATACGTTTCTTTTGTTTTGAAACGGACAGACTTTTAAGGGTACTACTACATCAAGCTTTAAATAACATAAATGTATTGTATAACACTTCAATATTATAGCAAAACAATCACTTCGAAAACTAAACATAAGATGAAACAAGTTAAATCTTTTGTACGGTACGTTATTGTAACATAACCAATTGGAGAACGTTTGTAATAAAAAATGTTTTAAAAAAAAAACAATTCGAGATTTACTATCAAAAATTTAATAAAAATGCTCTACGAAGTAAAAAATAAATTATATCGGTGAAATATAAAATGATATTATGATAATTCTTATACAACATTCATACCTTAATGAAAGTCAGCATGGAAATCACAAATTGTAATATCAATTTAATGAATATTTAATGCGGTTTTTAATTATTATTGCAATTTGTCATTTACGTTCCGACTCTAACAAGTATTAATGTTGTATACGAATTATCGTAATATATCACTTTAAGGTATACTTCGCTGTTATCTTCTTACGTATAATAATTTTTTACTTTTTCATGCATTTTAATTAAATTTTTATCTAAAGGTCGGTTTTTTTTTTCTTATAAAAAAAAAAAAACATTTTATTTTTCAATTTCTAATATATTACTCAAATTTTTTGTTTTGCTAAAATTCAACTTTTTTCAAAGTGACAAGCTTTTTAATTTGCGCTATGGTGATTTAGAATTTGTTTTCTTTTTCCGAATCTATATTTATTCGTGCTAATTAACACTGATAATATTTTAAGTTAATCGTGTCTGCTATATTAATAAAAAAATATCTAAAGGAACCACCCTTTTCAACTCTTATTTGAATAACCACCAAGTTTTTGTGTTTACCGATATTTAACCGCGTACTTATATGGTATCACCGCTGAATAGTACACTTTCGAATGAACAAAGAATCATTGAGTAAACTACCGAATTAAACGGGGTATCGATAGAGAGTCAAGATGGAAACATGATACTCTTTCACTGCACAATACCTTTTTGCTACGATACTAGTAATTTAATTCAGTATTCACCGGTGCATTGTAACCGATCGTATTTACAAGTTTTATTTAAATTTAAGTACACAGGCTATAAGAACGATAAAATCTTACTTATTTACTTCCTTAAAAATAAAATTAAAAATACGGAGAACGTTGCAAAATTTACACCTCGTGTGTTTTAATTATAATCCATAATTGTTAATATTACGGAGACAATAAAATACATTTCTTTTCTTAATTTTACTTTTCGGTGCGTCAAATTTTTCCTTTTTTTTTAATATATAGCCAATAAGGGCGATTACCCAGACACAAGCTGTAGGATAGTTGGAGGAATTTGAATCTAATTCGATTGGATATGGATTTAATAAAGGAAGAAAAGACTGGGATAACTTGTGCAGAAGAAAAGGTTAACACACAGAAAGCGAAATAGGGAGCAGGAAGACCCAGTCCCGACAGATGTGCATACAAAGTATTCCGCTAGTTAAACAACGAAGAGCACTCAAATAGAATATGGTTGGGGTCACCCATGAATCAGGAGGATGCAGTGAGCAGTGCGGACTTGGAGCAAAAGAAAAACGGTACCGGAGAGATAGAAGCAGAGTGTGACCAAAGCGCAGACGACATACCGCCGAAATTGAGGAACAAGTGAGAAGAGAAAAGTCGTAGAACCATGGGAAGTTGTGAAAATCAGGCTGAACTGTCAGGTAATGCGAGTTAGGATTTGAAAATGATGCCGCCGAACGGAGCTTTAAATGATATTCTTCAGATAGAGCCAGAATGTTACTAGCGAGTATGTTTCTAACGAAGTGAGTTGCATGCGTCGAAGAACGTGCTAATGAGTTCGCCACTTCAATCCCCTCAATTCCCACGTGGCTGGGGACCCCACAAGAGCTCGACAGCGGTGGAGTGCGCAGAAAAGAGATTGTAAATAAGAGAGTGATTGCGATCGACGATGAAATCATGAGAGTATGAAAGGAAACGCGCAGAGACAGCTTGCTGGAGTGCACTTATGGAGTCAGCAATAATTAGGTATTTGTTAACGAGGGGAGGATATGACGTCACAGCTCGCGGAATAGTAAATAATTCGGCAGTATATATTAAGCAGAAGTTGAGGAGTCTAAATAACTCCAAGTAACTAGTTGACCGGGAAATAAAAACAGCGTCAACAAATCTTCTACTCTTGCAATCGTCGGTAAATATTAACCCGGCGCAAGTAAAATATTTTGAAAGTGTAAATGTACGGTAACCGAATTGAACCCGGTGTTCAACCTGAACGAAAAACCACTGCCTAAGTGAGTTTGACGATGTGTGTATGCGAATTTTTCTACTCAGTTATAATGCAATATCATTTTTATTTGTGTAAATCACATACGGAAAATTAAGCTGTTTTTTTTTTAAATATTATTATTATTTTTTCATTTGCTTCCATAAGCAATTGACTTTTCCCCCCCTCTTTTTAAAATTAGTCTTGCATTTGGTGACTAAGTTGTTCCATCATCATTGCAATTTATTCGTAATTTTTGATATTTTTGTATTCATGTTAAATAAATAAATTTGCCCCATTGAAAAACCACAAAAAACAAAAAAAAAGCAAACTACGTATTTGACAAAAAATAACCAAAACATTTCTTTTTTTTTTTTTTTTAGTCGAGCTATTTTCCATAATTTCTAAACGTTCCGCATAAAATGCGTCCGTCAAACTGCTTTTACTACCCACTAGGTTTGTAGAGATGACTGAGTTTATATTTTTAACATCAAACTTATGTTGCCGAATAGGTTGAAGAAACAGCTGGGAAAATTTTATAACACGTTAACCGGATTGTATGTAATAATGCCACTTCGTAAAAGAACAGCGATAAAAGAGTAATTCACGTGATGTGCTGTGAAGCCACACCTAACATCTGCTTACGCTGGAACTGCATTATTCTCACTTCCGTTACTGGTTCAATGTTTCCGGAATCTAATGTTGGGGAACACATACGGGTTCATTGCCGAATAGGTTTTAACAAGTTTTTTAGCGAAAAAGATTACACGTAAACGGCAGGTCAAATATCACACGCATGAGGGTCTTGCCGATCAATTTTCAACAGATAGACAATAAGGTTTAGAATAGCGCTTCTGAAATGCTCCGGAAATATTTTAATAATTACATAAAAAAATCGACGAAACTAAATATTTAAAAAAATAACTTTTTGAATTAAAATTGTGCACAATGGGGGCTAATCGTGTAACGTAGTTTGTCAATGTCCGAATAGCAAAGTAGGTCCGATAAACGTAATTCTACGGTGTTCATTTTTAGGATTCCGTACACATATAATGTACGGAATCCTAATACGATGGTTCAGAAACGACAAAAATATCAAATAAAAACCAATAATTCACGATTTAATTGACTTATAAACTTTAAAATTGAATCATAAATTCTAATTAAAATTCTCTTTAAGATGATCTATGACTTCAAACTCACCGATCACCACCCTGGGCGCCAAAAAAACCCCAAAAATCGTCAAGAATATATAATATAGAATATAAAGCGACCTCAAAAAACACTTAAAAATTCATAACTTATCACTAGATAAACCTATAGAAGTGAAATTAAAAATATAAAACAAAATGTAGAAGCTTTTTCATAAAAGCAAAAAATTACGGTTAAAAAATTATATGGACCCTCCCCTTTTGGGCCCAAAAACAGGAAAAAAAATTATGTTCACGTAAACAATAGTTCGAGTAAAACAGTAGAGAAAACCAAAACGTATCTTAAACTTATGCTCAAAGGATCGCTTTATAGGAAAATTATAGCCGAGCTTACAACTTTATTATTAACACTGTAAGACAGTCTGTCAAGGTTCCTTAAAATGGACGGGCTCAGGACAGATCTGTTATTTATATAAATTATTGGTATAAATTATTTAAATATATTTACCCCCTCGTATTACGAATTGGGGATCAAAAAAAAAACCCAATTTGCACAATACTTACATTATTTTCCCTCCACCGATTACTATGATCTGTGTTTCGGAAACATATTTGAAAAGTGATAATACATATTTTGACCTTAGTGATGACGCAGGCGTATGATACATTTGATTTCCGTATTGCACTTTTAGCTAAAGCCCAAAAACTGTCCGTTCAATTTTCGTTTTCGAACCTCCGCTACCACTAATACTAGATTCCTGATATAAATACAAATTTTGTTCGCGATACCGTTTTTTTTTTATTTTTAAAACAAAGATCCTATATTCCGAAACAATATAGAAAGGAAAGAATCAACGGTTAAATAACAATTCGGTCAGAGATAGATAATAAAAAAAAACAACTAAGTATAGGAATGACGGACAAAAAAGGGAATGACAAGATATGCGAAGCACAGTGAGGAGCAGGGACGTCGAGTGCTAGGAGTTGAGTGTAAAAAATAAATCGTTCATTTGACAAGGACAGACAGACAAAAAGAATATGGTTGAAATCACAGAAAGCCTTATCGTTCGAGTGAAGACGGCAGAAAGGAGAAGACGTAAACGAATAATCGAAACAATAGTAAAACGCCATATCGTAATTCATTTATTTCACTGCTCCCAGCCAGAGTTAATTTTTTATTTTGAATTTAAAGAAACTACATTATTTTCATTATTATTAAAGCTGTACGAAATATTGCGTGAAATTTAAAAGTTAACTTTTAAATAATCTCCGGTTAACGTGATTAATAAATTCCTATTATTTTTAAGCGAAATTTTCCTACAAATTGACTGATAACGTATATTACACACATATTGATGAACAAATAATAATCAATTAGATTCACATTTAATTACGAATTAACGTAAACTGTAAGAAAGAAATAACGCACAAATCGGATTTGTAACGACTTGTCACAGAAAGATAAAAACCTCGTAGTACAAAGAAATCGGGATTTTCTCTCTTAAACAAATAGAAGTAGCGTAAAAAAATGATACTACTACGAAGTTATTCGAGAAAAATCACAAAAATCTTCTAAAGCGAATTTAGGTTTTTAATCAAGCCAGGCAAAAAAACAAAAAAAAAAAAAAAAACAAAAAAAAAACGCGTCCCATCCACTTTGTCATAATTTTTAACCGTTTAATGGATAAATACCGTAAATATACCGCACACTTAACTCATCGTATGACTTGGTGTTTTGTTCAATCTTTGACACTTGAATTAGTGCCAACGTATCATCGCGTTAACTATGATGATTTTCCTTGTATTTATTCCAGCACGTAAGAAATAACTTCAGCTTCGCACACTTCTGACAGCCGCTGTAGCTGTCGTCCCGTTAAAATGATCACCTATAGTCGCTGTTTCGTCGAACAGTAGATAAAATTCGACAATAAAAGTAACGAGGTAAATCAATGATTCGGCTTTAAAGTAAAACGCTGAACGAACAACTCCGGTCTAAAAAAGATTATTTTGTCGGTTAAAAACCGAATAGAAAAACCGTCGCGCCTTTTCACTGAATTCTAACCGAATTCTAACCGAAATAATGAAGAATAAATTAACCGCGAACTGAAAATCTCGAACGTGATCTGCTTAATAACCGATTAATAAACAAAACAGGAAATAAAAACAATGACTGGCGAGAGGGCGAGAGAGGGAAAAAGAGAAGAAAAGAAAGAATAATTGTTCCGCCACTCTCTTATTGACGACTGCAGTAAAAAATAATACTGAAAAGAAAACAACGATAATAGTAGGAATAGGAGAAAAGCAAAGATAATATTTGATGTAAAGGTTGCACGAAGAATACGTAATAATGGCGAGGTCGGGACGATGTTTTGTGGTTTTTTTTTTCTTCTTCCGTCTCAAACGTGATTGAACGTCGCCGTGACTAAATTATACAAAGGACTGTTGCAAAGAATCTGAAAAATAAAATAAATTCGCCGGCTAAATAGATTTCCAGCTTGTGTATACTCGGACAAAGATAGAGTCGATCTGTTTGCTACGTAATTTCTCAGCTTAACCTACAAATATAATTGGAATTAATTCACGGCTGCAGTCTATCGTGCCGAATATTAAAAGACCGCGGCTAAAAAAACAAAAACGTTAAAATAACAAGGTAAAATAATCGACACAGTTTATTCTAATGATGAAAAATGTAGACTCCAAAAAGGGTAGAAAGCATAACGATTGGAAACACGATGTTGTCGAGGGGAAGGCAATCTTTTTTCGGAATTTTTCGCGAAAGGAATTACAAAAAAAAAGAAGAAAAAATCAATTAGAAGGGTTATTTACAGACTTCGATTGAAAGTATAAAATACGGCGTGTAAGTTGTCACGCTGTATCGCTGAATCGCTTAATTATAAGAATCCATTATTAGCAAGCATCGATATTAATTTTGAACTATTGTAAAAGTTGATTCTTCGAGCGTTCAAAGTTGTATCACTTGTACAAGGGTCATTCGGAAGACATTTAAAGCGTCGAAAATATTTAAACCTTATCGGTACCGCTCCGCGCTTTATTAACTTTTTTTATTTCGACCGGGTATAACGCGATTTCGTGAGACGTTTTTCGGTTGCTAGATTATCGAGTTTAAGTTTGTAGAGTCTATCGATTATGATTTGAAAAATCTTAAAGGATCGATATTTTTTTCTCGAAATGATGATTGTTTCAACACTTCAAAGGTCATAGAAAACAACCCCGAAATACAAACATAAAAGGCAATATGCAGAAAGAAAGGGGAAAAAAACAGACATTTTGAAAGGGCTTTTTTTTTTTTTTGAGCAATCAGGGACACCGCTATTTTCGAGTGCGGGAGGTACAGCGAAGAAAATATTTAAAAGTAAAATGGAAGGTACGGCCAAGTTTTCGAAATATCAAAAGAAAGAACTTAATCCGAGAAATTTAAGCATAACCAGTATAAATATGCGTGCGGAATTTCATTATGCGCATTTAGAACAGTTTTAAACTGAAAACGATAAAAATAAATTTAAAAAAAAATAATTATCACGTCATTTTTAAATCCTAACATTTAAGCAGATACCTTTTTACCGAATTAATAAATAACGACTTTAATTGTTGAATATCACGGTACAGTTGTTGCCAGCGGAGACAGCTTCTCTAGTTTCTCCGGTACGTAATCACTCGACTGTCGTAAAGCGGCATGTGCCGCGGTGTGGTAATTTACCACCATTCGGCGACCTTAACGCGTTGATTAGAAAAGCTAAATCAGTACCCGCAATACATCACTTTCACTTGAAGCATCTTACTGCATTTACATCAGGAGACTATAACTCATCCGTGACCACATGAGTCAAGCGGTGTATTCGATACGTTAAAGTCGGGTCTTTAGTAAATCACTGCAAAAAATCCGGTAGGAATCATGGAAAAAGCACCGACATATTTCTTGCATGTCCGTACAAGCGCAGGCGTGATACACCTATGGAAAATCCACATCAGGCAATGGGAGATCACAACGATGAAGGATAACTATCCGTGGATAGTATCTTCAGGTAAGAGCGAACATGCAAAAGATTTAAGAAGAAATATTTCGATATCATTATGAAACGATAAAAGTCGAAAAAAGAGTACACTCGGTGACTGTACAATTAGCGAGAGGAAGGGAAAGGATCGAATTTTTAATAAACGCATCAATTAATAAAACGAAAGACGTAAATAAGTACAGCTAGGAAAAGACATATACGAGCTGTCTCCTAGAAGCAGAAAAAAACATAATGATAGTAATGGGAATAGTAAAATACGTTATGAAGATTAGAATAAAAATGGCAACCATTTTTATCTATAAAAAAATTCTTATAAAAGTTAACCAGATAAAATATCTGTTGTGGACAAGTACGCGTATTCTAAAGGGTAAATCATAAAATATATAAATTATATGCGTGATTAGGGGAAGTACCCCTCCCACTCATAACCAAAAAGGGAGGTGCTCAACTAGATACCAAGATGGTCCTACCATTCAAAATTTCAACCTTCTACTACTAGCCGTTTTTGAGTTCTGCGTGATAAAGTCATACGTACGTACAGACGTCGCGAAAAAAATGATTTAAAATGGATCCAGGGATGATTAAAATGGATATTTTTATTGAAACATAAGATAGAAAATACTCTCTACAAATACAGTATTTCTTTTTCTCCATACAAGGAAGTAATCGGGGATAGTCATTGAAATATGGAAAAATGGCATTAAACATTTTTCGCGATTACAATACTTCCTTTACTTCGTACAAGGAAGTAAAAATTAAAGTAATTTTTAGATACCACTTCACTAGGAAATTCCGAAGAAACCAGAACCACAGAGTCTTTCCTACATCATCGGTGCCAGCGAGAAAAAGTTATTTATCAAAAAAGCAACCTCTCTTCAGAAAACAGAATTCTACACAATTGTGAAGACATTTAAAATAAATCCTTTTCAAAGGAACCACAAGTGGAGCGGTCAGAGGATTATAATGTTCCAGCACATACTGTTAAATTACGGAAAGAAAAAAAAAAGAAAAAAAAATCCGAAGGAAGAATTCTACTACAAGGCCAACGTGCGATCTTCCTACGGCGTCAGAATATAGTGGAGAATAGCAGTAGTCGGTTAATAACAATAAAAAGTGTTGTACCCAATACGAAAATTAATAGGTCGCAGGACTAGTTCAGTACTGCAAATTGTTCCCATTCTGATTGTGTTCCGCGTCCAGTTCCGTTGAATTTCCGTTCCGGTTTGAACTGTTGCGGTTAATTGGTGTGAACTATTATTACGGATACAATTAGGATTACAATAACCGCAGCTGCTAAACTGTTAGGGATCCTTCCGTAAAAAAAGCTAATTACATCGATTAATAATATGCAACTTTTGTACTATGTATATTATTATTTTACGTATTTATTACAGGGTTTATACCAAGAATTTGCTGATTATAAAATTTAAACAACGTCCATTGCCACCATTATACAATTTTTTCTTATATATTATACAAAATCATTTTTTAAAACATACATCTTTTCATAATTGTATATAATTTTACCTAGATGGCGCTACAGTAAAGTAATTCATAAGTTTGTATTTGAAGAAGTTTTACAATGAACACTTTTTTATTTAAATTTCTTATTACAATCCGGGCGTTGGCGCGCGAAACCTCGTACTACATATATATATAAAAATAAAAACTTAAAATTTCAGACTTCACCGAGGACCCATAGACCTTTAGATAATAGTATTCCATAATCATTATAGAAGAGTTTGTTTTAATTGACTATGCCATTTTTAAACGTTACATATAATCGGTATAAAAATGTTAAGGTAAGGTGGGGTAATTCCGATACCTCGTTTTAACAACTTTGACAAGTGCTAGTTGGCAACAATGATGGGCGTAAATAAGAAACAGTTCTTTTTATTTTCCTTCAGTTGTAATTATAAATATCTCAGTAGATAATTATCACAGAATGTTGAAAACTGAACAAAAGTGATTATGAAAAGTTGAAGTGTATCGTAATTGCCCCAAAACATATCTTATGAGAACACAATGCATTTTGAAGAGGGGTATCAGAATCGCCCTAAAAGAGGGGTAATTCCGATTTTTCGTTTTTGAAAACCTTTTTTAAAATTACCAGAGAACCGTTCGATCAATCTTCTTGCTCCTAGTCTCAAATTGTAGAGCAGCGTTCCCTCTTCAAACATCGCTGTAGTATATTTCCAAAACATTATTGATTTGGTCGCGTAAGCAAAAAATACAAAAATTTTGCATTTCGCTATCGGAATTACCCCATCTTACCTTACACAAAAGATTATTCATGCAAAATAGTCATTATTACATAAAATTCAATATTTTTTCGATTTTATTCCTGGCACTTCTTTATAATGTAATCTACTTTTTGTCGTACTGATTAAATTATTTAATTTTGCCAAGTTGCTTTAATATTTTGTTTATATCGAATTTTACACATTTTATTAGAAGGCGACGTTAATTTTCTACACTGGAAGCCGACAAAATATTCATCATTTTGTTCACAACCGACAATATACGTGCAATAAACAAAAAATCATGTATGATAAAAATAATTTTATAATGTTATATACATCAAAGTTGCTTGAACTTAATATTTTGGCCAAATAAAAATAATATAGACGACATGTATATGTAAGTCAATATTAGCGTTACCGGTTAAGATTAAAAAATTTATAAAATTACCAAAAGCGACAAATATTTAACACCCGGATTAGAATTTAGTATGTGAATGTTGTTCCCCACCAATAATGGTATCAATATTTAATTATTCATTCATTAATAAAACTTCCGCATTTTTTAAAATATCTGGTTTTTTTTTTATATAATTTTTAACAGCAATTTTTTGCCGTTAAGCTGACGCTTATCGAAAAATTAACTCTTATCGTATAACACATAAAGAGTACAACTAAATATATCTTAGCAATTATTATTTTTTTATAATGCTTTTCCTTTTTTTTTATTTTTAATATTTTCTTATTCCTATAATCATTAGGAACTCAATTTCAAAATAAGTGCTAATAAAGAAAAACAGTATTTTCTTAGCGTTAGTTTATTTCAACTCGTAGTAAAATTCTGTACCTAATTATAAAATTCAACGCAGAGGAATGTAAAATGGACAAATCATCGTCAACAATACTTCAATATTTTAAAAATATAATTTACATTAAATTAAGTTAATGAAATTATTTGGGACTTATACAAGCTCTCGCGAACCAACAAAAATTTCTTATGAATATTAAGTCGCTGGGAAAATTTATCGAGAAGTGCTATTAGACCATATAAATTTCTTGAATACTGAAACGTTCTACGAAGGTAACAACATCTTAATGAAACTTATAAGTTTTTCGGATGCGTTGCAGCCAATTAATAAATAATAATAATAATAATCAAATCAAATCAAATCAATATATATTATTATTATTATTAAACAGTTCCATGTATGCGCAAACTTGCGCGATAAATAAATTACCGAAATACATTAAAACCATATTGAACAAAAAGAAAATATCTGAAAAATACAAAAAAAACGAAAACAATCTCTACCTCTAACGTAACTGTGTTGAACGATAAATCTGAGAATTAATATGAGACGAATATGCAATCTGTTACTAATTTGTCCAGTAAGCGTAATATAATTAAAAGTAAATATAAGCATAAATAAAGCCGATAGCAATAGGTAGTGTGCTGCGTTACATAAAATGGGACAATACAAATTTCAGAAAAATATATAAAAAGGCTTAAGGGGATATTCTAGTCTAGAAATATGAAAAAATCGATTTTTTTTTCTTTTTGGCATATTCTGATGGTTTAGACATTTAAGAATATGCTCCTAAAAAGATTTTTCAAAATTAAAATTATTTACGGAGTTATAGCTATTTTCGTGACGTGGCAACTAAATCGGCTCAGTCGGAGTGGATTAAACAATATATGGTAGACATTCTTCGACTACCTGAGGATAATTCAAACTCTTTTATACATTATATATATATATATTTAAAAATCGATTAACTGAAGGCCATTGTAACGTATTTTGTTGAAATCTTTTCTTGTTTAGTGTTCAGTTCAGGTCAGTTTCGTTTCAATTTTCAAGCAACATAGACATGTGTACTCTGTGTATAGTCCAAAAATATAAAATTTTCAGTGAATATTTTATTTATTAAGTGTAAAATAGATTAAAAAGGTAACAAAGGAAGTGCTGTGCGTACAGATAGACAAAAAAAAAAAAAAGCAACATTTAGACTGTCAGGCGGGACGCAATTCGGATTGAAAGCTCTGAAATCGGAGCTCCGGATGCTTCAAGGGAAGCTAAGACGACTGCTCGTCTAGTAGAAAGAACTTCAGAAAATGTACAATTTGAAGAAGAAGAAAATCCATTGTATGGAATCGCCGATTAAGAAAATTTAAGTATAACGTACCGTTCTATGAATTAGACTGCCCCTGAAACTTTACTTGAATCTTTCGAAACTTGAAACGCGTTTTTCTAGAAACTACTTTCATCAAACACGGTTGACATGATACCTCAAGTTCTAATAAATCGATTTACTTGAAATTGGGTATCAGGATCTTCTTTATGTATCCCTTTATAGCCCCTACCAGAATAAAGGCAAAATTTTGATTTTTACTATTTTTAAAAAATTCAGAAAAGTCAAAAAACTGGTAATAAATCGACTTTTTTTTTCAAACAGTCACCATTTTACGAGAATTTTTTTTTTTTCTTCTCTGAGGCAGGGGCTATAACCGCATCCTTTCTAATTAAGAATCTTTTTTTTTCCAGAAGACTAGAAAGGTTAGAATCGTATCAACCAGGACACACCCCTTTTTTACCCCTCCACTTCATCCTTTGTGAATTTTAATTTTTTTTTTTTTTTGATAATTTTCTTGTGTATTCTTAAAACATGAATAAATAAATGGTAAAAAAATGGATAGTAAAAATATTTATTGTTTTAATTTTATTCGGCTTGAAAAAACCTCCTAAATTCGTTCCTCTAGACTAGAATACCCCCTTAGATCCAAATATAAGAAATATTAATGTACAACAAACAACTCAACACAGAATCCACTGAACGACAAGCATTTTTGCAAGAAATAGGAAATAAATTGGAAAGACACAGGAATACGAATTAACATAACTTAAATGGAAGAATCTAAGAGTATCTTTTATTACATCTTGAAATCGAAAAAGTACTCTAATAAACATTTATGTCTTTTTTTATAATTTTTTAAATCATTTTTTATGTATTGAGGTAAAAGATTGTATATTAAGGGGGCCATATACAAAGCTTGATTCCTTGAATGAAATTTCAATTATTTAGGTATAACGGTCATTTCTTTTTCACAGTAATACCTTCCTTCCTCATAAGCTTAAATTCTTTATTGCATTTTAACATAAACATCAGTAACTGGGTCTTATATAATGTATCAACATTAAGGAAAGTATGACCAAATTGTCTACATTTATTAATATAAATAAGCCTAAATATTTTGTTATGTAGGTAATTTATCTGTGTAGTACTGTATTTGGCTGCATTACCCCACAACATCAGCTCGTTAAGACAGGCTTCACTAATTACATTAATGATTTATAAACTTTCAATATACAAAAGTTTCTTATTACAACGTCTAAAGCGTGTTAAATTTCGTAGAATCATTTTCAAGATAGTTCGAACTATTCTTTTTTTTTTTTTTTTAACGACACAATATTCGTTTTACTCTCCAGTATTCCTCAACTGCTAATATCAACGTATTTTATATAAACGATAAATCTGCAATGAACGTCATAATTATACCGATTACAATCTCTATTCTTCCTTTTGGCATTCATTTTTTTCATACAGGCAATATTCGATGATTTCAATAAAAAAACATTGACTCTTGCTCTATCCATGAAGCTCTTAAGAGTTCCGCATCATCCTTCCGTTTTCTCGACGATTTTAGCAGAGATTTCCAAGATAAGTAATGTTTTCTTTAATCTCAACGAATTTACTATTCAATTTTGTCCGTCATTTTAGTAGCATTTGAATGTTAATTTATTTCCTTACTCATTTTACTAATTCATTGCTTCTGCGGTTTCGATTGTCAGTGTTGCGTACTGTCCGTATAGGGAGGATTCATTTTGTCGCCTATTATTAGTCTTCCTTTCTAGTTTTCTGTTGTTCTTTTACATAGCCATTAGGATTGAGGGTAAGAAACACCTTTGCGTCCTTTGGCCACCTGAAATTTTTCAGATGCCATCTATTGGACGTTTTTTGGCAACTGTCGTACATGTATAGTATATGAAAAATAATGGTTTTTAAATCTGTAACTGATCTATTCGAACGGAAACGCCTCTCTGATTTTGAAATCAGACTTTATTTCAATTTAAACCTTTCCTTAATTTATTGGTAATGTTACTACATATTTGAATAATTTAAAGATTAACGATGAACGAAACGAGCTCTTTTTGTTTAATTTTTACGTAAGTAGCCTTTAATGGTTTTTGCCGATGCACTACTTATGGAACAACTTTAATTGAGCGTCATGTTTTCCGTTCTAAATGGAAGAAAAAAGGTGAATTAGTCCGAACAAAAACGAACAAAAGTCGTTACGAATTCCAAGAAGCGAGCGAACATATAAGGACATTAGGAGGAGGAATGGAATTAGTTATTAAAGAAGAAAACTAGAATAGGAACTGATCAATCAACCTCGAAGGTCTGCACTGTGGCATAATTTAATGATGCAGACATAAAAAACCGGTCCCAGCACTGAGCTTTTAAGAAATAACACACGAACCAACAGACACGACGAATGAAATATCGAACGAGACCAGTTTAACCAATGGCTGCCGCGAAAATCAACCAGACCAGAGTTGGAAGGAAAATTACCTTTCAACGATAATCATCTGCAGCTCCTAATATTTATTAGTTTGAACAAAAATCATTACAATAATCATATATTGTACCCTTCCATCAGCGCCGTACTTGCGTATTTATGTACATATTTCATGTAAAAATATCACTTAAAATCGGTTTAATAATACCGGCTTTCGTTTAAGTGAAATTATCGTAAACATCTTAATACAAAGGCTAAACATCGTAATTAACCTACGTAATGCTATGTAATTACTGGTATACTAAAAAAAACGTGATCAGAAATCATCAACCGCTCTTCAATACATATTCAGATCTTATTAAATGCGTAATATGAGATACCGCTTCCTTTCAATTACATTTTTTTATACAGACGACTACGATTACTCCGGCATGATTGAATAGTTCTGAATGTTTTTTTTTATTCGTTTTTTTCTTATCGTTACATTCTATAAAAGTTTTTATATATATATATATAGCGAAATTTAAGGTTTCGCATCGCAAAGAAGTTATCTAATCAAATTTGAAATGGTATAGATTTGAAAAAATTAAGGAGGGTACCACTTTAGTAGTTCTTTTCCAGTTAGATGAAGTGACACGGTAGAAAAACTAACGTCCAATAGATGTGCCGTCAAAATTTAAGGAACTTTTTATGCTCAATCGCAACAAACCGCAAGAGATTGAAGATAACTGTTTACGGCACGCTAAGCGCTGTGTTTTATATAGCTGTAGTACTTGATGGCTCTAACTGCTTTTTAAACATCCCGTGTTTCTTCTTCCTTAATTATTTGTAGGCTGATTCCTTTGCCCGTTTGTACTATGGGCTCTGTAATTGCAGATGTAACCATGGTATGGGACAGCTAACTCCTTTTGCACTTACCTTCGGCAATGTCATTCGTTTTCCTTTCAGGATGCATATGTTTGGCATTTTTCGACGTTGATTGTCATTGTTTCTCCATCCTTGGTATAGCGTTTTTTGTCAAATTTCATTCCTTGTTACACCTAATTGCTGCTATGTACACATGTTGATAGGCAATCGTCTATTCTTGGCAAGCCCAGGGAAAACCCCAAACAAGAAAAAAAAAAAAAAAAGGTAACTCCGAAGTCGATGGAAACATACAGTCCGAAAAAAAGCAACAAACAATGATACCAGGAATAATAACAGAGAACAAAAGGAAACTTAGGAAGGTGAACATTAAACACAAATTATAAATACCGGAAAGGGAAAATGATTAAGAGATGGAACACAGACTTATAAAAGAAAGTCGAATATGTTGACGAAAAGAGTATTATTACATTCTAATCGTTAGATGAGTTATTTATAAAGCGCGTCTTTGAAAAGTTTCCTTCTGAAACAAGGTGACAAGATGGAAAGGGAAATTTTTATTTTTTTTTTTAGGGGAGAAAAAATGAGTAAGAGAATTCTAAAAAAAAGAAAAATTAATGCTAGAATAGAGAAAACATTTAGGAGCGGGGAACAGTTTTAGGCCGGAGCTTCAAAAGATTTTTGATGATCATGTTTGAAATACCATCGACTGCAGGCCTTTTATGCTAAAGTCAAAATCAAGAAAGCAGAAGGATTAAAAGATGAGAGCAAAGAAAGCTGGAAAACATAAGCAGAAGAAACGGAATCTGGGAAAGGAATAAGTCTGTATGAAGGAAGATTGTAACGATACAGAGGTTCTTTATAAAAATAGAAACGATAAGCCGATGAGAACAATGTTTATTCAGCTACAGAAAGATTAAAGTAAAGAAGAAGTCGTACCGAGGAGAAAAATGTTCAAGACAGGATTTTTTCAGTTGCATTCAACACAGCTTGCAGAGGAAAGAGTGACACTAAAACCAGGAATAAAAAAATAAGCTGAAGAAAAATCGCAAGTGTATTAAATAATTAAGTTTCGAGTAGATCAGGGCTGGTCAAGGCGCAGCCCGCTTTGAACGTTTTTGCAGCCCTCGAGATGGCCAAAGTAGCGCACTAGTAAAATAAATATGTTTTAGAGGTTTCCATTTTTTTTTGATTTCATTTAAATTTATAATATTTCTTATATTTCATCATTTTTAGTGTGAGATATTTCTTCGCAATGTGCGTTTAGTATCATTATTATTATATTATCTATGTTTACATGTAAGAATAATAGTAAGCTCAGTAATAATAACTCGTTAGGTTTCAATTTTTCACTATCTAATCTGGGGATATATGATTTTATATGCTGCCCGCGGAGTTATGATACATTTCCAAAGTGGCCCGTAACATCATTTGGATTGGCCACATCTGGAGTAGATGTTAAAAATGCGTATGCGGATAACTGCAGAAAAAGTGGAGCAAGGAGAGTTTCATCGAAGGTGAAATCCTACTACGGATGACAGCAACACCGTTAAGACTCTTTTAACTAGGTATCCGATAAAAAAATCGGCACGGATGGCGTATGAAGTAATCTTATCGAGGGTCATTTTTATTGGCTTTCATGCGTCGACATTCAGCTGAAGGATATTTAAACTGCAAGTCACCATGTGCTAGAGGAAAAGATAAATCAAATAAACGGTAGCTGCAGAGAAACGAGAAAAATCGAATAAAAAACTATGAAAATACAGAAAAGCAACAACAGTGCTATTTTCAGCATGTGGTGAAAAAAGAAAAAGAAGGATAGGCAAATTATGTGCACTGCGAGATTTAGAAATCGTTACAGAAGCACCGCCACTAAAAAAGGGTCGTAGAAAAATATGAAAAGTAATATTCGGAAATTAGAAGAGGAAGGACGATTGCATAGAGAGGTGTCGTTGGATGTTAGTTAACAAGTGGAAATTGCATGGATAGGACTTACGGAAAGTAGGAAATTTCGATGAACATAAGAAGAAAGATGAAGATTAATTCAAACAGGATTAGAGGAGGTCGAATGAGAAAAGAAAAGGTCCGGTTAAATACGAATTTTCTCAATGTATGTTTGCTTACTCATTTTGAGAACGATGAAATTGTGTCAAAGCGAAGGATCCCGGAGATACCTTTGGAGGAAAGGTTATACTTCAAGGAACAACGACTACATAACGATGGTAGCTGGCGCCTAGTAGTGAAATCGGAGAAGAAACATTTACAGCGTGACATAGCAGAGTTTTACTTCGTGTTCAGAAAACGGGAGAGCACAGTGTGCAAACTGATATAACGACAAGAGAGGAAATTATATGGAACTTCAATTCAACAGATCTGGTCGATTTTTCCGAACTGCTAAAGATATATGTGACAGATCCGGACACAATTAAAGACTCAAGTCCTAAACTTTCGTTATATTATTTAGCAGTATGTATTTAAACAACGTATATATGCGATATATTTTTAACGTCGTACACATTATTGATCTAACACAAATCGAGGCCCGGTTTTCTGACATAAATGTTTAGTGTTCTTGAAGAAGACCGTGACCACGAAACCATTGGTAACAGACGACGCTAAGTCATGCACGCACTTTCTTTTTCATCGCCCTAACCTCGGTAATGAAGAAAATGCGACCAACACCTCTTCAGCCAACCGAAAGTATTATCATCTTGATTTATTCGTTAAGATCTATTCAGATTCGTGTTTAATTTCCCAACGAATTGGCACGCGAACTAAATTATGGCGGGAAAAATTAATATTAGTCACCTCTTCCGATTCCGCTATTCATATCTGAGCCATCACACCCTTATTGCAATGTAAACAAGTAATTAAAACAGAAAAGATTGATTCTAGCCGACGCAGTGGACATTTGCACGCTTGGGAAAAATCGATGCAAGTCCTCTGACAGCGATAGGTAAAATATAAATGCAGCGATGGACAGTTCTAGTTACTTTTACGTTTGTCACTTTTGTCATTAACAAGGAAAGAGCTTAATTAATTAGCCGAGTAAAGGGCATGTGACTAAATACTCGCTCCTGATTGGCTATTCTCGTAGAAGTAACATATTCGATCTACTGCCGGATGAGATACCGAGAGAAATATTTAAATATTCGAAAGTTAACAACCGTATTCTATTCGACATATGACATAGGAACGATACCGCAGTAGTGGCTAAAGTGAGCGTTTACAATACTGACAAAAAAGTCAAAAGTAGATGCGATGAATACAGAATGATCAGTTTTTAAAATATTCTTAAGGATAATACATTCGAGAATTCGAATTGAAAGCGAAGATTTAGACGATACTCAGTTTCGCTTCCGGCAAGGTTTTGGGAACTTCTAGCTTTAAATGTACTAAAGAATATGTAGATATGTTTTCTGGACCATGAGAAGACGTTCGATAGAGTCGGATATGACGAAAACTAATTAAAGTCCTGGAACGACGTAAAGTTAACACGTCTGGCGACATCAGATTGATTAAGAACTGTATACAGACGGAAAAAAACCGGGAAAGGGAAATAAGAAGAGTACGACCTGTCGGCCCTATTATGTTTAATGTTTATTCTGGTGAAATAGTTAAAGAGGCGCTGTGCAGTTGGTACATGAAAAAAGGAATTCATGTCAATGGTAAATACGTAAGATATGCAGATAACAGTGTTCTTCTAACTGAATCGAGACAAGATCTTCGGGAAATTGTGGACCGAGTAAACAGGGAAGGATTAAACTACGGTCTCGCCGTTAATAAAACTAAATTTACGATAATAAGTCTCGAGGAACAACTACCGGGGCAACAGGATTTATCAGCAACAAAGAAATCGAGCAAGTACAAGAATTCGACTAGTCGGGCAGTATCGTGATAATGAGCAGAGTAAAATCGGAGATAGAGATCACACGCAGAATTATGCATGCAAAAGCAGCTTTTTCAAAGACTAGATAATTTATTAACTAATCGGGCAGCAAACTAAGAACTGGATAAAGAGAATGCCGAAATGTTATATTTACACTATATCCTTTTACATAGCGCAGAAGTCGGAACGTACACTGCTAAATATTTGAAACAGCTTGAAGCATGTGAAATGCGATTTCACCGTAAAATGTTACGGAAACTAACCGACGATGAAGTATTGAAACGAAGTCACGCAGAGAGACAACTCGTAGAAGAGATAAAGAAGCGTTAACTATGTTATTTCGGACAACACATACTCGGGGGTAGGAAGTATAAGTTGGTAAAATTAATAATTCAAAGAAATACAGAGGGAGGATCGGAGAGGACTTGGAAGTAACGCATGGCTGTAAAATATATACAATAATGAACGGAACTGGAAACCGCTGGAAATCATTGAAATCGGAGATATTGTGAACGTACGATATACGAAGAAGAAAATACTTTACTTATGCAATAACTCGTCCATTTCGTTACAATCGTTTAAACTTAAACTGTCCAGCTTTGAAAAAGTTACGGAAAAGAAAAACTATACACTCTACCCCCTTTTCAGGATGAATTTTATTTTGATTATTCTTTTTGCAAATAAATAAATAAATAAATAAATAAATATATATATATATATATATATATATATATATATATATATATATATTTATCATTATATATTTTTTTCAAAATATCTTTTAAAACGCGGTACTTTTATTTATAAAAACTATTAAACAATTCTTATTTTCATCGTAACAATCTTTTCTGAAATTTAAAAGCGCCTATTTTATAAGCTTTTTTTATCAATCGATCGTTAAACAAAACTTTACTTACTTCTCTTATAAAATATTGTGCACCGCAATTGCGGCAAAAAGTACAAAAACATGTTTATAACATTTTATAACTTTTACGATAATTGAAAAATTTTTGTGCGACAGATAAAAGTTGGTAGAACGCTGTTTTTACCAGTATGAAAATTATTTTACTAAAGAATCCGGCATACCTAATAAGAACATACAGTAGAAAAAGTTCTATGTACCAAAACAATTTTGAAGCATTTGCAGAGTGTGATATTAAAGACTGTAGTCAACCTACGGTTTTGATTAATAAATAATCATGAACTAACTTCTATTATAATATTGTGCACTGCAATCAAAGTACAGAAAATTTTTATGATATTTTATAACTGTTACGATAATTGAAAAAGTTTTGCGCGACAGATATTTTATCGGTAGAACGTTTTTATGAGTATGAACATATTTTTGCTAGCGAACCTGGCATATCTAATAATAATAATATACAGTATAAAAAGAAAAAAATTTGAAGGATACACTGCAGGCGTGACATTACTGTAGTCAACCTAGAATGCTGATAATAAATAATCGTGCGTTACACGTGTAAAATGTGTACATTACAGTGCAAATAAAAATAATAAAAATAAAGAGGAAACAAATTATTTTATGGTGCGAGTGAAATTGTGTGTGCACCTGAAATCCTATTGTCGGTCGAGGTAACCAACCACCGATCACCGCAAGAGGAAGAGTGTACCTGATTCGGTCAATTTCCAGCGGTCACGGGCGGAAAGGCAGGGAGAAATGGCAAAGGATCCCATTAATGGTTTTTAATTATTAGTCCTCTTAATGAAATATCGCGTCGCCCGGAAAAGAACAAGGAATAACCCCACCGCAGCGCGGAAAAGTCAGATCGCCCGACAGATCGGTTAAGTATTAATATTCCGTTTGCGAAAGTAATTGTGCCGAGTTTGGCTAAAGTTAGTTCAAATTTGTGCGGAAAACCCCCCTTCTGGTCAATCATCAAAACGAAACGCAGCCAGATTGCAGATTGGGAAACCGACGTCACTCCGGTATCACCGCCGACAAAAAAGAGACGTATACTTCTGTCTATTTCACAGTATTCAATTATTTGTTTATTTTAATATTGTCTTTTATAGCGGTCGATCGATAACGAAAGATTGTGGTGTAGGTAATAACTACATAAAATTTCATGGAATAACTTTATTTAAATAATAATAAAAACAATTAAATTTCGTCCACGGTAAATACCAGACCGTGGTGGCATTCGCGGATAAAACAAAAATAACCGCAATTATACACGAAACTGGCCAGCTACTATGCGATATTTATGTTGTTTAAATTTTCTGACAAGCAATTTTTGGTACTGATAGAAACCGGAGTATATTAAAAAAAATATGTAACTCGTAATTGTCGCAGTTGAGACGTATAATCACCTCCGCTGCTGATGTGCATCATCAGAGTTTGGCTTGGCACTGAAATGTACCGAAACAGTAAAACAACTGGACCAATTAACCAGTGCTGGAATTTTTTTATTGCAAGTACAAAACCTGTTACCCCGTCATTAATTAAAAGTAAATTTAACTTGGGCGGGAAATGTATCTGAAATATATTTAGCGTTTTATTAAGAAGATGTGAACCACTTTTCAGATTGTAAAGAAAAATACAGAGTAAATATTGTAAAATTTGCAAACAAAACTGTTCTTTCGTTTTTTTTTTTGTTTTTTTGAAATTGTTTCTTATTATTATTATTAAATATGAACCGATTCTGTTTAAAAATTCTCGCTCAAAATTGAAATAAGAATGATCCTCATTAAAAGAAAAGAAAAAAAAACTTTTTTTTTTTTTCGTGGGCGTCGAAAAACCTTCTTCATTTATCATCTTCCAATTTATGTCGAAATAACTTTTTCGACGTGAAAAATAATTAGCCAGTCTTGTACGGGCGTTCCTCAAGAATGCAACATGTCGTATTAGCAGAAGTATCAGTAAACACAACGGGAACATGTCAATAAATTGTGACGCACCGATCAGAGCACGGAACGCCAAGTAACAACATTGTTCTGTCTTGGCAGTATTAAATTCACGTTCGGCGACAAACGCTCTTCGTTTCGCCCAAGTTATATAGCCATCGTGAATAAAAATCGGAGCCGCCTTGCAACGGCGTCCCGATTTTAATACAAATTCCACGCGATGTTTGGTAGCATAACCGACATTATTACCGCCATCATCAACATTACTTTATTATTTGCGATCATTATTAAATACGATATACCGTACGATTCGACGCGATACAATACGATACGATACGATACAATGAAATACAATATGCCCAACGACCGCCGGCTTTGCGCACTCATTATTACCATGATGTACAGTTATAAATAACGATTTCTTCGTTCGTCCGATTATTTCTGCTTTTGTTAATAAACACATCGTGTACGCACATGTAACATGATGATAACCGTAAAAAATTACATACACGTACAGGCTGTTCCCATCTAGTCGTGCGAGCAAAATTTCATTTTTGCATGATACAATAACCGACATGTTGATTAAACTTCCCAATTTTCAGCAATTTGCGTGAAAATACACCTGACATTCTCGAATCTCCAGCCCCATGCGAATACTCTTCATTACGGCGCTGTTCACGAACACATACACAATATCTGTTACAACAAAATCAGAGGACTAGAATCCGCTCACCATTGACCTAAAATATTTATGCGTTACACACCCTGAGAATTGTACACATTCTATACATATTGTATAAACGGCCGAATGAAAAAAAACTAACAACGAAATCGAAATGTAATAAATCGTAACTTATTTCAAGAATCGATTTTCTTCTAAAAAACTTCAAACATTCACGTGTACTATAACTATAAACTACTTTTTAAACTTCAACGTAGTAAACTGAAATACGAAATTATTAAAATTCAGCGCGTATCTCTTTCCATATAATTACGTACAGGCACGGACGTAGCGAAATAGTTCATAAGGAGGGAATTCAGACCAAAAAAAACAAAAAAAAACAAAGCAAAACCCTTTTCAAAGAAATGTCTTTGCGAGTGATTTGATAGGACCTAGCATATGACAAACAAGGAGATCTAGAATTTAAAAATGCATACATAATTTATGAATTTACATATATTTTCAACGTATTTATTTGAATTTGTTAAAACATGTTGTGTTTGCGTTTCCGCACTAACACCTCCGTGATTTCACTGGAACTGAGCTTCGTCGCTAGATCACGAAGAACACTCATTAAAGCAAGACCAGTTAGTCGTCCCATTTTGTTTTTTAAATAGGTTTTTAATCTTTTTAGACTCGAAAAAGATATTTCAGGAATCGCAGTCGATACTGTGGAAGTGCAACCAAAATGATAATAAGTTTTTTTATCAATGGGAAAAAAGTTTCATCACATTGGTCGAGAGTTTTCAGAGCAGTGGTTCTCCGCTGCAGATTGCCATACTTTGTGCCATACTTCATATTTATTTGAAAACTCCTTTGCATCACTTTCTCTCAAAAAAATATTTGCAATTTTGAGCAGACATTCTATGGTTTTCGGATCATTATCTGTCTTTCCTGGTAGGAGCATTTGTATTCTCTGGATTGCTTCGTGATGTGGCTTGAAACAGTCATCCAGTTCCCTGATCGACAAAAGGGTAAACATTTTTTTTTGACGATAGTATATTTCGACAGTCTCCCCTCTTTGCTTTCCGGTTGAAATGATCGATTTTCCTTTCTTATGATGGAAAAAAGAGCAAAACATTGAATCATTTTTTTTTGAATGGAAGAAAATGAATGAAGGGAGCCGCAATTTTATCTAAATAATTTATAAAATAAATGAGTTCTTTATTAAAAAATTAAAATAATTTTTTAAATATAAATTATGATTTAATTACCTATTAAATTAAATATTTTATAAATACGATTTTAAAATTATTAAGATAAATTCATCATTTATTGGTTTTTATTAAATTTTATTATTATTAATTGTATGTGGGCACATAGGAAGGCCACAATTTGCCACAAACCTCAGTACCAAGATAGTACCGAAGAAAAATTTATCCTTAAATCATGCAACGAAAAGGAAACCACCTTTGAAATGAAACCCGAAAATATAGTACAAAAACTACAGCTTATTAGATCACTTGATTGATCGTCTGCTTTTCAATGGTACGATTGACAGCGCTCATCAGCAATCATCATCAAAAACTGCCTCGTAAATAATTCTTTGCCTCATTAATTCAGCTCTTAAAATAATCAGCCTTATCAGTCTTACGAACTGTAAATAGTGCATCGCAAAACCAGATGGTTTTCATACGAAGAAAAGAACAAAGAGTGCTGTTATCCGGCGACTGGGAAAATAATCTTTCAACAACAATAATCTGTTTTAGTATTATCTACTCACTGTCTGCGAATGAATATGCTGCACCACTTTATAATAATATGTGTTTCTTCCTCTGTTTCCAGCGGAGGGGGATTTAGGTTTCAAGTTATTATTAGTCAATAGAAATAAGTGATATGCAGAGATTTAACGGCAATTCTTTGAATTTGGAAAAATTAAAAAAAACTTTAGTGCGTTCCTTATAACCAGATTTTTGTCTCTTTGTAACAATTATGGGGGGGGGGCTCTTAAACCCTCCCCTTTACCACAGAAAACTATTGAACCGATCTTTTGTTGTCAGAGACCTGAAGATACTGGAAACAGTAAAAAGAAAAAACTACTATAAAATGACTAAAGGGTCTGATACAGGCGCATAGGTCTCATTCAGTTTTGGCGAGCACAGTTCGCCATCTGAATAACTAACTTCGTTTAGGTGTAGAGCATTTTCGTCCTCATCATGCCCGCTCAGAACAGAATAAAATCGAAATAATTTAATATCGCAATATGTGGATAGATAAAAAGCAATAAAGTTTTGAAAAGGAATTATAACGAATTTAAAAAAACTAATAACAATGTATAATTATGCATACGATCTTTCGTTTCTATCGTTTTATCTTTGTTATGTCTATTTATTTAAAGTTAACCCTCATATAAGCATGCTTTATTTCTTTTTACTTTCCTTTTATTTATTTGAACCGTTTTAAGTAGTAATGGGGATTTTGTTTTAAATTGAAAAAATGTTTTTTTGCAATGTTTACTATTTATCCTGTTGTATCAATTTGTACTTAAAGTTAGCCGTTAGAAAAGCGATTTAATTTTCTTTTAGTTATTCGTAAGCGCATTTTATTTATATGTAAGGTGGTGGGTCTTATATTAAATTTAAAAATTGTTTTGTACTTGTGACTACGACTCGCGCAACTATGCGCATATATAGTAGTCTAAAATTGTAACGATAATAAAAATAAACATTTTAAATTTTAAAATAAAAATAAATAAATAAATAAAAATACATTAGTTCTTTTTTCTACTAGGGTAGGAGGGGGTCTTCGGCTGTGATCCGACCACTCAAATGTATAACGCTAAGAAATTGGATTCTGATGCGACAGGAGATGGAAAGAACAAAGGATTGAAGTAAAGGAATTATTGATGGCGATGGGAAAAGGAAAGGGATAAAAAAGGAAGCGCGACTTGCGATGTTGCGAATGGAAATCGCGATTCATTATCGGCACCTCGAAGTAGTATTGAATAGAGCGAAAAATGCAAACTTTTGCTTTTATTCGATACACATGTTTATATTTGATTTTTCACTTTCACTTCACACTCTTTGAATGTTATAGGATTAAATAGTCTATAAGAGCCCCGCATCCACTGCGCGTAACGGAGATGTTGAAGAACTCACTGAACCTGTTAAACACCATATACGCACCTGGTCTGAACATTACACCACACGGCTTGATCATTAATGGGAAAAGCGATTCAGCAAGCTTAATTTGAAACAGCAATTAAAAGAATTGCCCCGTCGAATCTTCCAACCAATTCCCACAAAGAGTGTTTCACGAGTGGCATCTGAGGAAAGATGTGACGTCGACATTTTCGTACTTTTATCGTATATTACCGTGCGCGATATTTATGAAAAATGAATCATTAAAATAAACGGAATTTTATAATTATTTAAAATTCCCTAGCACTTTTTCCAAACGTGAATTATATTATACGTTCGTCGCAAATGTCGTTCTTTTTTATCAGTTTTTCTTTATATTCGTTCACGCGTAACTTTTGCACTCATATGGACACTGATTTCGGTGTTTCTCCATTCATTCGAATGTGTACCAGAGTAAGTGGTCGTACCGTATTAGTCCCGAAAAATTGAAAACAGATACTTAATAGTTACTAAAATGAATGTTTAAAAAGGGAGGCTCTTTAGGGGAATGTTTTAGCAGCAATATAACAAACGTGACTAACAAACTATTATCAATGTAAATTACCACGGATAAATATGGATATTCGAATAATGAAAATGCCATGGGGCATCATTTGCCACTACCGACTGAAGTATTACAAGCCTTTGCGTTAATAACTTTTGATCATGTGAAGTGATTATTCAAATGATTCTTATTACTAATTGTATCGGTCAGTGTGGGGCAGTCTCATATGAGTACCAATGAGTATCGGTCGGTACTTGAGTTGCCATTAAAATAAACGTTAGCAAAGAAATATTCCCTTAAAAGAAGTATTTTCTTTGCTTAATACGACCAGACAAAATTTAGCTACAAAACTGTCATCAAAATATAAGGAAAATATGAACTCTTAAAATTTTAAAATTAAAACGGCGATAAACCTTAAAGTATTATTAATGTTATTATTATTATTATTTAAAATTTTTACATTAATTACAACTGGTCTCCATAGGCCATCAAGCAATTGTACTGGAATGCAAATTAACGCGTAAGAGGCCACTACTATCAAGGTTCCTCGGGAACATCTAGTTTTAAATAAAGTCAAAGACACTAGAGCGCTTCAGTATTCTAATTTCTTGGCTGTTGTCAAGCAGGTTGATAGCCAACGGATTGAGATGGGTTTCTACGCGATTAGTATACCGCTGGACGGGAAGTTTTATTTCTTTTCGGATCGGTAGTATCTCTATTTTCTGTGCAGTCATCACTGAGGTTGCTCAAGCAGCTAAATCGATTAGTGTTTCTGCAATCGTTTCCTTTATAGGTTTGCAAATGAGATCGTTTTTTAGCTTTCCTCTTCGGTTCTTGCCATTCATCGTTCCGATTATTCTCGCTTAATGTGTCGCTGTCATTGTTATCGGCTTCAGTAATATCCCCAATGGAGCTCAGAGGTTGATTCGGGGTAGTAATATTACCTAAAATAGGAAACTGTTGCATTTAATCAGCTTGCATCGCTGAAGACGGTTGGGATAGATAATAAAAAGGTTGCGCGGTAGAAGAATAAGCGGTAGCCAGGTATTAAATTAGCTGGTTGTACAATGCTGTTACTTACTATGTGAAAATGTAGATTCGAATATAGGTAATGAATTCGAAATCGCCGAGGCGCGACTTACAACCGACAGAATTCAAACATTATACTCCTTAATCAGTTACACAGTACAGAAAGTATCAGCATTTTAGATTATCCGTATTATTGTCGCTCGAAAATATTTACACTAAAAATTGTGATTTTTTTTTTTTAAATATCGACTTTAAAATTTACCTTAAAAATTTAATAAAAACACACTAAAAAGTAAAAATATAGTCCTTAATTAAAAATACTGTATCTAGGAATACTATGAATACAGTCTCAACAAAAAAAGACATTAATTATTACAGATTTTCTTGCCACGATACGAAGTTTACAAAAGAATAACACATAAACCGGGTGGACTTGAGTTCCTATTTTCTGCTCTTACTCAGATCCCACAGGGAATAAACGAGCAGATTTAAAAGCCCGACCTCCTATATTATCCGCCGATGCTGAATAAATCTCAAGGTCCAATAATGCTTGGCACCATTTCTACTAAAAAGAACGACCAAGCAACGGAGCAAAGAATGGATATCCAACACTACTTTTTTACGTCAAATCATGGTGAGGGTCGATTAATAGTTCACAGTCGAATACACAACTATCAAACGGCCAAGAGAATAGTGCACATAGATAAAAACCATGACTACATATTACAAAGGATAACTTCCCCTGTGACAGGTGATCATACTGTGCAGAATTGAAATATATATCAGTGCAACATATTTCCCAATCGAATGCCACCGTTTTAATGCTATCCGCTCAAGAACTTTTACGTTGTTATCAGAAATGTTGGACAACAAATCATACCAAACCGTAAAGAAATACATTCAGGATGGCAGACTGTTAAGACGTTTGTAAAGTAGCCCAGGCAGCTTTCGCTGTTAAAAACCTGGTATTTAAAAACAGTAATCAAATGTAAAAAAAAAAATAAATAAAAAAAATACATGTACATACGTAAGAATGATCATTCCTAAACAATATTAATACTTATTAGGGTATGGTCGACACCGAATTCTTAAAGTGCAACAATTAAAATCCGCAATAAATACTTCCAACGTTTCTAATATTTAGCTTATAGGAAACGAATGATTGTGTTGTTATAATTATTTAATATGGTTTTTTAATTGTTGTAATTTGAACACGATGTAGCGAGACTCTAATATTAAGGTATGTTATTTAAGAATATAATCATAATATCTTTATGTATATATTTTAATGTCAAATATATCACATTATCGTATGATAATTTTCTACTTTTTAGTGCACTTTTATTAAATTTTTAGAGGAAATCTTGGTATTTTTAAGGGGGGGGGGGGGGAAATACAATTTTATTATTTCACAATTTTTCGTCGCTAAGCCGGAAAAAAAAAAATACCAAAACTTCATAGAATGTTTTTAAGTGGATCTGCGCGGCTAACATAAAGTTTGTTTACATAATGTTGGGAACAACGATTATGTGAGAAAAGAAAGCGTGAGATTCATTTTTTTTTGCGATAATAAAAAGATCGCATCATTATGACTACTATGTACATATCAGAATGTATCCTTCCGACTCCGTCGTCATTCGGTAATTAACAATGCAGCGGCGTTCTGTGTAGCCCATGTGCAAATCGGCGCCCATACATTTTCGTAAATAGAACGGAACGGTTCACTGCAAGGTCATCTCTTTCGAAATTAAACACGCGCAACAAATAGTCGTAGCAACTTCTGCATAAAAGTTACTACACTAATTAATGGAATTCACAACATTTCTCCCTACTGCCACATTCGGCTACTTTCAATAGTATCACACTGCTACGAAATTCGCAGTGAAAATAAAGAACTAGTTATTATTACACCGTATAAAGAAAAAAAATAACAGACTGAGCACAGAAATGTCCAAAACAAGCTTAGAACGAGACTGATTTCAACGTTCGCCGAAAGTGACATTTATTCCTCAAAACGCTTCGCGGAAACCAGTAAAGTTCAATCACGAGTTTTCTCGGATGATATGCAACTGTGTTCTTCCTTCATTAGTCAATCTTAATTAGTCCCCATTCGTATACGACTACTTCTCATTATAGCTTGATCGGTGGAAACTTTTTAAATTACGGATCTTAGTAGTTTTTTCTTTTGTCGAAACCTAAATTTATTTTTAATTTTTAATGACCTCGTAACATTAAGCGTATCGCCTCTAGTAAGCAAATCCTGGGAATTTATTTTCGACACGAGGCTTTATATTTTATACGCATAAAAATAACTTTCAAACCGAGACTGAAGTTATAATTTAAAAATGTTAAACTATAATTATATTACCGTTATGAAATCACTACATAAATATACGTAATATAATGATTACAATATAATTGTAGTTCAAAAGAGTTATCGAGAATACACAGACTGTATCATGAGTTGTTGCAGTATCAATTAATTAAAAGGATGTAATCGTGAAAGCTGAGTTTGTCTGAACTGAACGCGAAAGCGATGCTGTATGTTAGGCAAGGGTGAGGAAGATTCCACAGTGAGCGAAACTCCTCAAAACTTTTATATGCTGGACGTGAAAAGCCAGGTTATGAAGAACGAGTGCTTATATATAAAAAAAAACCCGAAATTTTGACTTTGACATTACAATTATGAAAATGTATTTTTTTACAGGCACATGTGCGGATTTATTTTAAATTCTATTTTAAGAATTTCGGTTTTGGACTCGATCGCGGAACCCATGTAATACTTCTACAGAAACTTCGAAGAGATTAACGCAGTTTGAGAAGTAACGATCCGACTCTGTTTTCTCTTGGTGCTCCGTATCTTCCAGTTTATACGCGTACAGTTTTACAATATAAAGTGAATTTCGTGATTGATTCCTTAATTTTACTGAATTACTTTTACTCGATTAAGTTTGTCTAGTTCATCAATTCGACTCCATCAAAAAACAATACAGCTAAAATTGATTTTCAATTAAATACTAATACTGCATTATTTTTATTCTCATGTTTTTATTAATTTATCTACTCGTATTCATTTATAAACCATGATACCAGAAGAAATGCGATATATCATGCGCCGCAGCCATATATAATATAAAAAAAGAAACAATTAAACAGCCAATTATGATCTTATCGCACGTGAATGCGCAATACACAAAAATATATGTACATTTGTGATGAACCGATATATCTCGCAGAGCATGTTTTAATGCGATATATTTATAATTTATCGAATTAACGTAAAATAATTATTTTTATTAGTATTTAATTTTATAATTACTATTTATTTATTTTAGGTTTGGCAATAAAGTATAAAGTAGATTGAATATTTTTATAAAATTATTTAGTAAACGGTTAGCGTCAAATTTGATTGAAGCTTGTTCTCTTTATATTATCAATTAAAATTTATTTTGAAGGTAAATGCAGAAGGGAATAGTTTCACGTAACGTAAACATACTAAACATTTCCCGTCCTAGTGGCTTACAGACTAGACGGGAACTTTATATATTAAATATCGATTATAGAGGTAAGTTTAAAATTAACGTAAACTAATCAGGTATCTTTATAGTGTTGGTAGAGGGACATGTCGCGGGTGAGGAATGGTATAGTAGTGGGAGAAAAATGTTGAATACATTACCGTCTCTGATTCTTGATATAATAATTCCGAGGTAGAGTGCTTAACATTAAATGTCTCGGGGGGACGTGGAGAAATATCGCTGCCGTCGGAAGCTGCCTATCAGCACTAATAGCTTACCGGGATAATTTTTAATTAGTTTAGTGAATAAGCAGCGGCTACTCGTGTAAGGTGCGAGATTCGTTTGAGCTTATCGTCTTGTATGTGATGGAAGTCGAGCGTGTGTACAAGTTTTCGATAAGCGTGTCGACTTCGTATTCGCCGTTTGTTTTCGTCGCTCATATGCCTTCTGTTGTTTTGTTTTAATGCATTTTTTCTGAGATATCGATAGATTTTATTAACGATTTGTAGACGAAAAAGAACTAGTCTCCGATCGAAAGGAATGGCTCCCAAAATTCAGAAACAAGTGAAAAGGTCCCGTAGTGGAGACGTCGGCAAGATCGGAATCGGGGTTCCGGAATAGGAACCGTAGATCCAAAGACTGGAAGTCCGAAAAGACTTTGTGACGTCAACAGGGTTAACGATCGGTGTATCAACGGCATCCGTGCAGAGACGAGAAATCCATAACAATATATTATAGTGTGTCTGTGTTTTTACGATAAAATAAATCACCAGGTCGATGCGGGTAAATCGAGCCAACTATTAATTAAAGAGTAAAACTTTTTAGTTGCTTATTTGTTATAAACATAAAAATACCTAGTATTACAGCTTTTCACTGATGTAGTAAATTACGGAAGACTAGCAAATGCAGATAAAACAAATGCTTACTTTTAACAGCTACTAGAAATACAGAAATTCACTCGTGTACTTAAAGAAACATATATAATTAATACATTAATTTATATTAATTATATTATTTAAATTTTAGCAACAGGTCACGGAACTTTCCAACGCTTAAAATATAATGCAAAAGTGCCCAAGCGCGAACATTATAGTGTCTCTAGAAAGAGGAGAAAAAATATTTAGCCATGAAAATTATTTTTGCTGTATATTTAACCGTTTAGGGCTATTTTGATCCCGCAGCATTCTTTTGTATTTTTTGAAAGGAATAGTTGTGATATTTTTTACGTATAGATGTTTAGTATGTATTCTGGAAAATTTTTTTCATGTACGGAACAAATTTAATAGAGGTATTCAAGTCACCGAGAAAAAACAGCGTTATAAAATCAGTCCAGAGCCCATCAAAAACCAGACTCTAAGTATCTCGAGTAAAAAGGATCTTATCTTACGCATCAGAATCTCTTTACACCGATTTACAAATGATTCAAGATTTCCTCAACAGATACAATAAACCTGCAAAATTTTTCCACCATGGACAGCGAAACTAGCCTCATTTGACTATTCACTGCTGCTAAACAAACACTCTTACTTTTCCACAGTTCACCAACTACTCTCGCTCCAAAGAAATTAAAAGGGCAGCAGAATTTGCTGGTTGCGCAGTCGTTGTTGGTCGAAACATTATCCTCAGATTCTCGTTTCCATCGCTATTCTCCGCTCTTTCTGCAGAATTATACAGCATCACCCTGCTAGCTTTAGAGCACGCTGTTAAATACAAGCAACATGTAATAACGATAGCCACGGACTCACTGACGGTCTTACATAACATCCATCTAAAATCAAACCACCCGATAGTTAACTCCGTAAATATAATTCTACAGGGGTAACCTTCTTATGGGTTCCTGGTCATGCAAATATACCAGGAGAAACCTTGTTGCCAATTAAAGCGCAAAAGAGGCATCCAAAATGTTTCCGGCTCCACGTAGTTAAACTCCACTTGGTGATATTACGGAAGCTGGCAAGAACCGTTTTTCGAAATTGTGGCAGGAAACAACTACATGCAGAAAATTATCAGTTCGCAAATGGAAATTTCAACCAGAAGATGAAAGGCATCAGGTGGTTCCGTGCCGCCTATGTATCGGCCATTCCACAAATGGATATATCAATGGACAAGGAAAACATAGAGAAAGCTTCTGTCCACAAATATTATCTAACAGGTTAACGGCAAAGTGGATTAACTTTAATCGCAACCCTACCCTTCTAGTAACCTTAAGGTAAATAAAATATATTACTTTATTAGCAATACTTTGAAATTATTATTATTATTAGTATTAGTTCATATTTTTTAATAGGTTTTTTTTTTGTCTCGCTATTAAGTACTTACTTTAAGGTATATATTACTAATATATGATCTAAACTGCTAAAGAAGAAAGCACATGATAAATGTAAAAACGTTTTTATTATTCCAAGTTCGAAATTCAGTTTGCAGAGAAAAAAAAGGCGAAACAGAAACAATATTTGTGATCACGAATAAAAATAATAGGTGTCTGCAAAATTAAAAAAAAAATAACGTTATATGAAAAAATTACGCCACAAAAATAAAATTCATTACGCAATTACGTGTAATACATTTTAAGAAGTATAAAATGAAATGAAAATTTGTGAAATATTATAAAAAAATCACTAATAATCCTAAATATTGAATTTGAAATGCAAAAAAAAAAGGCTAAAATGAAAATAACGTACGATTCTAATTAAAAATTTTCGTCCAACTTCGGGATTTTTTTTTTTATCTCCGTATACAAATTGGTAAACAAGTACTTGGATTTGAATTCTCAGTAACGTTATTTTACACGATGTAAGTTTATTTTGCAAAAGACAAATTCGTTTTCATCGTGAAATTTTTCAAATTGTTTTTTTTTAAAATTTGTAATTTATTCTGTTTCGTATTCATAAAAAAAAATCAAAAAAATTTAAATGCAGATAAAGAATATTTTAATACGATACTTTCGTGGGCCCATCGAGTTACTCTATTCTCATGGTAATATAACCCTGTGACTTTCCTTTTTTAATTTGACTTATTTATGTTTCCCTAACAAAATTTGTGGGATCAGTTGATCCGTTATTTCCTCGAGAAACATAAACATTTCTGTGATAAGAAATTAATTCTTCATTTTCTAGATTAATTCTTTCGTTATCAATCATTATATTATGGTGAAAGACATGCGCATTCAATTCTTTTATCGGTTACATTTGGTGATATTTCTGTAGGTTCCCGAAGAATATGAAATTTAGTATTAATTATACTAAAATGCGCATTTAATAACCCGGCGGGCTCGTGAAAGTCTCATATTAAAATATTCTTTATCTGCATCTAAATATTTTCGATTGTTTAAGCAGATTACACATATTAGTAGGTGGGCTTCATGACCGATAAAAACTTAAGGTACAGCGGTTGAAGTAGATGGCAATACATTAGCTAGGAGAATATTTAACCGATTTAATTTCATTAAACGACACACAGTAATAAAAAACGGACACTGCCTCCATTCCTATGTTTCCCATATCCACAAATTCCGAATTAAAATAAATTTATAATTCGCATCCACAACAGTTTGAAGAACAATAGAAAGAAAGTTCTTCTAGTTTTAATACATGATTCCAGAATGAGCACAGGGCATTTCACTTTAATTTTCTTGCCATCAATTACTCCGGTTAGGTCAGAGAAATTCCATAAAATTCTTTCGCTACTTCTTTTAACATATTCTCTGTTGTAACTTTCATATGGATTTGTTTTTTAAGAGTTCTCAAATTACTTCTATCGTTTCCCCTGTTCAATCGATAATACAGTTGTAGCGTCCATCCTGAATGTAAAATTAAGACTTTGAAATGTCAATTCTGTGAAATGTTTTTACAAAAGACCTAATCGAATTTAAAAGGCAAAGGGTCAAGACCTGCCCTGCTTGTTCGAATTAAAAAACGCGAGTCGCGGGCGTCCTTTGTATCTTCCATTTCTACAGATACTCTGTGTGCCATTAACTAGAAGAGAATCAAACTCTTCGGTGACTTTTCTACTTCAACGATAGACGGAATGCTAGTCACAGATGAGTCGGCGATGGTAAGGGTTTTTTCCACTTCACTTCGCTAATGTATCTTCATCTTCATCCTACTCAAAAAAAAAATTAGTTTCGAAAATTAAAGCAGAATTTCAACTTATATCCTTTCCCCCCTCGCCATTCCTTACCTTTCAATGTTCCATTCACGATCGCCGAATTAAATTATCAACTAAACAACAATAAGCATCAGAATTCGACTTAATTCATCCGTTCATGATAAAACATTTGTCGACATCCGCAAAACTATTTCTTCTATCGATATATAGTCAGATTTGGTCTTCTGGTTTCATCCCGAATAGCTGAAAAACAGCGTTAATAATACCAATTCTAAAATCAAAAAAATACCCTTCCTTATTGCGAAACTATCGACCTATTTCCCTAATCAGTTCACGGTCAAAAATAATGGAGTAAATGGTGAATAGGGGGATTTATTTTTCCTTGAATCAATGAAATCCTTTCCAAAAGTCAAGCCAGCGGACGGAAATCAAAGTCAACAGTCAAACATCTACATGGTGGCCAATCAAACATAATTTTTTAATTCCCGATTTATTCTCGGGTTTTCTGGTTCAAATCCTCCTAATTTCCTAATTACTAGAATTGTACAAAATGAAGAATGGAATTTTTTGTTACTATTAATAATACCGGACCGCCACAGAATATTTTATATGAATAAAACAGAACTTCGTAATTTATTCTTGAGAGTGAAGTATATTAAAAATTGCATTCACTTTTTAACGTTTCAAATGAAAGAAAAACATATAATGATTTTTTCTTATTATAAATATCGTTTTTGGTTATTTTTACTTTTTTTCCCGGTTTTACGACAAAATTCCCGGCGCTTATTCCAGGTTGGGCGGCCACCCTGATCTACTTCACCTTAAAAGGCAGATCTTGGCAACTCAAAATACAACACAAAACCTCTTTTTATTATTTTTTGATATAGAGAAACAACCGTTTGACCGTGTACGGCGATATGAAGAGCTGTTAAATGAATTACCTAACGAATAGAACAATCGAGGAAAAATCGGCTCACTGATTTCTGCGGCGATACCAATAACATTATTCATTCTATGCATGAATGACATAATGGACTACATGTGGACGCCTCTTCTAGCTACTCATCTTAACATACCCCTCTTTTCTAATTGTCCATCCAATGCCCAATCAATCGACTATCAACATTAAATAGATTACATTCGTGAGTGGATAACAACAATGGTCTGAATTTTCCCCCAACAAAATCTGCCTATGTTAAATTTCACAAAAGTCGTAGGAAAAATCCTAAATCTGATATTTCTTTCTCCTCGAAGATTCGTCGCTCTCTTTTTGACCCTCGGTTAAATTATTGAATCTTACTTTCGATTCCAAATTGTCCTGATATCCGCGCATATCCAATCTCACAGCCAGATGTTAAAACACTTTCCATCCTAAAATGTTTATCAAATCGGAAATACACTACATTCATCCTAAATTATCATCAAATTATGAATATTCGTAGACTAACGTATAGATGCAAAGTTAATTCTTCGGCCAACAGATCACTTCTTATCATCACATCCACGAAACAGCATTGCGTATTATTCTCGGAGCACATCAACCAATTCCCTAATGACACGCAAGAAATTTTCGAGTTTGACCAGACTGAGAATCGGGTATACTTCAATATATATATATATATCGCACGATTATGTCTTTAAATGGACGGTGTCTCCTGTGCCGTTCCACCAAAGGTCACGCATATATTGGACAATGCCCAGGAATGAATATTACTAGCCTATCTAATGCCGTGTTAAAGCAATGTTGTTCAGTGATCTTGTCCATCTGCATCGGATACCTGAATTCATTAAAGCAAATTAAACAGGTTCATACAAAGCAAATAGCGCTTGTTCTACGATAGTTTTGCAGTTTTGCAGTTTTACAAGCGGCGCATGGGCTGTAATAATAATTATAAATTTTTTTTTAAAAATTGACTAAGTTTTATTGGTTTAATTATTTAGTCAACAATATTTTTATTTACTAACCGCATTTAGCGTTTTCTCTTCATCAGAAGAAACAAATGAACAGTTATTTTTAAGCGAGACGTCTGTAGCAGGATTTAGTAACTTACAGTCATAATTTTCTATTCCTCTTATAAGTTTTGATTTAAACACAGGAATAGCGTGTTAAATTATTTTCTTCTGGCAATGGAAAAAAAGAGTTTCTCGTTGCAATGTTGAAATAGAGGTTTTCCTGACCATATAAGAGAGTCGATTCCAACCTAGTTGCACAGAGAAATTGAATATCGTTTACGATACTAGTGGGAGAGTTAGAGATGACGGCAAAAACGTGGAAACTATAGTGGTGAAGAACAGAAAAAGAACGCTGAAGTTGAAGGTGATTTCTGAAAGAGCAGGAGGAAGAAAACAAAAGCGATAGGCAGCGAGAGGTTTGAGATTGTGTAAAAGGGGTGATTGCATTTTAGAGAAATATGTCCGATGCGGAACAGCGTAATAGCTATGAAATGAGTTCTAGAAAGTACCAAAGAGGAAGACCAGGGACCAACACAAAATGCTTTACCTCTCTAAGAAAACTTCTTAAAAACTGAGATAATGTGACGTCGTCATACACCCTGTCAAGAAAGTATCGGGAATTGTCAATTTAAATCTCCCGGGTAATAGCTAGGCAGATAATTTTTTTTTTCCAGGTTGGTACAACTGTTTTGTATTATGATGCCTATTTTTAGCGCGATCTGTCAACCAGTGTGTTTACAGCAGCTGTTAAAATCAGTCGACCTTGAAGTGTTTTGTCGAAGTTTTACAATGAGTGAAAATATTGAACAACGTACTTGTGTTAAATTCTGTGTTTCGAACGAAATTTCTTGTGCCGATACACTGAAAATGTTACAGAAGGCTTTTGGTGAATCTGCTTTATCAAAAACGCGGGTTTACGAGTGGTACAGAGCGTTCAAGGATGGTCGGGAGACGGTCGAAGACATGCCTCGCTCTGGACGGCCTTCAACGAGTGTGACCGATGATAACGTCGATAAAATCAAGGAAATCGTTGCTGAAAATTGTCATGTGAGCTTGAGAGAGATGGCTCATGGATTGGGCATGTCACACGAGAGCGTACGTACGATTGTGCACGAAAAATTGGGTATGCAACGCGTTGCGGCTCGGCTTGTTCCGAAAGACCTGAATTTCTTTCAAAAAAAGTACCGAGAACAGGTAGCTGCAGACATGCTGGATCGAGCCAATTTGGATCCTACCTTCTTGGAAAAGATAATTACTGGTGACGAGACATGGGTGTACGAGTACGACACGCTTACGAACCAGCAATCGTCCGAATGGCGGCCAATTGGCGCGCCAAAGCCGAAAAAACCTCGCCAAAGCCGATCGAAAGTGAAGATCATGTTGATTGTTTTCTTCGATATTCGAGGCGTGGTACACTATGAATATGTGCCAGCCGGACAGACAGTCACCAAAGAGTTTTACTTAAGTGTTTTGAGACGTTTGAGAGAGGCTATCCGTCGTAAACGTAACGATTTGTGGGTCGACAATTCTTGGATTCTACATCACGATAATGCGCCGTCTCACAAAGCCATAATTGTGAATGAGTTTTTGGCCAAACACTCGGTAAATATCATCGAACAACCGCCGTATTCACCAGATTTAGCACCCTGCGACTTCTTCCTATTCTCAAAACTCAAATTTCCGCTACGGGGAATGCGCTTCGAATCGATTGATGACATCAAGACGAATGCGACGCGAGAGCTAAAGGCCATCCTGGAAACCGCCTATCAGAAGTGCTTTGCCGAGTGGAAAAAGCGTTGGCATATGTGCATCGCTTCGAATGGATGTTATTTTGAAGGTGACAAAATAAATTTGGATGAAAATTAAAAATTGTTCGTTTTATTTAACAATTCCCGATACTTTCTTGACAGGGTGTAAATTTATTTACTTGCGACTGTTTCTTCTGTACAAACCATCTGTAGTCCCGGGTTCACCTCTACAGAATACATGTTCGGATTCTTCACGTTGAATACACCTAAAGAACTTTGCTTACCTTGTGTAGCTCGTAACGCACGGATAAAACAAAACAGATAAAATGGATAATTAAATGAAATAATAATCAGTTTTATAAACAGACAAAGAACTGTGCGCGAATGAGACGGAAAATGTGCGTATGATATTCTGCTGACAGCCAAAGATGAGAATAGATAGTGATGCTGAGAAAAGTGCGCGCCATCATTTTGAAAACGGTTGTGGTGATTGGTAGCGAGGAAGGAAGAAAAGATATGATCGATGAATAGACACAACCGAAGAATTTTCGTCGAAAGGCAGTTAGTTGGATTTTTACCTTTCATCAAATTAACACTTAGCTTTTTTTCTTCTAATTAATTTAACGGTTTACCAGTAGTCAAGGTTACTACTGATCGTATGGAAAAAGTTACTTTTGTCTTTTTTTAGTTATTTAATACTTTAAATGAAGTCCAGTTAAAGGGTAATTACTGTTAAATTAGGGAATAATACGATAGTAATCCTTCATAATTACCGGATTTGGAAAGTCAGCACTTCACCAACTCACAGATACCAGATTATCGTCACATAGTGACGCGTAGAATTCAACTTTTTTTATATTAATCATCGCGTAATTTATATTTTTGTAGACATTTACTAATTGCTTTTTTAGCGGCGGTCGATGAAAATTAATCATAAACGGTGAAATCGAGTCCACGTTAGCGTCCCCGAACATAAAAAATAACGCTGAACGTTTCAAATTGGGTGACTGCATCTGAGGCATGTAAAGCACATTGATGTATACGTCGGATATAAGATTCACAAATAAATCCCCCTTTCCATAGACGAGATGGTAATGATTAAATAGATGAACTGGCAATGTACTTATTCTCGTTATCAATCCCCGCCACACGTCCCCTATATACTCGTTTAATAGTATTAGCTACAAATGAGCAGCAGTAATTTCAACAATTTTATCGTCAAAATACTCAATATCAACACCTTCCATAATACCTAATTGTGCCGACTCCAGATGTAAGGGATGATACCATTTGTATCTATGAATTTTATAACAATAGCCAAATGTTTTTTTTATTATTTCTCTTATTTTTGGGCGCGTCAGCTACGGACATTAACCCAGCGCGCGTGGAATTTTTGAAAGTGTCAATGTACGGCAGAGGTAATCGAATTAGATACTAATCAAATGAAACACGCCGATACTAAAGCTTAAACCACCCTAAAAAAAAAAAAAAAGTCTACAAAAGCGTAAAAAAACAAAGGTCTTAAAATTATTATGAACGGTTACTTCCAAAAACGGAAGTTACGGTCTAATACTTCAAAGGTAAAAATTAACTTGTTCCGTCTAAACAATTGTTTAACTATTGCTAAAACGCCTGCCTCTTTCGGAGATATGCGGCTGGCTAATTCCAATACCCCAAAAATAACTAGAGGTCACCTTAATTGGCTCACTCATGCATAATGTACATGACACACTACTCGCAAAAAAATTAAAACATTCGTCAACATTATGAAGAAGTCTGCCGGTTCCCGTCAAAATGACAGCGCTATAGTACTGGAGATATTGTCACTGGCATTATCAACGAACACTTACAAATATCATCTCCGGACTGCTAAACTCAGCTCTCGGTACTGGCACGCATGCCGCCTCGATATGGCCTCCGAAAAATAGGGCTGTATGGGAAACGGAAAAATCTCGACGGAAAACCACACCGATCTGTTTCACCGAAGTTAAATGCAACTCCGCCGCACCGATTAAAACCGAGAACGGTGGGTAAACGATCTGACTGGACAAAAGCAACTTTCGAACTCAAATAAAGGAAAGATAAAACATTTTACTAACAAGCAGAAGATTCAAGAATACATCTTTTCGGAATAGAGTTGCCTAAACAAGAATAGAAAATTCTTAATAATTCAGAACGTGTCATGGTACAAACGCCTTTGCACAGAACATACATATAAGAACATCAGCAAGCTGTCGGTTATTCAACTACTTTAATCAGTTATAAACGTCAACAATTACTTTTTACAATATTTATACTACAATACTACTGAGGTAACTCTATGTAGAATTTACATCACAATACATACATATGCAGATATTGTAAATATTTTTCCTGTAAAAAAATGTAATCAGCATCCTTCAATCAGTTTTTTTTTTTTTTTTTGATCTCTTCCAAAATTGTTGTGCGCTTTAATTAATTTTATAAAGGTTACAGTTACAATTAGAGGGAAGTTTAAATTTTTGCCGAAATTTTTTTTGCACTTATCAATACGACAAAACATACGGGAAAAAAAAAAGAAAACATACCTGAATTATACTTTATTCCAAAATTCTTTTATAATTAGGTTCAGATCAACAATATACGATTTTACTTTAATTCGATTTTCCTTTATTATTGAGCAAAATTTAAAAAAATGAAATATACCGCTTTCATCAAAACACTCAAAATTTAAAATATTTGGAACTAATCTTAAAAGGAAGGAAGGAAGGAAGGAAGGAAATATATAAATAAATAAACGCACGATAAACAAAACAATTCCACCAACTGCTGATACACGAAGAACTCCACCGTACAGAATAATAAACAGCGAACTATAATGTAAGATTATTAAAGTGAAGTAAAAGTACGGCAAACAGGTTGAAACCTTCATAGCGGTTCGTAAATCACCGTCTAGTACTAAAAAGTAACGTGTTCTTTTTAAATTATAACAACCGTAGATTATATATTATTTTACGTTTATTTGTAGAAAATTTATTTAAACTTGTAAAATTTGTAGATATTTTTAAATACACTGAAATAGCTTAATCATTTGAATAACGACTTATTTAAAAAGCAGTCATATACTAAATCGTATATAATTGGCAGATTTAAATTTTTGTATGAACTTTAATTAAAGAATTACTTTAAAATTTTAAAGTTTAGTATTTCTTTTACATTCATTTTACACAACAAAATAACAGATAAAATGTATATTAACACGAATAATATTTGCTCTCAGCCATAATTACTATCGATAGAAAAACTTGAACTAACTGAAAAGTCAACTAAAGAATTTTATTTTGTTAAATGTGTAAAATTTGAATTGAAGTTAGTTCACGTTCGAATATCCAATTATCAATAATGGTAATTTTATTATTATTGTATTTATTTTAAATATTAGCGCTTTCGTTTTTTTTCTCTTTAAATAGTTTTTTTCGTATCTCGCAAAGTTCAAGTTGATATGTTGTAACTTTGGGTTTTAAATGAACCATTTTTATATTATAAAATTTGGACATATCATTTTAATATTTTATCTTAACTGTGTTTTTTTTATAGACTTGTAAAAGAAGAAATGGAGGTCGCTCTAAGCATGGTCGTGGCCATGTTAATCCAGTACGTTGCACCAACTGTGCACGTTGTGTTCCAAAAGATAAAGCTATAAAGAAGTTTGTTATACGTAATATTGTTGAAGCTGCTGCTGTTCGCGATATTACCGACGCTAGTGTTTATACACGTATGTATTTCATTTCTTTTTTCCAAAATGTAATTTGCGGTTATTCGTTTCGTTATTATGTTGACTAGGCCACATTCGAATCTGATTATTTCGAAAGTTCGGAAAAAACACACTTTCCCTATTGTTAAAGCTGTAATGAATCAGAAACATTGAAGCATTGCTTAATTACCGGTTTCTGGTTAGACTGCTCTTTATCATAATGAGAAGACGGTTTTGTAAAATAATAAATCGTTATCGTCGCGATAATAGGAAGTGCGCGTCTTTTGAAAAGGTTGACACGCTTTAACTTAAAACACAATTCGAAAACACGGTGTACTATTTAACGTTCGTATTTTGTATTATTGCCAGTATCGTAAATGTTCTTATTTATTCTTCTAGAATATCAACTACCTAAACTGTATGCAAAGTTGCATTATTGTGTTTCGTGCGCAATCCATTCCAAAGTTGTAAGAAACAGATCAAAGAAAGATCGCAGAATTCGGACTCCTCCGTTACGGAACTATCCCCGTAGTGTAAGTCTTTTTACGCTTATTTTGGGTAAATGTAAAATTGAAAAAATGAAATTAACATTTAGTATTATTTTTTCTTTATTTCACAATTTGAACATAAAGGTTTTCTTTATTTTTAAATTGTTTTACCCTTTTAGCTTTAAAATAATTTTTAAATATGTTACAAATAATTTATCGGTATTTAAATTGATTTAATAATTTTCTTTTTTCCTCTTATTTTTCAGGACGCCTCTCGACAAGGAAATCAACAAATAAGAAAGTAATTTTATAATGTTTTAGGTTCGTAATATGAATTCACTTAAATATACTGAATAAAAACAATTTTGGTTTTATTTTTATCGAATCATTCATCTTTACTAGCTGGATAAGTAGTAATTGCATTTCAATCGTAAAACCATATACTGATTCATACATAAACTGTTAATTTGATATTTGAAATTAAATGACTTTTAACTTATGATTAGAAATTTATTAGGAAACCTGACAACATGTTCTGAAGCTTTAGCTTTTAATATTTTTAACGTGATTTTAAGGCTTAAGTTTCGGTTACGTTTAAATCTATTAATACATTCCTTTGTCGGTAAAAAATCAAAATTCTAAAACTGGCAAATAACATTCATAAAATTTAAACTGAAATTTTTACCTTTTTTTAAACAAATAGTTTAAGGATGAAATATTCATCGTGACTACTTTTGGCCAATGGTAACATTTGTACAATTAGTTTTTGAGCATATTGTATTTACAATAGTTAAAACTTTTTTCATATTTTTTTATTCTTATGTTGTTCCAAACCATTAGTTTGAATGTTTTGTTTTCTTTTGTCTTATGCGCCATGTATTTTAACTTTTTCTTTTCATTGTGATCTAGTTTTATTGATTTTCCTTCAGTTTTATTCAAAATTTTATTTTACTTAGCAATCAGTTCGTAGAATTTTTGAATAGACTACGGTAATACCGCATTTATTTATTTTTCTGCTTTTTACTCTAAACTTTTGCCTTGCAAAATTCACGCTAACTTTTTCATCGTGAGAAACAGTATTTTGGCTTTTGCTAAATTTTTGACGTAGCCGAGTACCATTCTTTATACCGTTTTTTTTTTTTAATACCTAATTTTGACGTAACATTTAATTGTTGTAGACTTCGTTATATTATTTGTAGCTCTATTCCATACTTTTCAACTTTGTAATTTATCTTGCACATTTTTTAGTACGTTTGTTTTCTATTTTTTGCTTTAATACCACGTTTATGTGATTAAAATATATTTTAAAAATACCAGCATTTGTTTCGGATTATTCAGCAATAAGTTACAATTTGACTTTATTTTGGAAAACAATTCTATCCTCACTTTTCCATAAATAGAATTAAGGAAAAAGTCATTTTAATTTTAACTGGTTCCATATAGAGTGATCACGACGTTTTTGACAATGTTTTTTTTTTTTTTAAATTATTCGCTTTAATATGAATATTAATCTAGTAGATGAATTATGTAATTGGAATTACTTTAAGTAGAGTTTCGTGATGTTACTGTGACATTTAAATAAAAGTAAATATTGAAAACTGTTTAAAAATACAAAATTACACGGTTTTCGTCGTTTAATTATCACTTATTAGTGTCTTGCATAATTTTGCAGCAGTATTTGAATTAGTACTCTTTAATGAAACGATAAAATAAAGTTTCATCTCCTTTTTGACAATAATTTTATATTTTTTTCGCGTTTGCGAAATATTTAAAAAAAAGTGTAACGTTTTTGTGTGCGTGCACAGTTGTAATACGATTAAAAATAAATGGAATCCCGCATTATGTGTACGTACATTTTATAATAATGTAGTTCGTATAAATAACTGGGCATTTTCTTCAAAATGTTAATTTATTAACAATACAAAACTATTCATTGGATCGAGAAATTCAATTTTTAAATTTTAAACTGAAATATATAGTATTATAAAAATAGTGGCGGTAGCTTCACTACTGTTTTATTGTAGGTAAACTGTATACATCGCTGAATGCAGTACTGATTTTGTTTACGCATCCTGTCTTTATTTGATTCAGAAAAATTTGCAAAATTTAATTACATTAATCTAAGTTTTGTTGTTTTATAAGTTAAAATATAGTTTTTTGTATTTTATTATAACCCTACTACTATAATAAGTATTAAATTCTATATAAAGCAGTTTAGAAATACAACTTAAAAGTCATTTAAAATTTAACAAGTTTAGATTCGGCTTAAAAATCGTAAAATTCAGCGCAGTAAATTATTTTATAAATAATAAATTAATTCTCACCACAAAAACTTGTTTGGCAAAAGCGCAAAATCTCTAAAAAAATTAAAAGCAGAAATATAAAGACGTATAAAAGTACGATGAATCTAAAGTTGTTCATACTGTAATTGAATTTTTAAAAATTAAAATTTTTTTCCTGATAGGTAATGTTATAATTGTTAAAATACAACTATTTTCAAAAAGTACTACAACTAATATTCCGAAATATTCCAAAACATTGGAGTAGGGTTGAAAAAAATTCGAAGTACATTACTCAAAAAAAAAAAAACGTAATGAAATTATGCTATATATTACTTAAACAGAAATTTGTTCAACAAAAAAAAAAAAAAACTATTTTATCATGTTTTATTATATTTTTGAAATACTTATAACTTCAGATAGTTAGGTATCAGAGAAATCTAAGAAAATACGGCAGCTAAGAAATTCTATTCGTATACGTTGAGGAAGTTACAAACTTATAAGTTCGCAGTTTTCGACGCCCTGGCATGAGAGTGATTTATTGTACTTTTCACATAATAAATATTTATTTTTGTAGAAATTTTTTTGTAAAAAATATTCATTGTCAGTTGAATATGGTTTCTTTTTTTGAGGCGACAAATTTCGGTACTTTTCATTTCTGTTGAAATGAATGAAACATTTTGAATAGAAATTATTTTATATTAAAACACAAATAAAAATAATTTAAAAACAAACTTGTATTTTTTTTTAAATGTAATAAAATAAAGTAACATGTTGACGGTGATAGCTTTAAATATGGAAAACCCACTTCTGTAATTTTCATCTTTGGAGCTTAATAAAGGTAATATCAAAATTAAAATACATCATACTGGTGGCGCCATTGCATTTATAATTATATTAATAGATGTAAAAGTTTGTCGCCTTCTGTTGATGGTTAAGATTTAACGTAAATTTATTTTCTAATAACGAGAGGGTATGGAGGATTTTTTTTAAATTTTTTTATTGCCGATTTTGTAAATTCTGGTTTTCAAATGTATTATATAACAGATCAGAAAGAGAAACGTTCTGTTAGATCTTAAGACGTTCTATATACAATGAGAATTTTATTGCGGAGCTGTTAAGGTTTTAAATAATTTTTTAAATAGAATTTCAGTATTTTTTTTATTGTAATAATTATTCACCGCAATAAGAAAAATATCAAATTTTTTCTAAATTCGTCAAAAATTAACTGGACAAAATTTGGTATATGGCTTTATTTAGCTACAAACTATGAGCGGCAAATATGTTCTTTTACGGGGAAAAGGTGAATCCTGTTCTCGGAAATTCTAGTAGTTTATTTTGGTTGTCATTCATCTATAGCAAGAATTCATTTTTCTTTTTTAGGGGGACATTTTTCTTTTCATTGAATATAAGGAATACTTATTTGATCAACATTGTTTTCTTTTTCTTCTATTTCATTACGTTTGTTTATATATAATCCGAAAAGGATATTTTAAAATTCCTCCTTTTTTGTACATGTTCTATATGATTAAATAGATAAAGATGGATGTTTACGTAATCACATTTCTGTGTCATATAATTCTAAATTCTTTTTAAAACGATTATCCATCACTTTAGAGCATCCGTTATATTGAATATAGAACGATATGTTAAATATGCTGTATACTACTGCTATCGGACTTAAAACGTGCAAAATTTCAAAATCCGATTTTAATATGCGAAATTAAATCAAGGCTTGTGATATATCTAATAATGTAAGCTGACGTGTGTTCTGTTTTTCTTTATTCTTACAATATAAAATAATTTCTATTTAAAAATTGTAAAAATATACTTTAATATATATATATATCAAAATTTATTAAATCAGGTCAATTTAAATAATCAAGAAAAATTAGTGCTACATTGCGCCGAATAATTATTACAATTAATAAATAAAATATAAATTGTATGTATAATTTAAGAAAAAAATGTTGAATTCGTTAGATTAATTCTCGCTGCAGAATGTGTTAAGACCTAAAAAAAAAGTTTCTCCTGATTAAAGAGGATACATATTTGAATACCAACATTTACAGAACCGGAGATAAAAACAAAATTTTTGATCCATATTTTTTTGATACTTCAAAATAAATATATGATAAATATTAACATTAAGGGAATAAAAAGAATATGATAGTTAATTTTTTCGGGAAAGCATGGATTGCGATTATGTGTCTGTTAAATTTTTTGTTTGCGGAAAGGCGTCATTTGGGGTTCCGTTGCGGTGTAACACATAATTGCATAATGATTTCTTCGCATTTTAAAAATTACGTTATTAGATCGGTATTTAAGTTTTAAACATAAGAAGAGGACATTAGAAATAAATATATCATCACGTAAGTATATATATTTATTTTTTTGTTTTACCTTTTATATATTTACAAGTTGGCTGCCATCGGATAATGTTATAAATTTCGGATCAAAATGAACTTAAAAGAGCACCGATTAAATCAATCATAATGGTTTGTTTTATTCAATCTTTGACCTTAAGTTATCTCTAATGATTCAGTGGTTAATTAAAGTTTGTATGGATACTGCCTATCTCTGAGGGCTTTTAGCCGGATCTTCAGGAACATCGCAGATAATGCAGGGTGGCCATCCAACTGGGAATTTTGTCGTAAAATCGGGGAAAATAAGTAAAAATAGCTAAAAACGATATTTTTAATAAGAAACAATCATTTGAAACGTTAAAAAGTGAATGCAATTTTTAATATACTTTGCACTGAAGAATAAATTACTAAGTTTTGTTTTTTTCGTGTAAAATGTGCTGTGGCGGTCAAATATTATTAATAGTAACAAAGAAATTCTATTTTTCATTTTGTACAATTCTAGTAATCAGGAAATTGGGAGGATTTAAGCCGGAAAACTGGAAGGATTTGGACCAGGAAAACCGGGAATTTAAAAATTATATTTGAGCGGCCATTATGTAATGTTTCGCAGAAGAGTTAGACATTTTTTTTAAAAAAATTTGAAGTGTATTTTAACCCTCTATTAGTCGCGAACAAAATAGTTGAATTGTTAGTCGCGCGGATGACATATGTCATCTATTTTTAAAAATAGATTTGTATCTTCAAAATTTTACTCTTTAAAAATTTCTTCTGCAATATAATTAGTTTAGGCTGTATTCAAAGTGTCTATTATGTAAAATTTTAAATTATTAAAATATTCCTTAGAAGAAACGGTGTAGAAAAAAGTACAATCATAATTCTAACGTAATTTCATAACTTTTTTATGTTATTTTATTCGGTATTTTTACAACATTTTAGTTTTAAATTAGTAGTCAAGGATGTATTTCGTGTTTTCAGATAACTAACACGATACTACAAAGACTTATTCTAAAATGAACTAGTTTTCTAAACAATTTAAACATATGCGTTTTAAGTGATCCGGATGAAGCTAATTTTTACATTTTATGCACCAGTTCCGTGTGATTTTATTCTGTTTAGGACCGCAAATGTAGCATCTTCCGCGTGATCCCGAGGGTTTTTGAATTTCTGTCGAAGATTCTTGTCCATTAACTAATAATATGTTGTACAATGTAACAATTTCAGATTTTTTAGCACTACCGGTTGCTTCATCTATGGTGTCGTCGAAGTGCATTGAGAATAGTAACAGAATCACTTTATTTTTTTTATTTTTTGAACAATAAGATATCAACTTACAATCTTCTTGAAATCCGAATATCGAAGAGTTTTCTGTTCTACTTTTGCTTGGCAAAAACTCTAATTTCACCTTAGCTTTTACATACGGTTCCAACATAAGTCAGTTTTTTATCTTTTAGTATCTTCACTTCACTAATGACAAACTAGAGAACCAGTTATCGTCAGTAATATTTCTATTTGTCCCTTCAACTAGCTGAACCAGCCTAGTTACAATATTTTAAGCAGAATCGCCCACAAAATAACGCCCAGCTGCTTTCCAACATATGGCTCTAAACTTAGCGTGTAAGCTCTTTTTACATAAGATAAGGCAAACACCTTCAGTCCATATTTTGCTGGCTTGCTGAGTATGTATACTGTCGAAATGGACAGTTTCCATAAAATGCTAATAACCGTTCACCTACCGCTAAATACTCTGACGGAGTAAAATATTTGCGAAAATTATTCACGAATAATAATTCGTGTATTTTTCTTATTGCAGCTAGTTTATCTGTAGCTTTTCGGCAATCTCTCATAGATATTATCAAATCTCATAATTGCAGTAAAAATCTAAAGCGATTATTACTCATGCATAAGTAAAACGAAATAAACGTATACAGAGAACACAAAACGTCTTTCTTATTACGCAATGAATAATCGAAATAAAGAGCATAAAAATTCAGCCTGGAAAAAAAGTACTTTGCTGGCTGCTCGCGCGGATGACCATCGTCATCCAAGCATGTTTAATGCACTCTATTGTTTTGATATTCTTAATTTGTTTCTTTTATTCTCAATCTTTTCCCAGTTATACTTCCTAAATGAGAGCTACTGGATATTTAACTTCTTACTTTCTAATAATTATTATAAGGTTATTCAATACTGCAGACCTATTCTGTTTATGTGACAGTTTATCTTCGTCCTGTTTTATTCTCCGCGTATTTCGCATTAACCATTTCCTGTACAGCAGCTTTAGCTTTGTGATGTATGATATCTAATTTTTTCGGAAATTAGTTTTCAAAATATTTAATAGCGATGATAACGTCTTCGACGTTTGCGGGACGACAATTAATGAAAGTTCGCATCTGCGACCTGATGTAACCAGCTAGTTTCTTATGAGCGTGTGTACAACAGTAGTAGTGTAGCAGTTGATCGAGTGCTAGTATGTGGATGCAGGGGACTACGAATAGTGCTCATTGTATTGCGCGACTGCGATCAAGAGACAGGTGCCTAGAGAGAGTTCTATATTATCACAGTTAAACCAGTTAAGGAAAAAATTGTAACAAAGTAAAAGATCTGTCCACTTATGGTCATTCGGGAGCCTCGTTTATCGTTGTGCGATGACTCCTTTTTTGTTTTATCGAAATTTGATCGTTCAAAGCGTACTTTAAATCACGCGATGTTCTTTTGTTTTGCTTTGTCATTCATCGATTACCGATACTATTTTATTTACGATTTCATTATTTTTAAAAATTTCTTTTATATATATATATATATATATATATATATGCCGTCAAAATGAGAACGGGTTTGTATTAAAGTAACGCGCTGGAAATCTATAACAATTTCGTGAACGGATTGGAATACTGCGAATCAGTATTACTTATCAATACAGAGATACTCCAAGATGGAATCATATCGTCCGTGCAATAACCTATTACAATAATGTCATATTTGACATTTGTAAGTTCCTAAATTGATGTTAGTAAAAGTAAAATCGAGTAGTTTGTTTTTTCTTTGTTTAATTGTTATAGATACTTAGGAGGAACGTTAAATAATAAATTTATATAACATGGAAAATTACTGTATTAAGAATATGTTTTCTTAATATTAAATATATATTTCCGATGTAATTAGTGTTTCTTCACTTTATTTAGTATAGTTACCGAAATTACAATTTGAATTTTTTTATAAAATTAATTATTCAACAAAAAATTCGCAAATAATACTAACCAGTACATCTGTTTAATAAGGATTGTGGTGTAAATATGTGTATATAAAGGATTTTTTCTGAATTTTTCTATGCATACCTGTTTTCGCTAACGCTATCTATTCAGAAAAGGTAAAACTAAAAAGTAAGTTGATTGTTGTTTAAAGTCATTTTGCTGACTTTAAAGGGTGGAAATTATATGTTTGTCATTTCCTTTTTTTTATGCTTGTTCACGCATAACTTTTGCCCACGCGAACCGATTGAAAAATAAGGAAAAATAATCAACTTTTTCATTAATATTCAAGGTAGTTGGAAGTAAATGATAAAATGTTAATTAATTATTTTTTGGGGTAATCGTATATTATTGGCAGGCCTAGAAGAAGAAAAAAACAGTTCATATAAATGTAATAAAAAAAGAAAAGAAAATAATTTCTATATAAAGGTTGAGGAAGCGAACGAGCAAAAAATAGATAAACACTATATAAAATAATTAAATGCTGGAGAGAAAAATGGAACAGCGAAGAAGGAATAAAAAATACAAAAAGGAACTGATGAAAGTAACACTCGAAAATAATGCTCAGTTGACTAATAACCATAATCGGTAAGAGATGTACAAAATGTATGGTATAAGACGGGTAAATAGCTTTACGGCATTGAAATAGAATTGAATTACTATTTAATAAAAAATAGATATTTAAAGTTAATAGTCGAGCCAAGCTGCAGGTAACAGTTACTTTGTAATTGGTTTACAATTTTTAAAAATTATGTTAATATTAATGAAATAGTCAGAAGCAATTAAAAATTGATAATACTCGAACAGTATTCGAAAGCCATTGATCATTTCATTCGCGTCGGCTGACAATTATGCGATGGAATCCGTAGAATAATTGACCATTACTATAACCAAATAACCAGAAATTAAAAGTTGAGAATTTGAGAATATCGGACATCAGAAAAAAATTGTTTTACAGAAGAACAATTACATCTCCTGTGATCATGAAGCTATCGGCTTCGAAACGTGTCAGCGTCAATGTTTAAATATATTATTTTATGAAAAGTGTTTATATTCAATTCACAATAAAAATCAAACTAATTATTTTTGACTATTTAATATCCATGTATAAAAGAAATTCTTCAAATTTTCGAATTTGTGTTTGATATTATGAAAAGTGGTAATTAAATATTAGTCATTTTTAATTTTATTTCATTTAGGTTTTTAATCTGTGGATTTTCGCACACTTATTTTTTAAGAATTTAAACTAAAAAATATAATAAAAACAGGGAATGTTTATACTGTTTTTTAAAGTTATGGTTGTTTTCATAAAGTTCTTTTTGGTACAAAATTACGCAAATCGACAATACTGCATGGTGTAAAAAATTAATTTGAATACGAAAATAATACCAAGACTTTTCATATGCTGCTATGCTTTATTTACAGTTAACTTTTTTATAAAATTGTATTTCTACCCATTCATTCTGTTCTAATAAAATCTGCCTCGTCGAGAGGGATCAAAATTACTATTAAAAACATGAATCTAAAGAAAGCTCCTAAAAGAGCTGTCATACAAAGGATTGCTCATGCTAATATCCATATATATATATATATATATATATAACGCAATAAAACGATTGTTATACTATCTAGCGCAATTAAAATTCTCGCAAATAATAATGATACGAAGTCTGGTAAGCCGCCGACTGATAAAAACTCATACAGGCCCGTTTTGTTACTCCTGGTGATATCGAAGCTATTCGAAATTTTGCTGATTAAAAGAATACTTCCTCTAGTTGAAAAACAGAAAATTATCCCACTAACACTTTGGATTCAGAGTAAAACATTAATTCAACAAGTACATTAAATGGTACAAAAAGCTGAATCTGACTTGAAGAAGGGAGCGCGCAATGCGGTTTTCTTGTTTGTGGCTCAGACGTTTAAAAAAGTCTGGCATAACGGTCCCTTATGGAAAATCAGAAAATACTTTCCCACATCAGTAGAGTAAATTATTTTCTGATATCTAAATGAAAGATTTTACCATTAAAAATATGGAGGTTAATTCTCTAATATATATCTCATAACCGCAAGTGTTACCCAGGGCAGCGTACTACGACTATTATTATATGTTATTTACACAGCAGATCTTCCTGTTACATTTTTGCAGATGAGACAGTAGTTCTATGCTAAGATGTAAATTCGGCTAACACAAATATTGCATTACAAACAGCAAGTAGTAAAATAATGTCACAATGTCAAAAGTGGTGAATACAAATAAATGAAAATAAATCATGTGGTATATTACTTACTAACCGATATGTAGAGTCACAAAGTGTAGTGATTGGCAATAAGATAATACCAATTAAAAAGAATGTCAAATACTTGGACATGTATATGGACCGAAGATTAACTTGGTGTAAACACACTGAAAAGAAAAAAAAATTAACTTAGGCCAAAAACCAAAAACTATATTGGCTGATGGGGAAAAAATCCCAGCTTGCTTAATCACTATTATACAACCAAATGCTTGTGCCAATATGAAAATATGGTTGTGAATTAAGGGGTTGCAGCACGGGAAGCGATATTAAAATAATACAAAGATACGAAAACGTAACATTTTCAACAATGATCGGTGCACGATGGTACGTAACCAATAAAACGATACACACTGATCTAAATATAGATTACGTGAATGAGGTGATTAAAAAATCTACAGCAAAGCATAAGGAGAGATTAGATGATCATACGAAATGGATGGCAGTTAGTCTATTGAAAAAGGGCGGGGATATGCGAGTGCGTAAATTGAAAAGAACTAAGTCGTTATCTGATCGAACTTAGTAACGAGCAATGGAACTTCGTCACTGAATGAAAAACCCACATATAATTTAATTATACTTATTATACCATTTATTGGTAGGTAGCTAACAAGCTAGGAATTAATAAGGAGGTACGAAATGTTTTTATTGTTTTATAATTATTGTCATTGTATTTTTATTTACAATTAGAAAGCACAATTTCAGCAAACCTTTAAAAATATTTTGTTTAACAAGGAGAGGTCACGACATGCGAATCACCGATTTTGATGAAATCTTGCAGATCGATAGAAAACCATGAGTATATGAACTATGTAAAATATTAGAATGCACCTTTTTGATTTACGCAAGAAATTAAAATTTTTGTAAGCCGTGTTTAACGGATAACATATATTATCTAGCTCTTTAGGCAAAAATATGTAAAAAATTACAGATTACGTTTATTTACCTTGTGCAAATGGTCCGGAACACTGATTATTCCAAAATGAAGTATATTAAAAAAAAATAATTTTTAAAAAATCAATTTTTAATTTAATAAAAATTTAAACACGTCATATATTACATTTATATAGTATAAAAATAACTAACAAAAAACTTTTTCGTGGTGTAGTGGTAAAAGTGATATCTATTTGTATAACTTGAATATAAGGTGCGGCTTCGAATTCCCCACCACCCGATGTCACGTAAAATTTTTGACCTTATTTTTTAATTATTAATCCTTATTATCTAATTATTTTAATTCTTTATACATAACTATATAAATATAATAAAAATTTTTAAACATTTAAATTATTTAACGACTGTTTTTTTAATGTTTTTATTAATTACATATGCAGCGAGGCCGTGTTCACGGATGGGTTGGGGGCTATTAGAACTAAAATATTTATTATAAATACACAAAAATCTGCAAAAAATTAAAAAATTAAAAGAAATATTGATGATTTTTCAAGGTGTTCTTACCTTTAAAAGAAAAAAGAAAAAATATGCTCCATATTTTTAGGTACTTCATTAATATTTCATGCAAAATTTTTTATTACGAGTATAATCAGTAACGTATGTAATTTTTATTACTATTTATACGGTAATTCATTTATGTAAATTATTAATACATACATCAAAATGATGGAAATTATTAATAGTATGAATATTAGTGAAAAATGTATTATTTATAAAATAAATATGCGAAGGAAATTTTCAAAGCCCCCCCTTTCAAAATTAAGGGCACGGCCCTGATGTGTAGTATATATATATGCACATGCGATAATATAAAAAATCATTATTAATAAACGTTAAATTCAACTGTACCTTTAATATCCCTAGTGATGGTTCGCAGCAAAATCTTACAGCAGAGAAACAAAAAATAACTGTAATTTCGACAGAAGCAAAATTAATAGGAAAGGATCTTTTTAACTAATTCATTCTCTTGGACGCCATCAATTGTCATCATCTATCTTCTCTGCGATGCTAAACTGCGCGTGATTTTAACTTTCATATAAACGTGAAATATTTTCAGAAGTAAACGAAATTCGTTTTTCAGATGAAAGATTAAAAAAACTTTGTACTTGTGGCGATAATTCATTTATATGTTGTAGTAAATGTCGCAGGAATTGCTGTTTTGTTTTTATGAATAATATCACTCGAAATTATGTAATTAAAGATTAAGTTTGTAGCATTTTAATTATAATTAATATTCATTAATACTTTTATTTTATCACATCACATGTTTATCGTTTAAAGAAATGTAAATAATACAAAATTGAAAATATTTACTGTATTTATATTTTTTTGATTTTATTGACCTGGCTTTCGCTTTATTATATTTATATAGTTATGTATAAAGAATTAAAATAATTAGATAATACACCACGAAACAAGTTGTGTTTTTATACTATATAAATATAATATATGACGTATTTAAATTGTTTAATTAAAAATTAATTTTTTAAAATTATTTTATTGTTTTTTAATAATTTTTTTATTCAATATACTTCATTTTGGAATAATCAGTCTTCCGAACCGTTTATACAAGGTAAATAAACGTAATCTGTAATTTTTAACATATTTTTGTCTAAACGACTACATATATATATTATCCGTTAAATGTGGCTTCTAAAAATTGTAATTTCTCGTGTAAATCAAAAAGGTGCATTCTAATATTTTACACAGTTCATATACTCACTGTCTTCTATCGATCTGCAAAATTTCATCGAAATCGGTGACCCGCACTCCCCATATGGAATACAATAAGATGCTAGAAAATTATTTGTTCAACATACATATGATGATTATTTTTTATATTTCGTTTTAATTCATTTTCTTTAATTATTCATTGAATGATCCTTACTTTTATGTGATATTATTACTACTAAGTATGTGAAAATTCGAACATTCTCAAAATTCTTTAAGCTGTTTGTAGCCGAAAACATATGAATGTAATTACAAATTAATGATATTTGCAACACCTCATGAAACACGATTGTCAAGTGAGAAGAAAAAACAATAAATGAGATTTTGATACGTAACGAATCAAAGGGATGTATAACTCATTATGTTTTACCGTGTGAATTTGGGCAAGTCAGCTGTCATTAATCCTTTGTATCGGATATTGAAACAGTAACAGATTTTTCGAAAACAAATTTAGTCTAATTTTCGTTAAGGATTTTTTTAAACCAAAAAATAAATTCGAATCTAGTTTGACTGCAGTTTATCTTTGGAAATTGAACAACCAAAATGTAACTTTTAGCGTCTTTAACGGGATTACATACATTATTTAAAAAATAACTGCCTGAATATAAAAGTATCCTTTCATAATTTTTTTAAAAAGTGTATTTACAGTTTTGACTTTTGTAATGTATCTTAATTCTTTAATGTAGATTATGGATAAAGGTTCTCGGTAAAAGTACAAACCATGTTATATTAAAATTAAAAGATTAGAAAAGTTCCACGAAATTTTTACATTTTAAAATTTAAATGAATATTATTGGGTAATAAAAGGGAGTAAAAAATATTTTTAATTTCCATTACAAAATAATCCAATGGAAATCTTTACATTAAAAAGATTGTGAACTCACCATTAAAAATAATTCAATTTATGTTTCATTTTTTTCTTTTGCCTAGAGGTGTTAGTCCTACCGGCTAATGGTCAATTAATTCCCATTAAATTCCGTTAGAAAATACAGAGAAAAATAAAATAAATAAAAATAAGGACTTATTATATTTACAAAATGATCTACTAAATGATTAAATAAGAGGCAATTATGTATTTAACTAAAGATCATATAGTAATCTTATTTTCCATAATAAATTTAAAAAACAGAATTAATATTCTGTTTCCGAAACAAAGTAGATATAAAATACAAAATGAAAGATATTTGTCGCATGACATCAGGTCTCTAAAAAATACCCCATCATTATGATGTCAAAATGGCTGCAGTTGAATAAGTGACTTATATGTTTTTATTAGTATTGCAAACGTAATAAAGTACGAAGTGCAAAAGAAAATAGAAATATAAAAAGATTTACCATGTTTTCTATTCAATTTTAATGAATTTCAGGTGGCTTAGCCTACATTTTTAAATATATTTAAACAACCACTGTTAAAACTGAAGAATTGGAAAAAAGAACAACTAGCTTTATATCATCTCTTTCTCCATTTATTTAATTATAAGTAAATCAAAAAAATCGGTGTTAAATCTAATTAATTGCTATAATTAATAATAATAAATCAACTTGGATAAATTCTGTATTTTCGAAAAATACTTTCTAACAGTACATTTACATAAATGATTTACTTAACGCGTTAAAAGTTCATAGGAAACTAAACTCTTCATTACTGGTTTATGAAATTTCAGTTACTCATCATTTTCGTAATCCTTTGGATTCTTCCTCTTAAGTCTCATAAATTCCTTATCGCAGTAATCATTTAGCAGATATATTGCCGTCAAACCTAACAGAATGAAAAAATATTTAAAAATTATAATTTCAAATATTACAACTTTGGATAGGTGTACTTATTGTCAAAAGTTTTTAACTCTTTTTCAACTTGCTTTGTTTTTATAAACGAAAATTGGTAAATAATACATGATCGATAAATCACTTTGATTTTTAGGCGTTTTGAAATTTCGATACAAGAGTAAAATAAAAAAAATAATTAACAAGAGTTACATGCGAAACAATTAATTTTTAGCGACGTCGGTACTTGCTACTAACTTAAAATAAATAAATGATTCGCACAACATAATTTAGAATGAAATTATACACATTTATATATACATTTATTCAAATATTCATGAAAAACTTACAGGTTGCAGGATATGCTATCGAAGAAGATACCCTTCGAACCCATGTTGAAGCAGTTTGTTTACAACTTTCCCACATACTTAACTCGTATGGTGATAGACGAGAATAGACAAGTTTTCTAATGCCATGATGCATTTCTCCCGGACGCAACCCCATTTCTAAAATAAAATAAGTTTAATTTTTACGAAATCTTACTAATTTTTGATAATTGTCTTCTAGGAATTTCTACATAATTCATACGTTAAAAAGTAATACTTTTCGGAAAATCAATTTCCTTATATTGCAGCAGTAATATGATAAAATTACAGTCTACTTACCGACTTTTTAATACGTATATAAATAAAAAATAAAAATAAAAACGAACTCACGATTACAAATTTAATAAACTACTACCTTCACCAAATTTATATCACGAGTATAGTGACCTTCAATAAAGAACTTATGGCAGGGTTGCCATTTATGATTTTATACATAAACATTTGGCTTCGAAAACTTTAATTATTTTCGCAAAACGCTTTATTAATTACAAGTTACTTTTAAATTACATAAAATAAAATTCACTACTTCAATTATGTATCCTAATAATTTTATTTAAAAGGTTTAAGCATGAATTTACACGTATTTATTAACGTCGTTGTAAATGTAATTTCGAACTAGGAAAAACTTGGTTACTAGTAGAGGTGTGTAACTCAGTACTGATTCGAATCAAAGATTCGAATCTTTCTACTGATTTGATAGATTCGAAACAGTAATATGAATAAAGGTAACTCAGTAACTCAGTAACTCTTTTGACTCACTAATTCAGTAGTCTACAGAATTAAAACAAATTACCCTGTGATCTATGATTGTAACAGATGTTTAATTTACAAAGAAATTTTAATTTACAAAACAACAACTAACAAGAATTTTTTAAGTGCTTTAATAATTACTACTTTGCTGTATTAGTCTCAAAACAACTGAACAAATTTAGAATTTGTTGTTAAAACAATTTAAACAGCCTGTTAATTAGCTTGTAATTCCAAATATGAAGTTGTTTAACTTCAAACACTTGCTTTAACAATCCGTTCTTTTTATCTGCATATTTAACACCTTCAAATATATAAAATAATTATTACTTAATATATAAATATATTACACAATTAAATATTTCACAAGATTTATAAAATATTAGATTTGTTGTTTTCTAACAAAATTTCTACAAACTTCCTTACTTCCAGTGGTAATTAGAATTTGTTACAGAAATTAACTTTACCACTCAAAATACTGTGTATTAGTAACTAAAGTTCATTTTAGTTAATATTAAAATTATTCAAAATTCAAAATATAATAAAATATTTCTTTAGTTTTAAACATTCCTTTGCAATTACAGTTTCATAACTAAGGCTGCTTTCGCACCAAATCCGTCGAGTCGAGTCGAGTCGAGTCGCGTCGGACGGTATTTGATTCGACCGATTCATTTTATGTTGATTTTAAATGCGCAGTGTAAATGTGCTTTCACACTAAGAGCGTCGAGTCCAGTCTCGTTTTCATCCGTCCGAGAGCGTCCGAGTCAGGACTCGTGTGGATTCAACCGGTTGGGTTTTTGCGAGTCTTCTCGAGTCATTTCTTTGTTTACAATTTGTTTTTTCATTGTATACATTTTGTTTCCTTTTTTTTTTTTTGGTTTAAACTTTGATTTTATTTTGTTCATAATGGATGTGGAAAAACTGATTGTTCTTGTTCAAGGGAAAGACGCAATTTATAATTTAATAAATCCTAAACATAGGAATAAGGATTATATCTCTAGTGTATGGACCGAAATTGCAGAGGAATTAGGAACTACAGGTAAACTAACTTTTGTACATTATTCTTATGATTTCAGGCAATACACTTCTTAGCAATTTTTAGATAATTGTTGTTTCTCAATTTAACATATGTGTTACACTCAATTTGTGAAATTTCCGGTTTTGTGGAATAAATACAAGCTCTGCTGAATTTATGAAATGGGGAAATCTTTGCGCTTATTTTTTGAAATGAACAGTATTATTGTTGCGTATTTCGTGAAAGGGACAAGCAATATAGCATTAAATATTTAAATTTTCTATAATACGAATTAATTGCCCTACTATTGCTAAAATAAAACGTTTTCTAATATAAATTGTACATCTTTTTCGTATTTCTTAATTTATTTACATATATATATATTTGCATTATACATTTGTATATTATTAAAATGATATTGTACGAGTAAATATTGTCCCAGTTTTTACGTAATCCTTAAATTTGGTAAAACTTGTGTGTATTGTATGTGTGTAAACTATTGATTAATTTATTTATAATAGTTATATAAGCTAAACAACAAAAATAAAAAATAAAAATATTATATCTCATTCTAAATTATATAGTTTCATTTTGCCAAGGAATAGAACCTTCTGCAGAAAGAAAGTAATTCTTTAATGTATCTCTCATTTTTATAGCTTCTTCGCTACCCCTGTGACATGTTGTATTAGCTAAAGGCAGAGGACTCTGCAGATGTATATTTCCTTCTAAAAATATCTGTTCTAAATTATTTTCACTTTTATTTTGCCTGATATAGTTCTGTAGTACATATGCGCTTCTAATTGAAGCGGCAGCTAACTCAACGTTAGTAATAATTGGTTTTTGAAAAATACCAAATTTTTTGGTTAATATGCCAAAAGCACATTCTACAGTGCGACGAGCAGTTGATAGTCTATAATTAAAAATTCTTTTAGAATGGTCTAGTTGCCTTCGCCCATATGGTCTCATTAAATTGGTTCGCAATGGAAATGCTTCGTCACCTACTAAATAAAATGGCATTACAATATTTGTATTTGAAATTTTTCGAGAATGAGGTATATTTAATTCATTTGAGATAAAAGCTTTTCCCATTGATGATTCAGAAAAAATGCTACTGTCATTATGTCGGCCATACGCGCCGACATCTATCAAAATAAAATTACAGTTAGCATCTGCAACAGCCATTAAAACTATTGAATGGAAATGTTTATAATTGAAATATTGTGAACCCGCAAGAGGTGGACATTTAATTGCGCAATGTTTGCCATCAATACTTCCAATGCAGTGAGGTATATGACAAATGTCATAAAATGATTTAGAAATTTCATTCCATTTCTCTGCTGTTGGTACAGGCATACAAAGCGGTTGCAAAATTTTCCAAATTGCATTATTCACGTCTGTAATAATATCATGGATTGTACTAATTCCAACTCGAAAAGTATAACTCAATGATGTAAATGATTCTCCTGTAGCCAAGTATCTATATGGAAATAAGAACAAATGTTGTAGTAAAACTGATGATAATTTATACGTTAAATTAATATTTACTTATACTTTGATTATAAATATAAAATATAAACATATTATTAACAGTGATTTAAAAATTTATAATTAATTAATTCGATAACTTAAATTACTAATTTTAATTAAATTCACACTTTCTGTTTATTTCAGATACAGAAGCTAGGGCGAAGTGGCACAATTTAAGGAGCAATTATATGCGAGAAAAACGGAAGTTAAGTGGCGTTAAATCAGGATCTGCAGCAGAAAATGCAAAAATAACTTGGCCTTATTTTCACATGATGTCATTCTTGGATGATAGTCTACAGTTTAAACAAACTGTGGGAAATGTGCCCGAAACCGATATTGTTATTTGTGCAGAAACAAATGACGAAAGTGAAATTGTAGAAATACAATCTCTGTCCGCCGACTACAACGTATTTTCAGAAGAAATTCAGAGTGATGTAGAAACAAAGAGTTCAGTAAAGAAAAAGAAATACAACACAGAAACCGAAAACGAGATTGACCGATTATATTTAGAACAACTACAAAAAATGAATTCTTCAGATTTCAATGATCCAGATCTTAGTTTCTTTCGAAGTTTACTGCCAGATATCAAAAAACTGGGGACAATTCAAAGCATCGAATTCAAAATGGAAGTTTTGCAATTATTGAAGGAAAAGTTAGCGGCCTCAATGTTGGAGAAATGATAGTATATATCAAAATTGATTAACAATAAGTTTTATAATGATAATTTTTATAAAAATGCTGTCATTTTTAACAATTTATTTTAAATATACCTTAAAAATATCACTATTCGTTCTTCCACTTGAATACATCTCCGATAATTTGTATTTTGTTTAATTACTTCTTTTTGTAACATATTTGTTAATGTTACAAAACTATTTATGCTCATTCGAAAGTAATTAAAAAATTTCACTTCATCTTCTAATAAATCTGAGAATAAATGCGAAAATGAACCAAATTTGGCTCTCTTCAAGTTGATAGGATGAACCCATAATCTCTCTTGGTTTTTCCGTTTTTTACGAATAAGTCGTCGTAGAATTATAAACTTAACCTTATCTATATCCATATTTTCTAAAACTAATACTTATTAATAACTTATATTTATTTATATATTTTAAATATAACACTTCTAAAATACAAATTAACTGACTCGCGTCAGGGACTCGTCCGGTGTGAAACACTATGATTGGCTTGACTCGATTGGCTCGGACGCGACTCGACTCGACTCGACTCGACGGATTTGGTGCGAAAGCAGCCTAACTAAACATCATAGTTAGTTTTTTTAAATTCTACTTCTAATTTTGTTTGTATTACATTTTTTTAATTTTTCGTTATTTATGAAGAAAGTTCTTTAAAAAAGTAATACGTCGCTAAAGTTTAATTCGCCGCTTTTATTTTTTCTACAAATGTTAATTTAAATGATACACAGTAGCTTTTATAATAAAAACAAACTTGACACAACGTATAAATTAATACAATTATAATCAATAATACTACAAGTTATTTTTCTTATTTATTTTTACACAATAAACGATACTAACTATTAACTTTAGCCAATTTACACGTTTCTCTGTAATACTGCATAATATGTTTATTTTAAAAAAAAATTATACCCTTTATTAAAATGTAATAAAAAATGATTTCTAAACTTGTCAGCTGACAACCCTATAATTGCAACTGCTTGAGAATAATTTCGGATACGCTTCTTTAACTTTTCATTGTCGTGGATGAGAATCACTCAGTGAATAATTCAGAGTTAAATGTTTTAATTGATTTACTGATTCAACTGAGTTACTGAGTCAACTGAGTCAACTGAGTTACTGAGTTACTGATTGTATACAATCAATTTACTGAGTCAGATTCAAAAGAGTCACTCACTGCAATGAGTTACTTTTCCCATCTCTAGTTACTAGAAACATCGATTTTTTCAGCTTTGAAATTTTAATGAAAAATTTTTAGCGTATGGAGCCAAAAAAGTTGTTTTTCAAGAACAAATTTCGAATTGCAAGTATAAGATAATAATGGAAGGTATATCATCGCGTAGTAGTAAAGTTTTGTTTTGATACAATCGTTACAATGTCCTGTTTATCGTACAGGATATCTACATTTTTATGGGATATAAAAGCAGGAAGATTTAATACTGTAAGTTACGTTATACATTTGTTTACACTGATTAGTATGTTTATTCGTAATAAAATATAAAAATATAAATTATCCGCAAAGTCTTACTTTTCTATTACTTTTAAAGTTTATTGTTTAAATAATTACGTTTAATGTGTCATTTTTAATTCAAACGTTCGTTCTGTGGAAGTTATTTAATATTCTTGAAGTGTTAAAATTTTCTAAACATCGAAATATAAAATGAGTTTTATAAGTTTTATCATATGGTTGTAACAATTAGCGTTCCAGATACAAGTCGTCGTTGCCGGAAAGAATAAAAGAACGGTTGGCAAATGGGCCCGGTTTGGCAGATTTTTTGCAAGCTGCTAATGAAATTAGTCCAATAGAAGACTGGAGTACTTATAGTGGTAAATTACGTCGAAGTAAAGAAGATAAAGAACATTTGAAATTACCACCATGGCTTAAAACTTCCATTCCAAAGGGGCACAATTTTTCGAAGCTTAAAGCACAGTTGCGTGATCTTAACTTGCACACTGTATGCGAAGAAGCCAGGTGTCCCAATATTGGCGAATGTTGGGGCGGTGGAAAGCACGGGACTTCAACTGCCACTATTATGGTAAATAAAAATCGTGACAATCAAATTTGTTTCTTTTTAAACAAATGAACAAATAATGTAGTTTATATATGCTTACTTTCTTTTGTCAAAATGTGCACACACATATGTGGATACTTATTTTATTAGTTACTAGGTGATACGTGTACTCGTGGTTGTAGATTTTGCTCTGTCAAAACAGCGCGAAACCCTCCTTTACCAGATCCGAAAGAACCCATTAACACAGCAGTCGTTATAACTTCATGGGGCATCGACTACATTGTTCTCACTTCAGTGGATAGAGATGGTTCGTATGTTTATTAAATCATTAAGGATTTTTTTTACTTTTATAGCTTTCGTGAAAATTGAAACAATGATTTTCGTCTTCTGTTAGAAATAAATCACTAGAATATTGCCAGTTTTATAGAGAATTCCGTTATTCATTACTATTAGAGCAGGTGATTAATTATTTTGTGAAAATCAGTTTATAACTCGCTTAAGTATGTTATATGTTATCAATTTTAATAAACATTTCATCTTCAGCGTTTTGTATTATCATCGTAATTCCTTAATTTAATTTAGGTCGATGGTCAGTCTAATTTTTTTTGCTCGCTTTCCGGTACATTTTATGTCACATGTTTTTTATTTCCTTTTATTTAATTTTTCCCCTTATTATGCTTATATGCGAATTAATCCATTTGTATTCTTTTTCCTTTAATATGTTTAGTAAATTTCGTTGTTCTGAGATTCGACTGAACACTTTCCAGCTATTCTTGCATCCTTTTGTCCATGTTACACTATTTTAATCGTGTAATAATATGGTACGTGTGGACGTTTTTCTGTTAATATTCTTTAATGTTAGCAAACCTTTCTTTTTAGTGAATGCCAATTCGTCGTTGTTATTCTTTATGTTATATCCTGTGTGCATTTTCCAACCTATTTCTGTGTATAATAAAAACCAACTTTAATAACAAACTATTCACCTACATATTTCTGTGTTTTTATTTATTTTAATAGTAACTTATTCATTTTTTTTTTCTTTTTTTTTTTTAGTTTCTTCATACTATACGCCTTTAAAACTGTATTAATTTCATTTAGGGAGATTTTTAAGTTTCGTATTTTTGAAATGTAATCGTAAACCTAAATCTGTTTATTTTTGTTCTATATACGTGTAATGTTAATATGGAGGATAAGCTGTAACCGTATCTTCTCTAATTAATGGTTCTTTTTCTATGGTTTTTAAGTTATTTGATTTTGATTTTAATTTGCATTTTTAGTATTTTTATCTGTTTTATCAACATTTACTGTTTTCAATATTTCTTTAAGTAGTCTGCAGCTGTACCTATTAAAAGCTTTTTTCTCGTGTAGGATATGGATTGGTTGATTTATCTCTGTGTTCTTTTCCATTACTAGGCTTATGCTTTTATAAAATTTCTAGTTCTTTCCTAAAACACCATACTGATTTTCATTCGACTTTTGTTTGATTTTATTTGTAATCTTATTGAGTACAATTTTTCTTAGTATGTCAAAACCACGTGTTGGTAGACTATTGTCTGAAATGCTTCTAACATTTGATGGTTTAATTTTTTTTTAAATAAATCTTTTAGCAATTCTCCTTTATACTTTTTTCACTGCTTCATACATTTCTGTTTGTACACTTTTATGCAACATTTTTATTGGTTCACTATTAACATTATCGCAACCAGTAGTTTTTCTGTTTTTAAAGATTTTTCAAGTTCATTCTTGATTATTGTTGGTTTTATATTTCCGCTTGTTGTATTTTCTTCTAAATTCGTCTTTTAAGTCATTCCTAGCTGTATATCTTTTTCATTTTCTGCCACTTCCTTCTTCACCTATAACTTTCTTTTCATTTTCATCTTCCATATTCATTAGTTTTATTTTTGAAATTCTTAAAATAGAATTTTATTATCTTTTACGTATTCCCGATATTCCCTTTTTTAATGTTTTCTTGACTTTTTTACGCTGTCCTTCTAGGTGCGTTGTCTTAACCTGGATTTTCTGTTTATTTTGTTGATGTAGCTCTTGTATAGCTTTTAACGTTCTACTGTATTTAGGTTCTTAAATTATCTTCTTTTTTCATTAGTTTTATTACATTCTTTCTAGGCCGTCATTTTCTATAATAAAACCATCAACTAAGCCTCGGTGGCCACTAGAAGATATGTCTCGGCGTGACTTTACAATAATTAAATGCTTAAGAATCTCATGAATATGTTTTCCACAGGACTTTGCCGCTCACAACTTGCCCTTCGGTTCCAAACATGTTATCCTTCAGTTCATCATATTCTTTACACGTGTACTAAATTTGCAACATCTCATTTATCATTTAACTTCAATTTTCCTTTACAAAAGATCCTGACCAATGCTTCTGCAATGATCGCCCAAACCGTGGCATATATTAAAACAAACCAGATCGCTCCAATCATTTAACCTTTAGTAATTGCCGTATGCCGTTACACACGGTTCATAGGAATAAAAAAAAACAAAGAAACATACTTTCTTCTCTTTTTCAGTAACTTTTGTTCTTACGATCGTTACCGCGTTTTGAGTTTGATCCTATTTTTTATTAATACTTTTTTTTTCTTTTTCTAATTTTTCTGTCACCTCTTTCTGATTTTAATTTTTTATAATACTTACCTTTAATTTCCCTTGTTCCCATCTTATATAACTATTTCTTTTTTTCTTAGCTTTTTTTATATTTTGGTTGCATTTTCATCACCGCCGTATTATGATCATTTTCTTCGTCTGATTCTGGTTATGTTTACAGTGCTGTATTTGATTTTCGTCTCTTTTTTTTATTAAGATATGATTAATATCTTCCAGCATTTTCCAAATGTATGTTGTTGTTTTTTTTTGCGACTTGTTTAAATATCGTATTTCCTATTATCATTTCATTTCCTTAATATAAACGGATAAGTTCTTCCCTCTTCTGTTTCTTTTGATTTCTATATTACATTGCATTTTCTAGTTATTTATGTACTTCTACTTCTTCATCCTTCTATTTGCTTGTATACATGTTTACAGTTACACTATTATCGTTATGATTGCACCTTTTTTCCTATTTTTTCTGAAATTATTGTATCATTAATCTGTAGATATATATAACTTTGTTTCCTGATTTCTTTTTTTTAAATTACACCGACTCTACTTTTCGGTAATAATCACTGCTCTAAAGATCTTTATTATTCACAAACATGTTTCTGAAATTATATCCACTTCATTCCTTTCCATTTTTAATTTGATATTTTCTAATTTTTTATATATTTCCATTGACCCCACATTCCGCCTTTTCATTTTCATGACTAGCTTTTTTCCCAATTTCTCTTTTGGCCATCAAATGTTCTTTTTAATACTGCTACAATCTCTACCACTCTTTCTCATTACAAATATTTTTTTTTCTTCTATAATATTTTTGGTTTCGTTATTTATTTGTTTTCGTATTTACTTACTGGGGTTCGATAATCATCCCAAATAAAACAGGAAAAGAGCTTCCTATTGTTGTTCTTAATTCCGTTTTTGTTTTTTCGCGTTTTATTCGTACCTAACCTGGTTACTCGCGGATAATTTCGGTTATATATTTCGCACTGAAACCTCTCCCGAAATTCTGGTGTCAGATGACAGTCAGAACGCGTGACATGCCCATTTTCACTTACGTAAATTTATGGAAATAATTATGCAATACCCCATTACTTTTCTCATCACACTGTTAGAACCTTGTCAGCAATATATGTGCTCCTTATTTACTTACCCTTTGTTCAACTTTTGCACCAAACTATGTTCTCCGCCCACTGATAGTACTGGCAGTGTTACTTCATCTACTAGGAGATCTTTTTGCGTACGATTTCTCCTTCCAGACCCGTCTTGTTTTAAGTGATTTTTTGATCACTTCAATTCCAATATTATATATTCTTGACGGTTTTTTGCCGCCCAGGATAATTGACTATCTTTAAGTTATAATCGACATAAAGAAAAGTTTAATTGCGATTTATGATCCAATTTTGAAGTTCATAAGTCAAGCCAGTCCTGAGTTATTGCATACTTTAATTTGATATATTTATCGATTTCTGAATCGTTTAATTAGAATTGTAAGCGTACGGAATACTAAAAAGTCGTATGGCCACGCGAAAAGAGATGAAGTTTTTAGTGTAAAAACTAAAGCTAATAATTATAAGCATTTTATTTTTTAATTAATTTTAGAACTTTTAAAAATTATAAAATATAGTATCACTAAATATATCAAAACTGTACCGATATTATTGAATTATAATGATAATGAAAGTTTGTTATGTTATGAATAAGGCTCGGATTTTGCATTTAATACATATTTTTTTTTGCTTGTAGCTAATGCTTTGATACTTCGTATCTAGGTGTTTCAAGGGTTGTAGATTCGAAATACACAAATTTAACACTGCATATAAATGTATATTTTGAACATTTCGTGCATATTTCGGAGATTTTTACGTATTTTTCATAATTACATGTAAGGAAAACACTCACATAAACACACACATACGCGCAAATTATATATTTAAATCGATAAGGTAGGAGTAATTTTAACTTTAATAAAAAAACATGGTTATCATTTTTTTATTTTTTGTCAAGTCTGTCTTGCCTCGTGCTTATGAAACTTCAAAAAAAAACAAACTTATTACTCCTTGTCGGCCGTGTGATTACCATTGTTTTATCTTTTTACGGACAGGATATATCTTTCTGCAAATAAAAAAAAATCTTCAGTTTGCTTTTTTTTTCTCCCCCTCTTGGGCTCGTCAACCAAGGATCTTAATCTTTCAGTCCCGGGTTAGGGGCCTTGTACTAATAGGAAAACAACCGAAGAAGCCGGTCAGTGAAAAAAAAAAAAAAAAAAACCTGAAAGAAACAGATCGTTACAAAATGACACCGCGACCAGGGACTGAATAGAAGTTAACCAGGAGCAGTCCGTAACAAGTGGCTCCCGGAAACAAGGACCCGAAAGTCAAGATCCATAATAATAATAATAATAATAATAAAAGCTTTATAGCAGTTACGGAATTACGAAAATTTTTAAAAAAGGAAACGTATATTAACGACTTTAACAATAAATTTATCATAACTGCGTATTTAATAAACAATATAAAAACGTATGTAACACAACGGATGAAATAAAATTTTACTTTTTTAAGCATTCGTATTTTCTACGGTCGTAATTGTTTTAATCGCAGACTGGCAGATAAATTTTGTTTATTTTAATTTTTTATCTATTTAAGTTTGCTAAACGATCTTTCGATGAATTCAGTAGTAACCAATAAAGTAGAAAATAAGGTGTTTAACTAAAAGTTTTATTTTGAATAGAGTTGTTCAATTTTTTATATTAATCCCGTACAAAATTAATAGTTATATTTAGTATGCGTTACTAATTTTCATTTCCCTTCGCTATATTTACAGTGAATGTTAAACAAATCGTCAATTGTGAATGCACACATGGAAAAATGTGATCCAAAATTTGAGTATTGAATCGAATAAGAGGGGTTAAACGTTTGTTCGTTAATGAGACGAAAAAAAAAAAAAAAAGAATTAATGCTACGAAAACGGAAGAATGGGAAATAGTATTTTTTCGATGTAACTGTTATTACTCACGTTGTATTGACATTATAGCAGTCAAACTTTCTTTCGTATTTCTTAATTAACACGGAGAAAGTTTTCAATGTTTTCGTCCCATTTCGAATTGCAAAATATACTGGCTTTATATTTGGAAGTGATTGCAGTCGATAGAAGAGGAAAAAAAGGAAAGAAATAAAGCGAGCATTGAAAAATACGGTACACATTCGTGTAATCAGTTCATTACATAGATGTTTTAAATGTTGATAAAACTTTTTGTACCCTTTGTGATTATTTTTTTGAAAGCTATGATTGTCCTGTTACTACCTATAATAATGTATCATATTTTCTGTATTTACGAATTAATTATTGTATAAAACATTGTTTCTTTTTCACGTAATCTCATCTATTTTTGAAATTATTGTTAATTAAGTATACTTTTTATACGATTGGAGAGTATTTTCATGAATATTACATATACTATTAATAACTAATCGGTTAATGACTTTCGAATTTTGCTTGACTATTTTTTTGTATATTAAAATTTTTATTGTGTCTTTTTAGTACTTTTTATTATCTTAAACTGCTCAAATCTGACAGAGATATTTTCCTAGAAACATTTATTTATCTTTGGCTAATATGTATATATATATATATATATATATGTATAGACACATCAATTTATTTAATTTCATTCTTAGATTTGCCGGATGGCGGTTCAGCTCACTTTGCTCAGACAGTAAAAGAAATAAAACTTAGGTATGTATCCAGGATAAACAAGAATTAATCTATTTTGATATGCGGTTTGTCTGGTGAAATTTGACTATATATTTTTAAAAACTGATAACCCAGCTTCCATTTTCTACATTTAAACTTAATCGTAATTTCATTTTTTGAAAAAATTATGTAGCGTAATTGTCGAACGTGTAAAGTAATTTAAATTCTTTCATATCACAAACTTAATGATTCTTCTTTTTCGAAATTTTGGTGACCATATCCTTTCGAAGTTTATAATAAAAGTATTTTAACATTTACTTGTTGTTTTTTTTGTTTTTTTTAAGCTTCTTTTTTTTTTTTTTATTCTTATTTTGCTTAAGGAGAATTTTTAATACTACAAGTAACTCAGCTGGTGTATTAGCCTGGTAGATATTCATCTGGAAATCGTACATGTTCAAAACTCGTCTCGTTTCAGACTTGAATCATTTACATATCTGCTCAGCTAAAATCGAACTAGCGGAGAAATCATCTGGAAAAATAAAGTTGAATCCAAAGATAAAAGGATTGGCCAATATTCTCTTCAAATCAATTAGGCCTAGTACATTATGAAAAGATTGATAAAACACTATAATGGTATGGGACTCATTATGAGTAGCACGCGTTTTGTTTAACTCGTTCCTCTGAGAAATTAATTTTTTTACAAGTAAACGTGTTTTTACGACTAGAAATTGAAAACAAAAAAGAGGAACATTTCTTCTGAACAATAACGATAGTTTGCGGGTAATAGTCGTGCTTTGTAAATTTTATTTACATAAATGTAGTTTATCTATACTAATATTATAAAGAGGAAAGATTTGATTGAGTGTTTGTTTGTTTGTTTACTTTGAATAGGCTCCGAAACTACTGGACCGATTTAAAAAATTCTTTCACCATTGGGAAGCTAAACTATCTCCGGGTGACATAGGCTATATTATATTTTCAAAAAAATTAGGGATCCTTACTAAAACTCCAATAATGTAACTCAAGGTGTAAAAAAATGACCTAAACAATTCCTTACATCGCGTGCGCTGCAAAAACTTTTTTTTATAAAACATTAAAATATCAATGTTAATTACCATGGGGAAATGGAAATTCGGATAAACATTAATTCACGCGAGCAACGCCGCGGGTACAGCTAGTGTAATATATAGCTAAAAGTTATGTTGAGATGTGTGTAATTTTATTCACTTTATTTTGTTCCCGTAGCCAGTCTTGTCGCAGAGATGAATTATTGTCCCAACTGTTCTTGCTGCTGTCGCATTTCTATTTTGTATTGTAGTATAATCAGCCTCGGGAATAATTCAAACACGATTCTTCGAATTTATGTAGCTTATTTAGGGTATTTTGCTGCATATTGATACTTGTTTTCTCTATTGTGTGAAATATTTTTTTACAATAAAATATTTGGTAAGGGTTTACATTAGTGCGCTAGTTCACTTTCGCGTTGTTGCTAGTTCACTGATAATATCGATGTCTCTTAGTAATATATTGTATGTTTTTCATATATATTATACTCGTATTAATAAGTGTAAATTTAAGTTTGGTTTTTGTTTTTTTTCTTCTTTTTTGTTATAATGAGTAAATTTATTAATATAATATTTACAAGACATATCAATATATTACTAAGAGACATCGTTATTATTAATGAACGCTAGCACAACAATACGAAAAAGAACTGACGGCACTAATGCAAGAACCTTTACCGTTGTTTTATGTTAATGTAATTTAAATGGGAAGGCCGAAATTGCAATTTTCAGAAAAAGAAAAAAAACAACGGTTACGTTTTCATTTTTTAGTTTTACAATAAACACTTTTTTATTTAATAATTAAGTAAATTTGATAAAATTAAATATTTAATTACGAATTTACTTTATAACTTTCTCGACAATTAATAAAGAGCGAAATATCTTTTTTAAAAAAAAGTGAAAGAAAAATCTGTACGAACTAATAACTACCGCGTACATGTTTATTTAATATTAACATAAAAATCGCATTCTTTCGCTGCGCATGTAACACTAATTCGTTACTTCATTTCGATAACAGCGTATGCTTTTAATCGACATTTTCACTATGAATAATTGTTTGCGAACGGTACCGATAGCGGTTATTACGCCCTTAAGTGAAATTATTTACTGACTTTCTGTGTGGAGCTGTTTCACTTTTTCATCCTAAAGTAATTTTATTCTCCCTGAAGAAAATGGTGCTGATTGTGTTGTATTTTCGGTTTATGGATAGAGTTAACTATAATAGAACATGTCCAAACACAGATTAATTTGTTTTTTTTAACGATTTGCAAAGAAAAAATGCAAAGAAAGAAAAAATAAATAAAACCATTAATTCAGTGGTGAGCTTAGGACGATGCGATACAGTGAAACACCGATCAAAACTGGTAACTTATAAACGGATTTTTAACATCTTTCGAACGAATCCTACTTCACTATTATATCTGACTTTCGCTATACTTTTTAGGATTTTTCCTCAGTTGGATTATTTCGATAATATATTCTATATATTTCGTGATCGAAATTCATTCGATATTGATTTCATTCGAATTGATGCACTACCTTAAAAAGAAATGAATGTGTAATATTTTCGGAACATGTACGTATTGTAAATTTTTTTTTTTTAAATTACAATAAAATAATGATAGAAACGTAATAAGCTGTAACAGAGGATTCATAAAAAGCTCGGTATAATAATTCCTTTGTTTTTAGTTTTTATTTATTTATTTTTTTATTTACGGTACCATCACTTTGGAAAAACTCACTGAAGGATTCGGATATTAAGTTAAAAATTGTTTTATTGAAAACCAAAAATTCACTCGATCTCAACAAAATTTCACAGTATTTGTTCTTGAACTATTCTAACTGTTTGCGAAAACTGCATTAGAATAGTTGTTTTCGAAATTCGTTCGGACAGATAAAGTGTGTTCCACCTATACTGATAGGGAATGGAAAAAACGCGCGTCAGAAAAATAAATTAAAAATGAAAAATCGCCGTAGTTGATGATTACTTTATATATTTTTTTAATAGGTTTTTGAATTGTTCTGTTAATTATACGGAACAAAAGTTGCATTTTGTTGGTTTTATTGTAGTATCACATATTCTTGTAATTCAGATAGTAATCGGCGGTATATTTTTTATGTACGTCTAGAAGTGACAATATCATTGTTGAATGTTTAGTGCCAGATTTTCGTGGTATTAAATCAGCTATAGAAACGGTGGCAACTTCTGGGTTGGACGTATTTGCTCATAATGTCGAAACGGTTGAGAATTTGACTCCTTTCGTTCGTGATCGTAGGGCGAACTACAGGTTTGTACGAAATGTCAATTTTCTTTTTCTTTTTCTCCCTCTCTTAATGGACGAAGACGTTTGTTTTTTTCTGATTTATTACATTGAAAATACTTGAATTTTTTTATGAAATTTTATTATTATATACTTTTTTAATTATAAAATTAATCATTCGAGGTTTGGGTATTTATAAGCGTATTAATACGAAATATAGGAAATTGCTAGTTAATGATCATTCTAGTTTCTATAATTTATCCTCTAGTACACGGACCATGTGATGGTGTTGGAACATTTAATTCGCAATCGACAATTGAATATCAATATTGAAAGCTGCATGAAATCCTCGCCTCTTATATCGTGTTCTCTAGTTATGAACTTGTCGGCACGTATATGACTGACCTCGCTTGTGTTATCAATTTTCGCGATTAAGTCCCCGATGACCACCACGATTTACTGATATGGCAGCGAATTTAATGTTTCTGTTATATTACATATTAGGATATATACGTACTTTAAATTCGTGTTGACAGGATTTGTCATTAAATTGATCAAGATTACGCAGCCATGGTTGTAATTTTTTTAATACATGATTGATTATTTTTTTTTATTTTTTTTTTTTTGCAAAAATAGCGCCGTTTTTGCGTTCTTTACGATTACTAGAAATTTATACAACAATTTTCAAATGCCCAGTTTGATTGAAATGCCTTTCCACAAGTAGCCCCCAATATTAGGATATATCTTATTAGTTTCTTTCCGACAATTCTTAATTTATCTAAATCCGAACTCTTCAGAAGGTTCCATGTTACATATATGTTCATCGTACAAAGTTTTTCCATCCCAGTCGCATATTTCGTATTTTGCTCTCGGATATCAAAACGCTGGTGGCTGGTCAAATCACGAAGCAAAAGATCTGCTATCTTTTTTAACATTACGGGGTTAACATACTTCGATAGTCTCCTTTGTTTGGCAAAGGATGTTCAGTAGGTAGGGGTATACTTCTTTAGTTGAAACTTCCAGTTTGAGTAGGGGCTTGCCTATTCCCTCTCATATCTGAAGCAGTGGCCAGCTGTTGATGGTGTTACTGCACTCTACCCTGCAGAATTGCGCTTTAGTCAAAATCGAGCTTTTGAAATCAAAATTACCACACAATACGATGTGGCCACGCTAATTTCCTGGTTACTGTCATTGATTTCTTCATCGGTAAGTTTGGCACTAATGGTCGACTGACTACTCGTTAGAATATGTAATTAACTTAAAATAGACTAGACTTAAATTAGATTTGAAGTTAGCTTACTCTAGCGACAAGTAACCGGTACTCTTAAGTACGCTTAAATGAGTTTATGGATTCAAAGAAATTTTCTCCTGCGCAAGAGGTCACGTCACATATTTTATTAGACTGTATCGATTGCAAGTTAATGTCAATAATAAATATACAACTAATTAGAACGGATGATCAATTGAAGGTGTTCATATCACCGATTTCAGATAAGTAAACGATATTATATGTTTATAATAACTTGTGTAAGAAGTATTATGTCTTTCATTTTAAACCGCTTAAAAAAAAACTAACTCAGAATATGGCCCATGAATTAATAGGGCTAAATATAATATCACGATAATTATGCAGGGAATAACTGCTTTGATTAGAGAAAAATTGAGTATATTGAGGAAGTAGAGATTACTTCACACTCCGAGGATCCATCATCCAGAATGGGAGCGACTGTGATTTAGAGATTTAGCTTAGAACGTGAATAACTGGAAGCGTAATGGGGCGACTCTGCTATAAAAAGAGCGATTAAAACGAAACTGCTAAATACACACTCGTCTTTTTTCTATATTTTTCTATGGGTCTAAAACGTGGTCATTACGTGAAACGGATAAAAAACGTATCGTCATATTGGAAATGCTGAAGGTGTCTTGCGAGTACCTGGGCAGCATCTCGGTCTTAATAAGTAAGAGGCTATATTCATTAGTACTCGATAGAATTTTATGATTTTTTGATCAAATTATAAGAATAGAGAACATGAAGATACTTCTTGTTCGAGGCTAAATGGAAAAACATACTACGCACGTTGCCCTACCAGATAGACACGAATGCTATCGAAACTAATGGTTATATTTTCCCAGACTGTGCACTGATCCTCGGTAATCAAGGTCGATGCAGAAATTTGGCCGCTTGGGACACACATAATAGTTACGATGTCCCGTCATAAAACGACATACGACGATGATTGTAGTATTTTAGTTAAATAAAAAGTTACGGATAACACTTATAGCTGAATCGTAAACTTATATCTTAAAAGTTTTAAATAATCGAAAAATATTGTTCTTACATTCTTCAGTTTAATTTTCTTGCGGTATTAAAGGAACGATATTAAGTAAAATGTTCAAATAGACTAATTTCGACAACTCTGAGTTTTATGGCCATTGCGACGACAATGAAAAATGAATGAAAAATATAAATAATTAATTTTAAAAGAGTCGTCACAGGGATGGAATAATAACGATCTAATATGGATAGCGTTATCTGCACGGTGTTTCGGACATACATCAAATAGTATAATTGTCAACTACACTATTATGTACGTGTACGCTCACAGACGTAAAACGTATTGCCTTGAACATGGCTCACTTCGTGTCATGCAAATGTGCAGCGAATCGACCGTGTTATTTTCAATCGAGCAATTCGTCGTAAAAATAAGTGAAAAATTAAGATGTCGCGATATGCGCGCTATATTACGTTATTTTCCTTGAAAGTTCAAAAACTTTTTGCGTTTATTTATCACCGGTTAATAGGGTATCGTTCGTTTTTATTAAATTCTAATCAACTTTAAGTACGCTGAACGTGTTGTTGTTCTTGGTGCGTAGATTTGTGTGTATTACAAACTTATTGCAAAAAACTTAACTATAAAATAGAAAATTTATTCGCTTTAGCATACTCTTTGCATGTTTCAAAAATCATAGCGCCATATCATTTTGATTAAATTAATTCGATATAATCAAAATTATACGGGGCCATGATCTTTGAAACGAGTCGGGTTTTGTTATATGTTAAATCATTTTTCTGTTTTATAGCTCAAGTTTTTTGTCGATCAGTTTATATACATTAGTCAGAAATCCCCTGTACGTTTCCTAAGTAAAATCTAAAACCGGATACTTACTGTATGTTATGTTTTTACTAGTATTTGTGTTGCACGCGTATGAAGCCTCGCTTGAGTTTTGTTAAAATTATTCGCTAGTATGAAATTACTTGTGGTCACGGTTAAAGTTGATTATTTCTTCGCTTAAGCAAACCAAAAATAAATAAATAAATAAATAAATAATAATAAACTATTTGACAGTTGTCTTCGTTTTCTATATTGTTCAGAATTAAAACGAATGCGCTTCGTTTGGAAGAATAACAATATTTGATGCCATTCAAAGACATTGTCTCACGGCATGCAAATTTGTTGTACGTTGAAACATAATGTCGCTCATTTTCTCTTATTAAATTATTTAATTCTTTTTAAGTATTTAACGGACTTTACAGTAACGGTACGTTGAATTAAATGACTTTACGAACCCATAACGCGCAATTTAATTAATACGTTTTTTATTTTATTTTAGGCAAACTATGAATGTGTTAAAAATGGCTAAAGAAACAAATCCAGATTTAATAACGAAATCTTCAATTATGTTAGGCTTAGGAGAAACCGACGGGCAAGTAGAACAAACTTTAATCGGTAAGTTAGGTTCCGTTCTTATCAATGAACTATTGCACTTAAAATCGCCGGTCGCGTAAAAATACGGGGACAGTCGCTTCTGTAGAAGTAGTTGTTTCGAAAGATGATTAATTACCTCGTAACTAAATTTATTTCCATTTATTTTAATTCCATCTGGTGTTGTGATAACTCAATTACGCGAAAAATGTCGTAAAAGCCAAAGTTTCAATATAAAAAAACAAAAAAAAGTACAGAGTATAATAACTAGTTTATTTGCATAATTGCTGTTATCCGAAAGTACACGTATAAAATAATTATTGTTATAATCAAATATATCCATATATTTGGTGGTGTAAAGAATGAATAACTATTGTCTGAAAAACCAGAAGAAATGAGGTAAGTGATAACTTTATAGATAACGGACCCTGATGCTATACAACGTCGGAGTTCTCGATGTTGTCAGAGATTCCTCTGCTTTTTATTGACATTTAACCGTAATGTTTGTAACCAGATGTGTTTGTTCGGCCGTGAAATATTTTCTTCTGAAACTAAATTGATAATTTAGAATTAAATAGCGAAATGAAGGGTAGGTGCTGATCGTGTAAAAATTAAATTTGTTTTAAATTTTATTTAAAAAAAACAAAACAATATAACGTTGCAAGCAACTGTGTACTGCGCATACAAACCTGCACTTTTTTTTCCGTTTTTTTCTTTTTTTTTTCTTTTTCAAATTTGTGTTTCCTGATTTTCTTCCCCGTTCTATATTAAAGTGTTTCCAGTTATTGAGTGTTCATTTCAACTCCAGTTTTATTGGGAACACTCGAAGTTCCTTTGCGTTTAAAAAAAAGTTCGAATTTCGTAGTTTTTTTTTTTAATAAGATATAATGCGGTTTTTAAATTCATCCGTTGATATTTAACTTCGGCTATATATTTTGATATCGTTTGACCGAAATACTAGCTAATTTAAGGTAACATTCTGTTGAATTTAAAAGTACGAAACTAATTGCGCAGCATTATGTCTAAAGTAGAGATTTATTATATCCTAAAGTTAAAAAAATGGAAAAATGTACGCAAACTATTACGGTATTAAAACTGTCTGGTAATAATAACCATCTTAGATTAATAGAAATTTTACTCAGAAATAAATGATAACACCAACTTCCGTGAAATTACAATATTTCGAAAAAGAAAAAGCTTGAGTAATCTTTAATGGATAAAAAGTGTTTTTGGTCGTTCGTCGTTTTTTACTAATTTTCAAGTTTTTAATGTACTGTTAGATTTGCGCGACAATGGTGTTGACTGCGTTACCTTGGGACAGTACATGCAGCCTACGAAACGTCATCTAAAAGTAATTGAATATGTCACTCCGGAAAAGTTCAAACATTGGGAAAATGTGGGCTCAAAAATGGGATTTTTATTCGTAGTTAGTGGACCGTTGGTTCGGAGTTCGTATCGAGCCGGTGAATTTTTCATCAGTAGCGTTATCAAACAACGTAAAACTAGTCATTCGCAGTCCTAATGTTTATTATTTCCACTTTTCAGATATGTTGTTATTATTATTTACGTTATATAAAATAGGTTTAACAATTTTTTCTTTAAACTGACTTAATAAATTACACAGTTACCACCTTTTGACTTATTTATAAGATTAATTTTATCGCGTCGTATAAGTTAAACTGTTTGAATCTTTAAATATTGTTATATATTTTATAAGAATAATTATGATAAATTTTATTGATTTCATTAATTTTTAATCAGTTTTCTCGAATAATTCAGTTCAAATGGGCGTTTGTGAGCCGTTATCCGATTAATGTAAGATATTTTACGCAAAAACAAGCCAATAAATTAAATGAAACAATATTTAAAATTCTACCAATGTTTTAATGTTTTTGCTGAACCGTCAGCTATGTCATCAAGCGGTAGTTTAAATTTTCCCCTTTTCTTTGGAGTAATTCAAAAACCCAATAACTGAATATACGATCAATTTAGAGATAATAATAATATTTTTCAACTATAAAATGTTTAAGGATAAATAGAATTTAAAACTTAATTTATTATTTTGCAGTGTTATATTATTTATAAACTGACGTTAGCAAAAGAAAATATATTTATGATCATTTCGTTACAATGTTTCGATTTCAGTTAAATTGTTTAAAATACCATACGTCAAAGAATTATATTTCAATTTGATAGTTTTCGTGATCAATTCATTTTTATTTATTTTTTTTTAATCTACGAACAAGATATATATCTGATTAGTTTTATTAATATAAAAATATTCTAACGCACACATGACGCACATACACTCACACCCACTTGTATATGTTTACGGAGATGTATGTAAATATTCTTTATTTTCAATTCGTGCACTGGAGACGCGTGTGTAAGAAACGATGTAAACGCAGTAATAAGATTATTCGTGAGTGATAGTTCGTTTAAAGCGCTAACTTATAGGATTTGAAAAATTTGCGATATACTATACTTGTTTGAACATTTATTTTTCAAAAACCTATGTATACTGTGAATAGATATGAAATCTTTAAATTCAAAATAAATTTATATTTTTATTTCGAATAATTATTCATATCGTTTTGTCAACTATGAAATAGCGGACGCACTAAGGTATCGAGAAAAGTAACTTTTCATATTTGTCAACATATCGGTGTGCAGAAATCTAACATCTTCGTTTTACACATGTGTATGATCTGTTCGTATTTATGAAATATATATATATATATATATGTGTATTTCAGAAACCGAATTAAATAGGAATAAAAATTGAAATGTGAACAATGTTCGGATGAATTTTAATTTGAAAACCAATTCGATTTTATAGTTTCCACGGAAAAAGAAAAAAAAGAATTGTTGTTTCCGCAATATTAAAAATTAAAGTATTTAAAATTTCTCGCGTAAATAAAAAGTGTACCAAATTTTTTAAATTTTTATACAAAGTATTTTGCAAATTTTAATATGCTCAAAATTTTGAAAATATATTTAAGGAACCAAATGTTAAAGTTAGATTAGATGATCGCAGTTTAATTTCTGCGTGTTTTCAATAAACCAATAAGAAATTATGACCATCTCAGTATATCATTGAGAAATTTCATTTTAGCATAAATAACAACTTCGTAATGAGAACTTTTGAAATTACTGATTCTTTTCATAATTTTTAGTATAAATTGTAATATGCCCTTTATAGGCATTAGGGAGGAGCGAGCAGCAGTGCTTGGATTAGTAATATGATTTTATGAGCATCGTACGTTTAGAAATTCGTCAACATTAAAAAATGCATAATTAAGACATAAAATCTGAAACAGTGAAGTTTGTAAAATTTTATTTTCGGCTGTGTAAATCAAATATGAGATTGATTAGCTTTGACTAAACTATTATGAAAAGTAAGCACGATGCAACTGCTAAGAGATTTTAAAATTCCCATAACTATTATTTTCAGTTTGAAAATATTTTAATTCTGGTAAATGTGTTAAAATGTTTGTACTATTTTAACCGTTTATTAAATTTCATTTTTTTTTTTTTTTATATATTTTAATTTATTTACTTATTCGCACAGATCAAGAGAATTTTTATTTAACAACTTTAGTAAATGATTTAATTCGTGGCTGATTTTTTACTTTATTTAACGATCCTTTACCATAATTCATTATATAATAAGCTGTTGATTCATATTTTACGAATATCTTGAAGCCTATTTGGACCTACGGAGTATAGCTCTGGGGTTGTGTTAAACCTACAAATCTGGAGATAATACAGACCATTCAGAATAAAATTCTTAGGCCAAGGCGCCATGGTATGTATCAAATCTAACCTTGCATCAGGATTTAGGGATAGAGTATGTGACAGATGTTATTAAAATTCATGCCCGAAGACACGCAGAAAGACTTGAAAGTCATCCGAACAAACTTGCTGCTGGACTGCTACTATTTGTTAGTGATAGGAGGCGGCTGAAGATGACCTTGTTTAAGATAAACACTATCGGATAGGTACCATTAGGTGCTCAATATTTCCCTTGTTAACAATATTGCTAAATGACCTAAGTGGCCGGTTTGTAATACAATACATCGGAGAAAAAAAAATTACGAATATTACAAATTAATTTTTTCTACATTTATAATATATATAAAAAAGTAAAGTGAGTTCCATACCCTTGAGAGGGCGTTATTATAATAGATATATATGCAATGGCGAACTCTGAACTTTTCCTCGTTACTTCTCTAAGGCAGAAAAATGTTGAAATGGGATTAGATTGACATAAAATCGTACGCACTGCTACACAAACAAAAATAAGAAGCCACTTTTTTTTCGAATTTCAAAAGACAAAAAGTTGAATTCATGTAAAAAAAATTATATTTAAATTTTGATAAAGGAAATAATTTATGTGAACAACAAAAAGGAATAATGCAAAATGAATTCAAGAAATAAATAAATAAAAAGGGGTAAGCAACATAAATTTAAAACTATAAAGTAAAGTATACCAGCGCTTTCGACTTATGGTAAAAAAATTTAATTACATTATTTAAAGGAAAACCACAACCACATTAAGAAGTCTATTTAAAGGTGAAAATTAGTTCGGCTGCTCACATTAATGAACTTCTAAATTGCCGACCTAATTTCGCTGGTTCGCTGCACTACCGCTTCTGTATTGCTTTTCGTTCGTCACAATCGACAGACTTTTGTTAGCGGGATATTTCGCCTAGCGCGTTTATAAGTTAGGCATGTGTAGTATCATTTCGCTATGATAAAATAGCGGTAGCCTAGTCGCAGATTCGCAGTGAAAAATGTGCAGTGGATCCCGGTCAAAGTAGAGAAGTACCTGATTCGTTAGCGCTCAATGTGATTGGCTATTTACGTTGCTGTTGTAAGTGTACGTTCTCTTCTTAATGGATTATTCACTCTCGTTAATGTCGGAGAAGTACTCACAGCGCCTAGTGAACCCAACGCGAATTCGAGCAGATCATTATATTGAAATCCCAAATATTACTCTCGACATTAACAGACCTACTAGCGATTTACACATTAAGCATTTTTCTCCGCATTCTCAAATTTCTACTGGCAAGCTAAAAACTCTCTTTAGCCAAATTAATCTCTGCTACCGGAGAAGTACTAGCGGATCTCTTTCAGTTTGCCTTAGTACTTCGCCACTTGACTAGAAATACCGGAGGATTTACCACTGACATATATATATTTGTGTGTGTATACATTATTGAATAGCGATGAAAACAGTACTTATTCACTTTAAAAAACATACAAAATTGAACTTCTCAGAATCGTTGGAATTGAAATTCTGAAGACATACAGTTTTTGACTAAGATGTGCTGTCTGTAGTTTAAACTGAACCTCAGTTGTCATTCATTTAACACCACGTCGATAGTTTCGTTCAAATGAAAACAGAAATAATGCCGATGTTAAAACTGATGTTGACGCTGGTAATTAGAAATTTTAAATAGAAATTTCTTCTTTTAAGTACTTTGAAAGCAAGAAATTTAGACATAACAAGTTGAAGAACTTTGTAATAGTATCAGTTAAATAATTTCCAAATGTTCGGAAAGGAAAAAGATCTTTATATGGAACAAAAAAGAGTCAGTAAATTGCTTGCTTCAAAAACATACAATGGAAAGAAATCACTGAGTTGTCGACATTTCTCAATGGATCACCAAGATTAAACAGCAAGAGTTATAATCGATTTCAGGCCAAGAATAAATCAAAATAATAATTTTTCGAAGCCAGACTAATGAAATATCAAAAGAACACTATTTTTTATGGAAAATAATTGAGAACAATTATTTCTATTGTTGATTACACTTTTTTAATTATCAGACTGATATTTCTTTAGAAATTAATGCATAGTCTCAAAAAAGTAGCCTGCAATTGATCCCGGAATAAATTAAACATTTTTTGATGAAAGTTAACGTTAACGCGACCATTTGAACTGATTAATTGCATAATACGAACGAAAAAGTTATCAAACATACACGCAAAAAAAGAAATTATTACAGTACCAAAAGTAACCAAGCTCTTTAGAATTGTCGGCTGATGTCGCTATTTGGTTATATTTTTATGATCCTTATCCAATCCTGCTAAACTGTATTCACTAACCACTGACATAGATCGACAAATAATTCCTAAGCAAACTGATTTCAAAGGAATGGTGTAGTTCGTCACTATGTTCATAAAAATTGAGGCGAAGTACTCATCGATCGTTTCTAAGAAATCAATGGAGAAGACAAGTGGGCCATGCTTAGCTTGATGACTGCCATACTGTTTAATGTGTACGCTAGCAACCAGACAATAATTGTTCCTCTATTATTACTACAGTTATAGTTTATTTGTTGGCATAATTACGTTTACACCTTGTTCGGCTGCATAAACATTAGAACCAATGAAATGTTTCTTTTTCTGCGATTATACGTAGCTTAGACCAGATCAATGTATAGATCTCACCATAAGTAAACCATGCCAGTTAGTAACAGGATGTTTAATATCTCATCTGCAGTGGGAAATGTCCACTTATTACCCGCATATAAAATGCCAGATTTTAAATAACACAGAAAAAACGGTTGAATGGTGTACAATTAGAGGCCGAAATATAGCATAGGGACTAAAATCAAAAAGTAGTTATTCAAAAGTTGCGAATCAAGTCTACAGCCTAAGAAGCAATAGATTACTAACAAGAAAATAGCTTTTCGGGAGGGGGGGGGTGTAAAATAAGGCTATGAGCATGAAGGGAATTTGATCAGTATGAAGCGTAATAAAAGAAAAACGAGGAAGTAACGTTCTAAGAAGACTCAAAATCTCTACGGAACTTTGCAACATGTATTGCTGCGTTATGAAAGTCCAGTAAAATGAAAGATAAAATATTTAATCGAATAAGATAAATCAGCGAACCAAATGCGGAAAGAGAAAAAAGGTAAGAATTTAATTTTCTTATAGTGTGTGTCTATCTGCCTCAGAGCACTCAATTATCTTGAGTCATGCGAAATGTGGTTTTATCATCGTATACTCAAGATTTCTTAGACAGCACGCATGAAAAACGAGTTAATATTAAGAATTATATCGAAGAAAAAAGAATGATCCGTCGCACAATTGAGGACAAAACAATTAGATACCTGGGACACACTATCAGAGGAGAAAGATACGAGTTGATACGGCTTCTTCTTCAAGGGAAAACTGAAGGAAGAAGGGGGATTTATTGTAGAAGACTCTCATGGACGCAGAACATCCGAAAATGGATTGGAATAACTTCTGTAGGTGAACTAATTTTCATGGAGCTAAAAATCGGAACATTTGAATTTTGGCCATGTAGTCGGTATGCGCGAAAATCGCGTACAGCACTTAGAAGAAGAAGATAGTATGTGTCGAATAATATTTGTTATTAAATAATTTAAGTCATTCCCAGGACCGGAAAAATGTTTTTTCCGTTTTTTGTATACATATATATATATATATATATGCAAAATCGGAATTCATAAGACTTCAGTTGTTTACATTAATACAAAAGTAACATATAATATATATTTTATGCCTGAAAAATTTTCCGCTGCCAAAATGGTCCTTTTGAGCGCGAACATATTTCGAACTAGTACAATATCAACTTTGAATGTAATTTAAAGATCGTGTAAATATTAAATAATCAAATAAAATTAAAAATTTTATACGAGAAACCGAATGATTTTAATGCAATTTAATTTTGATATTTTCTCTTATAACGGCGTACTGATTATAATAAATAAAACACGATCTGTCCTTTTTGAACAACGATAAATACATGTTCAGGTTTGTTTTTTTTTTATTTCGCAGATTTTTACGGCGTTACATAGTTGTCGGATAAACTATCGAATTAAAGGACAGCAAATTTCTAAATATCAAAAATGATGGCGGAGTGTGGAGAAGTCAGGGAACCTAGCGTATGGTTTACAGAAACTTTTTTTTAAAGAAATAATAAAAATTAAATATATGTCGTTCGCAAATATTATTTAATTATATTAGACAATTTGGTGCGATGCTTGCAAAATATTAAAAGATCCGTTCAGTTCCGTTGAGAGAGAAAGAAAGAGACTAGTTCACCTCAAGCTCGGACTTTTTGAAGGGTTAACAGCTGCCCGTCCAAATGCCAGTTCACCAACCTAAAAATTTGTACGAAAAATATCCGTTTAAAATTTTTTCCCGGTGAACTTCAGTGAAAGAACTCTTTTATAAACTTTTTTTAGACCACCTAAGTTATATACGGTTGTTCAATTTTTTTTTTACTTTTGAGGCTTCACATTCCGTCTAATTTTCATTTTACAAAAAACTGAGTATTTATCATCGAAATTATCTTACAGAGTACAAAAAATCTACACAATTTAATTTTTTTTTTCTACCGTTAAACATGGAATCCAGTGTTCCCAATAGTGAAACTGAATGAAACAAACTTGACAATTTCAAATACACAATATAAAGCGATTTAAATAATTATTTTATCAATTAGCCATGTCAACTGCAAGAAAGGAAGGTCCGTCTGTTAAATTTCGATTCAGTTAGATATTAACAATATAAAGGAATCAATACACGGAAAGATGGGTAGAGAAGGGAAAGATAGCGTATAAAATACACAATAAGGAATAGTAAGCTTGGGTATTAGGCATACATAGGCTATAAAAGGTATTGTCGAATAACCGCTACCCGGGAAATCGAAAATTAAAAAATTTTTACTTATTTTAAAATATCGTTAGTTTATTAATATTATCATAGACTAATAATGAACTTTGTTTGAAATACATTTGGCGCTCTAGGACAGCGTTTTCCGCACAACTATTAGCAACCGAAAAAGGGGCATCCGGATGTACAAGGTAGCTGAAATTTTATTCCGCATAACGATCCGTAGTTATCGAAGAAGAACATGAAGCAATCGTTACAGAATCTAATTGTTGTAATTTATGGAGCGAAGTTAAGAATAAGAAAAAAAAAAAAGAGTAAAAAAATACATCAATAAATTTATCTGCTCCAAAAAGAAATTTATTTTATTCATCCTGCATACTACTACTTGCATTTATTTATTTATTGGGAACAAATTTTTAAAAACCAGCACACGCAGGAACAGTTGTCTATTGGATAAACTAGATTTTTCAGAGAATTTTAGAGTGGGTTATATTTAATCGGTTCCTCTATGTACGGGGGGGGGGGGTTAATTTTTCGTACATGAACTTTTGCCAGTGTAACAGTTTTTTATTATTAATAGAACACAACATTTGACTGATTACTGTTTCATGCGGAGGAAGGTTGAGAGAATCATTAAAACATAAATGAATAATAGAGTTGATAACGGAACGGGAAAAACTCGAGGAATCAGAAAATAGAAGAAAGATTAGGTTGGACAAATAGATAAAAAGAACAATCATTACGGAAGTAAATGTAAATATCTGACCGAAATTTAAGATACAATTTTTTTTTACACGGACAAGATACTAAACAGCAGGATTTAAACAAGGAAACCAAAGGAAGCAACAACTCGAGCCAAACAATCCGCCGCTGGTTGTTTCCTTACCACCAATACCACATGGCTGAGAAACTACAGGAAATTAGCACGAATAGAATATCAAAAAGAAAAATGATAAAATCGCAAAAGTGATCTAAGGAGGAGGAGTAGATCGCTTAAAGGAAGTTCTTAAAGTTAGAAATGATTGAATAATTGGGAAAGAGAAGATTAGAAGAAATAAAAACTGATGAAATGTAGGATAGAAATCAACTCAGCTGTAAAGATGAAAAAAAAGGAGAAAAACCAAATTATTCCGAAAAGTAAAAATCTGGAAGAATAAAAAAAGTTCCAACACCATTCAGTGCCATAAAGTCATCAGTTAAAATGGTTTCATTCGAGGAAAATTGGAAAATACTAGTACTGTGGAATTTCTGTTTAAATACGGTTTGGGGAAAGAATTTAAAAAATTAGGGTGGAAAAAAAACTTTAGAAGGGGGGTAGCAGAGATCAATGAAGTTGAAGGAAAAATGTACAGAAATTTTCTTAAGTGTAAAACGCTAGTTCTTGTAAATGAAAATGTGTAAGAATAAATAAGGGTGGAGTACGTCAGTAAAAGAGGTTAAGTGAGGAAATGGTAGCCTAAATAAGATTTGTGAAAAAACGGGGGTAACATATTGAATTCAGCGATAATTTTTGAAATTGAAGAGGATTTAAGAACACCAAGATAGAACTAAAGACACCAATTTTGGATTATATTTAATTTAAACAAATGGGACTTGGAGGCTCAGCCATAGATACAAGACCAGTAATCAAATTTGGAATGAGTGATGGATTTGTATCAGAATGTAGAAATTACTATTGCGTGTTTGGTTGGAGATGAAGCTTTCAAAAAATTTAGCGTTTTAATAGCAGAGGAAAAAAAATGTATTCAATATATTCGGCAAATGTCAGACGATCGTTAAAGAAACACCAAGGTAGCAGAATTAATTAATGTAAAGAAAGAACGGTTTGTTTAAGGATAGATTAACTAAAGCAAGATCATAAGGACAAAACGTGAAAATGATGGATCAATACTTAGGGGGAGATAGAAAAGCAAATTGAGGATAGGGAATAATCCGGTGCAGTGAGAGATCAATTAAGAGCATCATTAGTAACTACAATATTGTGAGTAGAAAAAAAAAAGAAGCAAAATATCATTAGCGAAGAATAGAGGTAAGGAATTCAAAGAAAGAGAAACAGCATTGATAGTGCAGGTAGGACTGGGAAAGGAACTTTGAGAAGGCCACGAGAAACCTTTTTTGTAATGTAGAGAAATAGAGGAGAAAAGTTTACAGAAATTAAATGTTAATGACTGATATTTTATCTCTTAAAATTGATAGATGAACTTTAGCTAGGGTGCATCGTTTCTACATGAAAAATTTATAGATCTCTGTTTTGTTTATAACAGCGGGTTATCACAAGCTTTTCGTCTCTGTTCAAATTTTTAAATTATAGCCTAGTATAAATTGATGTAATGCTTTACAAAAACTGATTTTGGGGATCAGCAAGTGTCGAAAAAATGTTAACTGCTAAATGAATTTTAGAATGCTTTAAAGCATTTAACAATGTTGAACGTTGGGAGTCATATTTTCGACACTGCCAGAAAACACGATTCAGGTCTTGTACTATGGCGTCGCAGTGCAAGCAGTATTAGTGAGGTGATTGACTCGAGACAGGGAGACATTTGGACTGTAGTGATTTGCTCAACATCTGTTTACGGTACTTATAACTTCTCTAGGCAGGTTAAGACTAGAGAACTAAGATTTGTGGATTTTTGTGAATTTGTGGCGGTGGTTGAAGAAGCCAAAAAAGTATCCATGCTTTTGCTTTGGCCAGTGATTGTTAATTGTTCAGAGGTGTTATCAAACGTGATATTTTTTCTATTATATTTGAGGTCTGTGAAAGGAAGATTGAAAGATGTGTCTGCTGTTTGAGTGAATAGTAAATCGCCAAACTCATTGCCCTCAATACTCAATAGCCCAGTGCGCGAGGATCCAGACCAGCTGAATTTTACGAGCCGTTTGGACTTGACTGCTTAAAGTTTAGTATTGACTTTTTAATTTTCCAAATGTACCTATTAAATTTTTACCGCTCGATTGTATGCAATGCGCTTAAAGAATTCCCATAGATAATGAAGTTTCAATCGAGAAGCTTGGAAACGGTTTTGATGGTGTTTACCAAAGTGATCGTTTCCGCGGTGAAAACTGAGCAGATTTTACCAACGTTGTTTTCAGCTATAGTATCGAGATATGGTCAGTAAGTGACCAGCATGTTGACGAAGAGTCATCAGACTTGCTTCCGTGTCTGTATTTGTTTCAATGACGTTTTATATTTTTGTGTGAGTACTTGGGTGGAGTTTGCTTAAGTTTTAGTCGTTAATTTTATTATTTTTCCCGGTATGAAGGAGATGACATCAACATCTGTCTTGTAGGTGTAAATGTCGCAGTTGTAGGTATATGTCGATTAATAGCAGCCCCGGATCTACAGGTTTTTTTCGAACGGGGGCAAGAACTTGATAGTGGCGCCCCCTCTCTCCAGCGTTTGAGATAAATTGTTTAAAAAAACTATGGGTGGCATTTTTTGTGATCGGGAGAATAAGTACCCTTTGATAAATTTGCACTCTATATTATCTATTAGCTAATAACTTTTTCATTTGTGTGACATAAAATTAAATATAGAAAACATATAACCAGGAAAGTCAACAGACAATCAAGACATCTTTAGGTCGCAGCATTTTTTTCTCTCGAATCTTGCTCCACAGCTTTACACAGCGTACTTTCTTTTCTGCGAAAGAATCTATTAGCTCATCAAAGTCCGTCTCAAAGGCAGTTTCATTTTCAATGGCTCGGATCGCGAGATAGACATTCCTGACTCATTGTTGAAGGTAGATCGGTTCTAATTATGTTCAGTCTGCTGAAGCTTCGCTGACAGCTTGCAGATGTCGTCGGTAATGTGCAGTATATCCTTAAAGCTATCCTAACATTAGGAAACACTTCTTGCAAGTCATGCTTACACAGATGTTGTAACAAGTCGAATGCACTCGATTTTTTTCATTCATTTCGGTTACTAGCTCTTTAAATACGGCAAGTTCCTGGCAAAAATCAACTGAATTCGAGTCTTTAGAATATTTTCGTGCTAAACCGGCTACATTTTTCTGCAGATCCACGGTCGCCATATTTAAAAACGCGTGGCCACTGAGGAAGGCGAAATTTCCATGTAGACTCTTTACGCTCTCTACCCTTGTTTCTATTTCCGTTAAAATTTTGTCAAACACTAATTCTATATCTTTGAAAAATAGCCCAGTCCGATCTAGCGTTCTTGATTCGTCTTCGCAGATTTCGTCTCGTTGCCTTTTCTTTTTGGAAATTCGTTTGTTTTTAAGGACTGGCTCGATTTCTAACCTTTCTGATACAGGTGCAGCTACTTTGTTCCAATGTTCTATCGGGTTTTCTCTCATTCATTGCAATATCTTAACAAGACCTTGCATTATCGCCACAGAACGCGAAATGAGAACATCCCTTTTTTTGTATTTCAACGTTCACTCTATTAATTACTTGCACACGAAATCAACCACATAAACAAACAATGATCGTCGCTTGGCGTTCGACCGTTCGGATTTATTTGGCTCAGCTCGTGTAGCTCCTAGTTCTAGATGCGACGGGGATTCCCCTAGCAGAGACATCACGTACACTATGCACGCTTTCAAAAATCGACTTAGGATATGTTCATAAATCAAATTAGGATGTGCTCAAAAACCAAATGAATAATCGATAGAACAACGTCGCGCTGGATACTAGGCGCTTTAAGAAACAAGTTTTTTTTAAAGTGAAACTTCTTTAAGCGCGGTATGAGAACGATATATAAATTAAAAATACCATTTGTAAATATCCATATAATAAAATAGATCCCTTTAAAAACGAATTTTCTTTTGTTGATGTCTCTCCTATCCTATTTGTTTCAAGCATCGAATAAAATACATAAAAAAGTGTGTATAGCCTGTAGAAGTTTTGATACACGAACTCGTATTTTTTTCCAAACATATTATATTATGATTTTGGCACCCCCTGAAACTGCCGCCAGGGGCAGGTGCCCCGGTTTGCCTGCCCCCCTAGATCCGGGGCTAGGTAATAGTTATGATATGTAAATAAGGTTTCGAGCTGTGCGGGAATATTTTCAAAGACCTCTGTATAAGAGGAGCCTGTTGTTCCATTCGAAAATTTCATTTTGAGGGATATTTTTGAGGTTACAAAAAGTGGAATAATAGACTAGTACGTTTTTGCTAGAAAAGGTTTTGTTTAGTAGAAAAGTAGAACACTTTTTGATTGCGATGAGTTTGACTTTGGCGGTCATGATGTTTGTTGGTGTGCTGTTTTTGTATTCGAATGTGAGTTTGATTGCAACGTTTTAAACTTTTTCAAGTTTGCGTACATGTTTTTTTTTTGTTTCTTTTTTTTGGGGAGGGGGTATACAAAACAACCACAGTATATAATGAAACAGACAAAATTTTTGTATATAAAGAGAAGAAAGTCTGGTTTAACTCCCCACCAGGTATCATTAAATTTAGAGCTCTGAAACGTCTGTTTTGAATAAGGTAAATTTTGCTTGTTAAAAGATGATTTCTTAAGAATTTGACATTTTGCTTTTGATTTTGGTGTTTTTAATGATAGTATAGTTATTTTCATGATTCAAATTGCGCTTACTGAATTGAATGAAAACGGGTTTTTTCTGGCTGAAATCTTAAGTTAGTAAAGATATTTCCAATTGTTTTGGAAATCAAATTTTTACAAGACTTGACAGAAGCACGATTAGATTATAATGCAACGTGATTTTCTAATTGTGAGATTTTTAAAAAATTGTGGGTAATATTCGAGACATACATGTAGTATAGCAGAGGGATGAGTATTGCTCCTTGCGGTAGGGTAAAGCGGGGCTAATTGAGCAATTTTTCACTTGATCGGTCATAACTCTTAAATGATAAGTTAAAATTGCTTGATATGTATTTTGATAGATAAGTAATTTATTCCTTCTTTAAAGTTCCTTAAGAAATTTATTTCTCAGAAATCTGGTTTAAGAGATACAGTCGTTTGAGTAAAAAAGGTCGGACACATGCTCAACTTACCTCAAAGGTGGGGTTAGTTAAGCAAGGGTATGTGACAATTTGAGGAATTAGAAAATTAAGCCATGCAATAACGTAAATATTTACTGGGCTTGTAATAAAATTGCTATTTTACAAACAACTTTTTATTCATAATCTCTTAATGGTATATAATAGTGAAATAGAACTTATTCTATAATTAACATAAATAAAACATTTCTTACACCTAATTTTTGGAATAAACTCAGTCTTTCTGCTTAAAGGCATACTTGTATAGTTATGTAATGATCAGTGCGGTTTAAATATAAAAAAAGACATTAATGTGACACAGGAAATTAATCATCGCTATTGCTGTTGCAATTAATGCAACTTAATAAATAAGACTAGCACTTGGTGCACATTTTGTATGTGTACTTAAACTTGCATCTATTTTTCCCCTAGTAAACTTGCGGAATAGTCTTCGCACCAAACAAAGCGGACATAGTTATTTGCATTGCTTTCATCATTTGACTGTAGAACTTTTTTAGGAACACTTTTCTTTTTTTTTATCAAACTTTTGCTTTTGTTTTTTTTAACTATTTTGATTTCTTTTTTTTGTAATGTGTTTTTTTCAACAATGTCTGTTAGAATAGCCGCTTTCCTTTTTCTTCTGATAGCTGTGCCTATCTTTCTTGGACCTGCCTTTGGTTATAGTCGAACAAGTTCATGAGAAAATACCTGAGATAAATCTAATTGTACGTTTCTTCTCCAGGTTAATTGATGGAGGCTGTAGTATAATCAGGTTCGCTGGCATTCATTATAGCTCGCCCCGAAAGATTTTTTTTTAATTGAACAGAATAATCTGAACGATTGGTTATAAATGACTGTGGAATTAATCGTCTTTAAAAATGTTCGCATTAAGTGGGAAGATGCCCGTCTTTTGAAAACCATTCATGATGTTCATACTCATCTGAGTTAAGGGCAGTGAATCTGCGATCATTTTTGGTATCTCATAGATTGTTATTGTCTTTCCCACGTTATTTCATAGCCAAGTATCTCGCTAAAAAAACGCAATACTTCTTGAACTGCTTGAATACTGAGACATCTAAAGGTTATAATTTGTAGCTGCAATGCGATAGGAATGATAAAATTTAGTATCTCCTCGTATAAATGAGAGGAGGGATTATCTGAGACTAACAAAACACGATGCTTATTCGAAGGCGTTACATGTTTTATAAAATGTTGCATAAACCGAAAGAATTCTGGGTCTGTAACCTATCCACTGGCATTACTTGCTTCTATATATTTAAGGGGACCAGACCAGCATTAATTCTGGGAAGTACTAGCATAGTATGTTCTCTGTTTCCAGAAGCAGATATAGCAGTTATCACTGTAACGTTAGTACTTCATTTCGCAGAAGTTACATGTTTACTTTTGGCAGCTACAATTTTATTTGGCTTCAACAGAGTGGATACTCCTGTTTCATCTACATTCTATATTTGTGAATGCAGTGAATCGATATTTATCCATTACTTTAGCTAACTGGTTAAAAAATTTAACATTAAATGATGTTGCCCTACTAAGGCTAATGAGTTCTGGCTTTCGAATAGATAACTCGGGATTCCGTTTTAAAAACATCGTAAGCCATTCTTTCCCGATTATCTTATTTGTAGTCTGGGTGACTGGATTTCTAATGCTTAAGTTAACAGCACACTCGTAAGCAAGGCGACAAACGCCATAGAAGACTGTGGTGCCATTTGTAACAATTTCTTTTTTTTTTAAAGAATCCTCTTGTTCTGAAGAAAATGCTTGCCTCAGCGTTGCATAACCCATTGATGGAGCACCACTTTGAGACTTTAATTTCCTTATAAAATTTGTTAAGGTCATTCGTTTAATATCGAATTCCTTGGCGGCGGCATTTACCCGCTGACTAGAAATAGCACCAAGCTTTTATATGTCCGTATCGAAAATAAAAGAAAAACATGTATTGCTTTTGTTTCAAACCAAGAGGTTCGTTGAGCAACAGTCGTGTCCAACTAACCTCAACTTAAATATTTGAAACAAAAATGAGGTTATGGAAAAAATGTTTCAATAAGAACCAAATCCTTTCTAGATATCACAAATATAATAGATTTATGAAAGTTTAATACTTATGTTATCGAAAACAGATAATTTTTAAACGCGTACAGAAGACAAACGAAACAAAACTATTTTTTTTTTTATTTTTTCGCCCCAAAATATACAGAACGCGCGTGTATATCATTTGATCGACAAATCGTCAATGGCGGTCGCACAACGAGTTTCCTTCCTACGACAGTTTTTTCCCGCCATTTGTTAAATCAGCATGCAGTGGTGTATAGTTTTCGAGAAGATATTTTGATTGCTCAACTTACCCCCGTGCTCAACTAGTCCCCATTTTTCACGCTTTTTTGAACTGTTTGTAAGCTTCGATAATTCCGTTAAGGAAATGAAATAGGGTTTCGTTCACGAAAAATAGCGATTTTTTCATCGATATATTATATATACACGGAAAAAAATATATTTTTCCAAAATTTCAAATTTTCGGCGTCCCCCAGAGAGCCTAGTTTTAAAGTTGAAAACCCGGATGCTCCAAACTAGAAAAATATCCGAGAATGCGCATATATTTTTAACATTATTCAAAATTTGTAGTGAGACACGCCATTTGTCGCCTTTTTTTTCGAACTTGAAACAAACTTCGGAAGTTTCGTAAACAAAATGAAAATTAGTTTCGTTCTTCCTAAAAATAGCGATCTTTCCATCAATATATCATATGGACGGAAAACAGTTTTTTTTCTCAGAATTTTGAACTGAGACTAATTTTAATGTTAGAAATCTAGGTGCTTCAAACTAGAAAAATTTCCTGGAAGGCGTATATTTTTAACCTCGTACAAAATTCGAGTGGGGTAGGTCACGTTATTTTTCGCGCAGTTTTAAATTTTTTACTAACTTCAAAAATTTCGTTAAGGGAAATGAAAAATTATTTTCGTTCCCGATAAATAACGCGCGACCTTTTCATCAATATATCGCTGCGTCGAAAAAAAAACAAATTTTCTAAAATTGTCTAAATATGAAATTGGCAACTTGGCTAAATTTTCCGATAGAACGCTTTTTTATGAACATATTTTTGAGATATACATTTTGGTTTGCTCGACTTTTTCACACACGTTATTACTTACATGAATATACATTTTTTTGCTATTTTTGACTTAAAATAGTTTCTTATCCGTAATTTTTTTATTCTACGAAAGAGCTTCAGCGTTTTATTTTGTATTTTGAATTACATTATTAATGGATTATCTCTGGTGATCAGTTATGAATTTTTAATTATTTTTTAAAGTCGCGCTTTAAATTACATGTTATATATTCTTGACGATTTTTTGCGTTTTTTGTTGCCTAGGATAATCGTTTAACTTGAAGTTATAAATTGCCATAAAGAGAAAAAAGAACTGCTACCCGTATACTTTTTCAGAATAATAGAAATTATATTTTGATTTTTTTTTTTTTTTTTTTGTACAAACTAATTTTTATTATATTTTTCTTTCAGAATATCTTTTAAAACCAAATATTTTTATTTATAAAAACAATTAGAATTTCTTATTTTATTTTTACCAAATTATTTTTTTTTTAAATTTAAATGCACGTATGTTATGAGCGTTTTTATTGTTTTTAAGCGATCGCTAAACAACATTTTCCTTTTTTATTTTTTTTTTTTTTCATAATGGGCAACTATTATAGCAAATTTTTGTAACATTTTAACTTTTATAGTAATTAAAAACGTTTCGTACGGAAGAGAAAAATTGGAAAAAGGGTTTTATGAGTAGCACTGAATATTTCTATTAACGAATCTGGGATTTCCAGTAATAAAATCAAATCAAATTTTTGTATTTACGAAAGAATAACTCATAAATGCGCAATCATGCGCGAACTGTGGTTATAACAAACACGTGTACGAAATAAATGGTAACAGAGCGTAATATGCATATTACATCGAAGTATGTTTCATAAGATTACAAATTCAAAATTAGCTACTATACATAGGTACATTATAAAATAGACATAAAGAGGAATAAGATAAATCATTCGGAGCTGAAATAAAACGAATTATTAAATTAAAGAAAAATTATAATCAAAACTAAATCAATAAATACCAAAAATATAAAACAAAACATCTATGCATGTAAATCCGTACATAGGCGTCGCCAGAGGGGGGTCTGGGGGGCATCTGCCTCCCCCCCTGGAGCCATGAAACTTTTTAATCAACTGGCCATGATGAGTATTCATAGGGGCGTAATCATGGATAATTTGAAAGACTTTTATAATAAAGTAGTAGAACAATTTGCCAGAAACCCACAAAAATTATGTTTTAATTAAGATTTTATTCTTGTTTAATAAAATATTAAGCCTTTACAACCTATAAATTTTATTTTTCCTATAACTTATATCCTCTTTCTATCATCTTGCCCCCCCCCCCTCCCCTGGCTCATCGGCTGGCGACGCCCTTGATTGTAATAGCTAAACTTCATAAAGATTGTTAATGTTTGATAATTTATTTCTATAAAACTCCTCCTTATCCTTCGTTATAATCTTAAAAATTGATTTCTGTAACTGACTTAGCTGCTTGATTTGATAAGACGGTGTGGCACTTCAATGAATTATTCCATAAGATAGTACCGGTGTATAAAGAAAGGTGTATATTCTATATAACTGATATTTATTAAAAAATTGCCTTAAATAATAAAACACATAATTTAACCTGCGCAGTTTAGATGTAATGTAGGTCAGATGCTTGTAGCAAGAAAGTTTGTAGTCTAAATAAAAACCCAGATACCGAATCTGATAAACTCGATGTGAACGTGTACTATCTTGCCACTTGATTTCCAAATTATTATTCAAATAGGACTAAGGGAGAAAACTGTATATCATATATTTTGATTTCTCTAAATTTAAGATTAATTTATTTGCCTCAACCCAACTGGAAACCTTCGATACATTATTTTACATCATTAGTTTTAATAACGATACATTTCCGGAACTTACAACCAGAACTACATCATCAGCATAACAATATATTTTCCCGTCTATACTTAGATTGCACAAATTGTTGATGCATACTAAAAAACAGAATGGGACCCAATATTCTCCCTTGAGGTACACCACTCTGCTGAATAACAAAGCTACCAAGAATACCATTAATTTTGGTAGCATATTTTCTATTCGATAAGTATGTTTCAAACCACTCTAAAATTTTTCCACGAAAGTCACACGAGTATAGTTTACGAAGGAGAATACCATGATCAACCTCACATCAAACGGCCTCCCGAAATCCAGATACAAAACGATTAATGAACGACCTGCTTCTAAATTTTCAGCAATATAGGAGATGTGGTGAAATAACGCATCATCTGTACCTTTACCTCCTATAAAACCATATTGATTAGGACTGAAGAAGTTGTTATGTGAGAGGAAATTTATTATTCTTATTTTAAGAAGACACTTCTCAAAAACTTTGGAGAAAACGGGAAGAATACAAATTGACCTGTAATTGGACATATCCACGCGACTCCCATTTTTATGAACAGGAGTAATTTTATCCATAATTACAAAACGTCTGGAAATTTACCAAATTTAATGGACTCATTGAATAAATTAAAGGTCTCGGGAAAAATAGTAAATTTTCTTTAAATAAAACAACAGATATTCCATCCACACCATATGAAGCTTTATTACGCAAAGAAAGAATAGAATATATTACTTCATCCAAAGTGTGAAGCTTAAAAACTCGAAGGAATTACTCTGCTTTATTTCTGACAGCTCCATAACCTCACTCTACTGGGTAACCCAGAGATCAGATCATTTACGGAGCTGGAAAAATGCGACTTAAATTTATGAGCCACTTGTTCTTCATTGCCTTTCGCTGATATAATCGCGCCATCAATTTTTATATCCTTAAGCGCATCCTTTTTACTACCTAATACAGATTTTATAACGGCTCAATGTATTTTTTAGAATCACCGTAAAACGTGTATAGCAAATTGTTATAATACCGTGACTTTTCGTTTCTAACCAACTTTTGCATGGATTTCCAAAGTTCCTTGAAATGTTGAAGTAGACAATTATCCGTTGGAAAAAGAGAAACTAGTTTATGTACCGCATTTTTCTTACGTGACAACTCCAGAAAGAAATATTTTTTCAGTATATCTATTAGTGCATCTTAACCGTTTAGCTAGTTCCACGCACCATTTGACCCTTTGTATAAACATGCCAATTTTCTGGTCAATAGTCCACGAATTTTGATATATTTCACTAACATCACATTTCATTAAGTGTGACTGAAAAATATTTTTTATCGAAAACCCAATCTCGCTCAACAGACTTTACTTGGAAATCCGCATCTATTTTGAGGCATACAATTACTGCATAATGGTCGGAAAAACTACAGCAGTATTGATTAATATTCAAACTAAGTACATCATTATTCAGTCCTCGAATAAAAACATGATCCAGACGTGATTTATAATTGAGACCCTCCATGGTGTATGTTGCCGAATTTACAACACCATGGAAGCCATAAGAACTTAAAAGATTTAAGTAATCTGCACTATGAACTGTATTTAATAAGTTAATATTGATATCAGCAGTTATAATAACAGGATGTTCTAACGTCTCAATAATATCTTGAAACTCATCTAAAAACTTTGACTAAGGTGAATCGCAGAACTTATATACTAATGACACACTCTTAATCTTATTTATGTGTAAACGTAAACAAACAGCATTACCAGTTGTAATACAGGGTGAGGCAGCATAACTTCCTTTTTTAAAATGCGCCACTTTTTTTCTACTAAACTTTTTAAAGAAATAATAACAGAAAATCGAAATAACATACTCTAGATCCCATTGGCAATATGTATGCGTCTTCCCTTGCAGTTTTATTTCGATTTTCTGTTATTATTTTTTTAAAAAGTTTAGTAGAAAAAAAGTGGCGCATTTAAAAAAAGGAAGTTATGCTGCTGCACCCTATATAAATTATTATATAGTCAATCACGACTAGTTGATAAAGCCGTAATTTGGCCCACAGAATGCACCCTAATCACTGAGTTACCGACAACCTTATGGACGTATATTTTCCCGTCTCGCACCCAAATAAATTAATATACAGTCTAGAAAACTATGTACCAAACAATTTTAAAGGATGCAGAACATTGTAGGTATGATATAAGAGATTATAGTTAACCTAGAATGGTAGTTTTTGATAAGTAATGCGTTACACGAAAGTGTCCAACGTATGTACGACATTTATGTTGTTTAAATTTTATGATCAACAGATATCAGTATTGACAAAAAGGAATGTATGCGTAAAAAAATGAAATGTAAGCTGATCTCAGTTGAGACGTAATTTAATTCTTTTGCTGTTGATATGCATCTAAATTAGACTTAGCATTAAAATATATTTGAAATGGAAAGTTTAACTGGAACAAGTTGAAATGTAATAGTTAATAGTTTAGAGCAATTTACCATAACTAGTAAGGTGTGAAATCGGTTATTGTTATTTAACAGAACATCACTAGTCAAAAGTAAAATATTACTGAAAAATGTATTATTCTGTTCCAGCCACCAAACAAGGCGTTTGTTTAGCAAGCATACTTTTTCAAGGAAATTGGACATCCGGAAGAACTATTTTTTACGAATAGGAGCAACGATGAAAGAATTCCACACTAGAAAGGAAATCATTAAATAGTTTAGGAGTTCAGATAGATTTTTAAGGACAAGATAAGGTATATCGTCAAACGCAGAAGATTTTGAAAGAACCGACTCCAATTCATTAATGTTGGATAGAAAATTTATGGGGCGAGCAAAAACATTTTAAAGAAAAGAATAGAATACAATTCATTTAAGGTAAAAATATAAGCAGGAGCAACAGAATCAATAAAAAGTAATTTGCTGCGAACATGAATTTTGAAATTGAAAGGACGTTCAGAGGATGATCATTTAAAAGTTCTTATCATTTTCAAAATATATAAAAAAAGGGTAGCTCTAGAGAAAGAAGAGCAAAAATTAGTACAAGATAACTTTTCTGAATCTTCAAGTATTTACCTGATTCCTACATTCGCTTGTTTATGAGCGAGAAAACTTTTAGTTGTAAAATTTGAACGAAAGATTCTAAATATGGTTCGACTAGGATTAAATGTAACGCAGCACTCATTGTTTTCCTAAAGAAAAGAGAATCTATCGCAATGATTAGAGAACAGATAACGGTGAAATGGTAAAGAAGAGATTGCAGAAGGGAATCGTAAAAATGAATTGGAAGTTTTATTTGGAGGTTTTTCTTTGATGATTTTACAAACGTTATAAATGTTTTTTTTTTTTTTTTTTTGGGATCATCAAGATTACAAAAAAAAAATAACGTTTGTAAAATCATCAAATAAAAACCTACAAATAAAAAACTAGTAAGGGCCTAAAAATGCAAAATCTGCTAGTTTGATGTTTTTCCTACGTTTTATTAAATAAAACAATATACCAGTGTTTTTTATAAGAGCGTCAGAATTTAAGATTACATACACTTTTTATACATTATTTTAAAGCTGTTAATAGAAAAATTAAAACAAAAAGAATGGAATTTATAAATAATGAAATGATGAATTTTAAAATTCTGTGGCAGCTTGATAAGTGTTTATATTACTCTTCCTTTTCATTAATTATGGGAAATAAAATTATAAAATCTGAATTATAATCAAATTATAAAAACGTAAGTTAAACCTTCAAATACCAGATTTATATATACTTTTTTTTACATAGGTTTTCTGAATTTTAATGTCTAGTTTTTTGATGTTACATTGAATTTATTTACGTTGTTTACCGCATCGTAAACATACTTTTTTCTTCATATTTTGTTTCCATTACTTTGCCAAATAGTATTGAATAATAATACAGAATTGTTTGAATGATTTAAGGAATGTTTCATTTGTAATTCTTCTTTTTAATATTTGCCTTACAATTGACAATAAACGCAAGTTTTTAAAATTCCGGTTGTTTAAAAATATGCAAGTTCATTGAAAAAACTGGCATACTAGCAAATTAAATTTTATTTTTCAGTGTATTAATATCATTTATTTAATGATCAAATGTTGTACTAATTACACTTGTGCAATGTAATAGCGTTTTCGTAACGAAATATTAAAATATACTTCAAAATTAACGGAATGGTTTAAATAAATTGAAGTAAACTTTTATAAAATCGACAAGTTTAGTGTATTACATAATGTGAAATTAAGTATTTAAAAATATAGTTGCAATTGACATTTAAATTTATTTACAAAATCAAACTTGATTTCATTTATTCTTAATTTAATATAATAATTTTGTGTAATGATAATTAATTAAGATGAAATTATATGAAATATCGATTTAAAACTTTTCTCATTCTTCGATAATACGGCACCTTTTTTATTTCTTCTACGCGCTGTGAAGTATTCTTGTTTGTTTCGTTTATGGTTTACACTGAAATTAGGTGATAACACTCATTTGTGATAATATAGTTTAACGACGTTAATAATATTGTTAATATTGTAGAATATTCTCTTTTGAAAGTTTTACCGTTCGGTTAGAATTAGTAACTGCTTAAATTTATTCGATGGATAACACAATTTGCGGGCGTGTTTATAAAAAGCCGCCAAATTCGAAAAACCCGGTGTTGTTATGAATATAGGCAAATCTACAACTAATATGGTAAGTACATCAAATATGGAAGAACCAAATACGGTCGAAGGTACAGGGGATGCAAAATGCCCGGAAGAAATAGTCGCTTCTTCAATGAAAGATGACATGAAATTCGGGGTTTTGATTGGACTTGTAAAAGTTGGTGAAGTATCTAATAAGGAGACTGTGAACGCTGTATTACATCTGGTAAGTTTTTTATATGTATGCTAAATTATATAAATGTTGATTTTGTTCGATAGTGATAGTTCTGTTTGCAGTTTATTAATTATAGTTGTGGTCGATTGTTTCGTGAATTCATTAATAGGTATTTCGTTTAACATTCGAAACGAAACAACTTAGCCGAATCTTTATTAAAGCTTTTTCTCTAAATGTAATCGAAAATTTTTGGTATTAAAAATGTTATTCTGAAATTTGAAACTAGCACAGATTTATTACTAGACGAACAAGCGATAACTTTTAAAAGAAAACATTTTCTTGATCTGTAATGGATTATTAATGGTTAGTTTTCGGAATATGGAATATTCTTTACAGTTAACAACGTAAAATAAGGGTACTTTTAATGCTTATTCGAAAGATCGAATTGTTGCGTCGTTTTAATCTATTTTCAAATCGGATAAGTGTGCTTTCTTATGTGTATTTTTTTTATGAATTGGATGTGATCACCAGTTTGTTCCCTTTTTTCCTTTTTTTTTTTTTTTTTTTTTTTTTTTCGTATACCACATTGTTCCTTAAGAAATCGTACGAATAGGTCTAGTTCGAAATACAAACTTAAGATAAATTTTTGACAGAATATGTGGATTTATTGTTTACATTAACACAAACATAAATTGTATTATTAATAATCAAATATAGGTAGCAGTATTCAGTTGTTTCTTTTTTTTTGTTTTTTAAATCATTATTGTTAATATGTGACAATAGTTATGGTCAAAATTTACCTTTGCTGAATTTATTCTAATAATTGTATTTCAAAATTGCAACGGGATATTTGTGCGAGGAAAGATATTAATTTGAGTTACTGGAAAACGACCGAAGATCTTATGTTTTTAGATCTAACAGACCTATTAGCAATCTATTTTATTCAGGATAATGAATTGAACTAATAAACAAATGAGCGTTGATTTATTTACATTGTTTTATCGGTATAAATGATTGAAATGTACCGGCTAAACGAAATTTAAAGATAATGTAATAAATGTATGTATGTAACGTGTGTTAATATTTTGTTTTGTCCGACTATATAGATGTGCCGCAGAAATATGATTTAATTTCGATAATCTATTTGTTTACAGTTCTATTTTTTTTTTTTTTTTAAGTTATTTATCGTTAGGGGAATACTTATATTAGCCAATTATTTTAGATTCTACTTATTTTTTAGATGAAATTGAGAATTGTGTAAGCAGTAATTTATATCACATAATACTTAATGTAGTTGTTAGAAAAGAAAACCTTTTCTATTCGTGTTGCATATAAGGCGCTGTCTTTTACATACATGAAATTATAATTTTATTTTGAGAAATCGCTGTATGGTTTAAAATTTACATATGCAAAACTTTGGTAGTTATTTATTTTACGTCTTAAAACTGTAGAAATGACATTTAGAATAACTACTATACTGTGCAAATTGCGCAATAAAGTGCACATTTAAACTAGTAGTGACGGTTCGTTCGGTCAATGCTGTTTACTACTATCAAAATTTCAGTATTTGATTTATTTATTTCTTAAGGATGTCCTGTATGTAGTATAGTGGGTCAGTGTGTTTAGAGTGTTTTTATAGTTTACATAATTTGCCGACATACATACGTCGTTTTAATGGCGCGAATAATCTCATTTTTAGTGTTGTTAAATTTAAGATTATCTAAAAATAATATTTTACTTTGGATCCCTCTGAGTAATCAGCCTTTAGTTATGAACTCAGAATACGCTACTGCGTAGATTTTTTAAAGGCTTTTCATTTTTTGCTACTTCAACATTAATCAAATAGTCAGAAATAACTAAAAGTTGAAAGCACTCGCGAATAGCATATGAAAATCCTTGTTTGCTCCTTTCGCGTTGTGCCCCGACGGCGTCAGCTGTCAATTGAACATCAGAAATAATTTGTTTTGTGGAGGAATAATTGTATAAGATTATCTACGCACAATTTTTATCGCGAAAATATTATAATTTGCAGGAGCACTATTGCAGTATAAACATTTAATGTTTTGATGGTTTAACAATATTAATGTGAGAGCAAGAGGAGCAACGCCTGAGGAGTTGGCGAAAAAAGCGAGCAATGGACTCAGCCGACTATTATATAATAAGCGATTTTCGAAATTATTTATTTGCGTTGTGATTGATTAAAAAATTTGAAAATGATTTCAATATTAACCAAATAGTCAGAAGTAATTTAAAATTGAGAAATCGAGAGTATCGTGCATTGTAAAAAAATTGTTTAATAAAACAATGTGTTTGACAAAATTTTGCAATAAAATTTATTTGAAAATTTTAATTTTTTATCTTTTACAATTTACCTATAAAAAAGTTTTAATCTATAACTGTTGAGGCACCAGCGAGTGATGAGTGGAATTAGGGAGAGCCGCATGCCTCTAGTAATGTACATATATATATATATACATATATAGCGATTATTATCACCCGTATATAATTTTATTGTATATAGAAGGTTACAATTTTAAAGTAATCTTCGTTTTGTATACTCATGGTTAGGTTAAAATATGTTGTTTATATATTGAGAACATGCTATTTACATTGTGCTTGCTCATTAATGCACACATTTAAAAGTGTTGACGACATTTCATAATGTAATGGATGACCCGAATGTTTTTCATACATTTTATTTTATTTTTTAGCTTATCAGGGGTTGGTATATTTAAAAAATATTTATGGCATATAAGCGTTGTACGGTAGAGGGGATGGTATTTTTTATGGTTAAGTATTTAATATAGATCCTTTTGGTTGTCGCGTGATTAGTCATTCAGATATAGTTTCTAGTCGGCATTGCGTAATAATATTGGCATCTATAAGTGCTCTGTTGATTGAAACTAGCTAATTAATGTTTGAACGCTAGCGAGAATAATTAGTTTGGTCGGTTTGTTTAAAGAGAAGGACATAAATATCTGCTGCAGGGGTCCTCATTATTTATAATAATTTAACAAAGTTTAGTAGCTAGGTGACTTAGGATAGAAAGTCACGTGAACACAGTGGGGGTGAGGGTATAAGCTTTTGATAGAATTGAAAAATTGATGAGCTCTAATTATGTCAAGGTTAGCCATAATGTATGTCTATCGATATATTGATTTTAGATAGAAGCGGTGTTTTGTCGGTTGACTGTAACCACGATGCGTTCAGGTTTTGTCGGCTATCCGCGAAGATGTTTCTAAATCGAATTAACGATTCGCCGAATACAGTGTATCGCATTGTTGTCTGGGGAAATAATGATTTTTTTTTTGTTGAAATGATGGATAATTCTGTCCTTCTTTCGTAAAATTTATGTTAAATAATAAGAAGTTTATTTACCGTTTTTTAGAACGGAATTCCTTTTTGTGCAATTCAGTTGGAGGAAAGACGAAATCCAATGATAATTGGAATTTTCACAATGTACGATTGGTTAATATATGGTGAAGGAACAATATTATAGGTGTGTTGTATTTCGATAATGTTGTAGGTGTACTTTTGGCTAGCGCACGAACAAGCGACAAATGTTTTTTTTTTTTTTTATTATTATTTTTCGGGGCGCGACATTTTTGAATGTTAAACTAGTATCAGTTCAATATTGTAATTTTCTTTTTTTTAAATTATATAGTTACATTTATATAATCAAAAATAGTTATTATTATCGGAAGATGGAATAAGTTTACTGAAATATGTGTTTATTCGAGCTACACCCAGCGATGTGTGGGAAACGAAAGGATGCTTTAAGATTACGGTGTTTACTTTAGACCGTTGCAGAGGGTTATTGAAATTTGGAAATAGCGCGGCTGAGAGCCTTGGACATTCAACTTAAACTTGGAAAATTCGAGGAACTGGGTTCGATCGAAATCGATAAAGTTATTTAGTATAAAACACCGGTTTGGCATTTAAATGGATCAAGTGATGATAATGATGAGTATCGAATAAGGGTAGTAAGGGTCGTGTTTGAAACAAAAAAGAATTTCGGGAAAACCGGATATTCGGTTTCCGTAGATTCATCGTGAAAGTTACACAGTATAGTATCATGCACGTGGTAAAAAACGTTTATTAGTTAACAACGAAATAATATGTGCTCGATAAAAACAAAATAGAAAAAAAAAAAACGGATTCATTTTTGGCTCGGAAAATTCTTTACCTATCGACGCATGAATTTTAAAATTTAATAAAATTTTGACGGTTGTTTTTTTTTTCTGCTCGGAGAAAGAAAAAATGACAAAAAAAAAATACAAAATAAAACGATCATTGCGATTCTATTTTGCAAATTTCCGTTCTTTGGTCGTGAAGCAGAGAAATGGTTGACAAAGAAGAAATTAGAAGTAAATTTTATTGTTCAGCGGACTTATTTACTGGGCGTAATAAAATTAAGAAGTTGTTACCAGACTATAGGGTTTTTTGCAATTTGCTTCGTTTCAGAGACCGAACCGAGTATTAGAAAAGTTATCTGGGAAAGTATAAAATAATAATCCCAAGATGAAGGAGTTGGCTTTATATTATCTTCAGACCCACCACGTAATTTCATAACTCCGTGTCGCTGTCTCAAGGATATTAGACTGCTTTTGTTTCCTTTTTTTACGAATGTTCACAAGAGTATACATTTTTAAGCAACCGGAAGTGTGCTCTAATTGTATTTTATGTACTAGGTGCAGATCGTATTCATATCTTGTCATTTCTATCAATAGTCGAAAGCTACGTCTCGCCGCTGCTAACATTACGCTAAAAGTCACGGTTCGCTTTCGATTCTGAGTAACCGATCACAAATGAGTGATTATTTTAACACTACTATTGTGTTAAGATGAAATATAAGACACTAGTAGAAAATATAGTGTTCAGTTATGCATTTAAATGAAACGAAAGCATTCATAAACCTGTAAATGGGATATTAATTTATATAAAACTTAGTAACAGTGAAACGAAATTTTTACACAAATACATTTCTGCGAATTTGGGGGGGAATATATTTTATAAATTTGTTTTCTTCCGAGATATTTATATTACACATAATTTTTAATGTTTTCTCATTTATTTTCGATACCGTATCAATGCATTCCTTTATAAGTATCGTCAACATGTAGTGTCGTACTCAGCTTTTGAACGTTGACGACTACCCATATTCGTACATTTCAACTGTACAGACACCGGCATAGTGTACTAGATAATTGTTATATGCAACGCGAATATACACATGCAAGACTGCATGCGGAACTGATTTTGATTTATCGCTCTATAATGTGTGCTGCTAACTAGCGCACATGTGATGGTCTACGTGGTGGTTTTCCATTACTTTTCACGTGATTATTAGCGAATATTTAATAGATGCGGTAGATTTTGTTTTTTGTGAAGGTAATCTTAGGAATTAATTAAGCGGTTTTTTAAAAAATTCGGTAATCGCGGGACTATATTTTATCCGGTTTTTTAAAGCATGCGATTGACCCGTAAAAGGGTCAGAATTAAGAAATTCCGAAAACGATCCGTGCGATATTTCGAAAGAGAGCTTAAAAATTCACCTCCAACTTTAAAAGTTACGTTAGCTTTCTTCGTTGTGCCATATTATGTACTTTCAATTTTTGCTATCATTTTTCGAAATTCAAATAATCGATCCGGTCTCTTACCGCATTCACACATATTTCGTTTTCAATCTCCTCATTTTGAAAGATCAATCAAAGTAATACGTTAATAAGTCGAAAGTAAGATTTGAGCGATAAAATACCATAAAAGAGTACGTTTAAGGCCACTAAAAAAAAAAAAAAAAAAAAAAAAAAAAAAAAAAAATTACATACGTAAAGTGTACAAGTACTAAATGACCATTATATTCTTAAGATAGTTCCGCGTAAGTGCGACTATTGAGGTAAAACGAACCGTTAGATTTAATTGCTTGTTGCTTTACGCCTAGCTACAGGTAGGAAAAGCAAAAACTAAAAAATAAGCTCTTAGAATTTCTCCTCTGTATTTCTTTCCTATTTCGTTTTTTTTTTTTTTGTTTTTTCCTAGATTTATAGTCTCGGCCATTTTGTGTTAACTCATCTTTTCATATTCACGAGTATATGAATTTTTCATGGACAGGCAAGCTAGTACACTGTTGATTTCTTGTCCAAAATCGTTGACTCTTCTTGAAGAATTTCTATTTATACTCTATTCTTACATTCTGCTAAGCTTGTATGCAACCATTTTCTTTTTCTCTGTTGCTTTCCTCCCGTTTTCGTTTGTCATTGGTTGCCTTTCCATACTGTCCTCTTCGCTCAAAGGATGAGCGTGTTTGTAATGCTGATCATGTGCTCTTTGAGTGTTCATCTCTTTCTGCTGAGCGTTCTGCTTTTTATTTCAGTCGTATTGCGCCTCTTATATCTTGTCTTTTCTTATTTATTCTTTCCTCCTAACATCGTTTGATATCGTATCAAGATATAATTGACTTTCCTTTTCTAATTGTTTCTGGATAAAAGTCCCCTTGATGAGCCCAAATAAAAAAAAAAAAAATATTTCTTGTTCTTGAAAAAAAAGTTTTATTTGTGGAATTGTAAAAAAATAATTAAATGTTAATCCGTATCCGGTAATCGAAAAATGATGACGAGGAAAAGTGTTAGGAAGCTTGTCGAAAGTTTAATTAACAAGCGTCTCGTTTGGTGGCTCGAGCTATGCAATCTGTTACCTAACAACGTGTTCGGTTTTCGTCATGGACGCGGTCCACCAGATTGTATGAGCATGTTTCTATCGGACGTTTATGTGCCATTTATTAATAAAAAATTGTTGGTTGCTGTTTTTGTTGATATTTCAGTTACCTTTGATAACGTCCACACTTTCCTACACGCTTTTAATATAATGCTCTCAATTAACATTCCTATCCACTTTGCTTCTTTCACCATTTCTGTCTTTCAATGCAGAACTGTAACTCTTTCCTCCCTTCTCTCCTCCGACTCTTTCCGCAGGTTAATCTTTCGGGGGTTACTTCATTTTATCTTAGTCCTACGCTCTTTGATATTTGTTTCATCAAAATCGCTTCGATTCCTCTTAATTGTGCTTTTCTTTGCTGATGAACTCCTGTCTTCAAAATTCTTTTATGTTACTAGAAAAATGCTCTTTCTAATATTCATCTCTTTACTAAATCTTCGTCCGTTGTCTTTACCATTCGCCTTTTTGATTCTTCTTTGATTAATCTTAAATGGTGGTCCAATTTCTTTTTAAAAACTTCTTCCGCTATTTAGGAATATTTTTTGACGGTCGTCTTTCCTTTCACGACCACATTAATTATCTGTTTTTATCCTCTCTTAAAAAGCTCAATCCGTTAAAGGCTTTTCCCCATACTAATTGGGGAGACGAGCCCCCCCCCCCCTGTATCCTACTCATGTTCTACAAATTCTTTATCCGCTCTATCCTAGAGATTACTGTTACTTTATTTATAGAAATTCTTTCAGGTCTCTTCTTTCGAAATTAGATCATATTCAATCTAATGGAACTCGAATTTTATCCCTGATTTCTGTTCGTCTTTGTTAATTTTCGCCTTTTATTTATAGTCACGGTAAACTTTCTAGTTTCCTTTATCCTATTAATTGTCTTTCTTTACCACTCTGTTCTGAATATGTTCCTTAAAAAGTCGTCAGAGCTGAATTCTAGCTTTTTTTCCCTTCACACATGAACGGTTCCAAAAATCAAAGCGGAGTTGGTTCTGCCTTTTTTGGCCCCGCCTTGAATTATTCTGAATCTTTTAAGGCTTCTCTCCTTTTGCTCAATTTTTCTATATGAAATTGTTGCTATTCTACACGCTGTTCGTTTTGTTTCCTCATTAATTAGTTTCCCATAAAGTTCTCATTATCTCAGATTCAATCTCATCTTTTCTTCCTGTTCCTTTCCCGATCATGTAATACTTCTCATATACTCTTTCTCATTCACGATCTTTTCCTCCTCTACTCGATCGAGATTGATCTTATGTGGATTCCTGGTTATTTGAGTATTGAGAGCAGTAAGGCGGTGATGGATTCCTTAGCTCGCTCTTTCATTTTCAGGGACACATTTTTGAGCACATTTTCAGCCCATAATATTTCTCTTCTTTCTTCAGTCGCTCATTCCAAACTATGGCTTAACTCCTCTTCGTTTTTTAATCCTGCCTCCTTTTATCTCAATATTCAGCCATTTCTTCAACATCTTACAATCTCTGCTATTTGTCGCCTTCGCTTAGTCTTCTTTCTGTATCATTTTCTCGGTTTTCGTTTGCATCTACTCCATTTTGTCCTTTTCACCCCCCTTCTACATACTTCCCTTCTGACTTTGATGCCATATTTTGTTTGAATATGTGGCAGTTTCTGCTGAGCAATCGTCCTTCAATTCTTTGTCCTTATAGTTCGGCTTTTATTCTTTCATTTCCCCTTCTGGTTATTCCTGTCCTTGAAGTATTTTTATTCTCCGTCCTTAAACGCATAATAATATAAATTTATTGCTCCTCTTCCAATTTCTTAATGTCATTGCTGACAAACCAACTTGAAAAGAAAAAAAAGGAAATAAATAAAAAATTCGCAGTTAATTTAAAAGGTTTTGATCATATTTTACGTAGACCATCGGCTAGTTATAGCTACACAGTGAGTACTAAGATGTTTATTACGATCGAAATTATTTATAATTGCTATTTTGGCCGCTTGTTAGTGACGCTGTTACGTGGTTAATACATCGGGGAGAACGTAAATTAAAAAAAAAAAGCAAAAACCACAGTTACTTAAAAAGTTAACACGAAGCGGTAAAAATAAGTTTTGAAAAGACTGTATACACACATTAATCGTTTTAGTTGGTTCGTGTAAGGGTTAGTTTATTGTTTTATCAGTAAACAATAAAATAAACAGAGGAAGAAAGTATATCTCGTAAAATACCAATAATTAAATGAAACTATAGATTACATTTTTAGTAAAATATGTCCAACTGAAAACTTTAGCTTTATCATAGATGCATCCACGAGCGGATACGTTGTTATGGCAAAAATTTAATTTGGTAGATAATAAAAGAAAAGCAACACCATGTAGGCAAAACAACATCTTCGAAGGTTAATAAATTATTCTCCTTTTTGAATTTAAAATCTTTTGTATTACACTCGTTTAATTTATTCAATGAAAATCCATTTACCAGTCTTATTGCTAAAGTATATATGAAATGTTCTCATACGATGAGAAGATAGATAATGTTTTTGTACCTTTTAAATGTTTTAAGCCGTTAAAAACTTATTTTAATCTGTACAAAGCGTTTCTGTATAGTAAATAGAACACAAGGGGAAAGCAGTAAAATGACACGTATTTCACAGTTACAAATATCTATTCACTTAAATGTTACATAGAATTTCGAAAATAACGATTTTGTTTTTATAGTTGGAACATTAAAGATTTTGTAATTTTTCACGGTAGACTTCGTTTAAAATTAAAACATTTTTCCGACATAATAAATTGTTTTTTTCTTTCACACTTTATACGCACTCATTTTTAAATTAACTCTTAAAAATCTATTAAGCGATAATAAATTGAACAATCGAATAATAATTATAATAACTGGATATCTGATAGAACAAATTTTACGCATAAAGACAAACTCGTTATTGGTTAAGTGCGCGTAATTTATTTAACGTTGGTTTTACAGTAGGAATTGTCGTTAACCAAGTTTATATACACTACACGTGAAATAACCTTATGCGCTACATTTTTTTTTTTTTTTTATTTTCGTTTCTACAAGAATATGGACTATGATTAATTTTCAGTGGTTATCTAGGAAAGCATCGCTTAAGTGACTACGTTCGGAGGAAACGCTACTGTTTGTTAGAATATCCAACGTTAGAGGAATAATTTTGTTTTTTTAAACGCTTTAGGTGCATAACCTTTTATTCTTTGTAATTCCATTGGTAGTGTGAGGTTTCGCGATTCATAAAATTGCATAAATGATGCAATTCTCTGGGTACAATCGTTATTATAATATCTTGCTACATCACACATCGTGTACAGGTGGACATTGAAACTCGGATCATTGTATTGATTTTGTGTTTTCACGCTCGAAAAAATAAATCGCGCGGGTTGAAATTATACGGAAATATTTCTTCTGCTGTGTTATACTGATTTAGAACGGTTAATATACTACGAGCTATATTTGCATGAATATTGCACATACCTTCTACGAGGTTGCTGAAACGTTTTTTCTTCCGTTCGTTAATACGAGGGAGTAAGATGATTTTTGGTTTTTGGTTTTTTTTGTTAGTCTTTTGTAGTTACGAATTTAAATATTCTCGGGATAACTAGAAATGGAAGAGATTGATAAAGAAAAGATAGACAAACTGTAGAATATGGTTGGCTGGGTTAAAGCGGTCGACGTAAAACTTTTTAATCTCTTTATCTTTTAAAATGACGCGTTTTATTTGCCGTCTGGTGTCGTGTGTACGATTATGTGACCAACTTTCGCTTGCTGTTTTAACTTAATCAGAGTACACTTCGCGACGAGTATTGCGGCTTATTATTAGCCGCTTAAACTTTGCGTTGATTTCATTACAGATATACGATATCAGAGTTGCTGGCTGCGTTTATTTTCGGGAAATTAATTTCCTCGACTGGTTAATTGAATTTAGCTCTTGATGCTTTTAGTAGTTTCAATAATAAATTGATCCTGTTCTCATTAAAGTTTGCTCTCTCGTTGCTTCATTAACTAAATTAGTCGTCGGCGAAATGATAATTCGACAATACGCCACGATATGCTAAAGAATAAGAGTGATTTGCGTTCGTTATTGTTCATTCGGCGAGTTCGTTCATCGTTCTGATTCGTGGCGCCAAGCATCCGTTATCGTTCGTGTCCGCGATGAAGGTGCAATAATTTCCTTTGAAATAATTTACGACGGATTCCTTGAAAACAGATAAAAATATTTTTCTGTTACTGCTACGTCCAGTTCTTGCTTTCCAACCAATCCAATTGAAATCGGGCCTGATCAGCATTTTCATGAGTTACCTTAATACAACGTCATTATTTTCCCCTTTCAGGAAGCAATTGAGCACACACTGGAGGTTCTTGACCACATTAGTGTAAACGTATTCTTTTATTCTCGAAAAGAATGGTACTTTTATCGCATCAGTTGATTAATTCAGTCGCATTCACTGTGCTATCTGTATCGTGATGATGATTATCTCTGAAGTAGATATATTAAATAAGGTGCTGCGATTTTTTAAAAAGAATGGAAAAATTCGCCGTAGACCATGGATAAATTTATTAAATTTCGTCATTTAATGATTTTTTCGTTTTTTGTCTATCGAATATTGTCGATCGTGCGTTGTAACTTTGAATATTTCGTCGGTCGCCTGAGATTATGGATTACGAAGGGTAAAAAAAAAAAGAAAAGCAGATCATGTTTCGTATGCTTATATAATAGGCGACACTCATTAAACGCGGTATTCGGTTAGAATTTTCAGTTTATTGTAGGAAAATTCGTTGTCTTCATTCTAGACTGAAAATGAATTTTTATTCCACAACAAGAGAGCTTATAATTACTATAATATCTTCGTTAGGTTTTTGTTTTGTTGAAACCGGGTTTTGTTCTGAACAACTGATAAGCAGGTATGAAAAGTCGTAAAATTTCGAGATATACCTTATCGAATGCTGTTGAAAACTGGCCCCCGTCCGTATTATTACTGGAGGGGACTAAGTTTCCTATCATACAGTTATATCCGAGTAAATTGTATTTACCTGTTAACATTTTTTCAAAAGCAATAAAGAATCTTTTAACATCCTATTCGTTAATTATAGAATATACCTATAACAAATACAAATATGACAAACAAATTTAAAAATAAAATGATTGCTTAGAAACGTGTTCGGGTATAATCCATCGTCAGCTAAAAACACATATGTGATCAGAAACAAATTTTGAAGTTTACACGCTTTGCCCGGTTTTTGGGCCAGCGCCCATTTTGACGAACCCAATTAAATAATTATATATATAAAAAAAAAAAAAAAGGTTATTCTAAATTTTTTGTGACTATTTTTACGTGAACAATTTTGCGATACTGACAAGCTTATTTACGATGCACATAGTAACCGGTAATTATTTCGTCAAAGAACGTATATATTCGTGTTTTATGTTTTTCCGCATAGCAAAAAAGTTTAACTTTTTTTTTTTTTTTTTATCTGCAACCTCGATTATTCGGTAGATATTACGGAATCAGTCATATTCGAAGAAGAATATCCTGCTCAGCTACGCTGAAGTTCCACCTGAAAACATTAATGCCCGAACTACTTTAAACACACAATCTTTTGCCAAGTCGTTTTCGGTTTTATCTTCTTGACCAAATTGTCGTTGAGTTTTAAGTGTTTTCTTGTTTTAAATTTTTGGATCAGAGCGTTTCTTTTTTCCCGTCGCCTCAGATTTAATAACCATATGACTCCGAGTGGTCTATTTTGTACAACGGCGGGATTTTACTTTTAACGGAAACTTTTTCGAGCGAGTTTTTGACGTCTTTTTGATATGTTTTTACTTCACAGATTAAAGACGTCTGTCTGTGCAAATTGTCGAAAACACTATCTTTTTTCGAGAAATTAATATTACCGCTAACGATCGATTTTTCTACGTTAGTCACGGACAAACCTCTCGAAAACGTCGCTATTAATCCGCTACTTTTTAGGTGACAATAAAAAAGTTTATCTATTGCACTTTGAAAATTATGCTAGGAATTTATTATACTGAGATTCCGGTTTCGTCAGCAAAAGTAATTATCGCGAACATTAAAACCGACGTTTTATCGGCGTAGGCAATGTTATATTGAAGGACGGTCCTTAACGGACTAGCGCTAGTTGTAGGAGACCCGTGATAAAAATCGTTGTCGGAAAAGTATTTTTCTCATAAAGGAACGCTGTAGATATTGAACATTTTAAATTAAACGGTCGTATTGATCTCGGACTGTAGAATCCCCTCCCTTACGGTTCTTAAAAAAATCTTTCTAACAATTTAAAAAAAGCGGCAATATTATACTTTTAATAGAATTACGCTATTATATATTAAATATAATTGCATGTTGTTATAGTTTTGTATAAAAGTTCATAAATACATAGGTTGGTCCATAAATTTTGGCTACATCCTACGCATTGCGCGGAACAAAAACTCAGCGAAAATTAAATTAGCGTGTAATGTTTTACATTAATTCTAAAAATTTCAGCTCGACATCTTCAAATGGACGGGCTATCCGCGCAAAGTCGTATCGAATTTCGCTTACCGGATTTCATGTTAAAAAAAATGCAATTTTCTTACAAAATTTTAGTATACATTTCACTACTTGTCATTTACATTTTTATCTTTCTCAAAATACCTTGTTTGTTTTCTACCCATATGCCCCGTTGATGATTGCTCAAACTCGGCCCCTGGAACGAGTTTAAGGAAGTCGTCACAAACGTCAGTTTCGTAACTTTCGACGTATTTGGCATTGTCGTGGTTTCCATTCTCATTAAAACACACCGGCATCAAAAATTGCACGCAAAAGTCGCTTCGTTAACACAACAGATGTATACAAGCAGAAAACGTTTAAGCGGTATTGCTTCTTTTTCTTTTTCTCCATCAGCTCCAAAGTGTCTACTGTTCAACCACGTTGTTTGTTTATCCGTAACAGTGTTACCGTGTGAGTCACCGCGAATTTCTTGCTCCACTCTGAATGCGCAGATGGATTTCCATGCGACTTTGCACGGATGGGGCCGGCGTCCATTTGAAGCTATGAGGAGTTGAAATTTTTAGAATTAATCTAAAGCATTTCACGTTATAATAAGCCTATGTAATTTAATTTTCGCCGATTTATTTTTGTGCGCGATGCGAGGGGTGTGGCCAAAATTTATGGACCAACCTATGTATAGGCATTTCCTATTTTATTATCAGAACGCTGTCATATTGGTCTATCTTGGGTGCGCTACTGATAAGGCGCCTGGCATATGTGCTTCATTTCAAAAGATTTTTTTCCATAATGTTGATTACCACACGCACACTTGCTCAATGATTTCGCGTTTTAAAACTAAATTGATGACGCCGTATCAGATTCATTACGAACAGGTTGAATCAGTTTCACTCGTAACAAAAAGAATCGATAATATTGAAATTAATCCGTATGACGGCATCTCTCTTTGTTAGGCTTTTGACACTTTTTAATTATTAAAATCTTCAATTAAGCGATATATTAATTTAAGTCGTCAAAAAACTATTTTATTCTTTAAGCGTGAATGTTTTTCTTTTTTGAAGCTTACATTTTGCCTGCGCCTAAATGGAATTCCGGGGTTTGTTTCGTCGTTGTAATAGAAAACCGAATTAAATTGCACAAGTCTTGTGGAACTGTCACTTACCGATTCTGTGAAATTTCTTTTCTCGGGTTAACTTCAAATGTTTAGCTGCTTATTGAATTTCTTAGCTTTTAGAAGTACGATCTCGTTTATCGTCGTCCTGTTTTTTTTTTTTTTTCTTTTTCTGAATAGGACCAAATCGATGTAGACTCTTGTTGCTGTTTAGTTGTTTATCAACTTTAGGAGTATTGATTTTCAGTGAATTTGGTCTTCCCTGTAGTTTTTTTTTGTTTTTTTCTTTTGTATGGCTATTTCATTTTTTACTTTTTATGGCAGATCAAGCGGCTTTTATCGTATTGTGTTGTTGACCATGCTGATTTTTATGTCATTCTGGTAACTGGTGCTATTTCAATACGTAATATCTTCTGGGGGATACTTTTAGGGCGATATTTCCGATTAATTCCGAAATTACATCCTAATCAGTACATTCGGTATACAACCTTTTTTTTTTTTTTTGTTTCGGCTGAATATTTTTAATTTCACCACCGACAGTAACAGCTGTAAGCTAGAATAATTAGACGATCATTAAAAAGAAAAATAAAAGTAAAATCGATGTTTTCACTGAGATTTTTTTTTCTTTTTTTTTTTTTTTTCCAATGGGTCCTTTCACGAGAGAGGATATTAGCCCGAGAAATGAGTAGAAAAAGAAGATAATAAACGTTTAAGGATAGAGAATAAAAATAATTCGAGATCAGAAATAACCGAAAAAGAAGAAATGAGAGAATATAAAAGCACTGATAAGGGATGTAGGAATACCGAGTTTTAGTAGAGAAACAGTAGCACGATTGCTCTGCAGCAGATCAAATTACAAGGAATGTATGCGGAAGGGAGATGAAAAGGCCAGATTGGAGTAGAAGCAAATGAAAACGGAGAAAATGATGCAGGAAGGAGACTGTGATTATAACGAAGGCGAAAAACGGTCAAGATTGTAGAGCGTTTAAAAGAGGAAAAATGTAGAAACATGGGCGAGAAGGTAGAGATGGCTGAGTAGAGAGATCAAAGGAGTCAGAGTTAGAAATTCCAGAAGAAAATGTATTGAATCACAGTCTGGAATGAGTCATTTAAGGAAAGTAGCATTATGAGGTGAAAATGTGTCCAAAAATCGGCCAGTGGGCATGGAAGAATGGACTAAGTAATACACTATCTTATTGCCTTCAACGTCTAAATGACCAGAAATCCATAGAACAACGATCTGGGTCGAGTGAAGGAAGAAAAAATCATGACGTTTAAGAAGGCGTCGTTTTAGTTTTTTTTTTTTTTTTTTTCATATGATCGACTGTTGAGAATTTGTGAATAAATAGTGCGCTTTAACCGATGGGATTATATTTACTGTCATTTTATTAGTGTGGCCAAGATTGGTAGATGATCATAGTTAAAAGTTGTAAAGTTGATTTTTTAGAACAGAACGTTATTTGCAATTTTGAAGGTTTTCGTGTATTTATATAATTTCGTCATATGGTTGAATCCATGAAAAGTGGTTAAGCTATACCCGAATCGGGTTGCTCGAAGAAGAAGAAGATATATGACCTACGAAGGACGATCAATAAGTAAGTTACATTTCGCCTCTCAATGTTGGACGACCAATTCACACGACGCTCCATTTCAAACAGACATTGTAAACGAACCAAACAAGGTACCGGTTTCATTCTTTCATGAGGAGATAGAGAATGAAAACCGGGTTGGTTTAAGCCAGAGTGAAGGGTTGTGCGTTAATTCAGGTAGAAAGTACGCGCGAGTGTAGCTTACTTATTAATCCTACCTCGTAATTTACGGTGGTACGTCAAGATATGGGCAAATAAGTACCACGAAAAACACTGTTCGTACATATTGCGCTGTTGTTACCCTGGAGCTTTTTAAATCGATAAAAAATAATGCTAAGAGTTGTTCATCTGTTCAAAATTTGTTACTGTCACACGTAAACAAATTTCATAAGAATGGATGTAATGATCAGTAAAGTGTTGTAGATGTCTAATTGTCAATTTAAAGCTTTTCTTCAAACTACATACCATTTAAGCCTTTTCACCCCACAAGCATTTTAGAAGAGTACAAATTTCTTAGACTCCGCATATATTATCCTTTTAAAAGATTGTCGTGGATTGTATTGTTGAAAAAAATAGTTCTTAATCATTTCTGTGCTATCGTTTTCCAATAGAAATTTTTAATTAATTTTATTTTGAGAATGTCTTTTTTCGAACGAGCACTAATACATATATATACACACAAATATATCACGAAAAAAAAAATTTAAATGTATTTAGTTTTGAAAAGCTGCGTTGCTTTGTTACGTTTATTAATGTTATTTTTAGTTGTATTAGTTGCGAACGTAAACGATAGGCGTGCAATCCATGTGGCTACATTTTTCTACTTTTTTTATCTGCTTTTGCACATTTACTAAGGTAATAATTAAGAAAAAAGTCCAAGTACGAGCTAGAAGTTATTGGGTTTACTAGTTCCATCAATGTGTAATGGTAGTAAAGACTTGACCATCGAATACGTCGTAAGCTTAGCTTAAGCTAACGAGATTATATTTTTCTTTTCCAGTCTTTTTCTTCTTTTTATTTTACTCTCTATCTCTTTTTCGTTCGTTTTTTTTTCTCCTTTTTTTCTTGCTTGTGTTCTTGCTGTTAGAGATATGAGCAGAACATTGACATAAATAGAGTGGTTGTAGAAATTCGTCCCCGTTCTAGCTTTTTTAATCAACGTGAGCGACTGCGCGAAATCGTGCAAAAACACTTCTCGAGACTGCAGGCCATATCTCTTCTTAAAGTGACACGGGAAGTGTCGTGGGAAGTGTACCACGCTACCATACCCTTCTGTTACACGGAATGTCAGAAGTTGGAGTCTGTATCGATCCCAGAAAGCGGTTCGCGATCATTAAGAAGAGATGGCTTGTAGTCTCGAGGAGTTGTGCTTTTGCACGAAACAGGGCAGCCGTACACCGTTGTTCTGGTCCGCACGTTGATTAAAAATCAGGATTGGGGCGAATTTTCACATCCACTCTATTCCCTCGATGTGCTCGGATTTTCACGCTTTTCCTCATTCGAAAGGCTTCGAAATAGACGAGGGGGTTATGGAGGCAATAACGCAATTTTTCGCTTAATGCAGCGTTCAGTTTTACCGCGACAGATAAGCTCTTGAACAGGTGTAGTGCCTAAATGTTTGCGGTAATTACGCCGAAACGTGAAGTATTTCTTCTAGTGTTTCTTCGGTACTTTTCTCGTAATATTTGGATGCTCGGAAAGGTACTTTCGAAGGCACGGCACGTACTGTCTTTTCGCATATTTAAATCGTATCGCTCAAAATTATTTCATTAAAATTTCTCATTAAATAACCTGCGTTCAGATTTGCATTTGTTAATAAGATTCAATTTATTGAGCTTTTAGACATTTCTGTATAATCACGATATATTTAATTTTTTTATATATGTTTGTTTTTGTTTGCAATTATAATCGTAGTATCGCGTACAAAAGTAAAGAGAATTTTTCACGTCGGTAGTTAATACTGTGCTATATATTTTTGGAGAATTCAATGTTGCACAAATAAACAGACGTCGAAGTAGTCGTGCAAATTTTTATTTCTTACGGAAGTTATCCAAGTAAAGAGTACCATTAGCGATGAGTCCTGAGGTGACTACTTCGCCTCAGACTTAACGCCGCAGCACTTGTTTCTGCAAAGATTGATGATGTGACAGAAATGGGACGGTACAATTGCGCAGGTTAGAACATAGGAGCTGATGCGCCGCAATTTCCTATGTTGCCTATACAGCTATAACGAGTGATTCAGTGGCATGATTGAATCAAGAAAACTGAGAACATTATATAACTGGTGCATACGCATGCGAGGATTGATGTACAAGCAAGAGATAAAAAAGGAATTAAGATAAATAAGGAAATAAAGAAATAGGAGGGAATTTGCCGCTTTGTTCGAGGTGACATCCTAGCCTTTGGATAAAAATCCTGACCTCAAGGCAGCTGCTTACTACTGAGGAGTAGTCCAGTGAGAATTTTGTAGCGGTCTCGACTCGCCAAGGGTGAAAAGTTGCCAAGCTTATCTAGGGTTTTACTAGACAGTTTTCCAAGCTGCCCCTCTACGTTTTCACATTGCCCTATCACTACTGGAATCGTCTACTTGAGACTTTCAACCGGTTATTCGCCGCTAACCTACATATCTGTAGGCTGTTTCACTATCCACCACCTGTAGATGCGTTTCTTGCCGGTTAGAGCTCCGAGTGCCAAAGAGGTACACGAGTACCTTTCGAGGGAGAGTTATATCTCTGTGAACTCGGTTGATTATATTTAATTAATTATAATTTAAACTTAATTCTTTTAATAATGAATTTAAGCTAAATTTAAAAACTTTTGTCACGTATGAAGCAAAAAGATGTGTATATCTTTATAAGATGCCATAGTCGATGAAGTATTAAAAATTTCCAGCTCAGTTGATTTCGTATTATTACTAGTTATTGTTCGTAATGTTATGTCGACTATTCAAATTTTTAATTTATTTAATATACATTTTTTTAAAATCTGACTAAGGTTACTGTTTACGCATATGGCCTTTCAGTATGAACCCTAATCGCAATGTAGTGGCTTATTAGCTGGACGAGACTTTTCCGGCGGCCGTGCGTCTATGTAGAGTTTTGTGCAAACAGCACTTTCCTCTTCCTTTACGTTCTCTTAAATCATAATGTCGATGAGTGTGCAATTGAAAATCTGTAGTCGTTACTTTCCGTCGATTATTAAATGTTCATTAAAGACGCGCTGGTTAATGTTAAAAAATAAGATGGCCGTATCTAAAATGCACTGTTACCGTTATTACAGGTAAAGAGGCGTTATGACGACCAAATTAATCTTATTGGTGAGGTTGCTAGAATGTAAACTACTTGCACTGCGTGGAAAAAGATTTGAATGTCGGAAGGGGTAAACGAGGAAATTGATATTCATTAAAATCGATCTTGGGTCGTGTTGATGCTTCGTACTTTTTATCTTATTTATTTTATCGCTTTAATTTAAAGAAGCGCTTTGCAGATTCCTGAAATAAGAAGAAAGAGAACGCTGTGAACCGACCAAATATAATACGGAAGATTTTATAAGCAATTGCTAGCGCAGTAAACACGAGATTTGCACACTGTTCGGTCTTCTCGCCCTGTAGGTACGCAACTGAAACTTGGATTATCCGTACGACAGAAGAAAGACGAATCAAAGTTTTATGAATGGAAAAATGGTCAAAGTAATCGCATTCTATATTAGTTTGACGTTCAGAAGAAACCGTATAGCGAAATTATGGAGACTATATTAAAATTTTATTGTCGCACCATTAGACGAAGGAAAATCGTAGAAATGAAGAAATAATTAGTAGAAAAAAAAAGAACATTGCTGAGGAAGGTGTCCAAAAAATGAGTCGATAAATTTTGAGAGATCGGAAATGGAATTATTTTAAAACTGTTTGTTATTCTGAGCAAATTATTAATTTTACTTATTCCAGGTCATAATAATGTAATGTATTTGCCACGCTGCAGTGTTGTTCCCTAGCTTTCCTCAAAAAAAAAAAAAAAAGTTGAAACTGAGATTATATATTTAATGTGTTAAAATTTTTCTGTTCGATATGACGCAGAACCCTCTGTGATTGAGGTAGTCTGACGATGTTAATTTGTCTCCATTAACTTCTTGTTATACTGTGAATTTCTCAGTATTTTTTCTTATTAAAAAAAAAAAAAAATTGTCGTGTAAAGTGACGGTATTTGAAATTAAAAAATAATTCACGCCATATAATGTAGTCGCGCTCGGTTGCATATAAGTTTGGCTTTTATTACCTGATTATAAGTGGAGTTTTTGCAGACGCGTTGAGTCCGTAATGGTAGTACCAATCGAGAAATCCGTCAATGCGACTCGAAATTCTTATTGATATTTTCGAATAACATATAATCTTTTCAGTTGAGAGACGCATGAATGAATGAAACGATAATTAGTCTGATAACCATATTTAGACAAGTGTTTTTGAGTGGTTTTTTTTTCTTTCTTAACTGGATTGATACGTGTTTATTATTATTATTATTATTATTATTTTTATCATAATGCTTAAGAAAAGCATCACGTACATACTTTTGTAATTTCCAAGAAAGAGCCATTTTCGATAAAACAAACGCCATTGTGCTGGTGTTAAGCAGTTCGAATATGCAGAAAATGTTGCCGAATTTGTAAACTGGCAAAATATTAAAGTCGCTTGCCATCCGCACGTTAAAAGATTTCGTATCTTTTTTACCCTTGAATAAATATAATGAATTACATTATCGATTTAAGTTGAGTTCTAACAACGATCATCATATCCATCGCTTTCCTAATAAGACGTACTAATCTCTCTCATGTTTGTCCCAGTATTGCCGTTGCAGTAATTGAGATTTTAGCTGAAAAGAGCTCGATGTGTTACCGACATAGACCTAAGTGCTGTCTAGTAATCCAATGTCTAGCTTTATTTAATGGTCGATAATAACCCTTCGTCTACAGATAATAAGCAGTTTTCTGTCGATAATAGATGAACTTTAGGATTAATCTCTAAAATGCTGCAATCCCTTCAGACGAGCAGTTTCTTCTGACATCTTCTCTTCATCTATCGAATTCATTTTATGCGAATACCCCGGGAAAACAAAATCAACCGGACACTTGAAAACGGTGAAAGCAGCAAAAGAAGAAAGGAAAAAAGTGGTGATCACTAAGATGATACACTGTGATCAGTTTGAAGATGTCATGTTTACAATGCTTACCGTAATGAATTATATCGAAGCAATTGAGCAAATGAATTTATGTCAAAAAAAAAAAAAAACTTATCAATTTATTACCTATCTTGGAAAACTTGTGTAACAGAATAAGTAATCAGAAACAAATTAATCAGGAGTGCTTCTGACATAATGAATCAACTCTTCGATTGAATATAATCGTGGTATCCCGTATTTTGCTGTTTAAAAACCGTAATAGATCAACACAAATTTCCCGGTGGTATGCACCCAAAAATTCACGTCTGAACCTTGGTCAGTGTTCTACAATTCATAATTACAGGTCATTCGAGTTCGATATTTCTCGTCTAGTGGCAGCCGGAAGAGTCCTATCTTTGGTATATACAATCTCATTCTTTCAATCACTTTCGATATTCGTTACCGTTTTAATAACGCTCCCAACAATTCTCCATAAACTTATCGCGATGTGTAATATTTATATACCGTCCAACTAACCGCATGATTTAGAAGGGTACATCAACCACCCCGACAATTTATCCTTTTCGAAACAAAACTCTGAAGACAACCAGATCAACTTGCTTATTAATAATTGTAATCTTTGATAAATAAATGTATTAAGGATACGTAAAAAATCTATCATTCCTTAACCAATCTAATCACATACCACAGACGTCGCACATATGCTTGTATTTTCGAAAGGTCATCAAAAAAGAAATGTTGACAGGATTTTAAGTCCTCCATTTACTCCAATGCTGGTTTGTTCAGAAGAATATTCATCCGATTAATTAAAAAGCCATAAATAAAATATCATCGCTATATTCAAGGGCCATTTCCTCGTTCATTAGCGAGATGGTCAATTTGTTGGCTACTCGTTTTTCTGCCATATCTAATTCTCTCGAACAATTTATCCATTTGAAGAGAATGATGGACGTCACTAATTGTGTTTTTAATTCGTCCTATATATGAATCATAGTATTCTGTATCAACACTATATCTACAACACCAAACCGAGATCGAACAACATTCATCCCAACTAAATATCTAACAAACTGTGGAATAAGGGAATATTTCCTACAAAACAGAAAATAGTTGTGCTAGTTTCAATACTAAAAGCAAGTGGAAAATGGAACTTAAGCTGCCAGCTACTGAAGGCTCTAACAAGTGTCTTTGGTATAGTACCGGAAAAAAAAAGTGTTAATTTTGACCCTCGAATTGAGCAACATCGCTTCGCAATCTAGTAAATCTTTACTAAATACGTTGATGTAATATGTTGTTTTCGATTTACGAAATGCATATGAATGCTGTCCAGAGACATCATACTCTCGGTAACACATATAAAGCTGGTATACGTGGTTCATGGACTATAACTGCTTAACAAACAGATACATAAATCAAAATACGTTCAGATAACTGTTTTATGCGGAAAATGGTGTATCACACGAATGAGTTCTTAACGTAATACTTTCCCTACTAGCGGTTAACGATATTCTAACTAGCCGTTCGACTTCTGTACAATTCAGTTTTTTCACTGATAATAGTCGATATATTCAAGTCTTCTTACCAACTAGAATCGGTAAAATTGTACGAGGATTTATTTACGAAATATCCCCCTCCTTCTCTGGGCATGTCAGCACGGATCTTCTCACCCAGAAACGACACGGGGGAAAATAATCAGTTAGATGTAGATTCGATCAGCTATTGATAAAATAAAAGAACTAAGGATAGGAACAACCGAGATCGACGAAAACGATAAGATGTACGAAGGCCAATAAGGATTAGGGAGTTTGAGTGATAACAGATCGGAGTACAAAGAAGTACGTTTGTTCACGAGGGATGGACATTGAAAGAAGATATGGTCCAGATCACAGACGGCTTCGACGTCAGGATAAAGAGGGCAACTAGGGGATAGAGCGAGACGAAAATGAAAACGAAAACGTGAGTAAGGAAGGAGAGTATGATTGAAACGTAAACGGATAATAGAGACAATAACGGGGCGGCGAAGCAAAGGAAAATTGTAAAATCAAGGCCGGGTAGGAAGATAAGGTTGGATGGAAAAATAAAAGGAGGGTTGACTAGAAAAGGAAGAAACGAAAAAATCTGACCAAAATCTGATATGAAACTTTTTGGACTTCTGCATGGAGCTTTAAATTTTCACAGCTCGTTAAACAGCATGTGCAGATTTCCGTCACGGCCATCCTGCTTAAGTTATTTTAGTAACACGTTATCTTGGTGAAAATAACAAACTTTTCTAGAATGTACATATTAAGAATCTCAAGAAGACAGCTATCGAAAAGCTTAAAAGTAACAAGGGGAAATGCAAAATGTTCTCATTGTACGTCAGTAATCAATTCGTTTTAAAGTAGAATACGGTTGTCGAGTGTTTTCTGTTATTCTGTTCGGGGTTCTACTTTAACGTTATTGATCCGAGTAGGTACCCAGTTCCTTTGCTCTGTTCCAGTAGTGCATTTGGATTACTTTCCTCCTATTTTACAAATCTTAGCAGCCTTATTTCCACCTGTATTAATATCTTCCGATTACTGAGAGCTATTTAATATAACTCTAATTAAAATTAAACTTCCACATGCGTGTTCCTCAAAATACGTAACCAGTATTGAAAATAATTTCGGATCTCCTTTTCGTCAGTTTAACAAATTTATTCTTAACCTTCCGTTTTCTCAAATTTCGTACTGCGTGATTTCTTCCATTCTCAGACATTAATTTGAACCGAAATCGTCCATCCAACATATCTGTTTTTTCCGCATTCTCCATCGTCACACTGCCTTAAAACTAACGGTCGCGTCGCCTTAATCTTTTCTGTACCCTTGCCCTCCATTCCGGCTTCTAATACTGTATTCTTTGCTGAATCCTTTGCTGAATCTTTTGCTGAATTATTTACTGAATCCTTTGCTCAATTCTTTACTGAATCCTTTTGCTGAATACTTTGCTATTTTTAAGTGTCTTGAATTATTTCGTCCTGTTCCTGTTCTTTTTACTTTCCTTAGTGTGCCGGTAGTATTAATACAGTGCATTTAAAGTAAAAAAATAAAATGGGTTCCATTTTTTTTGGCAGGATGTTGGGAATTCTGTAATTTCGTCTGAACGTTTTGTTTCCGTTTCTCGTTTTTCGATGAATTTGTTTTTTGAAAAAGCTGCTTTGTTTATTTTCAGCGCGTTTTACACTTACCAATTGAAATATTTAAATTGTTTTTTCGTCATTTCCAAGTCATTACTTTTAATCGGATTTGTATTTTGTGTCGAATTTTACGTGGTATTCTGAACAATTTGGTTCAGATTTTTAAAATATTTTCCGGTCCGCGTATACTCTGAGGTAGTAAGACGTTTCTTTTGTCATTTTTACAACTCCATATGAAATATTTGAAAATTATCGGCTTTGTCGAATTATAAATATTTGTTGCGACTGGAAAAAGGCATTTTTTCTCTGTTTTTATTATTTATGTTCGTTCGATATGATATTCGACTTGCTCTGCTGGCGGCTGGATTAATTCGGAGCCGAATTTTGGCCTAGTGCCTCGAATAGTAAAACTTTTTACCATCGTTTGGCCCCAATTTGTATTCTTTACACGTTCAGGGAAGAGCCAGTTTTTAAACGGCGTTGTAATTTCGAATTTTCAACTTTAGAACCTTTTCTATATGTAACTTATTTTCTGACATCTTACCTTAGAGCGCGTTATCATTTTTTATCATCCCTTGCCTCGTCTGTTTCTCTGTTTATAAATAACCGACCAAAATCTTTAGACTAAAACCTAGGTATTTGATGGCGCACCTTCCAGAACCGATTTACCATTTACCTTCGGTTTGCTAGTTTTGTTTCTTACAGTTTCATCATCTATTTGCATTGGAATTTGTATTTTCGTCATCGTTAACAATTAAGAATTCAGACCTATTTTGTCTTACGGTGGTGTAGACAGAAAGGATGATAAGGAATCGAAGTAGTTCCTGGTGACAGATCTACCTTTTTTTCTATTTTTGACCATATGTTGTAGCACGTCATCATTGTTGTCGTGAAGTGATAGGCGAATTGGAAGATTAAATTTTGCTAACGATTGACTGTTCCGAAGAGAAAGAGGTATAGCTGAAGTTTCGTCATTTTGACTTGATGAGTAGCTCATTAACTACCAAAGTCAGGACACACTGCTATCCGTGAACTTCGATGATGATCAGCCGCCATCATCTGCTGTATGCTGAAGGAGCGAAGAGTACATCATTTGAGAATAGATTGTCGCGGCGCTAGTCACGATTCGAACGACTGAACAGACCAGCACGATAAAATCGATTACGTACACGCAGAATAATCGAACTCACGAAGTAATAATACGAAACGGACAATTGACGAATTACTATAAATCGATTAAACAGGCTTTTGATTAGTGATTATTTTCCGAAACTGAACGGACGTGATGTTTGCAGAATTTGGCTAATTTCATCGTTGTCAGTTTGGGAAATTTCACATTGTATACCAGAGTAGATTTTTATACTCGAATTCGTTTTAAAATTAAAATTTAGATTTGTTTTATGGAATGATAGCGTATCTTGCAATTGCAATTACGTTGTTGTTACATTTTTGCATCTAATTTTTCGAATTTTAGTGCGGTAGAAATACAGCATACTGAGATAAAGTGATTTTCATATATTTGTTGTGGATTATCGAATTAGTTTTTCTTAACCTAAGGGAGTCCAACGGACCTGAAGAGAATATTGGATCCAGTTTCTTTCCCCTTTTAAGGAGATTCGCTTCTACTGCTCGGATCACTTTTCTGGTACCTACTTTTATTCAGGCTAGGTAAACCTGGTAACTTGAATCCAGAACAAGTACAGGACTTCCGGGTTGGTAGCCGAGCGCATTTTAACAACACTGCGTATTACGAAGAAGTATTTTTTTTTCATTTCGCATTTATATTTATTGTGGAAGTTGGTATCTGTGAGTCTTATTTTATGTTTCGCTATTGTAATAAACGTTGATGAGAGTGTTGGGCACTCACACAACGGGAATTTTTTGCCCTGTGAGACCCACAGCCTATTTTTAAAATAAAAAAAAAAGATTTTTGCTCATAAATCCGGAATAACAGTGTTTTTAGATCGACAACGTAAGCGGGTGTTTTTTTTTTTTTTTTTTCTAGGGGTTCTGTAGGAGCATTACGTTCGGTGTAATATTTATATCTTAACACAACCGCAGATATTAAGAGCCTAAACGATAGAAGTAGCATTTTAGGGTGTAAAAATATTGAGGTTAAGGAGCTAAGGATTCATGTTCAAAAGACAATCCCAAACAAACATCAGAGTTAGAAGTGTGTGCACTTGATTGCCGTTGGAATAGTGCAAAATACGGAGGATCTATAACGCATACGAAGACAACGTACAATTAAGCACACCGATTTTCGTTGAAGTGGGTTCGAATCCTGCTGCTGGCGAATATTGAAACTAATTATCGCGTAGCGCGAAGTTGACGGGCTTAAAAATAGTGCAGAACGTTTGTCTTTTTTTTTTTCTTTTTTTTTTTGTACCACCTTCTGTATTTTTAATACAAGTTTAAATTTACAGAAAGTAATTGCTGTATTTTTTTGATTGTCCTTGTCTGCTCAGCTCTGATTTGTCGACGAGGAAAATTTTAAGGTTCCCGCCGTTATAACGATGTTTTGTTTCTCTGCTTGCGAGCTGACATTTTGGAAAAGTCGTTGAGAAATGCCATTCTCAATATTAATCATGCATCGTCATGAAGAGAAAAATTGAAGTGCGGAATTTTTAAAAAATCGGCGAAATAAATAATTTCCGCTTTTAAAATCATACAAGTACCTTTAATTATTTTGAAAGCTATATTCTACTTGTGACTATGCAGAGACAAACACGTTAAATCAGAATTCAGCCACAGTGGCAGGTAGACATTGCATAGAGACACTAATAATATCTACAATAATTCCACTAGGTGTGAAATGTTTTATTATTAAACACAGATTGACCGAATTTTTCAGATCTAAAAAATTGCTTTATGTTAAATATTTTTTTATTTGTACTTTTAAATATTTCATAGCATAACTATCGCTGACGAAAAGTACGCATTTACAAAAAGGAAAAAACCAAAACGAAAACGGACGTTAAAAAAATAACCAATGAAAATTAATTTGATTTGTAGATCGCTTAAAACATTCATAACGTCGTGTACTGAATTTATGTGTTTTATTGTTTACGTGCATATACATGGTGTGCATTCCCTTCCCACACACCATGAATAGCTAATATCGTATTAAAAGAACCGCAACATTTTGCAGAATATTAAACATTGCGTGTCGATTGGTGAATACTAATTAAGCTGATGGCAATATAAAGTATATGAAGGGAGAGAAGAAGGGAAACATAATATAAATAAAAAAAAAATGCACATTTATTTATGATTAAAATTTCATTACATATTTGAATTTGTAATGTAATTATTAATTTCACACTGATAAAATGCTCCTAACAAATTAGAAATATCATCGTAAGTAAAAAATATGGTCACTTAGGTTCAAAGGATAGATGTTTGAATCGTTTTTCTCTCTCTCTCGTGTGACTTGCACACACCGATGCGACTGCTAATAGGACTGCTTAGTTCTTTTATTCGTAAGTAAAATTAAACACCTAACTGTCCACTCTTATCGGTTATGCTTCTTTTCTTCTCTTACACCAGTATCAGCATGCTAATTAGCATTAAGCAATCGACATGCAGTATTTATTAATCCGTTATAATGTGTTCATTTAAAATTGTTCTCATCATCATTATTTCCTCAATCGTTCTCGATTGGTGGACAACCTATTCGTACGTTTTTTAGCTGTATAGATATAGGTTGTGTACTAGGCAATTGTTTATATGTAATAGAAATGTGTACATTCGCAAGACTACATTCGGAACTGTCCTAATACGATTAAAAACTGGTACAAAACGTTCTTTTTACTGACTTCCAAAAATCAGCAGGGGTGTTAATGTTCGTCGCCTATGTTTTTTATTTTTCATGTTTGTTTGCACATAACTTATATTCATATGAACCGATTTTAATGATTCTTCGTCTGCTAAAAAGTGTGCCATTTAGCGGTGGTACCATGTGAGTACTGATGAAATTCAGTGAACATAAATTGAGTATCCGTCAAGAAACGTGAAAAAATACGGTTCCTTCATATAATTTCTTATTAGTATAACAGAGGCGGGGTTGGTTTAAAATATTATAAATTTGCCAAATTACCGTTGAATGTGGAAAGCGATTATATATTTCGATGTTTTTACCGTGGATATGTAGTTTAAAATAAAGAAACCGATTTTTTTTTTTTTTTTTTTTTTTTTTTTTTTTTAAGTCATAAAAATGGAGAATAATGCGACAAAAATTAGTAAGAAAAAAAAGCTGGAGTATAAGCTAAAAACTGTAAAATGAAATGCTTAAAAAAAAATACCGATTTCAAGATTTATTATAAAAATTCAATAAAAACACACTAAAAAGTAAAAAAACAATTATTCGATGAAAAATATATTTCAGGGTGATATAACTTACGTCACAATATTATTGTAATTCTTATACAACATTAACTTTTTATTCGATAAAAAGTAAGTATATTTCAAAGTGATATACCTTGTGATGTTATCGTAATTCTTAACGACATTAATTTTTTTTGGAGTCGGCATCAAATTCATATTACAATAATAATTACAAACTGTATTAAATATTCCTTAAATTGTTTTTTGGATATTGTAATTTTAATTTGGTGCCGACTCTGATTGGTATTGTATAAGAATTACGATAATGTCACCTTCAGCTTTATATTACTCTGAAATTTTTTTTTCATCGAATAATTGTTTGTTTTTTTTTTTACTTTTGAGTGTGTTTTTATTAAATTTTTATAATAAATCCTGAAGTTGGTATTTTTTTAAAAACATTTTATTTTATATTTTTTTCATCTAAAGCTCTGCACCGTATTGCGGCTAGTACATTTCTTGTTCGGTAATTATATTCCGTTACTTTATATAAGATAACAGAGGTTGAATGCTGTTTTGCATAATTGCTACGATTTTTCTTTTTTAATAAAAGATAGGAAAGGATGACATAGTCAATTGAAAATGATTTTTCTAAAAGTATTTTAGAAGGAAAAAGATTGGGGGTCAAGGCAGCTTGCTCCCTTACGAGACCCGAAAGGCTTATATATATACATGAGTGCGTGTGCGTGCGTGTGTGTATACATTTACAAAGTCTTTGTTTTAAAACTAATTTTGCTGAGAAAAAATCAGCTGCCTTTAAAATGATTGAAAAATTTGATCATAATTTTTTCTATTTTTGATTGTTATGCAAACGCTTTTATATGAATAAAGGGCCAGCTGTAAAAGTCTGTAGAGGTCGATTTTATTCATCTAGCGAAAGAATGCACTCCTACCGAACAGAAAATCGCGTTTACGCGCCAATCGTAATTGAGCTATAAACATGAAACGATGTTCACTGATTCCATCATCATCATCATTCGTTAAACGCGCAACTGGTTGTAGCGGAATCTTTACCTGATCATTGACTTTCCTCAGGTACACCCACGTAGATCTCGACCGCCTACAGTACTGTATTTCGTATCCGTCAGTTGAAGGAAGACTGCTCTGGAAAACGCCGTTGTTGTTCGAAATTTGATTTTTCTCGTAGAATCGTTTAAATCCGCGCCACATGTTTATACGTCGCCTCGACAACGGGAGATGTGAAATAAAAATAATATTAGAATAATTGGTTCAGTTGTAGGTTACTATTTACGAGATATAGATTCGGTATATTGATAAAATATTTCCATCCTTGTTACATTAACGCAGTTGTGCATTGAAAGCGATCGATGAAGGTGATGAATGGCACACAAAATAAAATTGTCGCTCTTTGTTCTATGTTTAATGAAACTGCGAAAGGAAAAGAGTACACCGAAAATCTTATTTTGTGTTAGAAATGCATTCTTGTCAAAATAAAAGTTACCTAAAACGTCGTAATCTTCCGTTTTCAGGTGGTAAAATGCGCCTTTAAATTATTACTTTAACGTAAATCTTTACGTAAAACGTACAAAAACCCGTCAGGAGTATGAACAGTTAAAGCAGCCAGCCCCTCTTCTTCTGAAAAAATGTGATGTTTTTTTAAAATATACATCTGATTGTGTTTTTTGCGATTTTTATGTAAATTAATAGAAATAGTATTCGTAAACTTTTTATTTCCGACTGTGTTTCTATAATTTTGTATAAATTATATAATTACAGGAATAATAAGTATTAACCTAACTCAGTTTCATAAAATAATCATATGTTTAGCAAATATTCCATTTCGAGGAAAGTTTATTAATAGTTTTTAACTGCTACCCTCTCAAAAAAAAAAATTAATTAAAAAAAGTGGGGAAATTATATTGTTTTAGGTGATGCGGAAACTTGCATTATAAATTATTAACTTAACAGTGATATCGAGTTAAAACAATATATTCATGTGTTTCATTTAATAGTTTTTACTAATATTAAGTTTAAGCGGGTGGTTGAATTATTTTACTACTTAATGAATTGATTAAAAGTGTGCATAGTTCTACCCACTTCCATATATTAGCGATATATATGAACAATTTTAATACATAACTTATATTAATTCGCTTGTGTCACATAGTACGTGCGTCTGTATGTGTCATGGATGTATACGTGTTATATGTGGTTGGTGTGTGTATGCTAATGTATACACTGTAATTGGCTTCATGCTGTTGTGTATACCCCTATTAAATAAATAAATAAATAACTAAATAAATATATACTATTGATATGATTTCCATAACGTATCCGTTATATGAATGTACAAGTGCGATCATTTTCCCCATATATATATGTATATATATTCATAATAGCGTTGCAAGCAAATTGAAAAATATTGATTGCGTAAGATTAGATAATAATAAAATTTCGTAAATAACTATGTTTTAAATATTTTTTTACAGTCGAGTTTTAAAATTATGCGAAAAATATGTAAAGAATTAGTAACTCGAAGAAATATGCGCTTTTGCCCCCCCATCATTTTACAGTTTAACATTCTGGCGGAATGGAAACTGCCAGAATATTTTCCCGAGAAGCAATTTTGGCCTTTTTCTATTCACCTCGCGTAGTCGATGACTCTCTCAAACCAAAAAACATATCGCATTATTTGCAAGCGGCACCGTTGCCTATTATTCTAAATCGATTCGTGTCGGGATAACCATGTTTCGCTGAATGAACGGAAAGCGACGAATTTTTAAATTCTTATAAAGCAAGAATTGCTTACCGAGAAAGACAAAAAAAAAAAAAAAACCCACTGTTCTCAGAATATAAAAGCAACGCCCGGTGCAGATAATGAAAGTATTCATTTTACGAAGCAGCGCCACACCTTACTATTTGTCATTGAAGGAGACTAAACTTTATGGACTCTGTACGGTCAACACAGGACTCCGAGTGGATTTTTAAAACTTTAAAAAATGTCAAATTATTGCTTTTAAAAGTTCAGCCACGTAATAATATTGTTAAAAAATGTTGCAATCCCTACATAATTTTTTGAAGAAGACAAAAAAATAGGTGCAATATTAGGGATGATTTACAATTTTAAATGTCGAAAATCGAACAGAAATTGAAGCGTATGTCGTTATAAATCTCTTTCGTTACTTTAATTTTTCATTATACGCTAGTTTTTAAACATTATTCTTCTCGTTTCAATTATTGTCGTAACTAGTTTGTAAAATAGGTCTTTTATAGTTTCTCGTGTACTTCAAAAAAAACTTTAATTTTACTACCTACACACCGTACCTACTGTGGCAATATCGCTGCACTTACAGGCGAGTCACATTAATATTCGGACATCGTGTTTAGTAATTTATAGCTGAAAAGAAGGAAAAAACAAATTCAGTATATTATCCTACAAAAGAAAACCTCTTAAATACACGCCCGTAAAAAGTTTCTAAAAAAAAAAACAAAAAAAAAAACGCGTTAATGTCAAAAAAAAAAAGATAAATTCGTGGTCACACTGATATTTGAAAATGAACAAAATGTATGCTGGGCTGTTTCGGGAAATATAAATAAAAAAGAAAAACGAACAAAACAGCGATGCCGCGTTAGTTGCCGGATTTTTCCGAACGCGTTCAACGCAATCAACGTACCGAACTAGATGCGCTTGAACTGTATGTTGTTGAACTTTCGTTGGGACAATATCAATAATTAAAAATAAACGCGACAGGGTATTAAGATGTCGTGTAAGTGTCGAAATATTTACGAATATTCAGCAATGGAAAATTAAGTTTGGGGTGGTCAACTTTACCGAATATCTCGAGGAGTACCATATGTGATTAATATTTGTCGCTTTAAGAAGAAAAATCAGCCAGCTATCGTGACGCAGTTGGTTAGGCAGTGGTGTTTCATTCGGGCTGCCGCATATTGACCCTTTCAAAAATTTCACTTGCGTTGGGTTAATGGACGTAGTTGACGAACTCAAAAAAAAAAAAAAAGAAAAAAAGAAAATCGTATCAGATTTATTTCACAGAAAGTACGATAATAAGCAAAAGTAAGTGTGCATTAAAATTGGTACGACTATGCGTGGGAAAGGTGAAACAATGTTCAGCTGGAACAATACGCCGAGCTATGAAAAATTGCGGACTGCAGTTCGCAAAAGCTGCCAGTTGTACACTGTTTATTAAAAGCGCTTTGAATTTGCAAAAAAGTATCATCAACTCAACTATAAATAATTCTGTAGAAATTCAAAATTTAATGTTTTCAAGAGCGAAAGCATGCAGATTTGGAAGTTTAACTGAAGTTTAATTGCTTCTATAAAACGTAGTGACTGTAATCTTACGGTGGGGTGTGTTTTCGTGGGTGTAACATGACGACTGAAATGTACGTAGGAATTTTAAGGGGCGGTCTCATCGAAGCGCGGAGAAATTAGGAATTAATCGTTTTGATTTTACTAAGGCTGCGATTTCAAAACTTACAAAATTTCAGAATGGCTCCTTTGTAAAGGCGTTTTCAGTTTTCACGTTGTCGATACCACAGTCTCTGATTCAGAACAGAAGAACCTATGTGCAGCTAATTCGACAAAAAATTGCGTAACTCGAGCGAGTGCTTGAAAATAAAGAGAAAAAAATGGGAAAAAATCCTTGTCTATTATCCAAATAATATTGGTATCTTCGAAGCCGCAAGGCTTGCAAGTTCCGTCATTCTCGCGAAGGGCGGTCACATTAAGCACCAATTTTATTAGCGTATTTTGCGCATATAAAATACTACTTAGGAAATATTGAAGTTTTGTTGAATTTTTTTCGTCGGATATGAATTTTTTATTTTCGGTTCTTTGTAATCGTGGCTAAATTACTTTTGATTTTTTTTACGTTGTTTCAAAACAAATTTTAGAAATAAAGCTTTTTCACTCATAGCCCCCACCGTGATTTTCAAACACGGGAGTCCGAAAATATTAACGCGAATGATATTATACATTGCAGTGAATGTGTGTTTACATGGGTTGTTAAAACTGAAAAGCGTCGCTTGGCTGAGTTCGCGACAATCATCAAGATTTCCGATATCCACGGCTGAAAGCATTTCGGAATCGCTGTAAAGCGAAATTTTATTTTACTATTTAAAGAAGAGTTTCGGATTTTATTTATATTTAATTAACGTAGAATTCTATCGGAGGTTATAAGAAAATGTATTTTTTTTTTTGTTTTTTTTTTTTTTTTTTTAAGACGCGTTATTATCATCACTATTGCTGCATCTTCCGTTCGGGAGGTTCACGTCACGAGCGCTCCGGCATGTGGTTAATTTTTTTAGTAGCGAAAAAATCATTAATCCTTCTGTATTCATTAATCCCAGTCCCCCTTTTCCTCTTGCAGCTTTTCTTCTAACACATTGGCAAAGTGTTTTAAAAAAGCGGCGTATAATTCAGTTGCAACGCGAGTGGTGAAAATAATGCGACAAGGGGAGAGTCGAGGCGCATAAAGAAACCTTAGGAGTTTAACAGCCGTTTATAAACTATAAATAAATAAGCCTAAATTAGATTTTTAACTTATTATCGAATTTGGTAAATATTTAAAAACGAGGAAAAAAAGAAGGAAAAAATCGTTACGTCTTAATTAATGTAAAATGCGTTCTGTTTTGAAATTGATGAATAACGCCGATCAATTCGATGTAGTAAGCGATGATTAAAGAAGAGATTTTTGTAATAAGTCGAGTTTTAAATAAAATTAACTCATCGCAAAGTTATATACACAGCTCTGACAGTAATTAGCGAAGTAACTTATATCTCGTAAAATATCGTAAAAGTTAAATAAACAATTGCCGGGCAATTATTTTTATTATTCGTCAGATTATGAGGTACATCGACCAGTCAGTTACGACGTTCTGTGGTGCGCTGTACTTATAACTGGTGGATAATTGGAACTCCAGCCTCGAATTAATAACTCTGAAATAATGTGAAACTTTTAGTTAGTCACATTCGATCAGATTTTAAATCCCCCTCATGCATCTGTACGGATTAAAGTTGCTGATCTTCGGGGGACAATTTTTTTTTTTTTTTTTTTTTTGTCCTTGGGTTTAATGCAAAACCAATTAGGCCACACCCACTATAGATAAGTACGTCCATTTGCAACCAAGGCGTAGCTAATAACAAATTAAACAATAATAAAAAGAGACTATCATAACTACAAAACTACAACTGAACCGAAATCGTCAACCAAAAAAAAAAATAAAACATGGGAAGAAAAAAAAGGACCAACGAAATCTTTCCGTATCAATTAATTCTATTTTCGCTTAAAATCAAAATTGACAATTAACTCTAGAGCCTTCTCATCGCAAGAAGGTAAATAATAAAGAGAATATGGCGAGAGGAAAATCGTTCCATCGAAAAATGTAAAACACCGCCCTGCCATTTACGTATTTTAGCTGCGGCTAAGCGATAAATGGTTAGCATTCTGCGCGAATCGAAAGACATGATCATCATAAGGTGGTCTTTCTCTGTATATCTACGCCAAAGAAAGTTAAGAGCTGCGCGTGAGTGACTCATACATAATCTGCCTGGAGTTGTGACGAATTTTCGCATCAATAGCCATCGGCAGTTCAGGATACTAAGAGACCAGCGGAAGTCTGCGTTGAACCATTTTATAGCACCCCTACTTCTATCATTATCTTCCCAGAGTTCATTCCAGTTTATTCTTAATGCGCTTTTAACTCTGGCACCTTCAGAGAGGGCATAAACCGATGACGGATACCAATTAATGTGATTAGCCGCGCAATTTAAGTTACATCCAGCATGATCGGACATCCGGCAAAACAGCTCGCCCGCCATTAGCGATTTTAGTACACTTATCACTAATCTCTGATTTAGCTTTTATGTTTATATGAACAGTTTTGAGAACTTGATAACGAACACATAATATATGCAGCGTTATCGAAAGCCCTTTTAATATCCAAAAAGGTTGCCATAAGGGGAACTCCTGTGTACTCAGTAGGCAATGTAGTCGAGGGCACTTAATTCCGGTCTAAACTCAAATATGGAGTTTAAAAAAAAACTTTTAAGGGTTCCGCTTACTAAACCAGCAGCTCTGTAATCACTGCCTTAAAAGTCTTTTTAAAATATGAGATCAGAGAAATAGGCCTGTAAGAAGCTACACTATCCGAAAGCTTTCCAGGCTTTAACACCGGTAAAATCACGAATTGAGATCTGTCCGAAGGTATAACAATTTTCAACAACAACTCGTTAAAAATTTCAACTAACACTTCTTTTGCAACGTCGTGTCACCTAAATAGTTTAAAACTTCGTATGTGATGCCGTTCAAACCTATCCTTTTTTTTGTTTTTTAAACGTAAGAACACTTCCTCCACCGATATTGGACTCCCCTATTTTCGCCGAAGAAGGAACGTAAGTAGGACAGACTGAATTAGTGAATTTATCAAGCCGGCTATCATCCTTAACGGAGGCTGTGTTGTTATTATTTTTATTTTTCAAAGGCCTAGCTAAATGGAAAATTTCTTTTAAAGATATATTATGATTGATTTTTCAAACAAAACTCCTTCCTGGAAGCCCTTTTCGTTCCTTTAAGAAGTCTACGGAGTTTCCGATCCTTTATACATATAGTTTAGGTACGGTAGTGCCATTTAATCGGAAAAACTTTAACACATTCTTTCGCTTTTTTATTTTATTTCAACATTCAGCATTCCCCCACAGAGCCGGAGATTTTTTACCTCGATAAAGGGAACGAAACAGGAAAGCCTGACCTATAACTTCTGATCACCCTTTTCAAATCTCCAACGTTTCCTGAAATGGTCTCCTCAGTTTTATTATCTAAGGAGTCACGTTATAGAGTCCAAGCAAGATCAAAATAAACTTCGGGAGAAACCATCGATAAGTCAATCGTGTCAGCCGTGACAGGTATCCAGTTTTGGTCAGGAAACCATCATTCAAAAGACACACATTTGAGCTGCACAGAATATCTGCCACTGCAATTTCTTTTTTGACATTATGACTACAGTCTCAGCTGACATTTAAATCATTGAAATACCTACCTAAAATTCGAGTAGAAGTTGTAAACTCTCTCTAGTACATCTACGAATGCCTTCGAGTTCACAATGTGCCCCGGCGGAGAATAATACGTTATATAATAAAGAGTATCTATTAAAGCTTACAAGAATACAAACCGCGTTAGATCTGGTACTGTTATTGTAAGTAACCAAATCCGAATGCACCAGAGTATGTTGGATTCCTCTTTTAATTAAAATGGTAACTCCACCATATTCGTCCTTCCTATCATTCTAGTAATAGCAGTAATTACCTAAACTAAACAGTTTCCAAATAAATAACCAAGTTTCTCCCGATAACATAGTATCAAATTCATTATTAGCTACGAAAACTTCAAAATCGCCTAAACTGGAAAAAATGCTATTTGCATTCCGCTGAAGTACTTTCAGTATAATATCAAAAGTACCAATACATTAGTTCAAAGAAAACCAAGTTAATACCTGTTCCCGGTATATGCGAGGTTGATGTTCTGTATCAGTTACTTTTATACACCTTTTTATTCCTACTACTGTGATCAAATTGTACGCTTGGTCAGTTTGTTGTAGTCTGTTACAATCGCTTTAGCTTATTCAAATTACAGAACACTTTACAGCGTAATTGAAAAGAAACTTAAACTACACACTATAAAAAATTACACTTTGTTCATTCAAATTTTCAAAAGTAAATCTGAATGTTTTTATTATATTTTTCTTTTAGAATATTTATTAAAACCTAATAATTTTATCTACCAAAAGAAGAAAAAAATAAACTATTACAATTTCTTATTTTTACAAAAATATTTTTTTTTTAAAAATTTAAATGCTTATGTTTTAAAATTTATTTATCGTTTTTCAGAAATTTGACTTGTTTTATAAACATACATATTTTTTTTACATATATTTGCAGTTCGCCTTAGTCAACCATAATAACATATTTCCATACAACTTGTGATAAACCAGATGTAATATTCAAAAAAGAAAAAAAATGAAGCTAATATAAATCGTAATTTAAAAAATCAAAAGAAAATATAATATAACAGTGGTAGTGCGTATAATGTTGTTTAAATTTTATAATCAACAAATCTTGGCATTATTTCACTCTAAGAAATAAGTATATAAAGAAACAATATTAATGCAAGCTGGAATTGTCTTAGTTGAGACGAAATCTGATATAATTTCCGTTGTTGTTCGCCGACAAAAGTGAGAATCTAATAGTGCCATTATAACAATTTAATCGTAATCGCGTATCTGTAACAATTTGGACCAGATAAAAGTAATAGAAGTAATAAAAGTAATACAAATAATGAAGGTAATAAAAGTGATAAACGTAATAAAAATAATAAAAGTAATAAAAACAAGGAAAGTAACAACAGTAACAATAATAGAACATTAATGCTTGGAAAAGAAAGTGTAAGACCGTGTCCAGATTGAGCCTGCAATTTTGAACAATACTTTACTTGAAAAATTCAGGTGTCCAATATGACCAATACGTCCGCTAATTATTGTTCATTATGATATATATTAGCTTCTGTCGGGCCATCGCTGAATATAGAGTGAGTAAGTTGGCCTAAAGGTCCTCGGTTGACAGGCCTAAAAAAAAAAAATCCCCCTCACTGGCCGGGTGAATTGGGAGATGATGGATATGTATATTACATATAAAATATTATAAATAATGTATGTATATCATTTTTACATTTATGTTACCAAAAGTATTGAAAAATCAATTCTTTTTGATAACTTCATTAGCACATATGGAGAAAAAAAAAGAAAATCATGTAAATGAAGGTATACAGTCGTGTCAAACCGTGTATATGCTAGTTTTATAATTATTGTATTTTTATATGTGTATAGCAAACGAAGGATTCAAATAAAATATCACCCGAAAATATTAGTTGATTGTGATATTTTGAAATATTAACAAATATTTCATGAACCAATACTATTTGTTTCCGGTTTTTTAAAGCTAAATCCCTTCTTTTATCATTTTTATGTACTTTGTTGTGTAGAAAGGATTTTTTTTTTATTTCTGAAACTAACTATTCCTTCATGAATTCACAATAATTGAAATTATAACAAAAAATTCACTCGCATGATATTAAACACTAGAGAAGCATCCGAACAACTTGGCGATTTCTCTATCATATAGCTCTGAAGAAATCAGGAGACTTCCTAAACCAGCGGACCTGAAGTAGCTAAATAATACTTCTTGTGTACTAGTTGAAACCATTAACATTAGGTGGGAGTCATTGGATTAAATTATGATTCCAGATTGAGCTCACTAGATAGCCTAATGCTAAAGAGTTGCAAAATAACAGAGAATTTAAAAAAAAAAGTTTTATAATTATTCGGAGAAAATCGAATCAATCCGCACGTGCTTTTAGTCGCATCAACGCGCAACTACTTCAAATTAAACACTGCATGATTACATTAATTTGAAAAAAATTCAGCGACCCACCACGCTCGATTTGGATACGACCTAATTGGAACCGAAATTGTACCTAGAATAGAAAGACTGCAACAGTTTGCTTTTACAGTTAACAGTTCATTTTTTTTTTTTTTTTTTTAAACCAAGTACAAAGCCTCTTACTGCCGTTTAATTATTCGGCAACTTCTTCATAGAGGCGGGTACTACGAGTATGCAAGGTTTAAAGGTTAGAACTCCTTTTCCATTATGATTCTTTTAAAATATTTGTATAACATCGTTTAAGAAGGCAGCAATATTATTTTGAATATTTTTCAAATAAAATTCCAATGTAAAATATCAAAAATATAATTACAAGCATCGATGCCATTTGTATACCAGTATGTTCTTATAATCCCATATATACGTTATATAAATATGCCAGATAAGCACCTTGTTTTTTTAATTATTATGATTAGACCGTCCTGCTATATTGGTCGATTGCAGGTACGCTATTGATATGAGGGATTTTCATTTGCCTTAATCGAATTTGGAGGTCAGTAAGAAACGTAGCCAGTTTGTTTTATAGCTATTAGTACATTAAACTAAAACGTACTTATGTATCCGTTTGATGGTTTCAGATATAATTTCGTCAGTATTGACACGTGTGTGTTATATTCGAAAATGTTGTGAAGTATATAAATCGTATACCGGGTATTTTATTTAGATAGAGATATTACGTTCGGTCGATAATGAATTCGAAGTAATTAAAACAGCAAGTACTTATTAATAGAAATCGGTTTCGCGAAGCAATCTGTAAGTTGAAAAAAGTTGTTGAGCTCTATCTGGAGTTTATAGTAACTTACATTTTCTTAAGGCTGCATGCATCTTTTCCTGTAGTATCAATCATCTCCGCCAGTCATTACTTCCATAAATTCTGTAATGAAATAAAAAAAGTATTTAGTGAAATCGGTTATTACGCTACACTTACGTTTTAAAGACGTCTATTTAGATACTGAAGTGTGTAGACTGTAGTAATTGCAAAATTTGAAGGAGAAATCGTGATTCTTGTGTCGACGCCTTAATTCTGAATCTACGTTACCTGGTGAAATTGCTGATAAAATTATGCTCATGTATCATGCAGGCACACGTTTAAAACTTTTATACGAAATTCACGCAATTTTTAGCGTTTTACACGCTAAATAATAATTTTCTTTGTCTGTAAAAGAACAAAATTATATTTCACCAGAGGAATTTGAAGCGAATTTGAACGTTTGTTGCACAAAAAAAAAAACAACAAAAATAACAAACACAAACGGAAGACGGCGTAGGACAGTTTGTTAAAAGTGCTGATTATGCGCATGTAACGTATATTGTTATATGGAAGGCAGCGATACCCCTCTAGACACACTACCACATTCGCTGGGATCCATATAGTTAGATACCGTTCTTGTATTGTAATAATCAAAAGGATTATAATCGGAGTCCATAGTGTGATTGCGGTGTGCGTGCGATTTATTGCTATGAAATTACGAACGGAAGTTTGTCACAATTCGGAACTGAGCGACACGATTGAACAAAAAACGTGAACTAATAAACTAATTGAACGATTTATATTTAACGGTAAAATTTTGTCCGGCCCCTCATTGCCGAATTAGTTGTAATAAAATAATCTTTTAAACCCCCGTTTCATATCGAAAATGAGTCAAATCAACTCTCTGATAAAATCGAGATTAGTCGCGTGTAAAATTGTTTTCGTACTAAATCGAGTTGATTAGTGTCTTTTGTGTTTACATTATTTGGTTTTCTTTAATTATTAATTATCGGATGACAATTGTAGATCAAAAGAAACATCGATGGAAAATAATCGATAGAGAAAACATTCGTGTCATTTAAAATTGTTTCTTCTTGAACTTACTAATTAAGAAGGGAATATTTGTGATGAGTTTGCGATATTTTCTTAGAAGTTATGATGGAAATTATTTCAATCGTAGTCTGTCAGACGACGCCGGACTGTTCGTGTAATAGTTTTGCGTGTGGAAATTTTTGTGAAATATTTAGGCGATTTAAATTATGAAGAAACTATTTTAAAATGGTTCGATAAATGTGACAGTGGTAGTGATATAGATAGTGTGCCAGAAGGCTATTGAATCCGAACACGATACCAATTCAGAGTTATCTGACTCAGACGGCAATGAAGAAATTGTTGAAGACGAAGTAATAGTGATAAACTCGGTACAGGTGGTGTACGTCAGAAGTTCGCCCATCGTCTAGTACACGAAAACACAATATTGTAATAAAAGTTTTCACACTAAAAGGAGGATGGCCTTTAGCAATTTTTTTTCGCGTTTTGGATATTTCTGTGATAAATTCATATATTCTTCACTAGTGTTACAAAAGTAATCCTATAATAAAAGAAAAAAGTCTATTTGCAATGCAACTAACGATGCAATTAGTAAAAGTTGATATGGAAAGGCGTTTGGCGATAGAAAATATTCCACGTGAAATAGGTGCTACAATCAGCAGGATACTTGATGTTCCAGAAGAATAAGAAGGCACCCACAAAGATAATCTCATTCTAGAAAAACGTAAGGTTTGTCATTTATGTCCTAGTAAAAGACGAATGATGACAAAATACCTGCGCCTGCAGTGTAAAAAGCCTGTTTGTCTAGAGTGTACAAATCCACTATGCAAAAATTGTTCTTCAAAGTAACTAACTTTGGCTCATGCTGGAATCCAGAATGTTTGTTACATTTTTATTTTTCTTATTTTTTTTTTTTTTTTTTATTTGTATAATGGCTTATAAACTTCACAGTATAAAATAATACATTTTACTTATTTTCTCTTGGTTTCTTTAAAGCTTAGTTTGCAAATAAGTTTTTGTTTTCTATTTATCGGCATCATATTTTATTTACTACGATATTTTGCTAATTTTTGTTTCAATTGCTTTAATTTTAACATACCTAAGTTTAGTAATGCTTATAATATGTATATCAAATAAAATATTTAGTTTATTTGTATGTTTGGCTTTCTTTTTGGCCTCCCAAAATGAGTAGTCTCACAGAATACGCCGGACTGTTTATGTTACAAATATAGCACCGGACCAGTTAAGGATTGAAAAAAACGTTTAAATCTGTATAGAAACATGAATGTAGTGCACACTTATTCTTCGATTTAACTCGTTTTTATCTCCTCAACATCGTTCATTTTACAGTGTACTAAGATGAATTTTTAATTTAAAATTTCATTCAAAACGAAATAAGTATTTTCAACTGTAAAATATTATCTTTTGATTGTTGTAAGGTAGAAAAGAAAACTTTTTCTAATTTATCGGGCCTGTGCAATGACAACAACAACAACGTTACGTCGAACGGAAAATTGTTTTCACAAAAAAGAATCGCATTTCTTGTAATAAATGTTCAAATGCGTCTATAGTCTGTCTATCGTACATAAAAAAAGGGCAGAATCATACTACGTATTTGTTTACCATTAAACATTCAAAGTATCATCGTGTATTTCAGAATAATTTGATTCATTTTTTCCATCAGCATGTCTATATACATACTCCGGTGTTGTGTTGTTAAAAAAGGTATTCATTTTGAATGAATACGTACAGGACGGTAGTGGAAATTCATATTCAATTCAATTGAATTTACCGTTAGCCTCTTGACTAAATGCCAATTAATTCAACATAGTACGAAAAGACATTTCTATGCCCGTGTATTTAAATGTTATTTTGATCGATTTGTGTGAGGTGAGCTTTGATTTTTTGTTGTTATGCGTTGGGGATACTTTTTCTCCGGTTCGTCAGCTATCAGTGTAGAGGGACATTTTTTACTAATTTACAGAATTTATGATTTGTCTCCTGTTTATAATGTAAATATTAAGAAGTATTATATCTTTATTTATGAACAAACGATGATAAAAGTGCTGAGCACCCACAGACGAGCAGTATGCTTTGTAGAACCAGCAACTTACTTTAAAAAAGAAAAAGAAAAAAAATTAGGATTCAAACCTGAACGAAACACCACTGTCCAATAACTGCGCTACTACGCTAAGTATGGTTATGCATCCTAAGTTATTTTGAGCGAAAAAAAAATTTCGATTTATGAGTAGCCGTGGTGGTTTATAATTGCTAAATGTAAATCTACACTACCCTTATTGGCTATAGATAAGGCTTTGGAGTTTTTAACCATCTCATTTGATGCCGATAAAAGATACACCTAATTATCAGTGACAGCCTACGTTCATTATCAGCGATAAAATGTGATTCGCTTAATTATATCAATTACACCCACTGGTATATGAAATAAGAAATAAATGCCTTAGGGTAATTAATAAAGGGATGAATTTGAAATTTTGTTGGATTTCTCACTGCGGAATAGAGGAAAATGATAATGTCGATCTGTTTGCCAAGGAGCTGCTTCCGGAGGCGTCCCATATCCTTTCATCCCTTCTGCCGTTTTGTTTCGCCCTAATAAGCTTATTAGGATATTTGTTACCTTGATTTGTCGTCTTCGTATGAGACATACGCGAGTTTCACAAAATTTTCAAAGTTAAACGTCAAATTTGATTTGCAGCGATCACGATATGATTAGTTACTGGGAAGGTCATCTGTTATTTATCAGACGCAGAGATATATTTTTCAGGGACTTAATTTCCTTGCCGGGTTTTCCTCCTTTTAATATTCAGTATTATTGCTTTATTCTTTAGGTTCATAGTCAATTGCAGCATTGCGGTTTAGATGAAAGTTGTTTAGAGTTATTTATTTTTCATTTCATCTATTCATTCATTTTTATTTTATTTTATTTATTTACTTATTTATTTATTTTTTATTCTATTCGTATATTTGAAATAAGAAGGGTTGGTTTCGGTTTAGAGTAGATTTGTGGTTTACATGGCAAGACAAAAAAAAAAAAATTCAAAAAAAATCTACCCTATTAAAAATGTACCACTGGATTTTTTTTTATTGTTTTATATTTTTCGTATTTTATGATATTATTTGTGATATTGGTTTTTTAATAAAAACTTGCTCTGCTATCTCACGGCCGTCTCTTAATTCCTCTGCGCAAGAATTGTGAACGGGAACGGGAGGCGATTTAAATATTCTGACACGCGAATGTAATTTATTATTTAAGCCGTAATGCGCTGTTCCGATTTGGTCAATAAGGTTGGCCGATTGAATTATGAATCGATGTGATGAATGTGATGAACTTTTCCGTTGGTAAGCCGCGTTCGGTCGAAGTGGCAGACGGAATGCAATTCGTCATTCCAGTTGTAATTACAAGTTATAATGGGGAATGAGTGCCAAGTGAAGATCTGATAAATAGCGTCTGCCTAGGCCACCGGCTGTATTTTACGACTTTTATTCGAATTGTATAAGTCAGCAAACAACCATTTCGTCGGATTTTTCCTTGCGCCTTTTCAGCACGCGCCTCTACCGTGAAATATATGCGTTGTCAGCATTTTTTTCGCCCTTTCCTTTAGTTAACTGTAAGTCTGCCTTCCGTTGACTTATGAAATATTTATATGTGCCGAATAAATTTATGGGCAACTTTTGAGAAATCGCCGCTCGTTTTATTAATATTAATTTATACGCGTGCTGGTGCCTGTGCGTGCGAGTTACTGTCAGCTAGTAGACGACGAACCGTTTTTTCCTCTGATTAACATAATTGGATGTGTAATTTTCGGTGTATTTTTTAAATAAATATTAAAGTTTCTATATTTCCGTGCTTGTATTTTTGATTAATGTCAGTCGAATTGTTGTTCGCGCTCCTTTTCCTTTTTTTCTTCTTTCTTTCTTTCTTTCTTTCTTTTTTTTTTTTTTTTCGCGAGCGTTAGTTAATTTTCGAATTCTAGCCGTCACTTATTTTTTGAATGTTTCTGTTTGTATTTTTTATTTTTTGTTAGGGAGCTCTAGATGATTTTTTATTAGCGTATAATTCTACTTCCGTATAGAATGGACGTAAGATTGTTGTGCGAGTTGAAATAAACACCGAACGGAAATAATTATATAATTGATAGTTATAGTTTCAATTAATAATACTTTTGAAATTGTTTCAATCGCGCCGAAAGATTCCTGAAGATACTCTCGGTAGTGTGAAGTGGCGTGCAATTTGATACTGGGAAAAAATCGGACGTATTTAAATCGGGCGAGTCAAACTATATTGTGCCAGTTAGATAGGTCAGTTACAGTGTAACGTGGGCGAATGTGTGCCTTTCTCCTGATAGTGTTTCAACCGAGCCTGACCGATTTGAACTATTCGATTGTAGTCTATATATTTCAGGTGTGTTGTATATGACAAATTTCGGACACAGAATTAAAATCAGACTCTATTTTAGAGAATTATTAAAATTGGTTAATTTTTGTTTTATTTTTTTTCTTTTAAAACCACCTACACAGTTAGTACAATGTGCAAAAATGCGACAGGCGGAATATGTGACGCGCTGGATATGTATGTTTATATTTTTGCATTAATGACTCTTGTGTTATTTTTACGCTGGGGTTCGTAAAATATTTGTTACACTCGTTTTTATAAATGACAATACGATAATAAAAAATAAATCAATGTATCGAATTTGAATATTAACATTGACTGAAATCAACACTTGACTAAATGCAAATTTAAACTTCAAATCGACGAACCACTTTTTCGTTATATCGTTATTTATATTTTTACGTGTGGGATGGTTTTCGGCAAATTTATGGATTTTAATAGCTCAGCGTTTCATCTGTTGCGTTTGCAATAGTGTCGTATCGATTGAAATATTTGAAGTAGTGGAATGCTTAATTTCAATGAAGAAATGTCCCGTCATAATTAGAGTGTTCCGTTTGGAAAATTTTACATGAACAGCCTAAATGCATTTTATCCTAAATGTTTTTTTGTTTGTTTGTTTGTTTTTTTTTGCCTCCTCCACATAATCGTGTTTACAATGTGACGCATGTAGTGGCACACGTGTATACACACACGCACAGACTCAAATATATATACACGGTGTGTCGGAAAAGTTCCCAAACTTCTTTTCTAGCACGCATACAAATGGCGCGATCCATTAAACAACACCCATACTGTATTGCTACATCCTTCTAGACTCTAGAGTGTGTGTGTACAAATTTTAAGCAGTTCCCGTTAATTGGTTTGCGAGTTAGACGTGTATTTTAGTGAAGGTGTGTTTGGGTCGCAGGTGCAAATCTGAAAATGGATGAAAAGTATGAAATTCGTTCCGCGATTAAATTCTGCGTTAGACTTAAAAATACGTTTTTGGAAACGCGAAAATTGATCGATGATGGTTTCGGTGAAGGTATAGTATCACGTATGACTGTTTACACATGGTATAAGCGGTTCAAGGATGGTAGGCAGTCGTTAAAAGACGATGACAGAATGGGCCGGCCGTCGATAGCCGTTACCGATGATAACCGATGAAAACGAGGTTCGAGTGCGCGCCCTACTGATGAAAGATCGCCACATGTCTCTCTTAACGTTAGCTAACGAACTGAATATCAGTAAGGATAGCGTAGAAACGATTTTGATAGAAAAAATGCACCGTAGGAAGGTGTGTTCTCGGTTTGTTCCGCACTTCCTCACAACAGAACAGAAGTAACATCACGTCGATTGTTGTCAAGATTTTATCGAGATTTGCGATGCGGATCCGAACTTCTTAACTTCAATTGTTACTGGAAATGAAAGTTGGTGCTTCCAATACTAGCCTTTAACAAAATGCCAGTCATCCGCATGGCTCAGTCCAAGCGTTTCGAAACACCAGAAAGTGCGCCAACAAAAATCCAAGGTGGAAACTATGCCCATCGCATGTCTTGATGCAAAAGGGTTAATTCATCACGAATACCTGTTATCAAATCAAACTGTGAACGCTGCCTATTACGTCGAGGTCCTAAAACGTCTCAAGCGTCCGATTCAGCGCATACAGTACGAGTACAAGGAACCCAGATCGTGGAGTCTGTTGGATGACAATGCGCCCACGCATTCGGCGAATATTGTCAATCTCGCTAAAAGTCAAATCCCACGGATAAATCACGCCCCCTAATCGCTTGATTTGGCACTTGCCGGCTTTTTCCTGTTCCCGAAGTTTAAACTGCACCTGAAAGGACGATTTTTTGACGACGCAGTCGCCATTAAGACTTCTTGCACCGAGCGCCTCAGAGCCATTATTTCAGAGGAGTACCAGAGAATCTACGAATCGCTGTACAAACGCTCAAATACGTCTATACTTCGGGAAGGTGACTACGTTGAAAGTTAATTCGAATAAATTACTTTACATTCAATTGTACTTCATTTATTTCAAAAGTTCGGGGGAACTTTTCCGACACACCGTGTATTCATGCATACATACTTATATATGAGTATGTATATATATTTTGGAACCAACAAACACGTTATCCCAGCGTATAAGTGACTTAGAATTTAAACTTAGTTATAATAATATTTTCTTTGTACAAAAATACATTTTGATTTCATCTGATTATTTTATTTATTTATTTTTTCTGTAATTTTAATTATATAATGGTTGAGTAATTCGGTAAATATTTTATTGCTCACATTTATTTTTTACTATTTTTAATCTCTACAGTTTTTAAATTGATTCCCCCGAAAATTTTACTAAATTTAAAATAACAAACAGTTCTTTTTTGCTTTGATTTTATTAAATTATTCGCAACATCACGTTGTTACTTCGTCTTGACATGTCTGCGGCTGTTTCTAGAACAGCGGAAAACGTTGTAAATTATTCACTTTAATTAAAAGTTGCGTGTTTAGGAAGCTGCAGAAAAATTTATAGTGCATGCCCAATATTTGTTATTAATTGCTATAAATTGGGTTTTTTTGCTATAATTCTGATTTTTTTTTTTTTTTATACTAACACTGTAGTATATCACATTTACGTTTTGAAGTGTTTGTATTGCTATCATATGACGTAAGAATTTATTAAATATGAAGAATTTTATTGATTCAAAACAGCACAGAATGCAGTTGTATTAACAAAGTTTTTTCTCCCCGGAACCTGAGCTGCGACGAAGTGAAGAAATAAATACCTAAACGCGGGCTTTATTAAATTTTCGTCTGAACTATGAAAAATTTTTAGAACTTTTAAACTTTTCATTTCAAATTTATAACTTTATTATAAAACCCAAATTCCTTAATTTTATACTCCAAATGCGATTAAAAAAGTGATTTAGAAAAGTAATTTTCTATTTCTTTAGATTAATTCATCGCTGTGTAAAAGTAAATAAATGAAATAAATAAAATAAAAATTGAACAGAGCAGAACTTCGATTTTTATTTTGAATAAATTCCGAATTACTCCATTGAAAATTTTTCACAAAATTAATACTTATTATTTTAAATTATCATTTCAGCAAGTCGTTCTTTATTCTTAAGTCTTTCGGTTAATGGACAACCATTTAAAAAGTTGTTAATGTAGAATCGTTCTGCTTTCGAAGCATTTGGTTTGAACCTTCTTTTTCGAAAATTATTAAAAATGCTGTAAATATTGACGAAGCATTATCCGTTCTTCCATATTTCCTGATATTAGTCGGATTAATTAAAATTCTACAGATTTTAGTATTTTTATTTGTAAAGAAAATTTCATTATGTGACTAGTTTATAAGAATTCTTCAAAAATGTCATTTACAAAAAAAGAAATTCCTATCACTGTTATAGAGTAAACGTGTTATATAAAAATGAATGTTACTCGATGTTTGCGCGATGTTTTGATACTGCATTAGAAATAACAAAAATTACTGGATTTGGTTATGTCTAATATGAATTACGTAAAAAAAAAAATCAATCGTTTGTGATTCAATATAGCTTTAGTAACGGAATGAGAAATGGCAAATTGACTTGTGTTTTATTATTAATTATCAAACTCTGTTGCCTATTTCATATGGTTCTTTGTTTAAAATAATTGGGATCATAATAACTACATATATATTCGTAAAAGAACTATTTTATTCGTGAACTGTGTAAAAAAATGTATTGTAATTATACTGATTGCTTCGTTAACTAATTAATAAATTAAAATAATGAATAAACATAAATAGATATATTAGAAACATTTTCGGGATTATCCTTAAAGATGATTATAATATCGTCTTTTATTAAGTAAGTTTTTATCTGGTCTGTTTTTTATAAATCTACACGATGTTTAAATGGATTGTTAATTATATGTACTGAATTTATTTCTCTTACAACTGATAAACTCTGCTAGGAAAAAATTATCACTTTTTTGAAAATAATGCTAAAAAATTAATTATAACATTTTCCAGTATAATTGTTTAAATAAAATCTGTAGTGTGGATATTGTAAGTGGAAACGAATTATTTAAACCAGCGAGTGTAAAGTTTATATTTAAGAACCCCATTTAAAGTAAAATTGTAATAATTGTTTTTACTTGTATTTCAAAGATAGACACATAATATAGGGATAAAATGAATTTTGCATTATGTACATTTAATATGGCGGTCTGTAACGTAAAAATTCCTAAAATGAATAAGGAAAAACATTAAGAACATTAAAACAAAAACTTAATCAATACGTGTTACGATGCTATAATATTTTCCGTTCCTGTAACTTCTAGTTACTATGCGTAGAGGAAAAGTTGTTAGGCTTATGTTTCAATTTAGGGTTTGCAATGCTTATAAAATTTAGTTATCCCATTGTAAGTATGGTATTTTTTGTACATATAAATAATTTTTTTTCAAAGTCTTTTTAAAATTACATATTTTTTCTTTAGCTAATGTGATGTACATATTCGAAACTTATTACAACATTTTAGTTTTTCCGAAGCATTTGATTTTAATCAATTATTCTTTATGTGCTTTTTGGTTTGTTTTTATTAATTTCATTAATGATTTATATAGGTAAATATTGTTTTTTACTTTTGAGTTTGTTTTTCCTGTCTTTTTTCTTTCTTTTCCCTTAATATCTTTTCGTTATGGTGTTTTCCGCTTAATCTTTTAGTTTTTACTTTATCTATTTTACCAGTACTTACAGGTATTATTATATTTGAAATTGTGGCAACACTAAATGCCGAAAAGCGCTTATTATCAGTATGCGAATTTTTTATATTATAATTTTAGTTTCGTTTTCCGAAATTAAGATTTTATTTCGTTTGTTGTAGCGCCATCTATTGCTGTTTCAGTGCATTAGTAATTTATTGAATGATCCGACGTTAGATAGATAGAATACTAGTCGTAAAAGTAAAATTATTGTCCATTTACAGTTTAGCGTAAAAATATTTTTGAATACATACCATCGAAATCGACAGTGCCAGAACCATCAGTATCAATTTCTTGAATCATCATGTCCAAATCTTCCGTTGTAATTTTGTCGTCTAATTCTTTTAGAATTTCTCTCAGAACGTCGGTTGTTATATATCCATTTCCTAAATTGTTAATAACAATAAGGGATTTTAAATTATTACTTTTTTTTGATAATTTGACAAAATAAAAATAAGAAGTTTTTAGATGTTTTCTTCCCACAGATTTCTACAGAATACAGTATCGACGGATGGGTTTGTATTTAAAGTACATATCTGTATAGTAAACCAATGCAATAATGCGGGTTAATTTGTCAGGACTCCTCTGCCATATCCTGTGTTGTAACGATAATTTTAAACGGCTTCTTGATTTTACTACACATAGAGTTTATATTAGTCGTTTAAGTGAACCGTGTCTTTGAAATTGTGGTTAAACTACATTTGAAATTGTGATAAATATAATCATTTAAAGAAAAAAAATTAACAACATAACCGTAGGTTTAAAAAATTTAATAATTGTCGTTGTGAGTACTTAAAAATAGTAGATTATTCTGCAGTTTGTGTTTCGCGAAATAGGTGGGTCTTTTGACTGGAAAAGTGAAATCTGTATTTTTTTACCTTCAATCGTACTGTTGTGATTTCTTTAAAAATTATTTCGTGTAAATCCATCGGAATCCATTTTGGCTGCTTTAAAAAAATATTTCCTCTTGTTGATTTTTAATTTTTTTTTCGAAAAAGAAATGTTTTCTTTTGATTTTTATTTTAATTAAATACCTTCTTTATCATAAAGTCGAAATGCTTCTTTTAATTCTTCCTGCATTGCGGCGCTGTCTTCAATTTCATCTTCCACCAAAAATCCTGCTGCTAATGTTACGAACTCCTCAAATTCTAATTGTCCGGAGCCTGCCGCATAATAAAGTAAATTATCTATTACGGTGGAAAAGTATTCCTGTTTTGTAATTGATATTAACGATAATGTACTAGTACATGCCTATAAATTACATATAAATGAACATTTGTGCTATTTCTTATTAGATTGACAAAACTTTTAACATTTTTCATTCTTTTACCTTTTTTTTCCTACCTATATTTATTATTTTTCAAAACACAATTTACAATAAAAAATAATACCGAATCAACCAAAACTCGTTCTAATTAAATCTTATTTATATTTCTAAAGAGGTTAAAGATTAGGTGTAAACAAAAATTTTAAAATTTTAAACAAATAAAAAAAGTAAAAAACTTTTCTCAACTCGCGGGCATCGGTGAAAGAAAAAAGTTGCAACCTTATCGTTAAACCGGTGGAGACTATTACAATCCCGTTCTGTTTTCCTTTCGCAATGCTTGCATCACATTGACGATTTATTTATTGTAATTGTATTTTGTTGACTGCAAAATTTTTCTATTCCATAAAAAAAAACTGATTTTTATTAAACAAAAAAGAAACGAGAAGCACTTGAAAATTCATCCCGACATCATCGAGTGACCTGAAGCATATTGTGGGAATAGCTTTTAAAATTATAAATAATACCTATAAAAATAGCAATGAGTTAATTTGAACTTAAATTTTCTTCTTCAGCGCCGGTGACATCGTTTAATCTGTTAATTAAACCGAATCATTATAATTTGCATATAAGGGATTTTGCATTTTTTTGCAGTTTAATATCTAATAATAAAGAAGTGACTTATTTCAACGTGTCAATATATTTAAACAACTCACGCTGTATCTAATATTAAAATCTTCTGAGTGAGTATATAACTCTGAGATAATCGATTACGTAAGTGGTTTGCGCTATTCTCAGGGACACTACGAAATCGCTTTTTTTTTCTTTTTTTTTTTGAAGACCTGGATCGGGGAATTCGTTGGAATTGTCATGTTAATATTCGTTTCTATTTTCCTTTTCTTATTCATTCCACTTTCCTCCAATTTTCTCCGCTCATTCTTTCTTTTCTCATAATCACCGTTGTTTATAGCACCAGCTGTCGGTACAATGAAAAAGAAAATAAAAAAACTGAAAATTGTGGCGTGTTCTGATTTAAGATTATTGGATATGGAAAATGTACAATTACACTCATTGAATTTTTCCATTATTTCAAAAAAAAATAAATGAAAAACACACAAAAAAAAAAAAATCATTCGGTTTAATTAACAGATAAAACGATGTAACCGGCGCCGAAAAAGAAAATTCAAGTTCAAATTAACTCATTGCTATTTTTATAGGTATTATTTATAATTTTAAAAGCTATTCCCACAATGTGTTTTAGGCCACTCGATGATGTCGGGGTGAATTTCCAAGTGTTTTTCGTTTCGTTTTTGTTTGATAAAAATCAGTTTTTTTTATTGAATAGAAAAATTTTCCAGTCAACAAAATACAATTACAATAAATAAGTTGTCAATGTGATGCAAGTACTGCGAAAGGAAAACAGAACGGGATTGTGATAGTCTCCACCGGTTTCTTCACCGATGCTCGCGAGTTGAGAAAAGTTTTTTATTTTTTTATTTGTTTAAAATTTAAAAATTTTTGTTTACACCTAATCTTTAACCTCTTTAGACATATAAATAAGATTTAATTAGAAAGAGTTTCGGTTGATTCAGTGTTATTTATTATCGATAATTGTGTTTTGAAAAATAATAAAAATCTTAATTAATACCAGCTTTTATTTTCATTTTTTATTTGTTCGGTGTTATAAGCTTGAAATGTTCAGAATTTTTTTGTCTAAAAATTCGAGTTTTGCAAAATTTGACGTGGTAACCATTCAAACTTCAAATGGAATATAATTGTTTTTGTGTACAACACTTGTACAAGTTATTTGTTGTCGAAGCGAGGGAACGGATACTAGGACGTCTACGTTAAGGCGTCAGTTCTGTAGAATTGCGGAACGTTCCTGAAGGTTAATTTGAATTTGTTATAAGTAGAACAGATAACCTCACATTTTTGATAGTCACTTTTTGTTTTCTGAATTCAACCTTTAAAATTGCATTTTTTTTGTAGTATACAATTTAGAAAAATATTTTTGATAATATTTACATTTGTGTGGTTTGTTAATGTTACCTTTTTTTTTTTTAGAAGAATTCGTCGGTGCATGGAATTCCTGCTTATGGCCTTCTGCTTATTGTTCTTCTTAATAGAAGTTCCCCTTTTAAATATTCTTTTGTTGTAAATACTAATTAAATTCATGATATTATAGGTGTAAAATAAAGGTAAAGTTTGCTTACAATTCTATTATAAACACAGCATACTGGAAATTACATAAATTATATTATATCACGTTAAAACTATACGAAAAGTAACATTTTCCATTACGAGTATTTATTTTGAAGCGATTTAAAGTCTTATATTTTAAATCGCTTTAACTCCATATCCTTACTCCTTACAATATTTTATCCACACTTACATTTACAAACCCTCTTATAATTCCTATAATTGTATCTTTTGTTCGCTCAATATTAGTCCGAATTAAAATTTAACCTAAAATCTTTTACCAGACATAACGTTCCTTGCTATTTGATATAAAAATAAATATTTTTCACTACAATTATTCTTCGAGCCTGTAGTGGAATTATTATATAAATCCCATTTCAACGTTTCAGCGTTTTTAAAAAGTATAAAGATCAAAAAAAGAAAAAAGAAAAAAATCCATATCAGAAACAGACTGAAATGTTTTATAAATGAAATTACGACAACCCTGGAAGAACAAAAACGCTACGTATGTTATCAGTTAAACCGAATTTGAAGAAAACCATGTGTGACGTTACTTTCTGTGTAGCAATAGAAATCAAGTCAAATGTCTAACTGCAGATCCCTTTATTACAGTAGTATATTTGATGAATACAGTGCATTTGAGAAAATATATTAAATATATTTTGTTTTTTAATAAATATGTTAATGAAATAAAGTTTGCCTTTTATTTATTTTTACAAACCGCGTAAAATTATTATAAATAAGACTTAAATGAAACTGCAATTTGTTCTTTAGTATACAATTAAAATTGCATTTATTAATATATGTTTTAATAATTTTTTGTCTCTCGTGTTCTATATAGATGCTGAGTATTGGTAAAAGTTAACAATTATTCACTGTAGTAATAAATTATTGGAGCGTAAAAACGTTCGCAGGAGCGCAAACAATTTAATATCCTATATCAAGGTTAAAAATTAATCTTTCTATTTGTATTAAAATGCTTCAATTAAACAAATTCGAAATTGTTTCTGTAAGTTGTTTTAACACATTTCATTCTGATGTATAAGTTTAGTACGTGAATGAAATATATGTGTTAACGTAATCAGATATTGTTATTCGTAATATTTTTAATTGTTAGTAGTCTCTTTTCGGTGCTTAAAAGTGAACGCTACTAAGAAATAAAATGTAGACTGATTTAATTAAAAATTATTTTTTTTCAATAATAACGTATTATCGCGATAATTAATTTACCGTATTCAGCATCATCCGTATGGAATATGAAAAAAGGTACTCAAATACATTACTAGAGATCAGTGTTAATTGTTACTAAATATCGAAATACAGTTTTAAGTTTTTTATAATAATTTTACGTAGTTTATGATCATAAATAAAACTCGGAACTTTATTCAGTTAACACATTTATCAGAAAACAAAATAAATATCCAGTATTTTTCCTTGCGCATTTATATTTATTAAATATACTGAAATAAATGAGCTGTTTAAAGCTGTGGCCGCAGTCGTTTATTTCACTTTGTTCAGCAAATATGGTCTAAATTTTTTCCCCCATTTTCATGTTATTTATTTCCTTTGTTGTTATACGCATTGTATGATTTTATTTTTTTTATTTTTTTACATTAATCGCATAAATTCAGCAGTAACACAAAAAAAGAATTTTGCCTTCCGAACTTATTTTGGAAAAATTCGATTCCAAAAATGCCTTTCAACGACTGCAGATTGTAAAAACTTTGAAATAAATATTATTTTAAAATTAATATCCCGAGATGAAAGTAACATAATAGAATTAGATCACGATCTTAGGAGTTCTTTTATTAATAAATAGAAAAATTTTTCTTTTAAATTTGTTGTTCCGGAACATTTTTATTATAATAGCGACTAAAAAATTGATTTAAAATTTTTCGCCCGTCTCAATCACGTGCTTATTGTTCATGAAGTGTTTTGTTCCTGAACGAAAATTCAAAATGTAAGAAATATATTTCAACGGAACGGAATTCGATTAAAATTGTCTACGATCAGTGAAATGATGTTTCCTCAGCGCTCGAACGAATTAAAAAAATACTTTAAATTGTCGTCAAAAGAAAATCATCTACCGTTGAAAATGAAAATTGATGAATAAGATTTAGTTGGTCGCTTTAAAAAAAAAAAAAAAGAAAAAAAACCATTCGTAAAATAGATAGAAAACAAGTTTATTAACAGTTTAAAAAATGTACACCGTGTTTAGCAAAATGATAAATATCATGTGTGTACTAAGAAGTCACCTCATGCAGCGTGCAGTGATGCCTAACACACACACGTACGCGCGCGACAGAAGGAGGGGTCGTCTAAAATTAGTGAGTGTATGTTAGTTTGTTTCTTTTTTTTTTTTCTTGGTGTTAGTCAGGAACCACATCTAGAAGTGTCAGTAAATTTTTGATTCGGTCAGGTATTGATAGTATAAATTTGCTCAAAATGTAAAATTGAATTTTTTACATATCCTGTATGCATAGCCTTATATATAAAACTGGTAAACAATTTTTAGTATCCTTGTCTCTCTAAATCAGTATAATAATATTAATCGTTAAAAACGCTGTAAAAACAAAGTGTTTGTCCTGTTTATTATACCGCGTGTATTACATAAACTTGTTCCGCAACGAACCACTTTTTGATTTCTTTTAGAATATTACGTTGTGAAGTAATAAATAGAAGAATGTGAAATAATAAAATTTAAAAAATATAATACCGACTATTCAAAATCGTAGAAATGTTATTAAATTAAAATTATTTTAAATTACTTACTGTTGTTCGCATGTAGTGTTTTGAATAGACTGTAACTGTCCGGCACATTTTTAGAATTTTATTTATTCGTGTTTTTAATGTATTTGCGTTATTAATTTTTTTTGATTATTGTAACATCGATATTTTTTTGGTAAATAGTGCCATATTAAATTTGACGTTTTCATTTTTACATAGAAAATTTTGCGATACCTACACTAGTTTATAATTTGCATAGCAATCACGGTAGTTATTATACCGAGCTCAAAAAAGAGTAATCCATATTTGTGTACGCTAGACTGACCAAAGGATGAAGTTGTCGAAAAAAAAAGATTATTTTTCCATGTGGCCTAAAAAGTGCGTCTATCTTTTTTAAACATATTTTTTAATTATTGAAATGCAGAGTAGGAGGAACTTGAAATTTCCTTGATAAGTATAATTATAATTAGCAAAAATGGGAATGTAATAATTAAAGAAAAATTTGTAATTTAAAATTTAGAAATGTGGAAGAAAATTTTACTTCGTTTTAGTTTGTTAATTAAACATATTCTTTTATTTCATTTAAATAATGGTATTGTTCCTTCTGAAAAACGTTTACAAAAATATAAATTTGCCAATATGACCTTGAAGGACTTTAAAGTTTTCATTAAAAGAATAATTTATTTCATCGCTTTCTATTTTTTCGTTTCTTTTTGGAAACGTTGGTATGCAGACAATTTCGACTAAGACTATTATTATAATTTACGGATGCATTTAAAATTGTATTTTTTTTTTTTTATTGTAATTATTATTATTTTTGACAAAATTTATTTTCAGTATCATTTTAGTTTTCTTTTTGATACGACTCTGAAATAACTTTATTATAATTTAATTTTTTACTCAAACTTTATAAATTCCACTTGTACTTTTAAACTTTGAAATTTAACTGCGCTTCTTAAAAAGGCGTAGGCGGAACTCGTTTGTTTATACCTTTTCTCTTAGATATAAATTTAATAAAGGGAATATTTTTACGTAATGAATGTTAACATTGAATTTAGTCGAATTAGATATGAAAATATTGGATATATATATATATATATATATATATATATATATATATATATATATATATACTTATATATTAGGGGATTGGTTTCGCTGGCCGCTTCGCGGTCCGTTCCTTCGGACTTTAAATTATTTTACTTTGTAAAGTTTTATAAAGACTGCAGCGTTCAGATATTTTATTTTTTTAAAAAAAAAGAAGTATATGAATACGTTAATCAAAAAAATGAAATTTAGATTAAAATATCTGAAAAACTAAAACCGCTAACAGAGTAATATATGTGAGAGGAATATGTTAAATTTAATTTTTTTTTAAAGTAAGATATCAACAGTATTTATTTTTTTAAATGCAATTATGAAATTTGCTTTTTTTTTCATGAGAATCTAAGCAATAATATATTAAATCACTGTTGACCATCACTAAAATTATTTCAGAATTTGTACGCTTAAATTATTTTTCAAAATTTTGGCCATTTAATTTTAAAATTTTGGGGGTCCCGTATTTTTCCTATATTCTATTGATTAAAATGCTGGTTGGTTATGGCGTGAATTAAGAAATCGTATTCAAGGTTTCGAATCTTTATCCATACTTTAGATATTGAAGTTGGAAGGTTAAGGAATTTTCCTAGGAATTTTTTGTAAGGTGAAACGCTCTTTTCGGTAGTTAATCTCGTATTGTTTAAAAAGAGATGTTTTTTTGGTTTTTTCTTGTTGATCTCATGATTTTAGTACATTTAGGAATATCCACACCGTAGTATCCCAAACATCTTTTTGGATGCGGAATTTTTGTAGTAGGAAAATAGAATTTACGAGGTTTTAACTCTTACTGACTGGTAAGCGATTACATAGGAAGGATTATATGTTTCCGAGAAAAATGTCTTGTACAGCCTTTAGTCGTCAGATTTTCGGTGATTTAATCTACGATTTACAGGAAACTATTGAGGGGAATTCTGCTTGTATCGCTGATGGAAAATGATTGTTACCTACGAGGTTATTGTGATTGAGCATACCTCTGTACATTAATATGGCAGATGTGATAAGTAGGTTTAAAGTGACCCCATATCTGTTACCAGGATCTCTCTCTCTCTCAAGATTTAACTCTGAGATTAAATCATTCAGAATTTTCCCCTTAAATCTGTATTCGTATTGCCGTGGGATGGAGGATGTTAAAGTCTTTATTGATTACAAAGAGAGATTAATTGTTCGATTGCGAATAATTGGATTATTAGAGATGGAAGGTAGATTAAGTATATGCGGAAGTGCAGGATGAAACGTTGCTCTGCTACTTTTTTTTTCTACCGGTCTGTCTGTGTGAGGTGGTAACTTTGTGAACGGGTTAGTGATGATTCAATTGCGTTAGAAACTTCGTCTTAAGTTCTCGCGGGCTTATTACATTACATCAGATGATACAGGAGAAGAATGGCGAAGAAACAAAATTAAGTTTTGTGATTTTAGGTGAGCGTTTTTTGCAGGCAAATAACTGAAGGAATTTATGTGTTGCTTTGATGATTTTGTGATCTTCAAAAAGGATTAGCCTGTCCGGTTGTTCTTTTTGATCTGTTTTATAAAGTATTAGTGCAATTCTAATTCTGCCGAAAGTGTACATTCATGATTTTAGTGAAGGCGAATCTATATGTCTTTCTAAGATCGAAGCAATTTTTCCTTTTTTTTTTTCTTTTTCTTTTATAGTATAAGCGCCAGCGAACAAATAATCGGGAATGAAAAGTAACTATTATCAAGGCTATCTAACACAATTTATAATGTGCTACTGCACACTTGTGAACGAGTGATTTAAAACTACCACGAGTAGTGTCAAGTTAGTACAAAACATACGATATTAACCTTTTTCAATGATGACGTCAAAACTTAAACGGGATAAGGACATGTTTTCAAAAAAAAAAAAAAAAAAAAAAAAAAGTAATTTATCGCGCGATCACTTGAAGAAGTTAACGGTAGGGCGACGACGAGGTTAAAAATTTCGGTTGTTTACCGAGCCTGCGGAAAAGTTAAGTTTTCTTCGAATAGGGTCATTTACCGTGCTGCAAGTGCTTTGCGCTCGGCCCGGGACATAGAGGGGGTGATATTTGTGATGGCTGAGATGGCTTTTGAATGAGGTACACTAGTATACGGGTCTGTAAGTTGACTAGCGAGCGAAGTTATTGAATAATTGCGGCCTTCACGATGGTGGCGGCGAACTTTTATAGTAAGCACAGGCATGTTTCTTAGAGCGCATATAACTGGACAAGGTAATCACGTACTGAAGCAGGGCGGATAAGTTATGTGGTTTGTTCGGCGCAGATAAACTGTTATTTCAGAGGCAGACGACGCTGAAACAACTTATATCCGGTACGGTGGTTGGCGCGCTGGTATCGCTCGCACTGGCTAAAAATTCTATAAATTTGTGTATTTTGGACTTCTCTTTTGGGAACCGGCCAACTTCAAATCCGATTATACTGTTTTCTCTTTCGCCTCTTCCTTCTTCGTTTTCTTTCCTTGTCCATTATTCGTCTGTCCGGCAACGGCTGCTGATCTATCTTTGTTTTTAAAACTTTCATCGTCCTTTTCCAGCGAATTCGTCGTTTCTCTTTTCGTGCAATGTACGTCGCTTTTGAATAAATTCCGATTAAATATACGCAGCTGCGCTCGCGTAACTGCATTCGATTTTTTCTAAGCACGCATTTACCCCGTAATCTGTCATGGCTTATCTTTTACAGACCAATTTTAATATCTACCACGCCGATCTGCCGGACAAAAAAAATTCTCTAAAACTTTCCGGCACTTTATCATTTGCACTTTTTACTGTCCCCTTTAGGATGTATTTTCGTCGAGGCGCCGGGGCACTTTGAGGAGTTATAAACAATTGAACAAAACTTCTTATTCGAAAAAAATTGATGAAAAAAAAACAAAAAATCACGAAAACTAAATGGTTTTTCAGAAATTATTACATTTCCTCTGTGTCGTAAAATTATCACGCTTAGGCCAGCTTGATTTTTTTGATTTACGACAAAGTGGTTGGCCCCCAGATACCAGTTGTTCTATAATGCTTAGAAAAAAAAGTACTTTCACTCTGTTCCATTTTTATCTTTTTTATTTTGGGTTTTGTCGAAAAAAAAAAAACAAAAAAAACAAAAACAAAGAAAAACAAATAAATAAAAACAAAGTTTCAGTTACAATTTGATTTTTATTATCGCCAATTTATTTCAAAACGTAACGGAGAACGTTAAAATATATTTTATAACGGTTTTTCGTATTGCTGCTGACGTAACAATGACGTCACTATTACACATATGTATTATTGTTTTGTAGTTGCGAAAAATTTGTTAATGTTAAGTGATTGACGAAACGCGTCCTTTTCTGCTACCTCTCCCGAGAAGTTGTGTTATTTGACGATTTACGATAAATAACGAAATGAAACACTAACTTTTCTGATCCGCATCTTGAAGATGGGAAATACATATGTGAAAATACGATTATTTCGAATTTAAATGTGAAATTTACCGTCAGCATCTACTTCCGCTATAATTTCCTGTAATCTTTGTTCGGACACTTCGTGACCTAACATCTGTAAAATCGTTCCGACCATATGTTGCTCGATGTAGCTTTTGTCTTGCGCGAATGCATCGAACGCTCTTCTTAGTACTGCGGAAATATGAAACGCGTATTTCTTAAGTGTCTCTACGCAAAACTTTTACGATTAAAATAAATAAATAAATCGCGCTATTTGTTTCTGGAAATGTAAACGAAATGTAAACGCATTTTCAGAATGCTCCAGCCGATTTTTAAAAGGGAATTTTAGTTTGCAGATTTATTTTAATTTATAAACACATTTTTTAATTAATATTTTTAATAGTTCTAACATTCGGCATTCAAAATTAGTCCTAGTCATGGCCGGCCATTGTTCAGTAAAATGTGCAATAACAAATCGTAATAAAAGGCTATACCCGGAAATAAGTCGTGTTAGTAGTAATATTTAATTCCGGAATGTTAGGTGCAGCGCTGGTTTACTAGAGAGTATTGAGAAATTGCGTTATGCTCTGTATTCGCATATGTAACAAATAGTTATTAAATCCGTTGGAGGAGAAGAAATCCATATCGGTTTCTCAGGCGCTAAAGAGAATACATTTAAAGAATGTGCTCATAATAGACTATTGTTGTTCTGATGTTGTTCGGATACACATTTTAGAATTTGGGGCTAATTTACGAGAGTAATATTTATGTACATCTTGAATTTTAAGTTTCACGCGTAAAATTTAAAGATGCCATCCTTTTTCGTTCTCTCGCATTACCGATGAGGTTGTCGTTTTATGGAGAGTTAAATAAGTTACACATTTTTGACATTACGTTTACCGGGTTTGAAAGTCGATCTGCGATATTATTATTATACGTTCTCTTTGATTATCGCAGGACAAGCTGAGAGGTGGTTTTCCATTTTGTTACTAATCAGTTGTGCAAAAGGAAGACATTGTGTCCAATATTAAACGCTTTCGAATTCAACGGAATAGAGAGAATTCAATTAGACACTTGCATTAACAACCAGAATTGTTTGTGGGTGGTTCAAACGTTCGGATAATGCAGTATAAATGAATAACGATTAGAGCTCGTTGTGGTACCGCGGAGGGTTAAGTCATTTGTATATTTTTATAATCCTAATTATTTGTTCTTTATGTATAAAATGAAAATGTTTTCGTGTAATTAGTGAATTTTTAATGCGAATAGAATGTAATTGTATTTTTACCGAGCTCTGTTTGGAGTGTTCGCAAACATATATATATGTATATATATACATATATATTGTAACGGTACTATTTATGATTTTTCCTCCCCTCAGGGATGCCAATTATGGGATCTTTTTGGGAAGCCGTGGATTTAAAATTATTGAATTTTTAAATAAATTGAAGTTTTCTTCTTTTTATGATTTAACGCGATACATTTAAATATTCACCTACACCTTTCTTTCGTGCACGGCGCACCACTGAAAACACAATATTATTACATATGTACGGAAAACGCAAACGACCAACAATGATTAATTCAATTAATATACGTGAACGAAATAAATTTAAAATAAGCAAACTGTACGTATCACTATTGTCAGTGGTGATCCGTGATCCGTTGACAATGCGGTGCTTTCGAGGTTTTAGTTGATGAGGTGTGAAATACTTGATGTTGTTCGAAAGATTAACTTCTACAGAAGATGCGAGAACAATCCTTGCTCAAAGTTGTACGATAAGAGTCGAAGGTTTGTTTTTATCAAAAAAAAAAAAAAATCATTAAATATTCAACCGGGACTTTGATCACAAAATTTTATCATTAACTTGAATAACTGTCACTGGCAAGTCGAGAGGAGGAGACTAAATTAAACGATTCTTTTTGACCGGTAAAAAGCGACTAACTAATTATAATTTTTCTCTAACCGAAGGTGAGCTACGACTGTCTCAAAAGTAAGTAATTACTCGAACCGAAGGTAAAACGCGACTAATCGGCTGGCCAAAATCTTCGTTCGATTTTTAGCCATTTCTTCTTTCTTTTCGCCCTAAGTACGTTGGCCTTTTTCGAATCAGGTACGTGTGCTTCTTTTAGTGGTGGTCGATGATTGGCTGCTCCCCCGACCGACAACAGGATCTCACAAACATTTTCTCTCGCGCCACATTTACTAACATTTTCGTTTTATAATTTTTATTTATTTATTTTAGTTTTTTTTCTTTATTTTATTTTATTTTAATATGGTAACTGTAATGTGCACATTACAATATATATATATATAGAGCTATGTGTATGTACGTAATTATTGAATAATCTGTCCAGGTTTTTGGCTATTTCTCTGACTCTCTGTAGGTTAATTTTAGTAGACTATAACAGTTTATAAATTGTCGTCATATTTGAATATGGAAAGTTTTAATTTCGAGTTCGATTAAGCGGCTATTTTAGTTAGCTTCAATTGTGTGGTTACTGTTATATATTTATTTTTTATTATTTCCGCATTGTGTAGCGTACACTTGATAAAAAACCAAAAAAAAAAAACAACAGGTCTTCCGAATGGTAGTCACGCCGAATTCTGTCGTTCAGTGTGCGCTCCGAAATGTGTCTTATTGCGGAACAGCTTTGAAATAGAAAGCGGAATCTTTGGCAAGACTTTCCGTGAAGATCTCTCTAAAGCTCATTACACACATACACATTCTTCGCGTGCTATCGATTTCTTTTGTTTTATGTCGAGCTCGTGTTCTCGTAGATGCTTCGACCTTCTCCTTTTTTTTTTTTTTAATTGCAATTATTCAATAAGTAGCGCCTCTTTCTCGGGATAGTGTCAAATTCTGAGTCACTGTGTACGCCTTTCTAGAACCCTTTGAAGAGGTAGGTAATTAAGGTGCTCGCGTCATTTCTTTAATGTAACTCGCGGACCACCACGAAATAAATGGGCCTATCGTTAAGTCTTCTTTAGTTCGTATATTTCCTTTTTTTTTTTCCTTTGGAAAAAACGAAAAATTCTTTTCGATATAATTATAAAAAATTATCCAAAACTCGTTTACAAGTTGAATAGTGGGCTAGTGTTGGCGAAAATGAAATGTAAACGTTTAAATCTTTTTGGAGCCCCGCGCTAGTCCATTTTCACTTTCGAAAGCTTTTGTACAATACAACGCCCGCTCTATTGAATACGCACAGTTTCTCGCGCGATTCATTGTCCGACAACGTAATAATTGAACGTTGTCTCTGAATATTTGTTAGGACCGTTTCTCTCAAATAACAGGTATTTTCTTTTAACGTTTTTTTCGGGGGAGGCGGAATGCTTTAACGATTTTTGTTCGAAAACAGGCTGCGTCCGATTTGTACGTATTCAAAAGCATCATCTTTCTTTTGCTCCCTGCCTGCGGCACTATACCGAGTTCCTCTGTCTTTTCGTAGCTCTTTCTACGTTACCCCGATATATATATATATATATATACTATAGCGGGCAGAATCAGGTTCTGGTTTAACTTGCATCTAAAAACCACTCTCCACGATGGTTTCGAGACTATCTTCACAGTTTAATGAAATGATTTTTTTTTTAAAAAAAAAAAAAGGTAAATAGGAAGACAAACATTATTCTCTCCAACAGTATAATTAGAAATAGTCACAAAAATAGTTGTACTTACGCCCTTCTTCGGATAATTAAGGTTTTTTAATAAAAAAAAAAAAAAAATGTTTCAACCGGAATTGTATATATTCTTTTGTAACGTAATACGATCTTTGTCTCCCGAATTCGATGTATTTGTCCAAAAAAAAAGATAGGCGCCTCTTCTTTATATAATAATATTAAGCATTTCTTCCTGTTTCCCCCTCCATCTTTCACGTATTATAGTTAGTAGTTCACCTCAGCAGCGAGATTCTAGAGATGAATTATCTGTTAAGGTTTAGTCGTGAAACTTTAATTTACTTTTCAATTTCGAAACCGTTTAAATTTTCCGAAGCGAAAGGAAAAAGAAAAAAAAGAAAGATTTTAAATGCACTATTCTGAGCGCTAAACAAGCTTTTATTTTTCTGAGAAAATTTTCTAAACGTGTACCGACAAATATCGGACACGAATTTCTCTTCTGCAGTTAAAGAGTGCGCGAACAGCACAACTTGTTGTTGTTGTTGTTGTTGTTGTTGGGAGTTCACGTTCACCGGCTTTTCCGACTGCGTTTACTTTTGTTCCTCTTCTGGCATTGATTCCTTTTTTTGTAGCATTATTCACCTAGAAAATTGCCAGGAGACAGATTAGTCGGAAACTGCGCGTGTGTTAGTGTGTGCGGGGGTCCGTTCGCGTCTAATAGTTTCGTTGTGTCGGAACGCGTGGGGAAGCAATTACACGAACTTCTTCCGCCACAAAAGCACCACACTTAGTAGAACGCGTGCTTACCGCCCTAACAGGCGACACACTTTACGTCACTTCTTATTTCAAATTCGATTTGAACCTCTGAATAGAGAGATTCGAGATCGGTTATCGCTTATACTGCGGCCGCACAATACGCCCTTATCTCGAACTCTCGGTGTCGAGTGCAGTTCCACTATGAACAGTATTAGAGTACAATTGAAATATATATATATGTATATAAGTTATCGCGTGAATTCATTAAACTGGTCTCTGCTGGCTCTCTCTGAGTATGTTTAGTTGTTGTTTTTATTTGCTGACCACTCGGCGAATTCCGTCTGTCTGTATTTACATACACGATTCTCTACACGTGCGTCGACAATGCGAACTTGTAAAATATTCGCGAGAATTTCACGAAACTCGACGATAATCCGCGTTTATTTTACCGCTCCCCGCCCCCTCCTGTACGTAAAGTCAACAAAGTTGACTTGTAAATTTTAACGGGTGAAATTAAAAGTTTCGCGCCAAACGGTAAATTGCGTTCGTTCGGCGGTGTTTTAACCGTAATTAATGTTCCGTCAACGAAAGTGCGTCGCAGCTGAAAAAAGTCTTCAAAGTTGTTTAACAATCGCCGGCTCGTCGGTATATCTATCGAAGATTTATTAGATACTTAAATTGCTCGCTGTTCAATTTTGTCATTATTCGGTGTGCGAATTTTCCTCCCATCATCGGATCGATGTCAATCGAGGAGAGATTCCAAATTAAGTTTTTCTTTTTTTCACTGATAGTAATCCGCTTCTGTTGTCAGTATGTCCGCGAATGTTTTAAATTTTACAAAATCACATGATTAAAACCAAAAATAGAGGATTAATGTGTAACGTTTTAAAATCACCCCTAGGCGACAAAAAATTTAATACAGAATAACACGAATCGGGCCGGAGCTCGCGAAAATTTTCTTAAATACGCGCGGGCTATTCTCCAATTTTAATCTATATATTACTACGTTTTTTGGCATGCCGGTATTATTAAATACCGTATCCTCTTGTAACACTTCAGTTTTTCCTATTTCGTGACTTGGTATTGGAAAATTTTTTTTGATTGTTTTCTTTCCGAACGTATTGCTGTTTCATTATCGAAATTACTTTTTATTCGAAATCATCTTGTTAGTACTACAGTAGTAAAACCTCGCTAATTCGGAACTTCCTATAATTCGGACTGCGACAAAAAAAAAAAAAAAAAAAAATTTTTTTTGTCTAAGTATTAATTGAAGAAGACGAGTACATAAATATTTTACAAAACGCTGATGATGAAGAATGTGGCAGAGACGTACACAGGTCTGGTTAAATGGCGATGAAGATTAATTTTTGGTAGTACCCTGTCCAGACGGAAGAAGAAATAGCGGTTGTCGTAAGTGAACGTTTAGTTGGGGATGTGCGACAACATTCTTCTGATAGTGAGGGGAAGACAACTGCGAAAAATTGCAAGAACAGACTGTCTAACTGATGCTAAAAATCACGTTGATTCATTATTAAGGTTGCGTTATATAAACAGTGAATTTTTAATAAATATTTCTTTTCATGTTAAACGAAATGAAGCAACACATTGTGTCAAAAAAAAAAATTCAGACTTTTTCAAATGAAAAAGTGTATCGTAAATAATATACATATTATGTAAATAGTGTATATAGTACTGTACTGTATTTAGTGTTTTTAAAGAATATGTAATTTTAGTCAACTAGTACACGTAGTATGTATGTATACATTTTGCAGTCAATTTTTATTAAAATTAAACATGGAGTAATTAAAAGTTTTAATTTTTATACTTCTTATTTATCACTGAATTCACCCCGACTTAAATTATTACATACACACTTAGAGATTTATCTGAATTAAGTACGCGATGTTCGTAAAAATTCGGATTACATGTGATTTTAGAAGTGTTCCATAATTCGTAATTTTCGCTAATTCGCACCGGTACTATAATCCGCATTAGATCGAATTGGTAGCGGGGTTTTACTTGTTTAGAGATGTTTTCTTTCATACTTCATAGTGACAGCAGCTGAAATTCTTTCTCTTTTTTTTCTTCTTGTTTTTCTTATGTATTCGTTCTCTCGCCACTCTGGCCGTAATTGAGATATTTAATTTTTAATTTTCCGCATACGACGTCAGTAGAAAACGAAACTTATGATAATGAAAAAGAGAAGTTTCATTAATGTAGAAAAAAAAGAAGATTAGGATAACACGAAACGCTGAAGGAAATATAACTGGAATGAACAAAATTTCAAATGCCCGTATTTTTAGGCGTAATCGAAGATCAACAATACCAATTATGAATTATTATCTCCGCGGAACGTATTTTGTTGGCGCTAGTGTCGGCTAATCCCTAGGCCGACACCGTTCGAGTCTTTCCCGTGAATTTAGGGAACGACATGCTGAACATTTCGAATATTTTCGTTAAATATTTAATGTTACATAATATACATATACATATATATATATATGTTTATAATAATTCGAATATGAGAAATAAACTAAAATACCATTCGCTAATTTTAATAAATTTTAATAAATTTGAATAATTACCACCCAAAATTAAACTCTCGGTGGTATTAAAATTTATTTATTTATTCCTGTTAAAAACGTTTTCAATTATGATGGTTTACCGCGAAATCTGTAATTTAAAAATTTTCGGCTCTGTGTAATTTTGGTGATAATTGCGGACAACGAGAATGCCTGATGATAATTAATTAATATTGAGAGTTTGCGGAGTCAGTCGTGAGCTGCTCTGAAACTGTTGCACTTTTGCAACGCATATGTATATTTTTCCACGACCGGAATCTGTCTTCACGTTAAGAGCGTTAACCGATAAATGTTTTTGTATACTATTAACAAAAATGACGATTTATTTTCACGCAAGGGTGGGGCTCAAGGTGTTTAGTGCAAACTGCAAAGCGAAGGTTTTTGTGGAATTTCGCTTTTGTGGGGGGGCCCCTTGTATTTTTATTTTTGCGTTCTGATTTAGAACAAAAAATTAAAAAAAAAGAAAACACCATTCGATTGGTACTGGCGAAAAACGGAATTTTACTTACTAGCTATCTGCTGTTTGTCCAGCTCTGCCTGCAAATAAAAACAGAAATAATTTATCGTCGATTACAGATTAAAAAGGAACACTCGTGTTGTCGATATGTACAGACACTCTACACACGCGCACACAAATAATTCCCGATAAATAATATTCCCTTTCGCTTATATTAATAAAACGTTTTTTTTTTTTTTTTGTTCTTCTTCAGATTGGGGCTAAACTACGGAGAGAATGAAAGTTGTGCGCTATAGATTTACCCGCGTTAACGATCAAATTGCGAGGCATCAGGCGCGCGGAATCGTCGTCCACGTTTAGCGGCAGCTGTCATATAGGAAGCCCGGCGGCGAGATGTGCTATATTTCACACGTTTTTATTTCCTCGCAGCTACGATAATTAATCACCTGCACACGCAAGTGGCTCCAGCTGACGTTGTTGTTGAGAAAATCGCTTGAAAACGGCCAATTATGAAACGGTTTTAGTGATTTAAGAGTTAGAGCGCTGCCAAGCGAATCTAATTAAGATCTGTACGAGATATACGGTTTCAGCTTTTAACAACAGAGAAATCTTCGTGTCGGGAACGTGTATTGTAATCCAGGTGTCGCATTTAACATTGTCGAGCATATTTTATTAAGAATGCGTGGTAAATTTTTGCCCAATTTTTACTTTTTTTTATCGAGTTTTTTTTTTTTTTTTATTATTTTTTTTTACGGATTTTTAAACTCCGCGCTGTGCAGATCAGTCAAATTTTGAAAATTTTAACTTTTTTTTTTAATAATTTGTTTTTCGGATCGATCGAAGTTTTTTTAATTTTCGATGAGTATTTTTTTTCCCATCTAGTTTAACTTCGTCGTATGCGTCCTGTTTAAATTAATCAAAATTTTATATCCGAAATTTAAGCCAGACAGGGGGCTAATTTTTTGTTTTACCTAATCTTAGAACAGTAAAAATATGTAATTAGATTTTCTATTTTCTATTTTCGATTTATTTGTGTTATCTTTTTTTTATGATATTAGTTCTGTAACGGTAACAGTTTACAGCGATAGATAGCGCTCGATAAAATTTCTGTATGCTGTCATTCGCTGTAGATAGCGCTCAATAGAAGAAGAGGAAAAATACAACCGATTTTATTATATTTTTCAAAGTTATCGGAGTTCAGAAGTCGATTTTTCTTGCACGAATCTTGTGAATTTCGAGAAAAAATGATGTGATATTTTTGTGGTATTTGATATTATAAGCGTCTTTAAGTTCTTTTTTCAGATGATTTTTGGCAGTTCTGTTTTGGAAACTATCTGCCGAAAATTTAGAATTTTGTTACAATTTCTACCAAAGTGGAAAGAATAAATAAAATCAGGTTTTTATGTTTGTATAATTTTCTACTTTTGTTCGTTTTCTGCTTTTTAAATAAGTCAATAGACGCGTTTTTAGAAGTGAAGTTACACAAAAGATGCAAACCAAAACCAAGGTATCTTCGTTTTAAATATATCCTAACTCCTTTTGCTCGTATCTTCTGTAGTGTCGTTCCTTTTCTTTTCAGAATGCATATGTTTGGCATTTATCGACGTTGATTGTCGTTGTTTCTCCATCCTTGGTTTATAGCGTTTTTTGTCAGATTCCATTTTTTGTAACTCCTAGTTACTTCTATTTACACGTGTTGATGGGGGTAATCGTCTATTATTGAAAAGCTCAGGGAAAATCCCAAACAAGAAAAAAAAAAAAAAAATCCACCGATTATTGAAATTGACTCAGAATTTTCCAGAACATAAAAATATAATATTACGTGATAATAGGTGATCCTTTGAGCATTTGAATATGTACATGATTTTAATTACTTTTTAATTTAAATAATGCCCTATTTTACCACGCGTAAACTGTGTACAATTGTAAATATTTTTAATAACTTTAATCTACCTAATTATCTGTATACATTGGGGGGTCGCGCTGTTTCAGTAAAATTTTTGGAAGGGGCTTGAGCTCGCTTGAGTTTCATAAACCCCTTGAAATCAGCGATTATGATTAAAAAGCCAAATTTTAGACTCGTATAAATTTTATAAGTCAAAAAACTATTTAAAATTTGAATAAAACAACTTTAAAAAAAACCGAAAAAATTTAATTTGCAATTTTTTCTTCTTCTGCTGATATTTTATTATTGGATTTCGCTTCTGTTTGTTGGATTTGTTATATTATACAGCGGAAGAAGGTTCGTGTAACCTCTTGTATAATTCTAGCAACCAGGAAATCGGGAAGATTTTGATCGGGGATAAACTGGGAATTCATAAATTATATTTGAGAGGCCATCGTGTATATAGAAAGTGGAATAGTCTCGATCGAGTGTAAAACCAGAGATGATTGCAGCAATGAAAGCAATGCGATTTTCAGAAATGAAGCTCGGTTACCTCTGATAAATATTTTTGGTATAAAAAAGGCGAAGTCGTAGGAAGTAGTCCTATAGCGTAGAGGAATTAGTAATGAATTAGCATTCGCAAGAATTAATTACGCAAAAACGTTCATCGTGAATAATTTTTCGTAATAATATTAACTATTAATTTTTTTTTGTAAATATTCGCATACATAATGTAATATTTACGCGGTGTGTGTTAGTAATGTTCTTTAAAATAATATATTAAAATTACAGAGAAATTAAAGAACTCTGCAACAACGAGAGTTTTAATGGTGCCTATTGGAAATATTGTTTACATTTCAAATCTTAAACTCTACTATCTAGCTACTGGGGGTTTTGCTGTTTGTACTTAAAATTTGTTTTTATTATTACTATATTAGTAATTATTCCAAAAGGAAGCAAAACTGAATAGAGGCAATAGCTTTAGTGGGGAACTACCACAGAGTTCACCGCGTAAGAAAAAAAAAGCGGGAAAAAATTTAATAACACCTATTAATCCATGGGTGAAACTGCGGGCAACTGCTAGATGGAGAAGCTTGTACGTATTTACTGTACAGTTTGCTAATTGAAGAACTAGTCCCACATGCGCAATTTACTGATAAAAATCCGTGCGATTAAAAAAAACTTACACGGCGCATTTACAAATCTTCTGTAAATATTAATTTATAATTAGTTTGTTTTTACATATATTTGAAATTTTTGTGATATAATGTTAATGTTTTACAATGAATAAATATATAAGTTTTAAGTCAATATTATATATGCGTGATTTTTGTTACTTTTTTTATGATTGATGTCTCATATATTTTTTAAAAAAATTAACGCTTTCAGTAACAGTAATACTAAAAGTTAGAAAATAAATTAAAAAATAAAACGTATTTAACATTTACCGTGTTATTTATTTATTCACGAAAAAAAAAAAGGAAAAGCAACAACTCGTATTGTGCCATTGGCATTTTCTATGCGTTATGTCTCGGTGTATTGACTGCTTTGTAATTAGTTTTTAAAAATAGCTTTTAATTTTTTGTCGGGGAAGGAAAATTTGAAAAAAGAGTTGCCAAAATCTATTATGTACGTGGGGCGTAAAAGGTTTTAATGTAAAAGCGGTCTACGCTTTCACCCAGTCTGGAAATTACTCTCCTTTTAAATTATCATACGAAAAAAATTTAAAAGAAGCATATTTTTTTTTTTTTTTAAATTATTTGTTTAGTTTAGATATTAATTATCAGTTGTTTCCCGGTAAGTATTGTAAAATTTTTAAATAGAAGCGTTTATTTTTAAATTTTATTCTATTTTTTTAAATTAATTAATTTTTGTTCACGTAAAATAAAGGATGGAGAACAAAAAATCAAAAACATTTAAATTTAACACGCGAAGAGGTTTAGTTGTGTTCAGCGACGAGATATTGTGTTCCTCGAGTTTACTCCTAATTTTATTTTAATTAAATTTTACCGCGATTGTAGCGTATAAAATGTTCTGTTAAATTAAAATAACGAATAATTATAGAAATAAATGTATATTAGGAACGTTTTCATTTATGTTTATAATTTTAATTATCATTATATCTTATTAATTGATCTAAAAAAAGCCAAATGTACAGGAACGCCGGGTTGAGTAATAGCTATTATTATTCGTGTAAAAAGGAAAACAAACATGTCGATTTTTTTTTGCGTTTATATTAAGGAGGGGCCGAGAACAGAATAATACTACACACTTCTCTGTAATTACCTTTAATATTTCGTAGTGGAATTTTATTAAGGTAAATATTTAAAAAATATATATTTCTGACGCTCTGGCGTGTTGCAAAAACGGATTTTAAAGGACGATTCTTCCAATTCAGTCGAAATTTGGTATTACAGCGTTTCATAATTGTTTAAATTTATATACTGCTAGCGTTTAATTTTCGTATTTGCCGGTTAATTAAACTTTTATACGATGATTTTTATTATTTCGTCTTCCGTTTCGAACACATACATACATCCCGATAATAATGCAGTTTTCAATTACGTATCCTATTATCAAATGCTTATTATTCTATCTCTTTCTCTTATTCTTGTGAACACTTTACATAATACTCTTTCCGTCGATAAAGAATTGAATTTAGTGGAAGAAGAAAACGAGATATACTTAAGTAGAATAAGTTGGAAAATAGCGATTAGGAAGAACAGCTATGTGTTGGATCGATATAAAACTATTTAAACAAAAATAATGCAGCTAAAAAGTGTAACGAACATCTTTAGAGATCAACATAAAATTCGCTAACAATTTGCGAATATCTCGTCTCCAGTATTTAGAAAAGGGAGAAAAGAATAATTATAGTAAAGATAAATGTATGGATTAAATATCCTAAATCACAGCCTATCTCCTATTTAAGAAAATTTAGAACCAAAGAGAAACATTAGGAAAGACGAACGACTTACTACCTACAGTGTCTCTGAATAGAGAATTTAATTTCTTTTTTTTAAATTAATAAATAGGCCTTCAAATATGTGCGCTGGGGTAGTGTTATTATACACACACACACACACACACACACACACACACATATATATATATATATATATATATGTACATTTGTTTTTAACCAAAATATATTTTTTCTTTTCTCTAACTGAAGATGAGGCATATCGTTGAGTGAACATTCCAACATATTTTATTTTATGTCTATACGTAAGGTGTTTGTTATTCAAAATTATTCATTATTTTTATTAACTAATTAACAAATAGCGTGTTTACGTAACTAAACATCCGTGTTCATAAAGTTACTTTAAACGAAAGTGTAAAATGTGAAATTAAGTCATTTCGAGTTTCGCTATTTGTGGCGCTTCAGAGCCTGTTTTAATGTATATACTCACGGCACGGAACGAAAGTGAATTAGGAAAAGTTGACAAATAAACGTAATGTCAAAATCGGCGTCTTTTAAATAAAATATCGCGGCTGTTTTTGTTATTGACCGTTAGCGGAAAAAATATTATTATTATTATTTTTAGAATAAATTTAGTTCGTGTTAATGTAACAAACTTTTTGCGTGCCTTGTACTCGTGCGCTCGAGATTGCTCTTTGAAAGGTGACGCGTGTTTTTCCGAAATGGTAACGGATTGGTGACCGATGTGTAGGGTATACTAAAAAAAAAAGAGCAAACTTTGCAATTTACGGTTTGTTAATTTTTTTTTGTTGTTTTTTTCTTTTTATGAACGTTAACTAGGGGCAGCAGCCTGATGACTCAGTCAACGATTTTTTTACGATGTGGTCGGATAATTTTATAATTAATAAGGAGAGTAGTAAATTTGAAGATTACTGTATATCGCTTACGATTAATTACGTAGTTTATTTGATTATACTTACCAAAGGTCCCATATCGATTTATCGGCCTAGTAATTAAAAAGTATTATACCACGGGTGGCGGGTGGTGGGGGGGGGGGGATATCGTCGAAAGCGGAATATTAAATAAATGTGTTTTCGTCGTACGCACACCGCGGGCACTGCGGACCAGCAAACGGAGGAGAATAATAGTAAAATAATCGGCAAAAGCCAGGAAACGGATCTAGATGAGCAGAATGGAGCGATAAAAGCGCGATAGCCAGGTGCTTAAATTAGTAGTAGCATTCTAGCTGAGCGTAATCGGACGTGGAAAAGATAATTCCCGGGATTTAGAGTCCCGCCCCGTTTCCTATGCTCTCGCCGTGCTATTAGCATCGCTATTGTTTCAGCGCTGAATTGTCTTTTATAAATTATCTCTCTTACATCACCCACACGTCGCTCGATTATTTTTAAACTATTTTAGGAATGTAACTTGTTTATCCGAGAACAAACAACGAATAAGCCCCGAAATCGGTCCAAATATACGTAATTGCGAAATTCGCCGTCTCCTATTCTTTGTACTTCTTTTATTCGTTATTTTCCTTGATATCTCATTTGCGCGCGCTAGCTTCGTAATTACGACCCCTAGTCAAATCGCAGAAAGTTTCGCAAATTTATTTAAAATTTTTGATTTTTATTAAGCGAAAAAGTTGCAATTCCGTGTTTTAAGGCCTTACAGTAGTAGTGCGTACCTTTACTACCCGTGTTGTCCTGTCTTGTAATTACGGTCGGAGGGTTACACGTCTATTTGTAACTTTTAAAGTTGGCATTTCGTCACTGAAAACGGCTAAAGGGAAATAACGCTAAAAAGGCTAAAACTGGTTTGTAATAGGTTCTTATTTTTTGAGTACGCTGCGAATTTTAAAAAGTACTTGGTCTTTCGGCGTGTGCGTACGGGAGAAATAATTTTTACGATACGTAGAATGAAAAAGAAAAAAGTAACTTTTACATTTCACATTTATACATACTTTCTCGTTGGGCGATACGGAAACTTTGGTCGAGCATTTATTCTAATTGTCCGCGGTTGAGTCATTTAAGAACAATCCTCGGCGCAGGACTAAAAGGTTTCGTTCGGGTGCGCAAAGAATTCGGCTACTACATGTCACTTCCGCTCCCTTCAATTCTAAGCGGCTTTTTATACGATTTGCTGCTGCTGCTGCTGCTGCTGCTGGTACATTGTTATTGACTTGTTAATTACTCACATTTACCATTCGAAGAGTTCTCTAAAGAATGCACGTGTTTAAAGTTGCGAACCTAAACAGACACACGGATTTCACCGGTGCGATTAATATTGCAAGTTATTTTTCCTGAAGCAGTGTCATACCGTAGATTGCGCGTGTATCTCCTGCTATGTGAACTTAGGAAAAAAATAGTAGCGTTCTATTGTAGACAACATTTCGCCGAGCGGCCATATCCGTTTACTTTTCGCGCCATATAGAGTTGTATACAAGTACGGAGCCGAAGCTCGAGAGATGTCGACTCTGCGGACAGCTTTAGGCATTTTTCATTTAGTGTAAATGGTTTTTGATCTCGTGGCATTTACGATGATGGCGGGCGGTCGGTGTGACGTGTGCGCTACGGGCGAACCAAACAATTTTTTACTCGAAGCTTTTAACGTTTATAGTTTCCGTAAGTTCCTAGACTTTGGAATTTCCACAGCGAAGAAATATGTATTTTTCGTACCATTTTCGTCCAATTTTTCAGGAATATATTTTAGTTAACCCTATCAACATACTCCGTATCATCGTGAATCGGTGTTTAATTACGACAAAATAGCCCTGTGTTAATGCTGTCGACATGAACCGCGCCGAACACTTTTAAATAGTTGTTTAAAGCGACCACTCTTACAGCAGACAGCTTATAGAAACGATTTCTTCATTTCCGAAATTAGAAAGTGTAGAAAGAAAGAATTATCATCGCCCGGACGAAATAAATTAAATGACCGAAAGAAGAAAAAAAACGTAATTTAAGCCAAGTTCAAACATTTATCATCTGCTGGTATATGCTCTATTTCAGTTACGCTATTAGCAGCTCGTACAAACCGTACCGTCATAGACGCGTAATAAATGCATACGGAAAGATATCGTTTTAGATGAACGTATCTGTACACAGAGACATGTAAACGTAGAAAAGTCCGTTGTTGCTCAATACGCTAAACTTAGTGAAGTCGCTTACAGTATACGCTTCCAGTACGATCGAAAACGACGCAAAGAAATATTGTTTCAGAATGGTCGATGTAACGAAATTTTCGTTCATTTTATCGAAAACCATCGTTGTTTTTACGATATAAAATAGAGTACCCTCCAAGAATATTCGCAAAAAGATGTGTTGAAAAGCAGGTGCCTAATAGCTTAATAAATATACTCGGGTGGCTGTGAAAAATTTTAATTGTTTCCGCGGAAAAGGAATGAAGATAGACTAAAATTTTTCTATTTCTCATATAAAAACATCGTTTTCAGCATTAACTCGTGAAATAATCTAAATTTTTCGTGATATATTTGCAATGCAATCTGTTAATGTAATCGTTCGATGGATATAGTGTGCGAATGTATCCGATATTTCTTAATTTTCCTTTTTTCCTTACAATTGCGTACCGCTTTTGAACTGTAACTTATTTTTGGTTTTGTACTTTTGAATAATGAATGTACGCTTCGAGAGGTGACCTCAGACTGTTGTCTCTGTCTGAAAACTGGTAGAGAATGCCAGCGCGTAATTATATGGACACGACTTCTGACGAACAACAATAATTCGCCAGAACTCTAGTGTGGGGGGTGAAATCGTCGAAAACGGCACAGCTGCGATCCGTAAAAAAAAACACACACACATTTAAACGCGTATTAAAAAATACCGGTTTAATAAAGGGATGTTTTTATTATTCTGTTTTCAATAGACGGTGTTTAATAAGTAGGGAATGCTTTGTTTGCGCACTCCGATAACATAACTCATCGTCGGCTAACATTAAAATATATACGTATGTGCTATATAGAGAGGAGCAGGCTCGGTCTTGTTTGGAGCAGGCTCGGTCTTGTTTGGAGCCGTGGTAATTTAAGAGCATTAGTTTTACGCGCTACCGTTTGACATTACACGTCACTGCATACAATTTCGCCGTGTTACAATTTATGGTCTGAGTCGGGCTATGGGGCTGACTGTAATTTGTTTCGAACTCTTAGCAAACTTGTAAAACGTTACCTGGTCAACGTTGCAAGCTGCCGGCGAACGAAAGATAGCAATTTTCGTGATAATAATAATTTTTCCGTGATGCTTGAAATGTTGGCGATTTTTCTTGCGCCAGAAACTGGCCGCTAGGGCGGCATCCGGTACTTGCGAAATGACGTTCTTCGCCATATTTCATTTGCAACGCATGTTATCACCGGGGAAATTACGGCCTTCTGCGGCGATCGATGGCCATATTGCAGTTTTTCCCGTTGTCGACCGTATTTATGCTCGCTCTCTGCTCATCGCCGAAACATCGCTCGCAGTTTATTTTTTCGCTTTTTCTTCGCGTTATTATGTCAATTTTCAAACTGCCTCCTGGCCATCTTCCGTTGTTATTTCCATACTCTGTTTCGATAGCGCAATGCGCAATGTAAATTACGAGACTAGAGCCCGTCGAAAGATTGATAGGAATTTTCGTTTTTTGTTTTTTTTCTTCTTTTCGATCATCACGTATCTTAAAAAACTAGAAAAATATAAATCTGTAAAGCGCACGGTATTTTGTGAGCGCTCTTCTGACTCTGGTCCGTGAGTATTTTTCTTTCTTTTTTTTTTTTTTGTCCCATATGAACAGTGGAAATGGTATCGATTAGAAATTTGATGATACCGTTTTTTTTTTTAAACGAGATTTTCAGTTTTTTTTCTGCCGCGGTCAAAGCGACATTTTTGCTCTTTTTTATTTTCAAGATTCCGCCATAGGAAATACCTGCGAACTAGTGTGTAAATTCTCATCCATAGGATCGAGTGTGTCTCTTAAATTAAGAAAGATCTAAATGTACTATTTCATACGTAAACACAATATTCTGAAGCATGTATGTGTTACGAAAGTATAATGCCGTATTAGCTAATGTATTTTAACGAGAAAAAAAACTCGAATTTATTAACGCCCTCGGATAAACTGTACGCGTTTAAGGGGTTGTAGTGGGCGAAATGACGACATTTTCTCGATTTTTTTTTGGACAGCATAATAAATATTTCTTTAAAAACTGTTAACAACATGTTCAATTTTTTTTTATAGAAAACTATTTGAAAATAGCGGAACTAGAGCTGTTTTCCAGGAGTGTCTTTTTTTGGGCATCACTCGCGGTGGACATGATATCTCGAGAACCTTTTACGAGGTTGGTTTGAAAAGTTCCGGGTCTCGCCGAGAAATAGCGCTGCTAGAGCGTTAATTCATCAAGCGCGTTGCGCAGTTCCATCCTTCACAGCGTCATTGAATCGGCTTGTTTGAAAACGTATTACCAGTTTTATGGAAGTTTCAAGTAGAGAAGTCGCGTGTTACATAAAAAATGGAAAAAAAAAACGAAATACGAGTTGTGATTAAATATCAATTTTTATTTAAAAGGTTTAAATGCAACACAAATACCATCTGAGCTCGACGTTAAAGGGTAGTCTTCTCTTTCAAAAAGCAAAACGCTGCGTTGCTGAATTTAAGACGGATCGAACGAGCACAGAGGATGGAGCCACGCAGTGGATGCCCGATAGAAGCAACGACTCCAGCAATCGTCGAAAAAATACACAGAATGGTGCTGGAGGATCGGCGCGTCAAAATTAATTAGTTGAAGGTGTGGGCATATCGTCTGAACGAGTGTACCATATTTTACAGGTAGTTTTGGGCATGAACAAGCTTTGCGCAAGATCGGTGCCGCGTTTCTCTCACACCTGAGCTAAAAGAGCGTCTAAAAGCCATCTCAACTCCAAAACCTTCGGTACTTTAATCGCAATAGAGCCGAATTTTTGTGTCGATTCATCACTGTTGATAAAACTTGGGTTCACCACTGTATGTACTCCAGAGTCCAAAGAACAGTCTAATCAATATGGATTGAGAAAGGTCAAGCAGCTCCGAAGAAAGCAAAGGCGATTTTGTCCTTCAACAAAGTCATGACGATGGTTTTCTGGGATGCACGCGGAATTATCTTCATCGACTACCTTGAAAAAGGTAAAACAATAAACGGAGCATATTACACGGCGATCAATGTTTAAGCGAAGAAATAAAAAAAAAAAAAAAAAAAAAAAAACGTTCACATTTGGTAAAGATAGTCCTTTTTTATCAAGACAATGCGCCTGTTCACACCTCTGTGGTCGCGATGGCAAACATAAACGAATTAAGGTTCAAATTACTTCCGCATCCCCACCCTATTTGCGAGATTTGGCATCGTGCGACTATCATCTATTCCCCAATTTGAAAAAATGGCTCGGAGGAAAAATATTTGCAAATGATAGTGAGGTGATCGTGTCGGTGTTGATGAATATTTTCGAGACCTTCCTGAAGAAATAACCTAGAAGGTCGCGGTATTAATAAACTTTCCGAGCGATGGAGCAAATGTGTGAGCCTAAATGGGAGACTATGTTGAGAAATAAAGCGCTGTTTTCATAAAAATATGTTGTTTTCATTCATATCTGAAATCCGAATTTCAAAAAAATTTTGTTAGTATATTGTGTATTGTCTAGTAGATAAACAAAAGATTGTCAAAATTTTAATTTAAAAAAAAAAAAATGGTGACGGTTTTTAAAGAAAAAGTTCATTTTTTCAGGGTGTTAAATTTTTGTTTTTTTTTTTTGTTTTTTTGCTCTAAAAAAGAATTAAAAAATTAAAAACCCTTCGGCTAGTGACTCTAGCTATTATTGTTATAAATAAGTAGTACACATTTGGTATTGATCGGATTGATAGCTTTTTTAGTAATCGTGTGAACCGTAAAGGTATTTTCAATAAAACACGATTCTGATATTAAAGTGTTTCAGGTTTATTTCAGATGAGAATAGACTTGCACGAAGGAATATTGCGCTGCTCGCAGTTGTTGCTGCTCATAACTGCTACTTTAAAGCTCACCTGTATCGGTTGGTGGCAATTTAATATCACTATTACACTCTTTACACTAACTGCGAAATTATCGTAAAAACCGAAATAAAATTTAGAACGATAAAATTATCTATCGGCGGCACGGTGACATCATGGCCAACCTTTAGTTTTTTTCGAAACTAAAACTACTCTGGCTGGTCTCTCTTTTCGGAATGTTGTTTTCTTCGTTTTTGTCTGTCCTTTTGCGAAATTCTGTAAATACTCATTGGACGTATTTATAGTATCAAAAAAAATTTGATGTTCCTACGAGCGAATTTAAAGAAACTGTCGCTTTGATGTTACACGTCTGAATGTACATATATATACAACCGCCATTGGCGCATCCAAGAGGTGTACTACGGGGCTGTAGTTCCCCCCGGGCAGGGTGAATAAACGGACACTGTTAATAATGGCAAAATTTTTGACAGTAAAAATTAATATTTGATAAATATATAAAGCGTTTTTAAATGATACATTTTACACAAAAATAAATATATAAATGAGAGAAGAGAGAGATATATAATCCAATCTTCTCCTTTACATTTTCCCATATGCTACTCTTTTAGCCCCTCCAGGGACAAATCCTTGGTGCGCCAATCATAACCGCTAGAAGTATGCTTGATGTTGAATATTCCAGAGTGTATACACAGCTGCTCCATAGTTTTCATAAATTTCGAAAGACGCAAAAAAGAGCGGCGCAAGTCGACGTACCGTTTACAATTTAATAAAATCGAATCACAGCAGCATCACTCAGCGCAGCTAGGCGCGCTACTTGAGATGACGCGCTATAAATAGCTGTAACTTCGGATCTAATGCTCCGATCATTATGAAATTTGGTGGCAGTATTCTTAAGATAACGCACTTAAAAACTACGCAATAATAAAAACAAAAAAAAAAACAACAAAAAAATCGATTTTTTCGACCGTTACAAACCCGTTATTAAGCAAGCAATTAACCTGTGGCAAACGGAGTCAGTTCAAATGTTCTTAAGGATCAGTAATGAAAATCAGAAAAACAGTTCGGATATTTATTAGAGTCGAAACGAAAATGTGAGCAATAACAGTGCGATTCGATTAGGAATGCAGTTTCCCGATTGAAAATTGTACGGTATGTATTTCTTACGATTCACGCAGGAATTTATATTAGGATAGGAAACGCTATAAAAACTGAAATTCTCAAAAGTTCAGTAAGATGTTTTCTCGAATTCCGGCTGAAAAGTCCATTCTGGAATTTCCGAGAAGAAGGCTTTAAAGTTTTGCCGCCGTGTTCGGTAGCTGGTCTATTTCAAGTTTGGTTTCAATAAAAAAAAAAAAAGACGATAAACAATCGTGTATCTGAGGGACCTTGATCAACAACTTCTAGTTACTCTGTAAAATATCAAAAGTTGAATGTAAAATTGTTGTTGCGTTCATTAAAAAATAATCGCAGCTATTACGGTTTTTGTTAATTTACGAAAGCTGTAAAAGTTTGTAATTGCGTGCTTTTTTTGCCGATTTCTTTAATGACAGTCGAAATAATTCATTGTGTACAATTTTGCTAAAATGGGAATTCGCTAGCTTAATATTGTCGCTAGGCGTAAAGAATGTATATCGAATGATTCAAATGAATTCCTTTAATTATTTATTTGTTTTTTAAATGTTGAGAATACTTTTTAAATGGTTCAGAAAAGGTTGCGATAGTGTCCAAGCTACCGAAGCTACTCAACAGTCAACTCTTTGTACTCCCTTTCGCCACTTTTCCTCTGAAGACCGTAAGTTACGAACAGTTAGCACTTCCTCTTTGGCGGCGCCACTAGTTCTCAACATCGGTAATCTATGCTAATGAAATAAAACTGTAGTGTCTGTGATTTGCGAAAAATTTTTTATGTATAATTTGTGTGTGAATGTTCTGTTCCAATGTATATCTAGCAGATACATAGAATGCGTATTAAAAAAAATAATTATACGGGCGAAGCCGTCGGTAACTTCTAATAATGTAATAATAAGTGAAGCGAGTTAACTCGGAGCATCTTCAAATTCAAGGTGAGATCATTGTATCAACCGATTTACTCACTTCTGTCTGTTGTCCGATTTTATCTGGCGGTCGTCTCACTGCAGCATGGTACTATTAAGCTTTGACGCGCGTGACTTTAGATGTCCTTTGTACTTTCTAATATTGTAATCTTTTGCCCTAGTAACAAGACTATGCGAGTATGTATTTTTAGACCGAGTTTTAGAAAGCCCGTTTCAAACAGCTCACAAGAACGACAAAAAAAAACGCAAATGAAGAAAATGAAAATTATATAGTCATGCAGAAATGTAACAATGCTAGGAGATCGTTTTCGTTTGCGATAAACGTGTTGCGGTAAATCTAAAGGAATTGCCGGAATACGAGGGGAAAATGCCTAAACGGAAAGGATGTAAAGGCCGAAATTGCTGCTGGGGAAATTATAGTAATAATAATGATAGTGATAATGATGATGATAATAATAATAGTAAGTGTGGATGTGAATTTAAACGGCCTAGGAAGGTTCGAAATAATGGTAAATCTTCCGTAGATATAGAGAGCGGGCAGTGATGGAGACGGCGAATTTCAACTTGGTAATTTTTAGAAAAGAAATTACTTCAAAGTTTAAAAAGGTGTTCTTGACGCTTCGAATACGACGAAGAACCGTTAAAACGTGTCCGGAACGTTAAGTGCGTCTTTAAATGTTGCCAGCTTTTTGCCGAATCGCACGTTTCACCTTTGAACCGAATAAATCACTAATAAGAAATTCGGTATACGACTCATATTAGCACTTTCGTCAACAAGTGTAGTTTTCGCTGTCGAATAACTAATTTTTTATGCACAAAATGATAATAAAACTAAAGCAATTTCTAGTGTTTTTAATAAAAACTCACAAATATAAAAAAGTCTTAAAATATATAATGTAAACAAAAAACTTACCGTGTACAAAATAGATGTTTTTCTAATTTTTGTTTTTCTTTGTTTAATCAGATAACAGCGTAGAAGCGTGACTGTATTTTTTTAGTGATATAAATGATGTAGATTATTTTACAAGACATAATAAATTCGTACATTATTAACACGTATAGATAAATGAATAGATAAATAAATAGATAAATAAATAGATAAATAAATTGATAAATAAATAGAAATGTACTACGGGTTAGTGTTATTTTTATATAATTTAATTATTCTAGAAAGTTGGATTTTTTTTTATCCTATTATTTTTTGTCTTACAGTGAATAAAATTGATGTCCCTTTAGAGTATGACTCCGTGCAATCTGTAGGTCTTGCATGTTCCTATTGTTTCGAATAAAATATTGTTTACAATTAAAAACGTCAATAAACGATTAAAAATAATTTCACATATGGAAACCGGCGAGTTACGCTAAAATAAAGAGCCATCGAGAGGCTATTTGTTCAAATTCGCGGATTTCACTTCGTTAAACTGTATTTTTTTTGTATAAGATTAAACTTCAGCCTACAATTAATGCGTTATTTTCTCATGATCGATGGAAACAAAAGGAATTTAATTTTCAAGCAGATGTTATTTTTGTTTCTTAATTTTTCGCTTCAAATTCAGAGGACTATTTTTTTTCTTTTTTTCCCCCCCCTGGTGATTCCGCCCAGAAGTCGGGGAAATATTGACAGTAGTGGCGCATAGAAAAAGGAGGAAATATAATGTTGCCTTTTTAAGGTTCCAAAGAATTTGTAAAGCATTGTTTCGCGATTTTGGACAAAAATCGTTATTTTGTCTTCGGTTAATTTAGCGCGTTCCCTCCAGAGTTGTACGGAATGTAAAAAAATTAGAGCAACGATTATAAATTTTTTAATCGTCTGTTGAATTTCGGTTCGACGTCAAACTCGGAGACATTCTTCTTTTCTATTTTTTTATTGTTTTGTTCGTAAATTTCGTAAAAACAGAGATTGTGTTCAAGCGATTTCTTTTTTATTTATTTATTTTTTCTTATGGATTTATTAACCCAACGCGAGATATTTTTAATTTATAGAATCGAGATTTGAACCGAATAAAAACAGGCAAGGTGATGAAGACGGTTCGGGATGTTTTCGAAAATTCGAATGGTCGCTGATCCGAACAACTATGAATTCGTTGTCGGCCACTAGAGTCCCCCTCTTGATTATTCGACAAAGTTGCAATTTCCATCTTATGATCGATTTAATTCGAAAAAAAAAAAGGGCATCATTCTTAATGATGTTTCCTTTGGATTTATTTCGAATTTATAGATTAAAAAAAAAAAGAAACACCGAAATTTCTGCCTTTTTCGTAGAAACATTCAGTTACGAATATCTGTTCGGAGAATTACAATTTTAAATACAACAAAACATTTTCCGTAAAACGTCGATTATTTAAAAAAAAAAAAAAAAAAAAAAAAACCCTAAAAAATGAAATCCCATTATTGTGTATTACTGGGGACAAAAAGACACACACACCTACGTGTGTAAATCAACTCGTGTACTATTTGTAACAACAGTTTTTTATTGGTCGTTTATTAACAACACCGCTCTTTTGATGAAATTAAAAGGTTAAATATTTTTCCTCATCTGCGCGCTTGGTGAAGCGAATGGCGGCACATTAATTTAAAACTGTTTCGGAAATTACGATGCTCGGCTTCATTCACGATTATTTGTTTTTTCGCGTTAGAAAACGTAGTATGTAGTAATGTCAGTAACCGTTTTACAAAGAAAACATTATGTTACTTTGTACGGTAATTTAACAAATAACGTAAAGAATAGAGTAAATATATATGTTACGTAGAGTAAACGGTGGAAAATTTGTTTGGATAATTAAACGCGATATTGATTTTTTTGTGGAGGAGAAACATTTTCTGTCGATGAAAATTTAGTGCTATGTACAAAAAACAAAAACGCACGTATCTACGTGTTGGAAACAATCGAAAAAATGCCCTCGTCGTAAAAAAAAAAAATAGAAAATAAACAATTGTTTGTTTGAGTAGCTCTGTTCGTGAAGGATACTCAGAGAATTCGAATTCGTTCGATTTTTCCGATTTTTTTTCGACTAATAAATAGAGTTGGTTAAGAATAGTTCGGGGTCTGGATCACCGGTGGAATACAATCTTGCCAATGTTCAAGCAGAGTTAAGGGGCTGTTAATTTATCGACTACTTCTGCGGACGTACTTTTAAACGTTATTGCTCTCGGCGCAGAAGGAAATTCGTAATCGACCGCTGCCGGTTGTGGAGCCCACCGGGGGGGGGGGGATGCCGTGTTAATTTACGGATATGCAGTGTCGAGGAAAAGACACGGCGTCCTGGAAAGTGAAATTATTTCGTTTCTTTCCTCGCGAGACGGTAAGAAGAATTAGAATTTTTTCGCTGTTCTATTTATCGCGAAGTTCGATTTTTTCCGAGAACGGCGCAACGGTTTTCGGTATTGTATTCGTTTACGGTTCTGTGACTTTCTTGCACGATGGCGAACGGACCGTGCAAGAACGTTACGCCGCTTTGACTGCTTACCGTTTCCGCTTTCAATCTCTCTCCATGTAACGTGATCGAGATTAATATACAGCTCGGCGGAACACGAAGACAACGATGACGATGATGCGGCGGCAGTCATTAATAACCACGCTGCAAACGACGATTATTATTAGCGTAATGTGTAACGGAAATGGAGAATCTGCGAAAGTGCAATGACAACGGCGCAAAGAAGCCGGAATCTTTTTACCGGAGTGTACGCACTGCGGATGACGGGAGAGACGGGCGTGGGAGTGTAAAGTTTTGAATCGGCTTTGATGGAGCAGCTTCGAGCCCCGTTGCAGGGATGACGAGACACGGCTACGCTGCTCCATCAAAACTGGGAACTGAAAGCGAGAGTTCAGGCCGAATCAAAACTGCCGCCTTTTTATTATAAGGTACGACGCGAGACGTGTGAATGTTAGACACGTCTTTCTTTTCCGGTTAATTTAAATTGAAATTTTCCCGCGAAAGTGTCGTTCGCTGTCGGCTGAAAAATTCGCCTTTATTTACACGTTTTATTTTCCTTTATTTACATCATCATTACTATTACCATTTCTGAGATTTACCTGTCCGGCGCGGGCTTGTTTACTCTTCCGTATTCGGCAGTCCAACCGAGTAAGTATATCTCTACATTATTTTGAATGAAATGACGAGTCCCAAAATATCCTTGTTGTTTTCGGCATTGTGAAGAGATTCTCGAAATAGTGCGGCGACTAAAGTTCGGCAACGAGATGATTTGTTTTTACTTTCCTGAGATTTTTTCGCCGAAACCGATATGCTTTCAGATTAGGTATATATATATATACTCTCTCTAGCCGGAGGCAGTAGTCGATTTTGAGATTCTACCTATACTGTTGTCTTCCACAGTTCTTATGGAAGAGTAAGAGGGTAGGTTTTGAATGGTTCGTGTCACTTAGAACAGTTTAGCAATTTCACGACGGTTTCCGCCACTCTGCGGGCTTTCTTTAATCACCATATTCCTTAAAACCGTATATAATCGAAAATAGTGTTACGCGATTTTCTACATCGATCATTAATATGCGGGGAGCTGATCGGCTGGGTTTGAAACATATAAAATATGCTATTGGAGAAATCGCGTTTAAATTTTCACAGCACCGTTTTCACTTGCCGTGTTAGTTGTAAACATGATTATTATTTCGCTGGGCGAATAGAAACCAGTATCGCGTTAGTGATGCGCGGACGTGGCCCGTATCCGAGTTGATGATGCAACTTCGATTGATACGTATCATCCGTATAGTACTAAAATGCCGACCTTGAACACTGAGCATCAAATTCTACGTAACTTCTATCTTTTTCGAATATTGGCAAATTTGACATAAAAAAACAAGATTTTTTCGAAAATTTAGCCTATCTTTTTTTTTTTTTTTTTTAACCAGTAAATTGTTTGCGCGGTAGTTTACATTTATTTTTGTATAGTCGATTTAATCGATTTAAAACAAAATAACGAAAGATTGAGTGTTCTTTGCATTTTAAAATGCAAATAGTTTTGTTCAACATATATAATAGGAGATTAGGTTGTTCCTTCGTGGAACATTTAAAAAAGAACAAGAAGAACAAAACAACATATCTTCCTCTTTAAGCAGTAGTAGCGATAAAAGAATATTTAATCGATTTAACGCAAAAAGGAACACTTAGCACACTGGTTGACATCAAATACAAGCGCCAATAGGTAATTTACTACAATATGGGCAATCTACGCAGTTTCCTCTGGGCTTTTTTAATAATACGCCGCGTCGACAATCAGTACAAACAAGTGTGCTAAGCGGTGGAGATTGATTATGGGTCCGACAGTATTCGGGATTTTGTTCCCGAACCTGCGCTTACCCGTCATTAGTTATCGAAAATGATTTTCTTTTATTACAGACTCTGTGAGAATATGTATCCCTATCTACTGTAGATCGGAAAAACGAGAAATTCTAATATGATATGACTTCGTTGTCGGCTTAATAAACGGTAAAACATCGAATGATAGTCGTAAAACTGGTGAAAGCCGATAATAATTAGGCTTTTCGCAGAGTAAAATAAAAACAAGTTCAGTCATGCATGATGTTTCATGCGCCGAAGGTTCTTACGTATGTTAAGTTAAAAATAACCGTATCATTTATGTTCACATAATACTCTAAATTCAGGAGAAAGAGATTTGATTTTTCGCAGAGCAAATGGAAGACTGGTGATTTTTTGCACTTTTTTGAACTTTTCGCTGGGCTTCGTTAAGGAAATGAAATACACGATTTCGTTCCTGATAAATAGACATCTCTTTCCATCGATGTAATATCGCATACCCGGGAAAAAAAATATTTTTTTTTCAAAAATTTCCAGCTTTCGGAGCCCCGAGGAGCTCGGCTGTAGTTTTCCTATAAAGCGGTTATTTATGCATATATTTCAGATACGTTTTGGTTTTCTCGACATATTTACCGAGGTTATTACTTATGTGAAAATCCCCTCCTTTTTTTTACCGGTTTTTTTGCCCAAAAGATAGGTATTTTTAAATAAGTTTTTATCGGTCAATTTTTTTTTACCATCTGAAAGAGCTTCTGCATTTTGTATTTTGAATTTCACTTTCAAATGGTTATTTGGCGACGAGTTAAAAAATTTTTAAAGGCGATTTCTAAAAAAAATACCGTTACCATTTTTAAAATTAAACTTATAAAACTAGCACGAGTGCAAATAATGATAATTTTTTTTTGAGAAAATCAAAATCGCCGTAACGATAAATATTCGAATTTGCACCCGTGTTTTCTCTCTTCTTTGTTTAAAAATGTATGTCGTAATAAATGCTGTTCCAAAACAACTGTAGAACTTCTTTTCACGATTGTAAACCGCGTAATTGGTGTTCATCTTAAAAGCAAAAAAAAAAAATAAATAAATAAAAGAAAAAGAGAGTCTTCAAGCAGCTTTTGTGAGCATATACGAGTATTCCTGGTTGTAAGTTATAGGGAGCTTTGGAGAAGTAGACACTACTTAAACCGTGCCGGACCAAGTATAAATAATGGCTCTATATAATACATGTATTTATATATGGATATATAACAATATTTTATAAATAAAATATGAATTATCGAATAATGTTTTCCTTTTGTTTGTTTTCCTTTTGTTTGTTTTTTTGTTTTTTTGGGAGACTCGTCAACTAATTATCTTAGCGCGATAATAATATCGTGTACATTTCAATAGTGGGATTGGAAATTTTATTTTTTTCGTACTTTGCAATGTGCACATTACGATGCGAAACATGTAAAATAAACACGTAAAACTAAATAATAAATAACGATAAATACGCGATAGAAAGAAACATGCTGCGGTTAGTCCGCGATGAAATAGTCGATTAAGGGCGAAGCGTCGTGCATCTTCTGCGATCGATTGCGGTAGGTAGAGGTTCCGGAGAAGGAATGAAAGATCTGATGAAGATTTTTTTTTTTACGGAATTAATTGATTTGTTGTCAAGTTAAAAATCGGCCGTTCATCGGGGTAGTCTGCTCTCATTAAGCAAGTACCTGCTGGGCGAAATCAGTGCGGTTATTTTCGTTAGTTTAATTACGTAAACGGCCGAAAAAAGGCAAATCTCGCTGCTAAATTGTCAGTCCGAAAATACGACCTACGCCTATATCGGAAATATCGACCATTTAGCGAACATCGATTCGCCGCCGAAAACACTAATTGTTTTTATTGTTATTTAATTATTCACAAACTGTTGTAGTATTTGAACGCAGTATTTATTATTACTGCTGTCTTTTCAGTGGTAGGCCGTTTCAAGAAATATCGCTGTGTAGAGAATTACAGAATTCTTAAAAAACCTAACAATTAATAAAATCGTGATAACGTTAAAAAATAATAATTAGATAAAATGGTAACACGGTTCCACAGTCCGTAATGGCATTCCTGATATACAAAGCAAGCGACATTACGCGATGGGGATAAAATAATACACAGGAACGTTACAATTTTAAAGTCTTTTTTTGTATTTATAATATAGTTCCTTCATCGGGCCTTGTATATGTTTATATTATTAATTCGTAAGAGTTTATAAAGTTTCCGCTTAGTGTAAAAGTACCACCTAATAAAAATATTTGATAATTATAATTTTGCTTAGTAATGTTCGGGCAAAGTAGCGTTGCCTAAACAATGGTCGGCTTTAATTTAACTTCACTTCTGTTTACGGTCGCCAGATGAACCAAAAATGGCTCGAAGTTGGATAATTTCGCAGATTCGGCGCTTTCGTGTGTTCTAGCTTTTATTGCATCGTAGTGCACGAGCTAGCTAGATAAACTTATCTTTCGGTGCCATTTATAAAGGCTTGTTTTGGCAGGTATCACAACCGCTAAAGTAGCAGTAATATCTTGGCTCTAAGTTACAGTTTTATAGAACGAGTGTAATTTATTATAATAACGAGCCTTTTTTTAAATCGCGAATTTTCCAGTACGAAAATAATTTTGACGATTAAAATACTTTACGATTACTCTAAAACGGGCATATTGCAAAGTTGCCCTAAGCGCATGATCTAGCAATTTTAACACAATACGTGTATATTAAATGCACACCATTTAAAAAATATACCAGTTAAAACCGATTTAAAATTTAACGATAATTTTGATCGCATCGCAAAAACAACATTATATATATATATATATATATATATATATATACATATACATGTACACATATACACATATATACATATATATATATATATATATATATATATATGTGTGTGTGTGTGGGTATATGTTAAATAAGTATCCAGAGTTTGTCAATAAAATTTTTTTATCATTGAAATTTATTTTCTTGCTTTTCCCATTTCAAGTAATACACCATACACTAATGATTAACCCGATCATCAAAACATTATCCAAATTCCGCGATGTGGTAGGTTGAGTTTTGTGCTTTAAAAAAAAAAAAAGTCAATTGGTTCGATATCAGTAGCAGCCGGGTCGGGCTCGTTGAATTTTTCGCCGAAAGTTCGGTCGCAATAATCGCCTTATGTGATGATGCGTTATCGTGATGCATAATAATTCATCTTCTACAGTTTGCGACAAGTGTTTTCAAAGTTCAAGTAGTACTTTGTTTACGGGTTTTTAGAAATAAATACATAGCTTTGTTCTAATTGGAAAAAAAAAACAATAATAAAAAAGGCAGCGTTGCTTTAATTTTCAGAGCGATTTTTGGCTTCGCTTTTTTGTTGTTGTTGTTTTTTTTTTGTTTTGACCCGCTCATTCAGAAGTCTGTTGACATGTTCGTATGTCAAACTCGTAAAATCGCATTTTAAATTTCGTAAAGAAATATTTTAAAAAAATTAAAAGATATTATTATGAGTTATACATGTTACTCTTTTGCGTAACTAATACTCGCAATTATAAAGTTATTCACGACCATGTCCATGCTATAAGGCTGCTTCCAGCGACTTTACTTTTTGCGCTAAAATACTTATTAGAGTCAACTGGACTTAATTTTCGAAAATGAGGTTGCTTCATCGTTACAGTCATTTGTTTTTTACTCCTTGACCAATCTATTTTAATCATACCATTCTTTTATTCTATAAACTGTCCCCATCCGGTTTTCCGGTTGCTGCTTTGATCTTTAGATGTAAATGTTTTTTCTTTTTTTTTTTTTTTGAGGTGGTTTTTAATTAATCCACTGGTATTTATGTAAAAATGCTCTCCTTCTCTTTAAGATCATATTTATTATCCATCGGAAAACGGTTTTCTCCACGTTCGGGTGAAGATTTGCAATATTTCTGTAACCTGCGTCCGTCGTGATTTAATAAAAACCTTCGTTCAACTAAAGGATGCAGCAACCATCGTTTTAAAAATATAAATAAAAACAACAATGGACACATTATGGTTCTCTCCTCTTCGCTCTACGCATATAGAACACACTTGGTTAGAAATTGGCTGTGTGTTGGTCGCGCAGTAATCTCCCATCAACATATACGTAGGAGAACATGTTCTCCACCTATTTCTCGTTTAGTTCTGTGCCTTTCAACCTCTCCGACGAGCCTTTTATAGAAATAAATTTATTACCGCAACACAACAAACTCGCATTAAATTGTACGTTCTTTTCTTTTCTTTATTATATCCTTACTCGAATTTATTTTATAGCCAATGTTAATCTTACACTCGGTGGCCGAATTCCTTTAGTTTAACTGAATTAATTTCCCTTACATTAAAAAAGGTCACGGTGCGTAGTGGAATAAATGTCATATTGTCTTTCACGGAATTATTTGCGTGCATAATGCACGGAAAGTTGAAAAAACAAATTGTACTTCAAAATATTAAATGAAATAGATATAAATATTGAATATGAATTACAAAAATAAATATAAATGTGAAAAATTTTATTTTTATTCCGGTGAATTAGTTTTGTTAAAATACACCCCTGCGCTGATGATTAGTTCGTTCGCGCGCCTCGCGGTAATTGCAAATTTTAAATTGAACTAAATACTCACTGGTATATAAGTGAACTGTTCATTTTTTCCGCAACACAATGCTTTGCCCCAGAGTATTTTCGAAGTTATTCTTTTTTTTTTTTTGTTGATCTTAGCATATTTTGCTTACTGCGCGAACTCGTAAAATCTTCTAACCGTATTCGTCGACTTCTTAAACAAACTGAAAATTCGATAAATTTTTTCTACACTTGAAATTAAAATGTTTTTCTGTTTTCACATTACAGTGGGGGGTATTATATGGCAATTCTTAATATTTAATTTCTGATAAAAAATATAAATTATAATTTAAAAAACCCGTAAATGGTAAGAGTTATGATTTTGAAGAACAGAATATAGATTATTAACGATAAAAGTAATTTTTGTTTTATGTACACTACCTGTGCAATTATTAAAACCGAAAATTGAATTACAATTTTCATCGTTAGTTGCGTTTTCAGTCTAGATGAAAATGAGAGAATCTAATGATAATAAATAAAAAGCTATTTAAATTAGATCGCGTTAAAATATGAAGTAAATAATAACAATTAGCAGAGATTACAGAGGTAATAAAACTGAAACTGGTTTTTAATCAATTTGATGAAGATTTTGCAATTTTGCGAAGCGGAACAAAGAAAAAGAAAGATTACTCATGAAATGATTGAAAAACATAGAAAAATACTTAATTCTCATATTAGAGGGCTAGACTGTAAACAGTGTAGAAACACAGTTCAACAGAACGTTTTAAAAGCTTATACAAGAAATAAGTCAAATATGAGATAAAAGAAGCAAGAAAAAAAAAATATATGTATAATTCACATAACGACAAAATGCAATGATATGAAGAAAAAAAAAAAAACAAAATTGCAAACGACAATAAAGCAGCCCAAATTTTTAAACCATGATTTATTCAGTATCGATAAGTTGAGATGTCATTGCAGCAATAATCGATTAAATAATGATTTGGACAAGGAAATGTGTATGTCGTATTATATCGACGGAGGAATTAATAAAAGCTATAATCACAAAACTTTAAAGTGCCAGCTTTTGGTGGATACCAATGAATGATTTAATGGTCCAATCTGGAAAAAAATAAAAAATAAATAAATAACCCGGTTAATAACGGAAATAAAAATTATACATTGATCATGTTCGTACCAATATAATAAAAGCCATTATGAAAAACTACTGGACATTTAGAAGTTATTTGGAAGAAAGCGATTTAATACATAATAATCAGTTTTGCGTTCAGGGAAGAAAAATTAACTACAGTATAACTTTAAAACATTAAATACCCGGGAATAACAGTTGACAAAGCACGGGCCCTATTCGTGTGTTACTGTATCAAAAATTGCACAAACTATTATTTTATTTCCTTTGTTTGGCCTACGTCACCAACGTACACTCGAAAGACGGATCATATATAGATTAAAACGATCTAAAATATAACAAAATTCTTAGACTCGCCGAGTATTAAACTTAAGCCACGATTCATCCATGCGGATTTTTAATCCTGTAAAACATGTACTTTAATAATAGGGTACATATTAGATCCAACACGAATATGTCGCGTGAGTTGGTGTAAACTTTTTAGTTTTCCCATGAATTTTTACTGTTTGTTTTAAATTAATAACTTTACAAATGAAAAATAAATGAAATAATTTTATAAATTAAATTAAGCTGGGGTTATCTTTTCTTTTCAGCAATGACGTTGTGAAATCGTAGCACATATTATATACCGGATACCGGATAAGAAATTAGAAGTATAGAAAACTGAGATTAATACGTCATCCAAATCCTGATTGTACACTACGTAAAGATATTTGCATAAAGGAAAAGCTAAAAACAGATAAAGTTATTTGTTCTTTGGAAAATTGGTCGTGGGAAGCGAGTTTTTTTGAATACTTAAAATATAGTACATAGCAACGTAAATAGTTCAAAAATTATACAACAGTTAGCTTTCGGAAAACGCCTGTTTAGCATACTACGCTCACTATATTAGATAATCTAACGCTATTGAAAATTTGCTTCAAAACAAAACTGCTTGTTGGTACATTCGGTGTTAGGAAAATAAAGGAATGGCTTCAGGAAGAAGAAAATATAAAAAAAATAATAAACATAAAATAAAAAGACAAAGCGCAACAAAAAGAGCTAGGAAAAAAAAACAAAAGAAAACTGAATATAGAAAATAGAAATAGATTAGTAATTATTGATAAGTAAAATAGATAGATTAAGTAAATATTACACGATTATATGTATATGTATAAGTTAATTTAAGATGGTAAAATGTCAAATAGGATAATTCGTCGACAAGCGTTTTAGCTTGACGAAAATTTCTGTATGTAAAAAATTATAAATACATATTTTTCAAAAAAAAAAAAAAAAAAAAATTGTTTTTTTTTCCATTAACGGTAATACGATATGTCAGCGTTTTTTTTTCTTCTTTTTTCTTTGCGATAAATGATGTATAGTTGGAAACCGTTCGATGAATTACAGAAGAAATATTATTGATTCAAAAAACGCTTGCCTTTATGTTGAGTTGTAAGTTTTACTTGGAGCGGGAATATCGGATTTAAAGGCACGATGATGATTTTCATTTAAAGTCATTTTAATCATTGTCACTATATAATTATAGAATTCGAAATTTTTACTTTACGTTCCAAAATTAAAATATACGTATCTATATTTTTTTGGTTTTTTCAATTCTTGCATTTTATCAAATAGTCTTCTAGTGAGTCTAAAAGGCTCTGTACAAACGACGTCTGGAAGTTCGGTGGAAGATATGACCTCTCTGTGACTTCGTTTTCGACCTAAATAAAGTTTATTTACTTTTTTTTTTTTCCTGTTATCTGCCAAATAAAAAGAGTAACTTTTCTTCATTCTCTAACTCTGACTCCAAATCGAGAAGAACTTGCTCTTCTTCATCTCGAAGCTGATTAAATAGCAAAAAGTAATGCACGTATTTAAGATGTTGTATAAGAAAAAACTTGAGCGAAAGCTGTGCGAAGGTTGCGTCTATTTGACCCGGAAATTATTAACACAGGAAAAAAGTAAAAAGGCCAATGGAAACAATAATAGTTTTTCATTAAATTTACATAGAAAAATGTTTCAATTAAAATAACTATACAAAATCACACAGGAACAATGTTGATAGGATATGCGCAGCATATAAATAAAAATTATTAGCATTCTGTCATTCGTACGAGCTAAGTTTCGATTGTGATATTTTTATTTTAAGATAAAGTGCCCGCTGTTGGCATTCTTACCCCTTATTATTATTATTTCAGAATAAGTTATTGTAAAAAAATTTTGATGAATTGTTAACATTTTTGAGTAAATTGGAAAACGTAGATATACGAAGCATTATGGATACGGATAGAGCAATCTGACATGAAACGATTACGACTTTTAGATACAATGGCTTTCGGAAAATTTTATAATTCCGGAGAAGCTTGTGTCAAACTAGACATCCTTTTGAAATAACTTCTTGTCAAAATTTTTATTATCATTCGGCACAGAACTTTTACTGTCTGACGATACAATCGTTTTTTAAAAATTTTCAAATTTCGAAGGGGCTATTAATACTCCGTGTTATAATGTGACGCAAAATTTTTAATTATCAGCGCAATTCGGCACTAAACGAGCGCGATTCGGCACTAAACGAGCGCGATTCGTTTAGTTAAATTTGATTTTGAAATTTCGCGATGTGGGACTAACTTAATGCTGTTTTGTTCACGTCAACGCGAGATAATAAACTTAAATCCTGTCATAAGGATATTCCTTTTAACCAGCGTCGGTGTATAATTCTCGAAATATTACTATTACTCGACTTTAATGACGATGATAATGATTTCGTCGTTTGCGTTCATTGACCGTTCGTAGTGCATTGTTCAGCAATGAAAAAGTAGTATCGCGAAAAACTATTTTATTTTGTATTCCAGTAATATTTAATAGTAATTTTTTTTTTTTTTTTGAGCTTTAAACTTAGTATTAACAACGCGTTTATTAAAATTTAAGTATAATGCTAAAAATTGTGAAATAAAATGTTTAAAAAAAAAGTACTGACTTAAGATTTATTATAAAAGTTTAATAAAAATGCACTAAAAGGTGAAAAATAATTACCCCCGATAAGAAGATAATCTGATATAGTAAAATATACTTTAAAGGAAGGATATCATGATAATTCTTAAACATTAATACCTTAGTTAAATTTTCACTAAATTCAAATTATAACTATAATTAAAAACTACATTAAATATTTATTAAATTGTTCCTAGATATTGCAATTTTATTTGGTAATAGGTATTAATATTATTTAAGAATTATCATAATTTCAGTGTAAAATATATATTATCTTCTTATTGAAGAATTATTTTTTACTTTATTAAGTTTTTGTATCGTGAAGTTACGTTTTTGTTTTTTTTTAAATATTTCAAAATTTTTAGCGCAATACTTGAATTTTTTGTTTCGCTAAAAATCGACCTTATTAAAAAGGTCAACGTTTTCTGGAAGCTATCTGTAAGACTCGTAGCAGTTTTTTATCAGGTCGTAAACCTATTAGCCTGCGGACAGATGAAATAAACCCGACTTTCCTGACTTTTTGGTCATTAACGGAATCGGAACCTCTTATTTTGCAATTGAAAACATGGATGATCTTTCGTCTGATCACTCACCGGTTCTATTAACAGCTTCCGGTACTGTAATTGGGAGAAAAAAAAAGACTCATCAGCAAACTTACTGACTGGGAAAGGTTTCGCGTAGAAGTCGATCATCGTATAAACTCTGAAGTTGCGCTTTAAAGCTCCGGAGAAGATGGACGTACGGGTTCAGCATCCTACTGAAGTAATTCGCGAGGCTGCTATCGCTGCTACTTCACCGTTTAAGATAAAAACTTTGCAGGAAATAACTTACCCTCTTTCGATTTGTTTTACGGTTGCTGAACGAAGAAAAGCACGACGCGAATGGCATAAGTCCAGAAACTTGCGTGATAAAAGTATATTCGATAATGTAAATAATCGTCTTAATAGGATCATCAAAGACATTAAAACAGGTTAGTGTTTTCGCGGATAAAGACTACTCACTTTGGAAGGCTACTCGCAGATTAAAGCGACCATTCACCCGTAGTCCACCTATCAGGCATGACTCTGATTAAGCTAAAATGTTTGCACGACACCTGTTCAATGTCTTTCAGCCACGTGATATGTCATCAGGTATAGTATCTGCAGTCTGCTATCAAAAGGATAATAATATCAAGCGTCTTTCTCCATCAGAGGTAGCTCAAGAAATTGGCAAACATTTATACTCTAAATAAGTTCCAGGAATTGACTGGTTATCACACCTCCAGTTTTAAAAGAACTGCCGCGTAAAACCATTGTGCTGCTTACGTATATATATTTGACGCCGGTGTAAAACTTGAGCATGTTCGTGCTGCCTTTAAAGTGGCCGAAGTTATCATGTTAAAAAAACCAGCGGACAAACCAGCAGAGGAAGCGGCATCTTATTGTCAAATATCGCTGCCAACATCAATGTCTAAACTTTATGAGAAACTCGTACTAGAGTGTTTAGAACCGTTAGTCAGTCTACCGGATCATCAATTTGGTTTCCGAGATCAACTTTCCACTATGGCCCAGGTTCATAGGGTAGTAGTTGAAATAATTGAGGAGACCTTCGAGGAAAAGAAATACTGTTCAGCTACTTTCCTCGAAAGCATTTGACAAAGTGTGGCATGTACTTCTCATAAATGAGTAACCTCTTGCCGAGTAACTTTTGTCGCCTGCTTACATCATACCTTTCGGGAAGACAGTTTTGTGTGAACTCGTTGCATCGCGTTTACCTTGGCATTCTGCCTATTGCCACAACACGGTTCGGCTAAATATCTTGGCATGCATCTCGATTCTCGACTTTCATGCAAGGTCCGTGTAAAGGTGAAGTGTAAGCAGATTAAGAATAAATTTTCTGAATTATATTGGCTTCTAGGACGTCCACACTAGATGTATACTGTAAGCGCTTTCTCTATCTGCAGATAATTAAACCCATTTGGACATATTGCACTGTGGAGATGAACGAGAAAGTTAAATTTCAACAAGGCACAGGCACAACAAAGTATCATTCTCCGAACTATTGTTGATGCATACCGTTACTCTCATAATGATGACATTCATCGGGACCTTGGAGTGAAAATGATCAATGAAGTGATTACCGACTTCTCAGTTGCCTACCGGAAGAGACTTCAACGTTGAAGCTGTTAAACTTTTGGACACTTGCAAAGATATACGTCGCTTAAAGCGTTTTAAGCAGCAAGACCTTGCACATTGTAGCTACTATTGTTTATTTATAAAGGCTTTGGTTATCAGACTCTAAATTATCTCACACATATTTTCTTTTTAGTTTTTACTATACATTTTATATTCAGTAATTATTTAACTATTTAGTTAAAAGTTTTTCCTGCTAACATAAAAAAAAAAAAAAAACGAAAAAATATAACCTTTTTCCTACTTGTAGAAGTCAGTAAAAAAAAAAAAAAAAAAGGTCCATGTTTCGAGTGTGAAGTATGAGTAAACATCAAAAAACAGGAAAATATTAAAAAAAAATTAAAAATCGACCTAGTTATTATATTTCTGTTATTCAACGTTCATTTATTGGATCACCGTAGAACATAGGAAAAGTGTTTCACAAGCGGGAATATTAAAATAACCTTTTTTTTCCCTCCATTATAATTATATCAGTGAAGGGGGAAAAAAATGAAACTCGGTCTGGCCAGTGTTTTTTGTGATTTTCGCAATTTGCAGACATTTTTCATATCGGTGCAATGTTTCAAATTTCATTACTCGAAAAGGAGGAGATTACTTCGGGTTCTTCGGACAAACCATCAGCAGCTGCGACAAGCAACTCCGGCAATATAGTTAACGTACTTTTTTTGCGTAGTGGGGGGGGGGGGGGTCGCGCGAGTACTAGTTGAGCCTGGAATTCTTACTGCAGGCGTAACCCAGTGAATAGGGCCGCGGACTTATTGTTGTCATCGAGGCGGAAAAAAGGCGACTTTTAATTAATTTTCCGAGAATGAAAATTTAATGATACGTCGCCGCGACATTTGCGGTTTATTAGGTCGTTTCTTCAGTTGGTCGCTCAGGTTGCGGCTAAGGTCCCTTGGGCGGCGGTAGCAGCTTTCGAAGGAATTTCGCGCGCCTTCACATCCGCCCGGGCCTAATAATGGGCGAAGAGCGGCGTGAGCGGGCCAAGGCGGGGTAGTAAGTTGTTTTTCGGTCTTTTCGCTGAAACTTTCAATATTTTCGTTTGTCGACGGAGCGTATGTCGTTCTCGTGGTAGCGGCATAAGTGTATTTCTCTACTGGAGCTTTTGAGCTTTTATCCGGGGGTCCGCATTTCTCGGTATAAATAGGTTAATACTGTCGGTATGCCTGAAAACACGTTCTTTCGCGAACCGTCGACCGCGCGCCCCGTAATAATTCGGAAACCTGAAATAGCGGTGTCGTCCCGTTGCCCGTTGCCCGCGAAAAAATATCCTCCGTATAGACCGGGCGTGTCGGCACTTTCGCCGCTCTTTCATTTTTATTTATTTCCTTCTAAATCCTTCAGATGCCTTCTTTAGGATATTTCTTTGGTGACAAATCGTATTTTCCACCTATTCAACTTGTGTTTATTTCTCCGTTCTTTATTTATTTTTCGGCACTGCGTTTTGAACTCTGTTCAATTTTTCAAACGATTATTTTCGCTCTGTTATTTTTTCCCGTTATTTCTCTTTCGGCTACTTTCGTTTTCATTGCTGCTGCGTTCCAGAGGTGGCTTCGGGAATTTCGTTAAACGATTTCTCGGTCGAATATAACGCCCAACGCGTCTTAGTGAATTTTTTTACCGACTCTCTGCGTCGGTTTATTCATTTGTACCAGTGAGACGAAACTTTCGATACAGTTGTATACATTACTGTTCGTGTTGCTACGACTGTGTCAGGCGCGATGACAGTCAGGTGCTTGTCGCGTGGTGTTCTGAGTCGAATTGGGCGAGAAAAGAGAGATGGATAAATGTAGACACGCTATTTATTGTAAAACATTTTAAAACGAAATTAACCATTTTTTTTTCTTTTCATCAACCGAATATTTTCCAAGCGCAGTTTGTAGTATAAGCGTGTGTGCCTTCCATTTAGACATGAGAATTTCGATGTTTATTCCTAATAATGTCCCTAACCGGTTGTTATTAATCATGAAAAGTTGGTAATCCGAAAAGAAAATTAAATTACCATCACCGCGTTCGCGTTATTATTACTGCGGGAAATGTGAGTTTCTCCGAATTGTGCTTAAATGATATTTTTAAGAGGCACGCGCGCCATTAATTGTACTTGAAAATAATGTTGTAAAAAGTTTGGTCGATCTAAAGTAATTTTTAATTCACATCGTTTAATATATCGCGGAAGACGGATTTAAAGGTTAATGAGGCGCATGCTTTAGAGTGTAAGGTTGTTAACAATTATTTACAGAGAGTCTCTAACACGACGTCGCTCAGACGGGATATGAAGATTACAGAAGAGAAAGATCAGAATTCCGCAAGATAACAATTTCGGATTATTATCTGGACGAGTAGGAAGATGAGAGGTCACTGAAATGCGTTTAAAATGTCAACCGAATGTTCGATAATTGTAATGATTTCAGAACCGTGAAAACGGATGATTTCATTGAGAGAGTGGTTCATTACGTGCGTCTGTAAAGTTTCGAGATTAACAACAAAATCGGAGATAATTTAAAAAAATTTTCAATCGACATTTTATCGGTGAATGTTCCAAGCGGACAAATTCTACATTGTGGTCGTGCGTGTTTAAAATGAATTAATCTGACGAATAATAATAATAATAATAATAATAATAATTATTATAAACGTAACTAAACATCTTAAGATTGATTATTTTTTAAGAAACGGTTCGGCAGTAATCTTGAGCAGTAGAGATAATTCACATTCAATTTTCTATTATCAATTAAATAATCCGAATAGAATGCGCTGTGTCTTTAAAGGTGTAAATTCTCACGCTTCCGGCTGTTTAGATAATATTGTTCTCTCTCTGCGGTATATTTAATTGTATGCATCTCATATAGTTAGCGCGGACGTACGTTACTGTAACTGTTTTGATTTTTAATCGGTTAAACCGGTGCAAAAAGGCCGAGTTGTAAAGACGTCCATTTTGTGTACTGCCGAAATGATTGTTAAATTTCGAATAACGTCGGCGCCGCTTCTTTGCTCTCTCCCTGCAATGACGAAAGCAACTTTCCCACGTCATCACTATAAGAGGTCGAAATAAAATAACTGCCGAGCACAAGGTTTTCTGGTTCGTTCCACCACTGCGAAGAGACGTTGTGTGTCTAGCTGTGTGAAATATTGAAACATCTCCAAGGCGCCTCTGAAATGCCTATACACACGGACACGTACGACGATTTTGGTTATTGACTTTTATTTTCAATAAAATCGTACACAAAATTGTTAATAATACGTAAAAATAATGAAAGAAATAACCGCAAAAGAATAATAAATGTAAAAAATGAGAAAAAACAGAAATAAATCCAGCGACCTAATTCTTTGTAAATCCTTTATTGACCATTATTATTTTTCTTTTAATTTAATTTAATTTAATTTAATTTAATTAACGGGATCGTCAAAAAAAGGGACTTTCAGAAACAATCAGACATGAAAAAGGGAAAGTTATATAATAAAATGATATCACGTATCGTTAATAGGAAGGTAACAATGACAGGGATAATTAATAAGTGTAGAAGGAAAATACATAACGGGAGCACACTAAGGAGCAGGAAGCCGTCAAGTCTAAGCAAATGGGAGTACACAGGCTCCACCGAGAAAGATGAGTGGGGAAGATGTATAATGGAAAATCTATTTTTTTTTCTTCCTCTGGGCTCTACTGTTTTTCTGTATTCTCCTAATTTACAGAATCGGGATTTTCGAAAACTAGGTGCCGTGTGAACGAAATAACACCAAGTATTACAAATATGTAGATCTTATAAATACGCGTGTATTTTCATTTGGAATAAAATCTGATTAGAACTCCTTAGAAAGGTTTCCGGTTAAAGCCTCAGCTGAAAAATTAAGAAAAACACGCAATCTCAACAGTTCACCTATACGTGTGTATTGTTCAATTGTTCAGGAAGAAAACTATAAGGGTATATATGTATATATACAATATATTCTTGGCCTATGCTGTAATTTGAATATTTGAATATTGTATGAAACTGAAATGAATTCAAAGAGCTCGCGTCTTCGTAGCAGTTGTTTCGAATCTGTGCCTTCCTGTCACCGTTTAGACGCCTGGTTTTTCTTTTTATTCCTGTGCTCGGAAATCATTCAAGAACACATGTTTCTCGTGTTCGGCTTAGTGCATTCTTTTCACTTTGTGTGTAACTTTCTTCTTCTTATCTTCTTATTAAACTTCCATCGACTTCCTCCTCGAGCACTTTGTCGTTCGTCTCGGAAAATCCTCGCAACCACCTTTCTAACCGCACACATTTCCCGTGCAAGCTTTTAAAACCTTTTGTAATCCGTTACGAGTTGGCTCCATCAGCAGCAGCCGGCTAAATAAGTAAATAGGTTTTTTCCGCCTATTTCTGCATCGAGCAAACGGCTTTCTAATTATTTCTATTAATATATGTACGTATATTATATGTGAAGCACGGTTTTTTAACCGGCTTGCCGGCGATCACAGCTGCAATTTATGAAATCCAAAAAATTTATAAATTTTTTTATCGTTGCGAGTCTCGAGCTTACTCGCTTCCTCAGAGATAATAAATGACAGTGACGACGGGACGGGTATAATGAAATAACCGCCGCGGTCTTCTTATTCCTAGTTAGTATAGGGGAATTTCATCATTTATCGCGCGGTCTTACTAAACTAACGGCGTGTGCGGTGTATAGGAAAATTAAGCTTCGCAGTTGGGCCTTACCTGTTCTTTTTCTTCTTTCTCTCGGCGTTCTAGCGAGAGAGCAGATAGTACACGAAACAGTTTAATTCTCGGAATTGTTCGTTCGCTTTCGGGCGCGCTAATTATTCTGATACGGAGAAAGGTCTCGCCAAAGGCTGAGTAACTTCCGGTTAAATGAGCTCCGATAATCGGCTTTAGTGTGATGTCGTCGTCGTTGGTCGTAGGCCAGCTTGCGGGGGGAAGGGGGAGGGGGGCTACTGCGAGCTAGGCGGCGAGATGAAAAAATATTTCGCTACCCGGTCCGAAAGGGGGTCGCAGCGCCGGTGTTGACTGTTGCGAAGCGACGATAACGTTTTAAGGGAATTAACTTTACCGGGAGAAGCGTAATTGCATCTGACAACTCTCATTATTACAGTTAGCACCGATGCCGTGTCTGCAGATTTCTTGTCGACCAGGCGCTCCCGCGACAGCCGCTCTCCGTCATCACGTTCCCGACGACAGCGTGTCGTGCCGCTCGGTCGCTACTGCCGAACAGTCGCTTCGCTTTATTATTAGTAGCGGCCCGCTCGGCGTAAAGTCTCTTCGACTGCGATTTATATTCGACGGCTTTAACGACCAGACGCACTGCCGCGCCTACTTCCATCTTCTTATAAATATTAATCGTGTTTGGTCCGAGTCGACTAGATATTATTCTTGCGCCCAGCCACCACGACGGCCACACGGTGCCCGCACCGGGCAGATGCGAGATTTCAAAATTTTTCGCCGCTCTCCCCGCGATGATAATATTAAAACAAAACGGTCCGTCGTCCGTCTGTCGTCAGTGCCCGACTCTACTGTGTGCTGTTCACAATCCGTTCTTTTCGGGAACAACGCGTTGTTCCGGCGTGTTGTTCATATCCTTCGCGCCTCCACTGCCCCTCCCGCGGTAACCCCGACCCGAAGCGGCGTCGTGTAGTCGGCCGGAAGAAAATTCTGGAGCGACGGCGCGAACGGAGCGGATTGACCGGGGGAAGAAGAGAGCTGTTGGTCAAGGTGCGAGAAACGGGTTCGGTGCACGATAAGAATGCGTAAAATTCGAAGGTGTAACTACCGTCTCGGCGCTAAGGGCAAATAAACTGTTGTGCGCCTCCGTTTAACGCGATGAAAATTATCCTTAGAACTCCTCACGCTCTGACTGCTTCTTTCCAAGACGAAGACCATACTCTTCGGAGGCAGGTGTACCGTCGAAGTTGAGTGGGGTCGACTGCTACCGCTACCGCTGCTGCTGCTGCTGCTGTGGCGGCGGCGAGTTTATTACGAAAATTGTGGCTGTATTTCATCTTTCACCGTTGTCGGTTGTCGGCGCGGGGGGTACACTGTCACTCTGCGACGCGCCGGTATAGGCCGAAATTTGAATTTCCTCTCGGGGCGCAAATTGCAGATTGAAAAATCTGTGCGCGTGTTCATCAAAGAATCCGAAATGTTTTTTCCAGCGAACCGGAATTCGTGATGCGAATTTAAAAAATTTATCGCAAACTTACATAATGCACCGTTTACGAATTCGGGGCCACCTCGTTCGCTAAATTATATTCCCGTATCCGCGAACACTTTCTGCACATATATTTCCGTTATTACCGTAGAATTCTCCGAACGCATTCTCTCCCTACTACACCTATACACACCTATACGTATTATATTTTTCATTTATTGCTGCAAAGTTTTTCTCTGCGCCTTTTACGCTTTTTCGCTGTTCACGAAATTCCAGACCATCGGCTTTTCTTTACACAGTTAAGTGATTATTATTATGATTATTATTATTACTGCTGTTATTCTTGTTTCGCCTGGTTTTCTTTGCCGCTTCCGCATAATCGAAACTATATTAAAATCGGGTATTAAAACGATTTAGGCACTAAAATCGGAATGAATATTCGTCATTCGTCTCGCAGTTACACGGCGCAGAGCATATTGAGTAATGTTTCCCAGTCTTCCTTAATACACCTTTCGCAATTGAACCGGTTTTTTACGGATTAGCCTTTTTTCTTATTTACTAGTGAGCATTCTGGAGTATCAATTCGTGTAAATATACATGTATATAATAGTGGTTCTTACAATTTCCTAGATTGAAGCGTAAAAATTAAAGTTTTTAACACTTTCCTAAAGTTTATGATTGTTTACCAATTTTGCGCGCGAAATGGATCCTCTGTTTTTGCTGGCAACAAATACGAGGGTGTGTGGTCATTTCGACTTATCGGACTTGCACAATAACGGAGGACTACACCTTCGCGCAATTAATATCGAGGACCGACTGTAATCTTGTAATTCCGATCGAGCGCTTCTCTCATTGAAAAAACCTTCTCTCCGTGTAAATCGTACGGTTTTCGGAAGATTTTTATTCCATTGTACACAACAACTCTTTACGTGTTTTTTCCTTTGATCCGATAAAAGATCAAAAATAATTCCCTGGCAATTTGTTGCATTCGGTTTTAAGCAATATATTTTTTTATATTTCGCTGGCTCTCTCGATGGCCGATCGAAGCTTGATCGAATGATTTTCAAAATGCTGTTAAACACTACCGTACTCGTCCCGTTTATTACATTACGCATGTTTTCCGTATTAATTAAAGCCAATCAAGATCCTATAAGTCGTGCTGACCATTCTCGGTAGTAAACATATACGTGATTAATACGCGTCTGGAACAGGGTATTTAACTTCTGGAAAGCCAATAGTCTGACGATCGCAGTATTACGCTGCGGCTGAGTGATATTTTTGATGCAATAATTAGCGTTCCATCGATCATCGTTTGAAAATACACAGTGCTGGAAATGATCAACAGCGATCAGCGGGAATTACCGAGAAATAAAGCAGCGCGCGTTCATGCGATTAACCACCGGTCGTTATACATGGCTTTTTGTTATGCGGGGAAAAATTGCCATGGATTCATTCGAGAGTCGCTGCTGGTCGTTTCGATTTATCTCGCTTTTTCGCACAGTCTCATCGATGCTGTCTCAATGAAGACCAGCTTGTTAGGAAATTTCTGAGGCATTCGGTATGCCTTCCAATTCTGTTAGTTAATATTACGAGCTTTTTTCGGTGCGCTATTGTTTTCGGTGTGTCCCGTTCCGCTGACCGATAGAACGGTGTAAACCTTCACGAGTTCAGCCGACAATATTGAAACTTTTAAAGCATCATCCGTAAATTTACCCCTTGTGCTGTAACTTTGAATTTTATATACTTAGTTGTAAAAGTTTTAGAAGCTCCGCGTCTTTGTTCTGAATTTTCTGAAAATTTTCCTCAATAAAAACGAACTGCGCACATTTTATCATCCATCAACGGGGACCGGCGGCTCTTGCTCGATCCCGAATAAGAAATAATAATTTTTCCACATCTTTGTTTACCTTACGACTTATTAGTTTCGGAATTTTCCCCCTACTATCGGAAAATTTTTTTTCCCGACTTTTGCATTTTCGTTCAAATTTTTTCATCTATTACGAAAATTCATATATGAATTACGATGCGCGTTCTCTTTCATCCGATAACTCGGCCGATAGGAAAATAAAATTTTTCCTAATTCGAAATTTTCGATGCCCCTCGAATTCTGGAATCACTAATTTTCCGGAATTATATTATCACCCCTCCGCCATTTTTTCGGATCCTTAACACTGTTTTCCAATAGGAGCGTCCCGCGACAACGTCAGAAATTATAGTTTCGGGAAGGCGATTTTCACTTTAAAATTTCCTTCGTTCCTTTTTAATTTGAAGCAAACTAATCTAACATAACTAATAGTCGTTAATGGTTTCTTTTTTTTTTTCCTTAATGTTACCAGTAGCAAAAAAAATTTACGAAATTTCGCGGGGCGAGATATATCCCGAAATTTCCTTTGGGTCCGTCATTAAATAGAAAACTATAGCGGAGATATGTTTTTGTTTTTATTTATTTATCTTTTATTAAAAGAATTAGATTTTCCGATTTTTTTTAAAGGAAATATTTCATTACGTAAAAATGTACAGTCCAGGCAAAGAGTAGATTTACCGTTTGCGAACATATCTGTTTTTTTCGAGGTTTTGACTAAAACTTGCAATAGACTTTGGAACAGATTTCGTCCGTCTACCATTTTATAATCAAAACTATAACCCCAGCTGAGCGCCATTTCCGCATGTTATCGATAGTCTTGAGAAAGTTCCCTTTTCATCCTTTACGCAAAATGGTCTCATATTATTTTTTCTCGCTGATTTTCTATTTCTACGTAAGAGGAGGGGTGGTGACATTCTGGTAAATTCACAATCATTATTATAGGTTTTCATTAAATATACGGCATTCGCGATGCTAGTCGTGGTCGTCCTACTACTATTAGATTTTTCGAGAAAATTCGGTAAAATTTTTTTTTTTAGTAATTCAAGAAAATACGAGAAGAAAAATAGTTCTTTTGTAAAACTTATTAGTCATATACGATTTTGAAGAGAATCTATGTATCCTGATGGAGAGTGTACCTTGAAAGAAATGTGTAAAATATAGATACAATTGAAAATTGTGTTCATAAGGTTTTTGTGTTTTCATTATTGAAAACCTCTTTGTGTTATTAATTTTTTTTTTGTTTAATGTGTATTATTAAAAATCTCAAAAAAAAAAAGCTATTTTCGAAATGGATTTTTTTGGGGAAAAAAAAAGAAATTAGTAGTATTATCAAATTTAAAAGTGCTAATCGTTTACGTTTAATGAAGTATACTGGAAGAAGATGAGCCGGCGTTCGTTTAACTGCCCTGTGTAATTTACGGTGTGTTAACACACAGATACGAATTAAGTGTTAACGGATTGATTCTACTTAAAGGTTAATTTTATTATAGTGTAGACATTATCGATAGTTTTTTTGTTTTTTTTGTTTTTCGTTGTTTAATCGGTTTAGCTCAAAGAAAATTTTGCTTTTCGAATTAAATTTTAATTACGACAATGAGACAAAAGTAAAAATGGCTACGAATAGAAATGGTTAATTATGAATATTAGGGTACACGGTGTGTGGTAACGTCTTTGCGAGTTTTAAAAAATTAAATACGACGTAAGCTAGCGTAAATGGAGAGACACAGTTGTAAATATTTACGCGCGGTCGTAGCAGCGTGTACGTTTACGTTGAAGAGAAATAACGTAAATGAAGAAAAAGATGGTGCTTACAGACGCTTCCAAAAAAAAAAAAATAATAATAATAATAATAATAATAATAATAATAATAATAAAAAGACCGAACAAAAACATTTCTGTTTGCGAGAATAATTAAATCGGGTTTAATGTTATTTCACATTCGCGAAACACACTGGAGAACCACTAGAATACGAAGGTGCGGTAAAATGTCCGAATTCGTATCAAAATTATATTTTTCGGTTTTTTGTTGAAGGCTTTGTTAACTTTTTTCGGAGACGTCATTGTGGCCATCGCAGAAATCGATTTTAAAAAAGTTACTTCATGTAGGGTAATGTTCGGCGTTAATCTTTTATACGGATCAAATGGATTTCATCAGCGTGTATAATTAATTTTCAATTATTATTATTGTCGTCAGTTTTATTACACAGATAAACAGACAAGTTTTAAGTTGTAAGAAAATTTCCTACGAATATTTTCCTTTATCGATCATCGGTCGCTAAAATGTCACACAATTAGTGTAAATATATACGACGGCAGCGTAAATTACAACACAACATTTAGTACGTATAAATAAAATTGAATTTTACGTATCGCTATTGTCAGCGGTGATCTCCGCCGAGTTGGGGAGTTGCTTGCTTTCCGAACTGGACGGCGGACGAGAGGTTTGCGTACCTATTTAAATTGCTCTTTATAGCGGTGGAGAAAGTCATTGAACTTTCGGATAACTCTTTACGGCACGCTATGGTGTTCTATATAGCTTTGGTGCTTGATGGCTCTAACTGCTTTTCAGGCATTCCGTGTTTCTTCTTCTTCCTTAATTATTTGTAGGCTGATTCCTTTGTCTCCGTCAGTGCTGTGGGCTCTGTAATTGCAGATGTGGCCATGGCATGAGACAGCTAACATTCCTTTTCCTCTTACTTTCGGCAGTGTCATTCCTTCTCTTTTTAGGATGCATTTGCATTTATCGAGACGTTGATTGTCACTGTTTCTTCATCTTTGTGGTATAGTGTTCTTTGTCAGATTCCCATTCCTTGTGATTCCTACTTGCTACTCTATTTACACGTGTTGACAGGTAATCATCGTCTATTATTGGCAAGCCCAGGAAAAAAACAAAACAAGGGGGAAAAAAATTGCCGACACGAAATTAACCGGACTTTGCGATAAACGTGAACACAGTTAAACAACTAAAAGGGTGTGTAACCAACCTCGTTTTTCTATACAATCGGCGACTCCTTCCTGACAGGAGGTCAGCTTCAAACGGTGAGAGAAGAAACAACCCCGCGAAGAAAGGAAACGTTTCTACACACCTTCTAAAGACTATCCTTCGGCCGTGTTTATTCTTCGATAATTTTTTTTCTGTTCACCCTCCACCACCGATTTTAAACATTTTCGAAATATTGTGCATACTTCTCTCAGCAGTCTTCGACAGCATCATACGTACGCACATATTTTCTCGTCACGCGCAAAATTCTTAATTTGTTTTTTAGAATCGACCAATTATTTAGTTACTAAAAATATTATAAAAAACGTGTATTACAGAAATTATATTTTAAAAATATTAAAAACAGCCCGGCATTAATAAATAAAGTTAAAAGTTATAAAACGATATCATCATATTTGTCATCTTATAAACTAATACAATATATATCGATATGTTAGGATTGATTCTTAATTATAATTGTGGGTTATTATTAATTATAAGATTATTATTAATTAAAATATCTTTAAATTTATTAATGTAGTATGTTTCGGCGCTATTTTAAGTAGGTTATAATTATTAATATATTTTATTATTTCTAGGAAACAACATCAGAATATCGAAGAAGGGAGGAATGCAAAAGAAACCATGAATATGCAGGACGAGTAGACTGAACTGACAGATGAAATGAATAATTATTAGAAAAGGGAGGAAACGTAAATATCCGATACCACGATCTGAAATGAAAGCTTTTACAAATTGATAGGAGGTTATCGGATGGAATTTAAAAAAAAAAAAAAGGCGAGAGGAGCAGCAGCAGCCCGAGTACCAAAGAATACCAGCCGCTTCATTACCAAATATGCTCGAGTGGCTAGGTACCCACAGTAAATCAATATTGATTCGAACGGAGGTAGGAAAGATTGTGAATGAGTGAACGTATACGAAGGATAACAAAGTGTCATACGAATAATCAGGAAGGGGAGAATATATGGCCTGAAGGGCGCTCAAACAGTCACGAGATAATTAAAAATTTAGAGGAAAAATGATTCGAGAAAATGAAAATAATATAACGTAGGATAGTTAATTAATAATTCGTTTATGAATATGGAACAGAGAAATAGGGAAGGCGAAAAGATTCTGAGAGGTTAAAATCAGGAAGGATGTGAAGGAAGCACCAACACCACTAGGCCCCCTCGAACCATCCGTGTCTTCTTAATATGCATGTTTAATGTTACTTTTATTAATGTTAACGAACCGGTCCAACGTAATCTAATTGTGAACGAATCAAAGCGTACAATGGCAAATTAGAGACGAGGCCCCATTCGGTACCGAAAATCACTCTAAGGAATACCCTTCTCACACATTTTCGTATCAAATATTTCGTTTCATTTGTTCGGTTTAATTTGAAGTCGAATATAACAACTTCAAGAAGGTGTACACTTATAAGTTGACTGAAATGGAATCGATCTATTGTTAAACGGAAAGTTATTATTATCCGCAGGATATTTTTTAGTCGAATATCTAATGATTTCTTTTCCACGGACATTAATAATTTCTCATTGGATGTTCAGTCTTTTTATGTTGAATACAGAGGGCTAAACGTTTCGAGTAACAGTGTCATTATATTCGAGAATAGATTTTCAATGGAACCTAAATCATAATGTGGCTAGAATTTTTGGGTTAAAATTATGAAGTGTTTCGTTTTATCAGCGTAATAAGAACGGGGTTCTAGTTGCTTTTTGCTTTACATTTGCGGTTTGTTTTTAGATTTATGTGTGGAATAATCGGAAAAGCAATAGAAAAGAATTTCTCTCATTATTAATATGTAAATTTAACCGTGTAATTTTTAAAATAAAAAGACACACGATCTAAACATGAACAATGTAGAGTAACAACCTCTATGTGCGAGTAAAAGTGTGGGTTCTTTGCGATGAAATATATAAGGAGAAAAGTTTCGTATTCTGTACTGCCGGTTTCACGCATCCAGTTTATATTTAAATTTTACCCGTTATCGTCTTTTAAATTCCCAATTACAGTCATTAATTCGTTTAAGAATTCATCTTGTCGTGGGCTACAACAGCGCACTTTTCAGTACAATACGTGTAACAACTATAATAATACGTTACCGGGCGGTGAAATTAATGTCAAATATGTGTATCTTTTACCTATATAATATGCTCAGGTTTTTTATTTTCTCTACAGACTGCAGAACGGTATAACTCGGGATTTCGTGACGGTATATTTCGTTCTTAGAATGTTTCAGACAAGATTAAAATATACTATAACGAAAAGTTCAAAGAATTACGTCGTTAAAATGTGCCCTTAGACTCTACCGCACACCTGTAAAGTGTGTAAACAACTCAACTTTCGGTTAATATCACTTACAGTAAAGGTTTACTGATCTATTCGAAAATTTACTATTGTATACGATGTAATCTTATGCGTTAAACTTTACTGGTACAATTAAATATTGCGACGTGGCAGTCTGTACAATAAACTGAAAAGGTTGAATCAGTAATTTTCAGCGATTCTCTTTTTATCCGATGCGCATAATCCGGGTTTTAAAAATAATAATAATAATAATAGGTTTAACGTATAAAATACCTTTTGTAAAATATCGGATATAAGTATATCGATGAAAGTAAAATTACGTATTAAGATAATTTATTAGAATAGTAACTTTTAGGATCGGGTTTACTAAAATTATACTGCTATTAATTATTTTTAAAATATTTAAGTGGAATTTTGAATATGAAATATATGATATGTGATGTGAATAGTATTATCAGTATGAGATTTGTAAAGTCAAAATATACACCGTATGTTAACGTTATTTGTTTTTTTTTTTCTTTCGTAAAAGTACGCAATGCAGCTATAAAAGTAGTTCAAATTAATATAAACTGAATATACGAGACACGGGTAAAATAAAGATAAATTAAGTATGAGAATAATATGACATTTTAACGTATATACTGGATATAAAACTATTGGCATAATTAGGATAAAGTAGGTAATATGTTAACATCGGAATTACATTATTAAAAGCTTATTTGTACGCTACAATACGTATTTATTACATATAAGAGTTTTGATAATAGTGCAAACCCAATGGCGATAAAAATAACAGCGTAAAAGACTGGCTATTAAAACTATTAATGCAACGTGTTTTTAAGTAACACAGAATATGTTGTACGGTAATTGAGGAAGTTTCATATATTATTAGCATAATATTAAAATGAAGTAAAGTGTGTTGTATGTTTGAAAACTAACGTGTACAATACGAAATAGGAAAAAGTGCTCAAACTGTCATAATACTTGTTTTAAAGTTAGACACGTTAAACATAATATACAACAAATTATAAAAGTTTGGTGCGTTAAATGCAACAAGACTGAAGATAAAAGTAAAATTATGATTAACGATCGTCAGTCAGCAGAGTTAAACGTATGTCTAAAGATAAGGGTAAAATTTAGATTAAGATTAATATTTTCCTTTGAAGCAATAACGAGCGGATAGTTTGTGTAAATAAAAGATTTGTCAAAACCAAATTAAACGGTGAAAACAAGAAATTATTAAAATTCTTCATACAATGTATAATTTGCTATGTATAAAGAGGTCCTACCTCTAAAAATTGTTAATTTGAACCTTTTTTTCTTTCGTTAAATTTATGCCCCGGCGATTAAATTTTAACAACTGACGCATTTTCAGGCTTACGAACAAACACTTCGTCACATCGAGTGCAAATAAATTTGTAATCCTTATTACGTAATGATTTAGCGGCTTGGAATGCGTTCGAATTTTTAGCGGTTAATTGTATATTTATGAATATGCTCTGCCGTGGGGGCGATTAACTTCTGAGTAGATTTATCGGTGCGCCCATTCTCTTCAATGAGACTAGTTTTGATTATTACAGAATTGAACTGCATATTAGGATACTGTTATGTCGGCGATTTTTGCAAACAGGGTGATTGGTTGTTATTAGCGATAGCATCATCTAGTGTTTTACGGTTGTTCCGTAGAGCTATAACGAAACTGGTATGTTATTAATTATAATCCTCGGCGGTCGCGAGCTGTTAACATTTTGGTCTGGTACTACTATATATTTCCATCCGTAAAAAAAACATTACATCTAACACAGTTCGTCCATGGCGAACGAGTGTTGTGAACTTTAATGGATTCCCCGGTTTCATATTTTTTATGGATTGTATTGTAATATTAGGTCAGTTTGATTTTGGTTCTCAGCGGAATAAGATGCTTCTGTTTTACAATCAGCATTTTGCTGTTACCTTTCTTTTTCAGGTGGAAAATCTAAAAAAATTCCGCTGCGCTCTAGTTTTATCCGATTTTCTCCGTCGCATTCCAAACGAAATTGCAACCGTCAAAATGAAGCGTGCCCTAGCGATTTCCGCATGCAGCGAAATCACCGTTGAATGACAAGTCGCCGGAACAGTTCTTGTAACGCAAAACCCTAATGATATATATATATATATATATATATATATATATAGGAATACAATTTACCAATCAGTTAACAGCGATATAGTCAGTAGATAATCATTCATTCGGCGCTGTAACGACGGTTCGAAATGATTTTACCAAAGTTACAAATAAACATAAAACGGCTCTTGGAGGTTAATGAAAGTGTGATGTTTATTATTAATTAGTAATTAACGGTATCAGAAGTTTCATGTGCACTTTAACTGTAATTAAAGGCGTACATAACAACAAAAAATAAATTGATAATATGATTATACCTAACCTTTTTGAATGCTGTGTACTTATGTTAGGAAAAACGAAATGTAAAAAACAACGCAGTAGGGGAGGAAATATGATTATTAAATTAAATGAAAGTTGTAATTAAATATATTTCATTAACATATAAGTAATAGGGGCGCACGTAGGTAAACACCGATTTTTGTAACTTATACAACTTATAAATTGTTATAAAAATACTTTTATTAAGCTGCGACCCATATAATATCACTGTTTATTGATTTATATTTATTCGAAGATACATTATTAATTTTTTCCCACTATTTCCGTTTAAAATACCGTTGTCAGTATTTTTGCTCCGTATAAATATTAATTTAAAATTTCTCCTTTTATTATTAATTTTTTCTTCCGTTTACATATGTTTTCATTTCAGAAAAATTTTGATTTTCTTTAAATAGTATTCTTAACCGTGTAAATGATCGCCTATTGCTAGATAATTTCTTTATAAATGATGTAAATTAAAAAAGTCAAGAAAATTTAATTAATAGAATTTGTCAAGAAGATATCTCGATTATTGCATCAATACTACTCGTTTTCTCGATTTAGGTAACGGAAATAATGTACTAGAGCTAATTAGATCATCATTAGGTATTTACGGTCTTGCGTCAAACACCATTTTTTCAATTTTCTATTATTTTGTTGTTTTTTGTAAATCTTGCAATTTCTGTAAGAAATGTAGCGGAGTAATGAGTGTTTATTAATATTTCTGCGACTTTTATTTAAATCGAATTTGTCGGACAGAGCTTTTGTTGTCAGCATCATCAATTTCTCGGAAAAACATAAGATATTATCGCCCGCGAAGGTAGTCCGCCATTAGTAGGATTCCGTACACTGCAGCTATTAATAATTGATGGCAGCCACGTCCACTGATGATATTTTGCTAAATTCAAAATAATAGCGCCACAAAATGATTTCAATCGTCTGGCAACGTGAGCGCAGAACTCTCAATTCGACCAAAATGTTAACATATCACATCCATTATAAAAACGAGTAGTTGTCCTAAAAATTGAAAATTAACAACACTGAAATTCCACCAGCAGATTCCGTTCGTTATTTAAGGGGTGATATCACCTTGCGCTCACAAAATTTCGGGTGATTTTCTGAGACCACGAACGATAGAAACGGGGATAGAGATATGAGGTTTTGTGCATATGAAAGTAGTAGTCTTTAACTACAGAAAATCTTGATTTATTTTAATTTGTACAGTACAAAATGGCGGCGCAGCTTCGCACGCAAAAAAAAAAAAAATCGGTCGGTCTATACGGGCGTACCGCTACAGGTTACAATTTTTAATCTGGAACAAAAAACCGAAACGTTTCTTAAATAAAGCTCAAAATGAAGTGAACATCGTAGGATTTTAAAAAATGATGGCGGTGATTTAATTTTTTTTTTCCCGAAAAGATCGGTCGAAAATCGCTTATAAAATCTGTAAATATCAATTTATCAAAAAAATCCTACGATGTTCACTAGAAACTCTTATTTTAAAGTTGCAGTTAAAATTTTAAGTCAATCGGATAATAATTGAAGGAGCTACTGGTACGCCCAGTTTGAAAAACACAGTTTTAAGATATGCTGTTTAAAGTTTTGAGTAGTAGAATTTTGTTGATATTTTCGTTTTAGCTCTGATCTGCTATGCTTGCTCCATATAATTGGCCTTCTAATTTGAGGTTTTCCTTCTCCTCATCCTTCCTTGTCGAAACTACGTCCTTGCGGGCAGTTTTAGCTTCTTCGGCGAGCGATCGCTCGGAAAGGGAATTGCGCGTCGCATCGGCTTCAGTACAGAAATTGTAACAATTTAATCCGATTGTTATGTCCAATAGATGCATAACTTGCATTAATCCGTTGTAACCATCGTTGAAGTATAAAACAGCAATATAAACAGCTGTATCGAGAACAGATTTGCCACCACTGGAGGATCTACAAAACCGCTCTCAGCTCGATGCTACCCGACATGCAGTATTCTGCGCTTTCGCTGCAGGCACATGTCACTGTCTTAGCCCTCGACCACTACCACTCAAACATTAACCTGCTCTCTACCCGAACGCAACCGTACAAACGACCGGACTTGCTACCGAATACGGGGACTTTTGGTTTTAGCCGAGTAAGCATCCTTGACAAGACAAAAGACAAAGCAGCGATGCAACTTAGAACGACGTTCGAGAGATCGTGAATTTAATGATGCGACCGGAGATTGATTTGTCACTCTAATGCAAGTACCGAATTCGTCTCAATTCTAACAATTTTACCGAAACATTGATATACACATGGAGAGCCAAACACTAACTGCTGCACGTTCTAACGGACTTTCTAAAAACAGCTGATTTCTCAGCCTCAAAATTGGAGTAGAAGAAGCATGTATTAATCAAAATTGAAAGCTGGAAATTGAGAAGTGTCGGTATAATTCATATAACGAAGAATAAAGACCTCAAACACATACTTCCACGCACACTTGAAAAGTCACTAATTTTGCTTCACGACTATGTTCGGAAAGTCGACTTTTTGATCCACTTACAAGTTTTCTCCCCTCATAATCAACTTTTTTCATCATTCTTGGATACTTTAAGGAGTGTTTAAGCCAATAAAAAAAAAAAAAAAAAAAAAAAAAAAAATCACAAGGTGATATTACCCCTTAAATGATGTATAGATTACATGGCGTATTCGTATGGCTAAAACTAATTGCTATCGTCAATTGAGCCCGTTTGTTGTATCCGCTGTTAGAAGAGCCAAAACTAACTTTGAATCTGAATTATACGAAATATTTCCTCGGTAGCTCCAATTTGAAGATATGAAAGTGCTCGTAGAAGCAACTTCCGGCGAATGGTAACAATGGAGGATACTTCGCGAGATCACACACCATCGAGTTATATTTCGAATGAAATTCATTCAGATTTTAACGAACCGAATGTCCACGAAATTTATAATGTTAATTATGGGAAGGATTATTCAACAAATTTCAACTTAATACGAAACGAAATACCAACAGTACATACAGAACTTATCTTCCGACTGATCGGAAAAATCAGCGTGGGAATTTTATGTATGTAACAGTCGTATTGCTCGAATTCGAGCGTCGTGACTACCTATTCGTTCATTCTAGTTGTACAGAATAGGTAGCGCTCATAGCAATTGTTATATGCAACGCAGGTGTACACACGCAAGAAGACTACATTCGGAACTGATAGTAGCCGCTTGTTATCGCGCCACTAGTGCAGTCCCGTGTGTGTCTGCTGTGTACTGACCTAGCGCGCATATGATGTTGAACGTGGTGGTTTGCCATTGCCTGCCACGTGATTATTAGCGATTATTTATTTAATTCTTGTAATAAGTTTGTCGTCGCTCGGGATCGAACCCGTGACCGCCATATCGGAAGTCAAGCGCTCTAGCAACTAGGCTATCGCGACGACAATTCAGATTTAAAACACATATTCCCATTTTCGCCACATAATCTAACGATCTTCTTCTGATAGGCGTTTAAATTTTCTTTTCTTTCTCTCTCCCTTTTTCTTTTGCCGGTGCAGTTTATCGTTTCATTGTCGAATAAAAGCGACTATTAAAGGTTTTCACTCAGGAGGCCCGAGTTCGAATTCCGGCATGACAACCACAATTTGTGCTGAATGGCCAGTGCTAGGTACAGGGAGAGGAGGAAAAAAAAATGCACCGAAAATTAGTTTTCCTAAGCGATTAGACTATGTCCGAATTAAATTATAAATTGTACCGTTATATATATATATATATATATATATATATAAAAATAAATAAATATATATATATATATGTATATATATATAAAAAAGAAGTCAAATAAAAACAAAGAAAAGAGTTTACTTAAATCATAAATAAAAGTGGAGTCTTATACGAAACGTGCACATAGGAAACAATTCGTATTCGAAAACATCTCTTAAATTTTCATATCGAAAACGCAAAGCTTATTTATTAATTGTATATAATTTATTGATAAAATGAATACAGCAATTCAATGGATAATTTCGAATAATAATCCGTTTTGATTTTTTAATTTAAATTTTGAAAATAAAAGCTCCATTATTTTATTACGGTTAACTTTCATACAATTTCAACGCGAATTTTAATTTTATGCTTCTAGAAGAAACTTTTTTAAATTAATCGAATATTATTTTTATACTTTGTGAAAAGAAATGTAAAAATCAGATTTGCTTACAAAGTTAATGGAAAATACTTGCATTCCCGTATTAGGATGTGGGGGGGGGGTTTCTTCAGTTACTCGCTTATTATATCGCTGACAGTGAATCGTTTTGGTGTGGTGTTGCCGGCGGCAAAACGTGTTTCGACAAATCGTGCTCGCGCCGAAATGTGTCTGGGACAAAACGCGCTACTTTCAAAATATTTATACAGACAGTGAAAAATAGAAAAGTTACAGACTTAAAAAAAATATGAAAAATCCAAAACGGAATAATTTTAAAACTGAATTTGTTTCGGTATAAAATAACCTGCTTTTTGACTCATTCTTTGGAATAAGCAATTCTTCGCTAATAATTACGTTTTCGTCCATATTCGATCTTTTCATTACGGCCTTATTTGTAATTTTACATGTTTTTCGGAAACTGTTTTTTCACAACGTAGTGTTTTTAGTTTGGTAGAAATTGAATAACACACGTTGATCTGAATTTTTTTTATTGTATTAAAATTTAGCGTGAATTATAAAATTTTAAAAGTGCTCTGTTAAAATACACGGGAAATGTGCGACCTTTTGATGTTTTTTCTTCTTGGTTCTTAATTTTTTCAACTTTTATTTATTTATTTATTTATTTTCTTCTAATGGAGAAGGTCGTTCACCGATTGATATATGCTTTTAATTTGTTCAAAAAAAACAAAAAAAAAAACAAAAAAGAATCATCAGATTCAAGGAATAATGGCGCGCACGTTCGATATTGATGTAACAGTTGTACGTACGACAGCTCGGTAATTAATGATGTGACACGCAGACTTAAAGTAGGATTCGGAAAAATTGATCATTTCGGCAGACGCCGGAGTTCTATCGAGAAAAATAAGTGAAAAATTGAAGACTGAAAAATACTGGGACTCGCGAAATTTTCCTGCTATTCGGCAATTTCCGTATCTGATACGAAGTTGCTTGGGCTAAGATTTGGGCGCTGGTTAGCGCTTCGGAAGGAGGTTTGATATTCTGGTCGTCAGACAGTCCAGCCTTTGTTCAGCCACCTCGTTCGCGCAACGCGTTTTCGGCACCCGGCGTGTTATTTCGTTTTAATTATTTCCTGTTATCATCTGGTTACCATTGTGTTTAATTTTTAATTGTTAATTGTTAATTTTTTAATTCATCTTTAAGACTAATTTTTTTTAGTTTTGGGTTTTTATTCGTAAGTAACATGATTTTTTTCGGTTTTTTCGTTGTTTTTCTGTCGTTTTTTTTCCAAAAATTATTTCCACGTTTTGTCATTAATGAAAATCGATTTATTAATTATACAACTGGTACACAATTTAATTTACAACATCGTGACATACTTTGTAATACTTCGGCGATTCTGGTAATTTTTGCATTAAAACGCGCGTTTTATTATTTGCCTTCATTACTACTGCTATTTTTTTTTTTTTTTTGACGAAAGGTAATAATAATTTTAGAAATAGGAAATCTTTACTGACATTTAATATATATATATATACAAACTCGGTAATTTTGGCCTGGCAAGGGGCTGTGCCTCTTCACCTCTCTTGCTTACATTTCTGTCTCTCTTCTATACTTTGTATAAAATTATCAAAATTTACAACGTAATTCTAAATCGGTCCATATGAATATAATAACATAATCACAAAAATCCTTTAAAATGTAACAAACGTTACATAAAATTAGGACATTTTTCGTTACATAAAATGGGAACATTTTTTTGGGACATTTTTTTCTAATGGGGGTAGCATATAAGAATTACATTGTAATTAATATACATAAACTCGGTCATTTTGGCCTCGCAAGGGTTTGTGCCTCTGGATTCCTTTTGCTTGCATTTCTGTTTCTTTCTCTTCTATACTTTGTATAAAATGATCAAAATTTACAACGTAATCCTAAATCGGTCACAAAAATCCTATAAAATATAACAAACGTTACATAAAATTGGGACATTTGTTCTAATGGGGGCTAGCCTAAGAATTACGTTGTAATTAATATATAACGAAAAAAAAAAAAAAAAGTGGCTACTCGTTTTTATTTTAAGAATCTTTTTATTGAACTAAAAAGAATTCTGTAAGTTTCTGAGCACACAGAATTGTGACTGATTACATAAATTAGCTGGTGTAGAGTTATTTATTAAAGATGCACTGCCCGTTTTATGGAAGCAGCTTAAGTTACACCTTATTTGATTCACTGATGTTGAAGAAACAACATGGTAAAATTTATATTTTTCGACAGCGTTTTTAATTCAGAATTGATACAAATTTAGCCTGAGTGGCCTGTATATATGAAATGTATTGCATGTAAAATCTAATCTTGTGTCCGCGCGGTATAAGTAAAGGACGAGACAGATGTAATCCTGCTTTCATTTTCTAAAAAAATTTCACCTGGTGGTCGCGCGTTTTTTTTTTTTTTTTTTTGCACATTATCATTTTAGTATGGTTTGCGCCGATGACACTAGTCTGGTACGAAGTAATTCAGCACAATAATGGTTTCAAAGTGTCTTTATCCTGAAATTTTTAGCGTTTTTTTTCCTTCTCGAAATTATGAAAACTACGAGAAGATCAAATTCGCGAAGTAAATTAAACCACTAATATGAAGGAAGAGGGGGAACCATTTTATGACATCTTAGGGCTCCTACTTTTTTTATATTTAACATGTATTAGTGAAAATTTTCATAATTTCTTCTATGTTTTTTCTTTTTTGGCTTGCACAAATCTGCTGTTACATTCCAAAGCTCGGTATTTTAATTTAAAGGATATAATGGGAAAAGAAAATGGAAAGATCGTGCCCGGTGAGGTCTTTAAAAAGGAATTACACGCGAATCTTAAATTAGAATTTATAAAGGAAATAAAAGAGGAGTGCTTCTTAATTTTGAGGTAATTACGCGACTAAAATGTATCGGAATAAAGGAAGTGTCCGCCGGTTTGCGTGAATAAAGTTTGGTCCAGAATTCCTTCTTACACAGATTTCCGGTATTTCTTCAGTCTTCAGAACCACAAGATACGCCATGAATAGAGTCGGCAGCCTTGCTATGTAATAGCCCCGGTAGAGATATAAATGGGGCACGTGGATAAATTCTAATTTATTTAAAAGAGAAAATTCATGTCGTTAACGCCGAATTCGTTCTGGAGGTTTTTGGGTTGTTTTTATTTTTTCCGGTTTTTATTTTTGAAGTTCATTTAACAAATAATCTTTAGATAATACGATTTGAACAATTTTTTAAATTGCTAAGTGGACATAGTAAATGATTCCTGCTAAAGTAGTTTGTTTTTTATGGACACATTACAACGAAATAGAAATAAAAACATAAAACATATTTCGTAATATTATTTCGCCTTATCCTTTTAATAACCTTTCGTGAAATATTGGAACCAAACGTTGTCTAGAAACTGTAAAGAAGAATTATTGTTTTTTTGTTGTTTTTTTTTTTTTAAAGAGAGGGAACATTTGATACCTTACATTGGAATAGTTTTTAAAAATATGTATGGCACGCGTGAATAATAATAGTATAAAAAGTAATAATAATATTACGACAAGAGTTTCACACTTGTATAACTTACGTTTAATAAATAAAATTAAAAAAATAAAAAAAGAAGAAAGAAGAAATAATAAATAAAATTGTACCGTTTGTCAGCTATTTTGAAATTTATGATTAAAGATATCTTAACGTGGATGTGATTTTAGGCTGGGAGTCTCTCTGTTTTTAGCGTCACGTTGTGATAATTATGCAACGTTCGCCACAGTAAACTTACTTTATTACTATTAATTTTTAAGAAATTTACTTTAATCGATAAATCAGATACATATAGAGGAGCGTATCATGCACATTGTGAAGTTCGGTTGTGCTTATCACCGAGCCTTGTAATGCCTAACATTAACATATTTTTATCGGTAAGTGCGTCGTTTTATGGGCTCAGATATCTATGGAACGTTTGGGACGTCTTCGTGAACAACATACAATTCTAAACTCTTTGAAATTTCCGAAGAATTAGACGTATACAAACGGAATACTGTACCGATCGTATTTTTTTTGTTATTTATTTTAAGTCGCTCGGCAGCCGGGGCTATTTGCGACGCCGAGAAGTTACATATTATAAGTAATCTTCTTCTTCTGGCGCCCTACGTCATTGACGCGTCGGCTATCTTTAATGTTCTGCTTCTTGCCGCTTTCATCAAATCTTCGAATTCCATTAATCCTGTCCAGTCTTTTATGTTCATTATCCGTCCAAACTTTTTCCTGCCTCTTGGCCGTTTGCAGATTCTACCTTGTAGTATGTTTTGTAAAATGCGGTATTCTTCTCCACGGATTATGTGGCCGAAATATGCAATTTTCCTTTTTTGAATGATGTTCCACATTTCTCTGTTAACTGCTGCTTTTCTTAGGAACTTCTATATTTGTCACCTTTTCTGTCCAAGGTATCTTCAGCAGCCGTCTCAGTAATCACATCTGCACCGCCACGAGCCGCTTTCCAGACATTTTCTTTATAGACCACGTCTCTACACCATATAGCAATACCGGCCATATATAACATTTAATGACCTTTAATCTTATAGGTAGAGGGAACTTTGGTTGCATTAATACATTACTCAGTTTTCTGAACACATCTTTAGCTATTCCACATCTGATTATGATTTCTTCGTCATAATCTAATTTGCAGTTGATCACTGAGCCCAAGTATTTGAATTTCTCAACCTTTTCAACTGGTTCTCTATTAATGTATAGCGCCTCTTCTGCAATTTGTGAGCGGGTAACTACTGTAAATTTTGTTTTGGGCACATTAATTTTAACTCCAAATTCTTGTCCTATGTTGTAGATTCTATTTATCGTTCGCTGTAGGTCTTCCAAACTACCAGCTAAGATGGCCGAATCATCCGCATATCTTATGTTTGAAATTCTTTCTCCGTTTACCTTAATTCGAGCTTTCTCATCCTCCAATGCTATGTTAAAGATCTTTTCCGGATAGAGATTAAATAAAAGCGGCGATAATATACATCCTTGCCTTACACCTTTAAAAATTTGAATATTCTGCGTTTCTAATCTTCCATCAATACGGACTTTGGCTTCCTGTTTCCAATATAGGCGTTTTATCATTCTTATATTTTTCTCATCAATGCCAATATTCTGTAGGATTTCCATTAGCGGCTGGTGTCTGATGGTATCAAACGCCTTTTCATAGTCTATGAAACATGTACATTCTGATCGTGGTCATAGCATTTCTGTAACGAGATCTAGTAATAGACTAAATATATATAATGAGTACAAAAAAGAAAATTAAAATAAACAAAGGAAAGAGAAAAAAGAAAAGAAAGGAAAAGAGAAAGGAGACGAACGATGATATGCATCAGTACTATGTAAAAGGGAAAAGTATGGTAAGTTTCAAAAATTTACAAATATTTCCACACGCCGTTTCATTATCAGCTGGAATTTCGGCCAAACCAGCATCCTATTCGGAACACGCGGCTCTCTCTTGTCAAAATTTGTGGCACGAGGTGAGAAGATGTTCCACCGTAATCGGCACTCCACAAATTTCAATATAGGTTTAGGTTGTTTTTGAAATAGGTGGCTATGTGTGTAGAGGCAGTATGCGCAGGCGAGCTAATATTGTTTCCTCATGTCGGCCCTGTCTGTGTGAAATGCTCCATCGTGCCGAAGGTTTCCCTTGACTTTGTACAGCTTCTGCAAGAGACAGTTTTGCTTCCATTCGTGTTGCCAGACGGAATATACGTGTTTTTTTAGTTGCTGGTTTTTCCTAATCTGGACTCTAAATTTTGATAACTGCTGCATACTGGCGTTCCACGGAGGGGGGCTTCAACCGTACGTAGATGAACCGTCGCGGTCCATTGAAGACTGCTAAGAGCATATTGACATACTCAATCCCCAGAGGCCTCGGACTTTTTGGATTTTTTCCGTATAACTGTATATAATTCGGGGCAAACGTCTAGATGTCGATTTGAAATCAAAAGGAAAAGAGTTATTGGAATTCGTGACGGAATCGTGTGAAATTTTAAAACGGGTCGGCGGCGCCATTTCTACAACGAGGAAAGCGATATGCCAATAATTTCAATAATCCAACAATATACTTTATACTTTCCCTATACTATCGATAACATACATTCAGTTTCGGATGACTAAATTTATGGTTGATATTTCAATTTTGTTCAAAATAAATAAAAGAAAATACTCGCTCCCGAAAAACATATTCACGCTTCAATGTATTTCCGTGGAGCGGAGGTACTTTCCTCGCATTTAGTTTTTTTCTATGTTGTGCAGTGACGGTAATGAATAATTTTGTTCCGAGCTGTGGTTAGATGTAAATTTTTTATAATGCCGTACTTTTGTAGTACGATTTCATTACAATACTCTAATGGTAGTGGGAGAATCTCCGCCGATCGATATATTAGTTTTATCCGGTAAATTTTTATTGCAACAAAAAAAAAAAAAACAATAAAATATTCATCAAGATTGTATGTAAACTGTGTACGGTGAATAAAACTCGTCTCTTTTTGATACCATTTCAAGCCTGTAAACACTACCGAAAGCGTGGTTTTGATTTTATCTGCGGTGCTTGTGTCGTTGATGTGTATCTCGGTCGGATGGAAGTTTTGAAAAACGAAATGAACGAAGGTGTTTTATTAAACCTAAATCGTCGGATTAAATAAAAACAAAAAAAAAAAAAATGGCTAAATAATAAATTTTACGGAAAAAATAAAGCTAATCGAGGGTGGCCGATGGAGTCTATGGAAATTTTATATTTCTGAAAATCGATTTAGAGTTCTCTTAAGACGCTGCTGGAAAATATTTTAATCGCGTGCATGATTTATTTCGGGGGGTAGTGGTTAATTTTCATTATATTACCTGTAGCAGCGCTTTTCGCTTTTCGCTTTTTTCACCTATTTTTTTTTATGTGTCTTTAAATTTCTGCTTTCACGTCGACTGTCTAGGCGTGTGTGAGGACTGGCAGCAATTGAAATGTACGATGTGTTCCAAGGTAGAGTTGCCGTTTGTTTTAGGTAACATTTTTTGCCCTTTGAATGTTCCTTCGTTGCCGTAGCCCATTTGGTCGCTTCGGTGACTTAAATTTTTCGGTAAGTTGATTCGTTTGCAGCAGTCTGTTTGCATTTCTTTTAACCGTGTGTCGGATGAATCGCTTTGATCTGCGAATCGTTTTGTTGCTCGATATTTCCCGTAACCTAAATTGTGTCGTCGCGCATGCCCCCCGCGGATAAGGGCCATTGCTGTCTGCCAGGGCCGCTTCCTCTTTGACCTGTGCGTCTCTATACCTCTACCGTCTGTATAATTAATTCGGATGTATCCGCTTCGAGAGCCTCTGCTGCTGCGGTCGAGAATGCTACTGCTTCTTTTTCAGCAGTCGAGGTTCGGTCGCTGATATTTTCCAGTTTCCTTTTACACCGTTTAGCTCATTTGTTCTTTGCTGTCTTTTTTAAATTAACGCGCCATTGTTCGCCGTCAACTGGAGTTTGCCCGGTCCGCTCTATAGCGCGCCGTTTAATTATTAGTACGCTCAACGAGTCCCGGTAGTTTGTACGACGCTGGTCGATTCACTTTTCTAATCATTTCCGCGGAACTCTGCAAATTTGACGCCACTTAACCGTCTGTTCAAAACAGTACCGCATTCTGCTGCGGTAATCTCAATCATTCATCAGCAACTACTTTCCGTTTTCTTTCTTCATCTCCTATTTTGTTTTCCTATTCGCGGTCGTTCCCCTTTCAGTTTATCTTCGGAACATTTTCGTCCGGAGGATCTACGTTGAGCAATTCAGTTTACGTTTTCATAACAGCTTCATAATTATTATACATCCATGACTAAACATTGAAACTTGCACGGTAAAAGTAAAAATAAACTTAAAGGTAGACGTCATGTTTAGAATTTTTTGTTTGTTTACCGATACGCTTACCCTAACTATCGTCAAAATCGGACTTCTTGATCTTCCGATTCTCCGTCCTTGCAGTATTCAATTTTTTCCTATATACGTTTTTTCCTCATCCTCACTTTTACGCGCTCTTTCACTACATTATGGTGGGAAGCGTTTCTGTCTCGAACGTCACGCGCTTTAGTTTACTTTTAATGACAAAGCTCTTTTGCCTCTGTACTTTATTTTATCGTCTCTTCTTGCTCCATTTGATTTGCGGCTATATCACGGTTTTCGGGAAATGTTTCGGTCTTCGCTGTATTTATAACCGCTTTCCGTTAAGCAGAAGGATCGGTTGTCGATCGGATATGTGTGCCCAGGGAATACTTGTAATACGTAGTTCTGTTTTAAAATACTGTGATTCGAATTCGAAATGTATCACACTCGAGTCTAGAAGGTTGTCCCTCTGATTGTAAGTAAGTAAAGTAAAATATATTAGAAATGCAAAGATGTTTGTGTTTGCGGATGACATTGCGCTATTGATAGAACACAGTGGTATACAAATGGCGGAGAAGCTACTTCAGGAGGACGTTGATAATCTTAGTAAATGGGCGCATGACAGGAGGTTAGCAGTGAACATAAATAAATCAAAGATAATGCATATTCGAAACATATCCAAACATGCTACTCATGAACCGCGGATTATCATCCACAGTAGCGAATGTGTCCATGATTTATATTTAAGGAACAACAGTCCAGTTTGCGCATGTAAACCATTAGAAAAGGTGCAGGATTTTAAATATTTAGGGGTTTTTATAGATAGCAATGTGAATTGGAAAAAACATATACAAAATTTAAGTGTAAAAATCAGACAGACCATTCCAAACAGGTACTTCCATATGAAACAGTAAAAATTTTTTTTAACGCAATGATAATGTCTAGGATATTATACGGTATTCAAATATGGGGAGAAGCGAAGAAATCACAACTTAACAAGATAGCGAAATTGCAGAAAAAATATTTAAAATTACTGCTTCCTCATGGAGGGCATAATACTTCAACATCATCATGGTGGAAGGTAAACAATGTGATGTCGCCAAAAATGTATTATTATTATTATAGATTATTGGAGCTTAAAACCAATAATATCAGAATACCATCAAGACCTAAAATTAGAGTTACGAGAGATCGAAATAAAAAATACTTTATTCAACCAAGGGGGACCAATTTAAGGATTGATAATACACACAGACAGTACTAATTAAATTACTACGGGAAATTCCAAGTAATATATTAAAGGAGAAAAGATTAGGTGTGTGGAAGGAAGACGTAAAAAAATGGCTGACAGATTGGTGTGCAGATTAAGAAACTATCGAGGATTCTTCTATTTAACCGACTTCAAAAAAGGAGGAGGTATTCAATTCGACTGTATTTTTTTTTTTTTTTTTTTTTTTTTTTTATGTGTGTTACCACAGAACTTTCTTCTAGATGAACCGATTTTGATGATTCTTCTTTTATTTGAAAGGTGGTGTTTGTCATGTGGTCCCATTTAAATTTGATCAAGGTCTGACCGATATTTTTTGAGTTATCCTTAATAATGCGGGAGATTGAAGCTTTTTGGATGCTTTTCATTCATGATCGTTTTCACCGTCGGATTAGATTTTTGACTTAAAATACTATAAATTTGCCAAATTACCATGGAAATGTAACTTTTGGTGTTTTCACACCATGGAAATATCTGTTCTTATTAAAATGTTTTAATTTAATTGAATAAAAATGCACTAAAAAGGAAAAAATAAAATGCTTTTTTACAAAAAATAAATACCGACTTCAAGGTTTATTATAGAAATTTAAAAATGCACTAAAAAGTAAAAAATAATTACTCCCGATAAAATATATATATATATATCAGAGTGATATAACTTAAGGTGATATCGTAATTCTTATACAACATTAACTTTTTGGAGTTGGAATTAAATTCATGTTAGGAACAATTTAATCAACATTTAATGCAGTTTTTAATTATTCTTTTAATATGAATCTGATGCCAACTCCAAAAAATTAATGTTGTATAAGAATTACGATATCACCTTAAGTTATATCACTCTGATATATATATTTTATCGGGAGTAATTATTTTTTCCTTTTTAGTGCATTTTTAAATTTTTATAATAAACCTTGAAGTCGGTATTTATTTTTTGTACTACCATATCGGTGACTTCTTTATTTCGTAAATTAGGTTTCTAAATTTCTCTTTGCTCAGCACAGGAACTACAACAGGGGCATGTAGATGACTTTCAATAATGTAGCGGAAAAGATCTTCTTTCTTTTACATTAGTGGGAATGATTATTCTGAGTGTGACTGGTTGGTGATGTATAGGTGCTAAGTGTGTAGTCATAAGAAGTTACTGTACTAAATTAATTAAATTACTATAGTGATAAGAAATATTATTTTAGATGTATTCAAATGTTATTAGCAAATTGTAAATTTATGTCAAATAAACGATAATGAGGGTGACGGGAACTCACGAAACGGGCAAAATTGCCTTGTGAGACCCACAACTTTCTTATTTAAAAATAAAAAAAAAAAGTAAGATATCCTTGATAAGGTATTATGGATTCGGAAGTTATAAGCTTTTTTTATTATTATTCGTTATAAGTATTTTTCTTCCGTAAACTGCTTGTAAACTGCCAATAATAAGTAACTAAATAAATAAATACGTGTCCGAAAATTGTAGTTACTTACTGTTATTAATAATATGTTAAAACCGAATTTTATTCACATTTATGTATAACATTAATTATAAATAAACATAAATCAATTTCACTAACGACATTTAAAAAACTTTATGAACGTTTAAAAATTACGTAAAACGTATTTCATAAAGTTTTTTGGATGTTGTTAGTGAAATTAATTTACTCGTATGTCTATTTATAAATAATTAATGTTATACAATATGCGAATATAGTGAATAGAATTCGATTTTAACAACAGTTAGTAACTGAAATTTTTGGACATTCATTTATTTATTTACTTATTATTATTGGCAGTTTTCTTATTATACTAAGCCTAATGGATCTGATAAAAATATATTGGGGCCAGTTCTTTTCTACTTGGGATCCGTCTTTATTTCCTCCGGATTTCTCTGCTACTCAATTATTTCAGGCTAGCTCAACCTGGGAGCGGCTTGGATTCGGAACGAGTCAATTCCCGACATCCCATGATACCTCCGGTTTGGTAGCCAAGCACCTTGGAGCGTACTATACTTCAGAATAAACGCAGTAAAATATTTCTGTGCGAATAATGGCTTAATTTCTGCTAGTCAAGTCGGAGAAAGTATTCATTTCGTGAACTGTGCCATTTCGTTATTTACATTGACATGTATATTATGTATACACATGCGCGTTCAATTAAAAGAAAAATACGTTTTTTTAAAAGGAATTTGCTATTTAATAAATGTCGTACATAGATGAAAAATAATGATTTTAAGTTTTTTGTGCGAAGCCTAACTCTTCACGTAAAGAACTTCATCGTAATTTTTCATCTACGAAATTTCCATCGTGGATCTCTCTTTAATGATTGAATGATTGTTCAATGCTTCTACATCGGTCACATAAAGGAAGAAGTTATGCTTGCGATAGCGGTTGAATAGCGAGGCTGTTAGTATCGCGCGCATGCAGTTCTCGTAGCTGATTAATTTTTCGTCCATTTGACAGGATCATCGATGTTTTCACTTGTTAGAATTCTCAGTTCCTTAAAGGCATCTCTGGTGCGGGTCGTTGGTAAAGGATTTTTACTTTCCAAACCGATTTGTGTCACATTTCATTTTGGCTTCTTCACTTATTCGGACATCGCGAGTTTTACATTTTCATTGTAATTTCTGGTGGCAAATCCGTTGTCGCGTCTGCGAGCGAGCTGTCTATAATTTGGCCGGCGGAATTGTTTAATTAACATATCGAGGGTATTTTCCGACGTACGTTGCTGGGGGCGGGGGGCGGGGGTAGATGCGTTCGAATTTATTATGCTATATAGGACGGCCGCGAAATGAAATTATCTGACGTTTTCTTTTGCTTGCTTCAATTTTTTTTCCCGCTCTTGCATTCTGTTTTTCCGTTTCTGTTTTGAGAGATTTCGCGCTTGAGTGATAATTTTTGAGCACAATAATGGTAGCAGCAGAGATGTGGCGCTGTTTAGTTTGTGTTAATTTTCTAAAATGTCACCATTTTCTTTTGACTCTGGTTAGAACAGCAGCGCGTTGTGTAATAGGGCGCAGGCTGCGTTCGTATATCATTAAAGATATAGAGGTAATAAAGTTTCGATGCAGTGACAGTGCGAACTTTTGTGTTCGTACTGTCAGATTGTATGAGATTCGACGAGCATGACGCGAAAGTTTTTACTTTTTACTCACTTTCGCAGAGCGAGCGCCGTCCCGGTTATACAACATCGCATACCGGCGGAGCAGTGGCAGAGTAGTGCGATGAGGAAGAAGAGAAAGAATTGGATGAACAACGTGAATGGCAGAACAGAGAAAGACGTACGCGTCACATTGTCGCAGAACAGATGAACTTCGAATAGAGAGCAATTTATTTTTATCGCGAAATTCTCGCGATATACTGTTTGAAACTTTTCAATTTTCTTCTTGTTACTTTAGGATTAACCGTGAATGATATTCATTTCATTTTTTTTCTTTTTTTTTTTTTTTTTTTTGTCTTTTTCAAATTTGAAATTTCGTTGTTTATTTTTTTCCTTTTCGAACTACGTTTTAGGCAAATTTCTTGTTTTATTTTTGTTTTCCGTTCATTACGCAGCAGAGAAGAAGCGATGATGTGGAAATTCGTAGAGACGAATTCGAACGAATTTCTGAGGTAGATGTTTTCCTTCGAAAGTGGGCGGATCAGTTGCTTTTGAAATTCTTCAAAAATCGCGGCGATGCGTTTGAATTTTCCAGATTTATTTTGATTTAAAAGCTTTGGCAGCAAAATCTCGGGGCGTTATTTCAAAAAATTTTCATAAAACGCTTGATTTTCTCGTTAATTCGGCGGGCTTTAAAAAATGATAATAACTGGCTGACAGCTGCAGCCTCCGCTAGTAATCCTCAGAGCACAAACTATATTTCTTAATACATATATATATATATATATATATATCTATTCTATGTCGGAAGCGTCCACTAAGAAAATCTTAAACTAACTATTGTGGCGTAGTTGGTTAGGCAGTGATGTTTCGTTTAGGATTCTAAACAATTCACTTGCGCTGGGTTACTGTTTGTGGTTGACCCGCCCCATCCAAAAAAAAAAAAAAAAAAAAAAAAAAAAAAAAAAACAAAAAAAAAGAAACAAACAACAACAACGTTTTAATACGTATTAAAGATATTATTCTGAAATTAGGTTCGTGTTCTTTTTGTTGTACCAACAATTTTTCTAAAGTTATTTAAAGTTTTTTCGAAGATCCCTCTCAGCGTTGTTTTTCGTTAATGTACCAAGTTTTCGCGGGAAATCGAAAATCCTTATTTTTTTTCTTCTTGTTAGTGAACTATATAAAGAAAAAGATAAGATTGAACCGAAAGAGCATCGATTACATCAGTTAATCGGAATTTTTATTAGGCTCCAGGCTGCTCTTGTTGATTAATATGGTGTAATTCAGAGTAACGCTTGATTATTATATCCGACTGTTAAGCTTTTCCGTTGTTAAAATAAGCTCGCACCATTATCGCGATGATCGGAAATTTAATAAAATTGTAATTTGAAAACGTCACAAAGAAACGCACGTTCCGGAGTAACGGGAGAATTATGAAAAATCGATTCATCATTAATAGTTTACGTTACGTACTTTCGCAGTTGCGACCATGTGTTTTATCTCTGCCACTGACTCATTGCGCTCTGATAGATTACTTTTTGGCGGTCAGTTTACCGAAGAGCCTGCGCGCAGCCGAAAAGCTAACCTGTTCGATTAATTAAGAACTCTCACGGTAGTGACATCGGTGCGATTTCAGAATGTAGCGCAGGAGGCACCGTCGAAACATGAAACACACGAAACGAACGAATTTCACTTCATTTCCCCGTTCGCGAGATTAGCTGTCTTCATTTAAACACGTGACTTTTTAAGTCGAGTAATTTACTTTCAATTAATCAGTTTTACAATTTCCTTCCGGCAACCAAATGTATGTAGCTGCGTGCGGCGAGAATTATATCCGCTGTGACAGTATACTCTGAACTTGAAGCGCTGCTTGTCATTGTTTCTATTCTAATTCGTTTTGCTGTCATTTCAATTATTCGCCTACGCCATATTACCTTTATTAGCGGTTTAGTGGCGTACTTAAGAAACATCAAAAAAAAAAAAAAAAGAAACATTTTACCTTCCTCTTGTTATTTATTTTTTCCATTGTTTCCAATTCTTTTCTCTACAAAAATACGATGCTATAAACATCTTCTTTGAGATTGCCTTTCTGCCCATTCTGTACTTCGGCTACTAAAATTCGAGCTACTCCTTACATCTCATTTCGCATCTTACATTCTTTCTTACTCTCTATCACCTCTTGATGTTATTACAATCGTGTACAACACATTAATCCCGCCTCTTAATACTAGACTACCGTCTTTTACATATTTCCAGTATTATCTGACTGAATTGACATTTGAGGCTCATTCCATTTCTTTCATTTCTCAGTGTAGTTTTACGTCCCCTTCCTAAAAAAAAAAAGCAAAAAAAAAAATCGCGTTTGAGCAATTTAATTTTTGAAGAACAAACTCAAAGCGAAACACTTTTAAAACATAGACCGTTTTAAAATCCCCGTATCATTTAAATTAATTTATTAGTATAACGAGGGGCGGTGCCGGCAAGATTGTTTTTTACGGCCCAATTATTATCCGGATACGATACAACGGTCAGACGTGATGTTTGCCGGAGCTAATTTTGATTGATCGTTAGCGATTGATTGGAAATGATCACGAATAACGTAGAGCGAGGGTTAATACAAGCGCTTTTTATAAAAACAAATATAGACGACGACCTGCCGATTCGTTTACCAGCCGATATTCGTTTGCCATCCGATATTCGTTTGCCAGTCGATATTCGTTTACCAGCCGATATTCGTTTACCAGCCGATATTCGTTTACCAGCCGATATTCGTTTTCCAGCCGATATTCGTTTGCCAGCCGATATTTGTTCAGCCGACCGGTGTGTAATCCGACTGCTATCTTGACGCACTCATCTATCCCGTCGTCATGAAATTAACTTGGCCCGAATAGACAAACATAGCCAGCCGCAAAATCTGTTTTGCGACAGAGAGCGAACGTCGAGGAGGCACGTGCGCTCCGTAAGACGTATTCGGAAGGCGGCAAAAGGTTGGCGGAATTTATTGTTCCGTCGTCAGATATCCGCGGCCGGCAGTAGCGCTGTGCTCCTCGAAGGGGAGATTCCGTCGAGGAGTTGGCTAAATGAAGAGACGGCCTATAGACGGATACGGCGGTAAATTAAGAGGAGCGCGAATATGATAGGGCAGCGAAACGTGTTGTCGTACACGGTGCTAACGCTGTAATAGCATCACGGACCGCGGTAACATTTAGAAAACAATGATTCTCGTGAGCCTAGGCAATAACACGGGCCTCACACGACAGCCAAAGTCAACAAACAAAATGTTCATTTATCAAAAGCGCCGACAAGAATGCGGGAAATTTTATACACGAGCCTGCACCGAGAAAGTCCTAGAGCGACTGCTCTCTTCGCGCAGAATCTCGTCCTGCCCGAGCAAGGCGTCCTCGGTGCACCGTCGCTTTCTGCCCGGTGCGCCGATATAATTATTCGCAAATATTTACGAGTTTCGCCGTAATTAACGGAAAAATTATGACGCGAACGCAAAACCGGCCCAGCAGCCTCGTTTAACGATTTCATCATTTCCCTCAGATTAAGCGCCTCTGTGTGCGGACGTCGGCCAATGTTGTTGTCGACGCGCTCCGTTGTTATTATTTTGTCCCGCTGCTAATTTTTGTTCGCGTTTTCGGATTTGTTTGCCATTTCGGCAGCTCTACACAGTCCCCGGCGGTTTTTAAGTTTTTATAATTAAAAAGTATTTTCCGCTCTGAGGAAGGTTTCGAAATCGGCCCGGAAAACAACAGCCCCTATTAAAGGATGCAAAACGGTCGTCCACTTTCTCCACGAATTCATAAAAATAATCGGCGCAGTTTTCCTAGCAAAAAAAAAAGGAGAAAAAAAGAAATGAAAAGAAAAAAAAAGTCCCCTTGTATAATTTCCCTTTCAAAGTCGAACCGCTGTATCTTTTTTCTCTACCTTGACTATTAATATTTTAAACTGTGTTCGTTTTTAGGTGTTTATAATAAGGTTGGCGGAAATTTTTAGAGGGGTTATAAATCATCCGAGGCCCGATTACACCAGGGAACATGTTCTATACATGTTTTTTGCATGAGCCTAAACCTCGCATGTCATACGTAAAATTTCGATTTTCGATAGTGGATCTTCGGAAAAATTTCCATTTATATCTTAATTACCGGGTTTCTGTAAAATCATCGGCTCCGCTATTTGTTATTCGGTCTGGAAAAACAAGAAACAAGGTCGAGTAAATGTTTAAGAAATCGTAATAAGATTTTTGCTGTTGCGCGTTTCGTATCGCCTTGAGCTAAATTAAAAATGGCTAATTTCCGAAATTACGCTTTGAATGTCGTGTCACGGAAACGTTTAACAAATTCGGATGACGGTAAACGATGCAAAAAGAGACGGCGCTAATGAAGCGAAGCTGAATAATTAGCCTGTCCGCTTGACTGGATTATTCGAGTTGAATTCTCCGGAGGGGTTTTGAGTACTTTAAGAGAAAAAAGTAATTTAACCAAAAAAATACGATGTCGTCGACGTCTAGAATAAACCGCAGACGACACACTAATTGCTTAAAGAGCTCGTGGCCATATAACCGTGTGATGGATATATCCTACGTAATTGCCTTTAAAGCGGCGGTCGGTGTTATATTTAATTACGTCACATTTTGGCGTTAAATTTATACACTACTCGTATTTATTTATTATTAGTCGAATCAGAAGGAAACGGCCCCTCCATAAATGATCACCGTCTGTTGTTACAACTTTTCCTATTCAAAGCATTACCCATTTGATAATAGGAGGTGACGACGAGGGCGCGCGAAAAATCGGTTTGGAGATAAAACGGTGATTAAAGAAATGTTATTACGCGTCAATCTTTACCTGCCTGCTTACGATCAAGGCGGCTATTCTGAGCGGACTATCATTTGAAGATCGTACGAATGCATATATATATATATGTATATATGTATATCAGGAGCGGATCCGGAAGGACATGGATTATATAATTGCGTAAAATCTTCTACGATAGGTAATAGATTTTAGAAATAGCCCTTGTTTCATAAAGAAAATCAAATAGCGACCTTTATAGAAATTTAAAAATGTTTTAAAAATACATAATTATTACAATGTTTTAATTTAACTTTTGTCTCTTATATTTAGGGGTGAAAAATAAAATGAAATTATAAAATTATACTTTAAATATGGTAGTTTAGATATAGTACGAAAGATAGTATTTTTATTAGACTTTACTTATTTTTTATTTTTATTAAAAACTGGCTAAATGGCGTAGGCTAAGCCAAAAAAATATATATATATATATATATATATATATATATTATTTTTGTTAGTAATCCGATCCGATTTTTTTTTTTTTTTTAATTATGAGCACGTTAGCACAGGACATTTACCCAACACAAAAGATTAGAAGAAAAGACATATGGAGCGACGGGTTATATCAAGAAACGATTAGAGGCAGAAGAAATGAAGGCGGCTAACAAAGGAACAACAACAGAAGGAGATGTAAAAGCGAGAATGTAGATGGCACTGTAAGGAGTAGGGAGGCCAAGGCTAAGCAAATTGGGATAAAAGATCGCACGTCCTGTAGAAGTGAAGGAACATTCGAATAGTACGTGTTTTGCATCACACGTGACATTTCAGGTAGGGGGATGAAAGGGACATAAAGAAGATTGAACAAGAGCAAAGCCGAAACGAGAAGCCGGGAGTAGACTATGATTAAAACGAAGACGAACTATGGAAGAAGTGACAGAACGGCTGTTACTGGGAAAATTGTTAAACCAATTTGTTCGTGAGCAAGTTTAAATATACATATATATATATATATATTTCTCACTAAACTATTTTTAATTAAAATTACAAAATAGAAATTAAAAATAAATAAAAATGGCAAAAGGTCGATGATAGTTGTATTTAAAATAGAATAAAAACGGAACATTAATAGTTTTACTAGAAAATAGTATTAAATATTACTTATAATTAAATCTATAGGTAACAAATCTTTTATAGCATAAATTAGGTTTCTCTGCTATAACAAATTTTTTCATAGAGGCTTTGGTTCTTGGGGGGCTGTCCCCTATTTCCCCCCATGGATTCGCCATTGATGTGTATATATATATATATATATATAGCGACTCCGAAATTAAATAATTTGTAATTAAATATATATTGTACTGTACCCTATTTTAAATAAAATTGAATTAAATTGAATATATACTCGTATATTCTTGCGCCTGTTATGATTTTTTGATGTTTCACCAATTGACGTTCCACGCGGGTTCCGATCGGTTTTTTCATCTTCAATGGAGTAACGATACACCTTTCTTCTTTTTTTTTTTCTTTCCACGAAGGAACACAATTTTCCCGCTTTTATTCGGCGATATAAATAAAAAATTCTGCATTATTCAAATGAATCGCAAAACATCGAACACATACGTGTATATTATAAAACAGAAACTGTTCGCTGCTATCTTGAGCGAAACTAATTGCACGTGTAATGTTTTCAGATTTTATGCCGCATGCATTATTATTTTCAACACGGAATAAAGTAGGAAGGAAGAACAGGAAAACAGATGTGTATGTGCAAAAATGCATTATTATTTATTATTTATATTGGAAATGTTTGCGAAAACATAAGCCGTGATATGTTTTAAATCACGCGAGTTTTGTGAGTTTCTTTTCAACTTTTTAAATATAATCTTAAAATTTGACCCATCTTAATCAATAAATAGAGAGCTCCACCTGCGGTGAAGGTAGCAGACACATTTGATTTCGTGCCGGAATGTTTGTCTCGTATTCAAGGTTGTGTTCACTACCGGCCTAACAATTATTAGAACTTTATTTTTTGAAGCAGGGTCATTTGAAAGTTTTCAATCGATTTATCTCGAAGAATTCGCGTTCAAAAGGGTTAAAACGGGAATAGTTGTTCGCACCTAAAAAATACTCTTCAGATCTTGAAGCCGCTTCATGTTTATCATCCGAAGCGGACTGAAGTTTATTTTCCGGTAGACAATTTTGTAATGTTTCGAATTGCCATTTTTTTTTTTTCGAATAATTAATTTTTTTACTTCTTCGGAAATTGAACACCGCTAGAATTAGCTTGGCGATAAATTTAACTTATTCGTTTATTGAAAGATATCCTGATACAGCCGAAGAGCTGTTACATTTGAGAAACCGGAATGAAAAAAGTTCAAACAACCGCCTGTTTGCCGTCTTGTTTCGGTATGCACAAGTATGAATGAACACCTAATTTAGTAAAAAATTCTCGAATTTTGTATAGTTTGACATTTTGAAAAATTTCTTATTTTTACGCAGCTTCATCGGAAAACAGTTTTTGTAATTCATCAGGAGTGTTAAACTGTTTTTATAAATCTGTATATATATTGTTAAGAATTAACTATGTCCCTGTTCGGGTACCATTTGATAAGAATTAACTCTCTTCACTGGTCCCTGTTCGGGCGCCATTTGTTACGAATTAACTATGTCCCTGTTCGGGTACCATTTGATAAGAATTAACTCTCTTCACTGGTCCCTGTTCTTAGGCGACATTTGTAACTGACCAGCTTCCGATGATGAATGAAAAAAAAATATTAAAATAAAATAAAAAGAAATAGAAGTTCCGGGCGCCAACGTTACTTCAGGTGTAACGTAACCGTTAGCTCGTTCGGAAAGAGCTTTAGGCTTTCCTAAGGTTCATACGAAAAAGAAAAGGTCTCCGCGGCGGAGATGTCACGAAAACGTGTCCTTATAGCGAAAAATAGAAAAAAAGAAAACAAAAACACAACAAATCTTTTGGTAAGATGTGTAGACCGAGTTATATTTGATTTAAAACGAACAGATATAAATTTTGCCTTAAGCGGCCAAAGCAGTGGAAAAAGATATAAATTTTGCCTCGAACGGCGCGTAGCTGTGAAAAATACAAAAACGAATGTGCCCACGGGCCAAAGCAGCGAGATCTGCCTGCGACGAGCAGCAAGCGAGAACTGAATGGCCCGAATTCACAGAGAATTCGACCACGATCTTATTGCACGGCCATTTTGCCTAATAATAAAAAATATATATATATAAAAGTGAATACGCCACCGATTTTTCTAGAACATTCTGAAAATCGGTGGAACGGCGGGTACCCTGCGTCGGTTTTTTCGGGTTCTAAGAAAAAACTTCTCACGCCTCGACGTAGCTCGAATCGCATCTCCGACGCACACAACGCCAGATCGGACAAACAGCGGACGAACCACCCTCATATAATTAACACACACATATGCACGGATCGCCAAATTGGCGCCGTGCACATTGGCAATTCCCACGAAATTTGTCGATCTAGCATTACGGTCGGAGAATGCTCAGTTTGCACGCTGCCCGAAGAAACCGGAGAAATAGAAATCGGAGGCCTGAGAAACTGTCAAAATGCGGAGAAATGAAGAATTTAGAATTTGGAAAAGAAGTAATCATTATCATTTTTTAATTCGGTACGGCGTGATAAATATCGAAAGTCATGGCGGCCGAATCCGTCACAATATATATATATATATATATATATATATATATATATATATATATATATATATATATATATATGAATGTTATTCCTATACCGCTAGATGGATCGCACTAAAATTTTCAGAGTATATTCGTGTTGTAAAAACGAAGGTTTCAAGGTATAGCTGAGTTTTTTACTCTTTCTCTTTCGTGAAATATGAGGTCTTAAGTAATTGAGACGAGGCAGCGGTACAGAAATGTACACACGGGACGAGTAAAAAAAAATTAAATAAAATGATTACTCTATGGTAAATAATAAACTCTAGATGACATTTTATTAATTTCTGGCGTAAGTAAAATACACCGCGTTCTGTTACTTCACTTTTAACTGAAATCATCAAACCTTCATGGCAGGGTCTAAGTATACAAGTCGCGCTCCTAGCCTAGCTGCTGTACTCATCGCAGAGAGTTAAAAAAACAATAGTGTTTTCTATTATTTTTACAAAGAAATAAAAAGTTCTGCAACGAAATGTTTAATATTTGCTACCGGGAATACTCAAATTTGAAATCTTTACTGAACTACTGGAGTTTGCTGTTGTGGTATTAAATTAATTTTAATAAAATGTTCGGGACGGAGAGGTTAGAAGATTTGAATGAAGATTTCCTCTTAAATGCGTAATTACGGGATTTTTTTTTTTTTTTTTTTTTTTGTGGGCGCGCCAGCGGCATTAACCGAACAACAGGGAAACTAAGCTAAAAAACTAAATAACTAGGCGGTCCGAAATGGACGCAACAAAGGACAGCATTGCGGACACCGCTGAATATGAAGGAAAGGAGAGGATAAAGGAAGAGTTATATGGAGTAGGGAGACCTAATGACAATAGCTGACTGTATAAAAAGGAGCGTTCATTACGAAGAGCAGGACACTCGAAGAAAATGTGATAAGCATCACATGTACGAGGAGGATCACAATCTTGAAGAGAACAATAAGGAGAAGGCGACAGAGCAAACCGAAAGCGTGAGAAGGGGATGAGAGAATGATTGATCCGGAGACGAATTAGGGAGACAATAGAAGAGCGACGACCGAAAGGAATAGAATGGAACCAAGACAGGAAACAAGGAATCGGCTGAATAAAACGGTAATACGAATGACGATTAGAAAATAGGGAGGGGATAAATATCCCGCCACAGTCTGGCGTGATTGGAGGTACGTTGAGGATCACAATCGTGAAGAGAACAATAAGGGGGAGAAGGTGACAAAGCAAGTCGAAAGCGATAGGAGGGGAGGAGAAAATGATTGATCCGGAGAAGAATTAGGGAGACAATAGAAGAGCGACGACCGAAAGTAATAGAATGGAACCAAGACAGGGAATGAGAAATCGGCTAAATAAAACGATAATGCGAATGACGATTAGAAAATAGGGAGGGATAAATATCCCGCCAAAGTCTGGCGTGATTGGAGGTGGATAAGGAAAGGATATCTGAAGAGGGGAAATGGTTGAGGAATGAATCAAGGCGACCAGCAGAACGAGCCAAAGAATCGACTGCGTCATTGCCATCAATTCCGGAATGACTGGGGACCCATAAAAAATCAATAAGAATAGAACGGGATGACTGCAGAGTAAAGGTAAGAGAACGAATTGAGAGAATAATGCTATCAGAGGAATGTGAAGGAGGAGAGGATAGGCCCGGAAGGACGCCCTTAGGGACCCATCGTGTAAATAACTCGACCTCTTGAAAATGATAGCTGTGCGTGCTGTTTCGTTGAGGGAAACTTTTTGTTAGATCAGGCAGATTATAGAAAGATCGTTGTAATCTTCAGTTAACCGTGAAACGTGAGGACTATTTTTTGTTAAGAAAGAGAATCTTTACATAAATAAAATTTCAGATGAAACAAATTTTTTTTTATGAATTTTCAAGTACAGATTTAAACGGGTATTATACCGTGAGTAATAACTAGTACAAAATAAATGATTACCGTGATAGCAAACGAAAATAACTATAAAATAATTTACTTTAATAAATTAAAATATCTTATTTTAGAAACGTTTATAATAAACGAAAATAACTATAAAATAATTTAAGTAAAGTTAGGCAGCGTGGTAGCCTAGTAGTTAAGGTGTTTGTCTACCAAATCAAAGGTGTCATAGGTTATCGAGACTTGTCTCGTCCCGGATCCAAATCGTTCCCAGGTTTATACCTAATCTGAAATAGAATTTTTTTTTTTTTTGTTTTTTTTTTTCCATTACATTAATTATAATTATTTACTCTTTCAATCAACTACCCGTCTTATCGCTGTTCCTTTTCTATGGCTATCCATTTCTCATTCTTTGCACCACGCAATCAACCATATTTTTATTTTGTCTTTCCATATATTCAAATTACATTCTTCTCTTAATTCCTTTGGTAAGTTACCTAGTAAATGACTCATAACTTTCTCGTCAACATTATCAATTTTATTATTAATCCCTTTAAATTATTTTATACTTATTTTCGTTTGTTATTATCGGGGTAGTTATTTATTTTATATTTATAAGTATTAACAAACAGGTATAGATTTATTTATATTTAAAACCTTTTCCTTTTCCTTTTTTTTTTTTTGTTTTCGAACAAGATTTAAGGAATATTGCCTTTTTTTTCTTGCGAAAACTTGATGCGTCTGACGTTCGTCGCACTATGTGTTTTCAAACCGTTACTGCTTGATTTCGTTCTTCATAGTCTGTCGCTTTCTTTATTCGAATATCCGATAACCGATTATATTTCAGCTGAAATGTCGCGTTCCAATACGATTCGGTTTAAATTACCAGGAGGAAAGCACGTTGCCAGACTATTATTTCCGACTGCTGGCGCGGTTAATTCCCCGCGACTGTCCGTTGAAATGATGAAAAGCTGCGAAAAAAGAGGTACTCACTCGTGTAATTGGAAATCGGGGAAGCTGCAAAGATCGGCCAAAGAGAATTGTTCCCAGAATTGGTTCTGCTAGAAGTGGCGTGGAAGACGTACGACTCCGTTTATGTGGACCAGCACATTGTATCGCAGTGTGTGCTCGCTGACGGCGGCTACAGTCGGACAAAGTACACACACACATACCGGCGCCTTATAATTATCGAGCGAACTGCAGGCAAACTATTTTCCGTTAATTGTTAAACTTTTTGACCTCGTTAAAAGCAATATCCAATTAAAATGCGAATTTCTCCGCCGCTCTAGTCCGCTGTTTACGTGTCGGATTTCGATTTCCAGCACGTTTGCACTCGTCCTTTCCTTCGTCTCTGTCCAAGTTGACTTTCGGGTATCAAAAGAAAAATTGAACTACTCGTGATGGATAGCCTGTTTGTACTTGACGACGCGATTATTATAATAGGCGCGTTCCGTAAGATCCGATGTAGAGGTGCGTTCGCTGTAATCGCACGACAACGAGGACAAATGCATATTCGGAATGAGGCTGCCGCCGATGTATGTATGTATGTATGTATGTATGTATGTATGTATGTATGTATGTATGTATGTATGTATGTATGTATGTATGTATGTATGTATGTATGCATGTATGTATGTATGCATGTATGTATGCATGCATGTATGTATGCATGCATGTATGTATACGGTTCAATTTAATATCGGCTGGAGGGAGGTTTGAATGATGAACGAATGAATGGCGGTGGGAATGCTATGCGTCGTTCTGGACGAGAGCGCGGTATTTATGTCACCGTCCGGTTAAATCCGGGTCCGAATTGAGCCGTTTTATGTAATGAGTAATCGCGCTGGATTACCCCGAATTTAACGATTTCCCCCGGTGGGTAAATATTCTGAAATCTCGCCTCCGTGCACCGGGTTCTCTGAATTATTACTGGTCCGGCGGCTGTTGGCTGGCGGGATTTGCCAAAATGAGAAATGTTTTTCGGCTTTGTTAGCTCCAAATTGTGTTCCGGAGATGTGTTTTTTTTTTTTATTTTGTCCGCGTTTTGAAGAATAAATTATAATTTTAATTTTCAAAAACTATACGCGGTGTTGAAAAAATTAAAAACATTTTTTTACGAATTCGGAAAACGAAGCAGATACTTCGTTTAATCTGCTTCTAATGAGATAGCCGTCGAGCATTTGAACATCGGGGAAAGTTTTTGTGAATTAATTGAGCGCGCGGAAATCCGTCATCTCGCGTTGAAAATAGATTCCGAGTTACTACTATATGCCGTTACTTGTTTTCTTACCGATAGAGTGCATAATGCACTTTTAATAACTGGAAAATACTCTGAATACGGTGAAAACAAGATAGTTTTTTCCGCGTGCCGATTGAGCAGCTGGAAGTGTTCTTTCTGGTTGATTATTGGTGAAAAATGGGCGTATTAGACGTCGAAAATGTCGTTTATCTCGCTCGTTGCTCTGAGATTCGATTTGAATGTAGAAGGAGATGTTTAGTTTTTTGCGAGAGACGTTTGACTTCTTGCTAAAGGCGAATTTTCTATTATAGACAGACGGTGGCTTGGCCCACTTTTAGCGTCGAAATGATAAAATAGGAAAATGCTTATAGAGTTCTATAATATCATCGACAATACTGAATTATACACACACTATACGTCGTAGTGTATACATACATATATGCTAAGGTGAATATTTTATGCCGGAATTTTGTTAATACATATGTACGTGGAAACTTTACCGTGCAAACTAACGAAGTGTGTATAACATTAGTCATCCGATGATGATGTAGATTTTTGTTCAGTAAATCGACACGAAGTGTGTTATATTATTCGCTGTTTGTATTTTGCAAAAATTCCCGTCTGCTTTATGGTTTGCCTGGCAGTTTTTACACTTTATTATAATTCGAGGATTTCATTGAGAAGGAAAAAGATTGAAAATCGTTAGAAAATTGTGCGACATTTCTTCGTTACCATCCTCCTCAATTTTCTTTAAAGGTGATTTGAATTTGTGACATTTCTTCCGTCACATTTTCTTCGGGGCGGACAAAATTCGAACTTGTGCCCAGCCGTAATATCCGCGTCAAAAATGTTAAAAACCGTTTTAATGTCTTTTTAAATGACGTGTCAGATATTTTTTACTAATCGTCATTGAGTGTGGAATAATAATCCGTTTCGGTTGCGGGCGGTTAAACCAGTGTGCGTTTCAGGCTACGAACGGACACTCAAATATGTTTAATGTTACAATACATAGTCTATCAAGCGAAAGAAGTTCGTTCGTAAAACAACTGAAACGCACTGATGTCACCAAAATCAGGGGACTTCAGATTAACCTTCAGTCCACCGCGTATCAGATATAACATTCGCTGTATTACGTGATCCGTCTGGATCACAGAACAGGTCGAAAAAAAAGAACGGGGATGAACGTATAGTGATGAAACGAAAACGAGGTTGTTGCTTTTGTGATGGGGAGAAATAACAGGAAGCGATGGTTATGTTATGTTTTTTGGTAATATTGATAATATTGAAATACGCGTCCTGTTGCTGGTACATTATTTTGAGTAACACTAACACTGCTGTTTCAACTAAAATTTCACTTCCAATAACCTGTTTATTCACCAGAACTGATTTTGTCCTTTTCAAAGTACTCTATCCATTGATTGCAACGCATTTATACCAGCCGTTGATCTAATCCCCGAAACATTTGTTATACTCGGTTTTCTGTATGAGAGCCGTCTTCGATTTTTCTATTATCTCCTCTCGGCTGCTGAAACCCGTTTCCTAGAGCGGTCTCTTGAGTTGATCAACTAGAAGTCACCGGGAACTAAATCAGGCGAATTCGGTTTAGTTTGAATAGTATTCGTTCTGTTCTTTGCCAAAAAATCACGAATAACGATGGCATTGTGCGACGGTGCGTTATCGACCCGGAAAATCCCAGAATTGTTTGCCCACAAGTCCGGTCTTTTTTGGCGAATTGCTTCACTTAAACGTCTCATAATACCCAAATAATACTCCTTGTTGACTGTCTGATGTTTTGGTAAGAATTCATGGTGCACAACGCCGTTGTAATAAATAGAAAAACCGTAAGCATCGCCCTCCTCCTTTTTCGACTGAAAACGACGTAGTTTTTTCGATCGGGGCTCATTTAGGAAACCGATATTTTCAGGTTCATATATCTGGGAGTAATAAAGCGATCATGAAATAAAAGGAAGCTAGAATTTAGCCGGGTTGTGCTGTTGAATCATTGCATTCGTTGTTTTTTTATTTTTATACTTAGGGCGGGGACCATTTTTGAGCAGTTTCGTTTCGTAATATGCTCGTCCTTTTGTTTAATCGGATTTTTTTCTACTTTTGTTTAGTTTTTTTTTGGTCTCATGTGGTTAGGATACCCGGTTTTCACCCAGAAGGCCTAGGTTCGAACCCGGCGACGAAAGTTAGGCACAGTCGAAGGGGAGGGGGAAAAAATTCTTTAAACGCGCACAATTGCGTTACGTAGCATTTTTATTAATCCTTGTTGAATTATTAATTCCACCCGGCATTTTGACTTTTCGTTCTTCTACGGATTTAGAAAAGATTCTCCATCAACAACGCTTTGCTAATTATAGTTTACGTTAAGATTTCGGCGGGGAAACTTTCGCCTTGGCAAAACATTTCGGTCAAGTTCCCCTAGAAAGTAAAGAGATTTCGATTTAGAACTGGTAATTACGCTTTCGGCCGGATGATAAATAGAATGGTAGCAGCACCGGTGTCGGATAGAGGCTTATAGGCCGGCGTAGCAGTGCCTTAACGCAGGATTGCGCTCGAAGGAGGATAGTTTGTGGGGCCACTGGCAACCGCTGGTGCACATAGAGATGCTGATAGCGTAATTCATTTATCTATCACACCTAGTCATTTTTGACATTTGCTAAATGACAAATGCTTGCTCCCGGGTCGCCTCTCTCTTCGAACCAGCTTTATTTTCTCATTTCGTTTAACGGAAATCCCGTTTTAGTTTTTTTTTTTTTTTTGCCCGTTCCTTTTTGCCCTCTTTTTTCTTTTTTTTTTTCGAGGCCGGAAATTTTTTTATTTCATTTCATTTCATTTTATTTTTATTTTTATTTTTATTACGCTTTTAGTATTTCCAGACCTACTTTAACACCTGTTCGTTTGAGTAACGTTTGCGAATCCATTTTTCTTTGCTCCTTCCGTTAAAAATTTTCCGCGGCGCCTCTAATCTCTGACACAAGTGCAAATTTATAACCGAAATAGCGGCTTTTTTATTTGTTTACTGTAATTTATTTATTATTATTATTGTTGTTGTCGATTTTTTTTGTCTGAATTCCTCGTAATATTGCATTCATCCGCTGGTAGAAATATGTTCTACATTGCCGGACGCATTCGCAATGGAAACAAATCGCTAATATCATTAGACGAATTTTTCACGGTGCGGACGAGTAATTTTTATTTGAAATTACCTCGTTAAGGCGAACTGAATGAAATTTTCTCGCACCGGACGAACAGATTCCGAGATTTATGACAAATTGCTTTCTCTTTTTTTCTAGTATATATTTTGTTTGGAAAATTACGAGCAACCTAATTTTCATTTTTCTCTCCGTCGGTATCGAATCATTTTCCGCCATTTACAAATTAAAAAGTTAAGAAAATCGAGTGTTCGTCTTTTTTTTCCCCCCTTTTTTTGCAACATTATTTATTTTCTCTTATTAAAAAAGTTTAAGAAAGAAAAACTTTCACTATATTTAATCGGGCAAACTTAACGAGGAGGTAAGATAATTTCGAGTAGAGGCTCCGTAGTCTCAAGATAGAAAATCGGTGTCCGGATTATAGGTGGCATTCCATTTCCTTTTAGCGTTTTTAAAAAGTGTTAATCCTTCGCGAACAAGAGGGCGTTCAGCCCGGTCGAATACAAAAACGGGGTTAATAACTCTTTATAAAGTGTACCGAACTTGCAACGGATTCGAGGCATCGTCGTGTATCAGTAAGCTCATGTTTTAGGCTCCGAGTAAAGTTTTTAAATGTTGGCTCGCTCGGTTAAGCGTCTAGGTAAAATTCGACGGTCTCCGTTTTCTCTGCGTTTTTATTTTAATACGCCCACGTGTATTTAGAAGCTTTTGTCGCGTTGCAGGTCTCGAGATAGAGGTTTTTTCGCAGTTGCCTGCTTCAAATTACAATCAGTATTAGTGTATTCGCTTGCATTTAAAACGTTTCGTTATCGGTGTAAAATAATCGAAAGTCCGTTCATTTCGAACGCACTGCAGTATTTTTTTGCATTCAACTTGCTGAGTAAAAAACAAGCCGGATATCGCTATCGTAAAGGTGGCCGCGTGTGTTTCAGTTAAGTAACATCTAATATAGGGGTTTGCGTTTCCACCTTTTTCCTTGCACAGCTAACTCTGGCCATTGAGCGTCGTCCGTGTTCGATGGAGTTATCAATGCTTTTTTCATACCCCGGTTAACCTTTCGGCATCCGCAGCGGACTGGAATTTTCCATATTGGATTTGCCTCTCGATTTTCCAAAAGTACTCTACCCCCCCCCCCCCCCCCCCGACCGAAAAGAAAGGAAACTGATAGCGCTGCGATGACCTTATTATCCACTTCGTCCATTAGCTGAAAAACTATATTAGCGAAACTAAATTTCTCCAGAGCTTGGGTTCTGTTTCTGGTCCGTTGTTTATCTGCATACAGACAGGCACTTGCCCCCTCTGCACGTGCATCTGCTATTTCGGCTGTTTTGTTTTCGCGCGAGACTGTGTTCGTGTTTCGTACTTTACCTTGCGACGCCTTTGTCTTTTCTTCATTTTTCCGGCTACGGGGCGAACCTTTTCACCGCGACGACACATTAACTTTCCCTCCCTCGTCTTTCTATCCTTCTCTTCTTCGCGAATTCGCGCGCTAATTACGATCTAATTATCGGAGATTAATTAACGAAACTTTGCGCGGCGTTTTTTGTCGGCTGCGACGCTCTGCCGGTTTTTCCATCTCGTCTTTCGACTTGCCATTCTACGAAAATGAAGCGAGCGCCAGGCTGTGAAATTGTGCGTCAGGCAGAAGTTATTATCGACAGGTTTTTTAAGGAAAAGCGCTCCGAATGCGAAATTTGCGACAGTGCCAAAAAGTACGTGATCCGGTTTCCGAATCGGTCTGGTAGGCTGAAATCGAATTGGCCGTCAAGTCGACCAAAATAAAGACGGTGTCAAGAGAAAGGAATTACGGCTTCGACTTCTCTTCGGCGACGCTTAGTACAATTTCCGATATCTTACTAGAGCTGACTGACTTTGTTTACGCTTAGCTTAACCGAATGTTCAGAATTGCGAAATGAAAGTCATCACGGCTACTTTACGTTAGCGATGTGGAAACGCTGGTAGTACGCTGACACTAGTTCAAAATCGCCGTATCATCATCTCGTTAACAAGCAAAGTTTTCAGTATGTATCTATTGAAATTAACGGAACCCCGGCAGTTTTTAGACCTCAATATTTTTAAAATAAGAGCTTTTTTTTCTTCTCTTCTGTCTCCTATATAGGAGAGGACTAGCCTGAGAAATAAATATTTCATTAAATTCGAAGAATAATATTGATTCGGGTATTTTAATGGACGGGGAAGCTCTTTTACTTATTAGGGAAGTTTGTGCCGACTACAAATGAACTAAATTTCGGACAAAGAATAATATTCTAAATAGGTGTGCGACTACCTTAGTTGTTTTTTTTTTTTTTTTTGGTGGAGTGGTTAAGTTCAGACTACTACGAAGTCGAATGACTTAAAAACTTTCCATAGAGGTTGATGAATGTGGGTACATATTAGGAATTCATTATGATTAGTTTAGCGGTATTATGGCAGTAAGCTGAATTACGAATTGGGCCCCAAATAAAAAAAAAAATGTTCCCCGCGATTACACCGCAACTAAATTCGGCCGTTTTTGAAGATTACTGCTTGACAGATATTCTTTCGAATGCGTTTCTTCTTCAATCCAACATTTTGGCCTTGTAAGCGCACCAGCACGATAGACGTTCGTCTTTTTCGGAACGATTTACTCTGCACTCTCCGTCGGGGAGACGTATATATGTTTTTCACCGTGAAATCTTTTCTTTTTTAAAATAATACGAAATTCATAAATTTTCCGCGCGCATGCGTCGATTTTAAGTGATGCAAAGATAAAGTGAACGCTAGTCGTATTAAAAACCAGAACTTCCGCACCTTTTGTCTAGAATTGTGACATACATATATACATCACCCGGTTGATGCGTGATACGACTATTTCTTTTCGGTGTGAAAAAACTAAACTCAAAAACTATCGGTCACAAATTGAATAAAATGTTTACCATTGTGTAAATATGAATAAGACGATTTTCCGAAGCTACCGATTTCAGTTGTAATGCAAATCATTATAAAATTTTCTGACATCTCTTCCCGGCGGACAAAATTTTAAATCAAGCCGTATGAATGTCAAAAAATTTAGTAATTAATTGAGACAACTATCAAGTATTATAGAAGAGCCGATGGTGTATTTTAATTTTTTATTTTTTTTTTTTTTTAATTTTTTTGGGCGCGCCAGCGGCATTGACCCAACAACAACAGAAATTAAGGAAGGGGTTAAATAAAAAGACGATTAGAAATAGAGCTTAGGAAAGATTGGAGTACAGGGATTATATCTGGAGATGGAAAGGAAAGGACAAAAGAAGAATTATACGGAGCAGGAAGACCCAGTGCCAAGATTTTCGAGTACAAAACAGAGCGCTCGGAATTAAGGGCAGGGCATTCAAAGAAGATGTGGTTTGCATCACATATGAGAGGAGAGATGGAATTATGAAGGGGACAATCGGGAGAAGGGGACAGGGAAAAACGAAAACGTGAAGAGGGTAGAAGTGAGTGATTAATACGCAGTCTGATTAAGGAAATGATCGCGGAGCGTTGATAAGAATAGGATTGAAACCACGGCTGGGAAGAGGGAACCGGTTGAATTTGAAGATAATGAGAGGCGGGATTAGAAAATAGGGAAGGATAGATGTCCGACCATAGTCGGGATCTTCCAAGGAACTCTTGTCCCTCGACGAGATAGGACATAGTTTATTTTATATACATACATACATACATATATATATATATATATATATATATATATATATATATATATATATATATATATATAAAAACTCGGCCACTTTGGCCTCGCAAGGGGCTGTGCCCCTTGACCCCTCCTACTTTCATTCCTGTCTCTTTCTCTTCTATACTTTGTATAAAATGATCAAAATTTACAACGTAATTCTTACTGGCATCAACACACACAAAAAATAACATAACCACAAAAGTCCTATTCTAACATTTACCTTCCGTTATATAAAATTAAGACATTTTTTCGTTACATATTTCATTACATAAAATTGTGACATTTTTTAAATAACAATAACACAAAATATAACAAATGTTACATAAAATTGGGACATTTAGCGTTACATAAAATTGGGACATTTTTCTGGGACATTTTTTTGGGACATTTAACGTTACATAAAATTGGGACATTTTTTTGGGACATTTAGCGTTACATAAAATTGGGACATTTTTTCGAATGGGGGGTAGCCTAAGAATTATGTTGTAATTAATATATATATACATATAATTTTTTCTTACTTCTTTTCATGGCACGCCAATGAAAAGTTTGCGTCATTCTTTTTTCGTTAATATATGAGGTACATAATATTTATCTGAGTTTGCATTTTCCGCGTTAGTCGTGATGTAATGGTCTGCTGCTGGCTGCGGTAAGTTCTTTAACTTAATCGATCAGATTGGATATTATTAGCAGTATGGAAATGAAAAAATTTCCCATCGTATTTAGTTTACAATGTCATCCTCTGAACTTCCATTACAGTCGAACGTATAATGTAGAATGGTGGTTTCGAAAATTGCCGAATAAAGGTTTTGAAAGGGTGTTTCATTCACGAAGCTTCTAGAGAATTAAATGGCGTTATTTAACGATTGAACTAGTAGTGGAACGATATTAACGTGCGCTCCGAATATGTAAAATTTTCTCACATCGGCTAATGTGGAGATAAGCCGGATTATAAAAGTTAATCGGGCCGTTGCGTCGTGTATATTCTCTTTGATTACAGATGGCGCCGCGAACCTAAATTTCGAGAATACTGAAATATTCAGTTTTAATGTTAAACGTTTGAAATGCAACAAGTTGAGCGCTGTTATTTATTTGTACATGGCGGTAAATCGTTTATTAGCCGCGTAAATGTTGCTTTGCGCTCCCGAATGTAACGTTAATATTCATTTAGGTTTTGTTACGGCTTCAGCGATCTCATCACGGTCTCCTTATTAATTATTGTATTATTATTATTATAAAAATTATATTTGAATTTTTTACACAATATATTAATGGAAATTACCCACCGCAGCAATCTTTCAGTATCGGTCGACCGCCGAAAAATACAACATTAAGTGTATAAACAAAATAAATCAATAAAAATTGGATAATGTAAATAAGTAAATTTTGAACGTTTGGATTGCTGTCGGATGGCGTTCCGCTGATACTACAAAATTCAAACAGCAAGATTCTTTAATGGGGACATCCATTACGTAAACTCAAAATGAGAGGGCGGGGGTCCAGCAAAATCTTATCAAATCCTATTTAAACCGAGGGAGAGATAATTGAAAATCTCATGTCAACTTTAAAAGAATATATACCTATTATTATACAGATCATAAAAAAAAATTATTAAATTTTTCTTTTATTTGCCCCGCTAAAAAAATCCCATAACTATTAAAAACTTTTATTTCGAGAATAAAAGAAAAGAAAAAAAAAAGAAACGTTCAGAGTTTTTAAATGAAAAAAAAAACAACAAAAAAACTGGTATAATGAATTCCCATAAGGTGAGTGAAAAATTAAGGAAGATAATGTTGTCTTCTTGAATATCGAAGAATGGAACTCTAACTATTCTTTTCGTTCTCACCGTGACTTTTGGACTGATCTCTATCCGTCCTGTTTCTCCAACCCTGACTCCTTTTACCTTGCTTTACAGCCTTCTCCATCCGTTTCTCCCTGGTTTAATAATTTTCCCAGTATCAGCCGTTCTGTCATTTCTTCCATAGTTCGCCTTCGTTTTAATCACAGTCTGCTCCCGGCTTCTCGTTTCCGCTTTGCTCTGGTTCAATCTCCTTTGTGTCCCTTTCATCCTCCTACCTTAAATGGCACGTGTGACGCAAACCACGTACTATTCGAATGTTCCTTTATTTCTACAGAACGCGCGATCCTTTATTCCAATTTGCTTAGCCTTGGCCTCCCTACTCTTTACAGTGCCCTCTATATTCTCACTTTTCCATCTCCTACTGTTGTTCCCTTGTTAGCCGCCTTCATTTCCTCCGTCTCTAATCGTTTCTTGATATAACTTGTCGCTCCATATGTCCTTCTATTCTTTTAATCTTTTGTATTGGGTAAATGTCCTGTGCTGGCGTGCCCATTTAAAAAAAAAACAAAAAAAAACAAAAAAAAAATAACTATTATATGTGCTACCAAAATCAAAACATTCCCTCTCAACCCTATGCACGCCTTCCTGACACAAAACGCAGCAAACAACGTGTATCAAAGCCATCCTGGACTACCAAAACCACTAAAAATCAGACTGCACGAATACCTAAACACATTAAAAACCGAGCTGGTACCAACTTATCAAAGAGCTCAACATCCGTTGCCACCTTGGTTAACTGAAAAAAGATCCCTGTGAATATAGAACTGGCACATAACTATAGATCGGTTACCAACAGTCACACATACCAACAATTATTATTCCTGGAAAGCAAAAGCAAATATGAGGACCACACATTCCTATTCACAGACGGATCAATCAAAGAAGGCCAATCAGGATGCGCACTTACCACAAAGATCGAGGACTGCATATCGACCAGGCTCCCTAGTCAATTCTCAATCTGCAGCTATGAGTTATATGCTACATGCCAAGCCTTAGAACGTATCAAATGTGGCTCCGCGGACACCAGATACGTCATATGCTCTGATTCACTGTTTAGTCTAACAGCACTAAAACACTATAGTACAAAAAATACATTAGTCCAATCAGTGTACAAGTCTTAATCAATGATCTTCAAACTCGAGGAACAAGTCTTATGCTACTATGGATACCAGCGCATCGAGGGATCGCAGGCAATGAAAGAGCCGATACTTTAGGCTTCATCCATGCCTAAACCCCAAGAAGTAATACTAGTCCAACTCCATGAAGGAAAAAAAAAAAAAATTATCCACGAAACTATGAAAAATCACTGGAACAAGAGGTGGCAAGCCATCAGCTCCAAGCTCCATTCGGTAAGACAAGATATACACTCACCAAGACTGATGATTCCAATTAATCAATCAGATCAATGTATAATTACTGGACTTAGAACTGGCCACATCAGAGCGTCGCACATCCATCATAGAACTAAAGAGGAGCTACAAAAGTGCTCATACCATGATCAAAACCTTGACGTACGTCACATTTTAGTAGAATGTCTAGGACAACTAGAGAACAGTTGAACATTCCGGAATCTATCAACGACACACTTGGAAGCACAGAAAATTGCCTCAAGTAAAATACGTTAAATCCATAAACGCAATTAGCCTCATTTAACTAAATGTCTTCTCTTGTTTAATTAATGTATAATTAACTAATTCGGAATTCTGTAAAACATATGTCTCTATATGTATATAGTGGTCGCTAAAAACCTAGTTGTTATAAAGCGACCGTAAATAAACCGATAAATAAATAAATAAATAAAAATGTTGCCTGTTTTTACTTTTAATTTTACTAAATTCAAATAAATTCGTTATAATGCACCTTAGAGAGTTGTATTATTTTTTTCTTTTAGCGTAAACCTCACGTGAGGGAGAGGGCGGTCCCGCTAAATCTCACCAGAAGAGCGGAGAGGTTCAAATTGAAAGAAAAACACAGTTCACGTAATTAATAAATATTGAGAAATTTTTAATGATTATGAATCGGGCCTTCGCATTTACGTTTCACGGTTTATTGTATGAAATCGATTTTAGAAACTAAAAAATGAACAACTTAACCCTGGCGTAAGGTAAATAGCGACTGACCACCAATTAAGAAAATGTCCATCGGATTTTTTTCATTTCTGACTTCCTTTCCGCATTTCCTGACTGGCAAAATTGACCGTATGAGGTGTGCGCTTCTCCTTGTGATGGTCGATGATCGGTTATAAATACTCCTGACCAACAACAGGATCACGCATATTTTCTCTTTCACCGCGTTTCCTGAAATTTTGTAAATTTTTTAATGTTTAAATTTATTTTCATTTATTTTTATGTTACAACTTTAATGTACTCGTTGCAATATTTGCGGGGGGAAATATACGTTGACGAGAAATATTTCAATGTTTTTCCGATAAAGAGGGAAATGCATTTTTTTTTTTTTTTTTTTTTTTGACATGAACAAAACGACCTGATTATTTCGGATATAGTTTTTGCGCGCTCGAATTCCGATTAACTTTAGCCGGATCGGGAACAGCTGAAAGACGGGCGTGGTTTATCGTGTACGCATGCGGTTGTATATGTTTAGGGCAGGTTGGTTGCTTTAATATACTTTGGGAAAGTCGCATTTTTGTGGTTCCTTCTCTTTGAAGGTTGACGTGGATTTATTCTATTCGACCACTTTCTGAAGCTCGGTAATTTTGTTTAAGCAGTCTGTTGTATAGTGTATACCATTTTAACTTGTGAATATTTTTAACCTTTCAAATTTAAGCGGCTGTGGTTACAAAGTCAAAATTAAAATTTCGTACCTAGTAATGCTTCAAATCGCTTTTCATTTCCCTTTTAATCATTCTCTAAAGGTCTCTGGGTGATGTTTTCGACCATCACGATTACTACTGACAGTATTCCAGTTACTCTTCTATTTTTTTTTTTTTTTCTCTTTTTTGTTTGTTCTGTAAATGCCCATGTCTCCCCGGTAAGTGCTCGTTATGAATTTACACACCGTTGCTATGTCTATCGTTCCTTTCGGGTTGCGACGATTTGGCGTTCTTTCGTTAAAGATATTCACGGGGCGCCTCTGAAAGGCACGCCGCCCCGTTTTTAAAATACTATAAATTGGTGAACAACGACGAATTTTCATAAACCGAAAATTACAGAATTAAGGCCTTGGGTACGGCGATCGTTTTGAAAATGTACACAGTTCGTTAAATGTCCGAAAATTGAGTTCTGACATTAAATAGGCGGCAAATGAAGGACTGCGTGTGCAACGAATTTGATTTGCCATTACGAACCGCTATGAAAATAGAGTGGCTGATGAATTTATGGAGTGGTCGAGTGTTGAGTGGAGATTTGGGATTGTGAAAAGAATGCGCGCTAGTTTGGATTCCGGTCTTCGAAGCTGTACGACACTTCAAAAAAAAGGATGCACAGACTGCAGAAGAATATCATCGTCGACTTTATAATATCACGCGTGATTTTCCTATTCATGCGATCGAAGGCACACTCAGTTCGTATTGTTTACCGTCGTCCAATTAGCCAACCTTTGTATTAGCAGCGTTCCCCACATTGAAGGCTGCACGTCACTTGTGTGAATTTGTAAACTTATAAAAAATAATGTTGCGCACAATTGAAAACGCGTCAGATATTTTCTGTAGGATGATAGGGAAGATTAAAAAGTGGCAAATGGCGCTGCTTAACCATTTGTAAATGAAGAATTTTGCGCTATTTCAGCAAGACCTTAATTGCGACATCGGAAAAAATCGGGGCCTCGCTTTGAGCTAAACGAGAAAGGGTAACTTTTAAAGAGCACCCGAAGCGCGAGAAAATTCCACTTTTATTCCCTTTTTCCAAATTGTTATCACCGGGCCAGTGAAAATTTTCCACAATCTGTTAATTAAGATAACAAAGTAAGGCAGGTGTTTTTTTTTTTTTTTTTTTTTTTTTTTTTTGGCCTGGCGAGGAACCACATTTTCAACTGACTAAAAGATGTATCCACAAAAGAAGTTTATACCGAGATTTTATTTTTTACAATAAATTTGAATACTGCGAATAACCTCTCCATAACATAAAAAATACACGGTGCAGCGTATATGATGGGGGAAGATGTTCCTAGCAATCAGTTCTGCAAGAAACATAAACCTATCAAAATCTATCGTAACGAAACAACAAATGGTTAACATCGTTCACGAAATCGATATGAACACGGTCATTATTACATCGCGACGAATCATAGAAATTCAATGAGCCCCATTCTCAGTTTGCATATAAAACAGTATAGAACAAGCCGAAATACTTTTAGAAAGGGAAAAATATCATGGTGCGGGGGGAATTGATGACTGAACGATATTGTAACACCTACCGGTGTGGTCTGCGATCTTCTATATTCAATCCAATCAGTGTGACTATTATATTTTATCTCGTCTGGTATAGGTCGGAGAAGGAAATAAACGGGAAGGTGGGAATTTCCGGCGGGCTATTTAGAGTTAAGGAGCAGAGTTCTAGTTCGAATCTCGTTGTAAATGCTCTTTAGTTTATTGTCTACTTCTCGCGTGCGTGAGAAAAACAAAATTCGAAATTAGTATGTCATCCGAAATGATATACGGTCGCGGAATTTTACATTCAAGTTAAAATTAAAAAAAATCGCTTCACCAGATTTTGCTTACAGAGGGGATCGCCAAGATTAACTTGTACAATGGCCGAGAGACGATATCTACATTGATATTTGAACACGAAGAGAACACATCACGACACAAAATTATAAAATATCACGTTGTAAACTCAAAAATAATGTGTTTTTTTGTATTTACTTTAGCCATTGTAAAAAAATTCAACAACATTATTTTTTTGCTGATTTTTTGTTCGTTTACTTTAACATGGCGCAAGGGCTGAAATTCGCTACACTGGAAGCATCATCCGTAAATCCCCAATTTGTAACGCGACACGGTCATACTATTTTTGTTTCATTCCTTATCCACGCCAACAGATGTTAGTTGTAAGCTGGTGTCCTATACTGTTGACAGTCTGTTAATTTTATTATGCATTGAGCGAACGGTTGTATCTACGAAATAATTACTTCAGCGATTAACAATAAAAATTAGAGAAATTATCTCTAAAGTAGTTTGTAACGGTGTTTAATTCCGTATTAGAACACAGATTTTGCGTATTAAGAAAGAAGTTCTTGATAAACAAATTATTCAACTACTAATAATTTCAGAAATGATAATACACTATCGAATGTAGAAAAAGTGTCCATTACTTGTGCAATTATTTTATGCACTACACCAAAAAATGCAATATCAATTGAGATATGCAGGATATTTGAAGTAATTAGTAGGGTACTTTAACAAACACTTTACGGTAATCGATGTTTACATACTCTTTAGAATTAAGTTCAGTTAACAGTTTTGTGTCTATTTAATCGTTTTCATGAAACAGAACATTTGTTGCGTATTCAAATATGTAGATACACGAACAGAATGACGCAAATATAAGTTGACGTACAATTATGATAAAGAAGACGTGTTTTTTTGTTAATAAAAAGAATAAACAAGTAATTAAAAAATTTGCAAAGTATTGACGACTTTAATAAAACGTCACGTGAGTTTTTACAGCTAATTACTGCAGAAATTGTTCTTATAAATAAATTTAAATTATTTTCCTCCGGGGAAATATTTTTTAAATTTATGTTTCTTTCAATTGAAATTATATCTTTGCTTTTTCCCGCATTCGCATCTCTTTTGTAACTATTTTCACATATTTTTATATTTACCGTAATAAACTAGTTTAGGAGGTTATATGCCCATCGCGGACGACTGTGGTGAATTGGTACGGGAAAAAATTAATATTTTCAATAAATTGGTCAAAAAGGAATTAATATTAATTTATATTAATATTATGGTATTTTAAGATGAGATTAATGATTGAACAATGTGGAGCGGAGAAATCAAAAACTTAATTGAATGGTTTCCGCCGCTGATCACATTAAATTTTTATATGTAAAATAATAATAATAATAATAATAATAATAATAATAATAATAATAATAATAATAATAATAATAATAATAATAATAATAATAATAATAATAATAATAATACATGCCCATCGCGTATGTTTTTTTAAAATGTTTGTTCGAAGTGTAACTCATGCCCAGTGGACGGATTTTAACGATTCCCCTTGTTCATTGCAAAATGTAGTTAGTCAACGGTAGTACCGTCGGAGTGCCGATAAAAATTCATGAACACGGACAGTATTCATCAAAAAATATAAAAAAATGTCTCTTTAGATAATTATTAGCGATATCACAAACGCGATTGAATTAAACTATTACTAAAATTTACCATGGAAACGTTAAACTTGAAAAAAGTTAATTTTTTGCAAGAAAGTATTATCAATTACCATGAAAATGTAAATTCAAATAAGTAAAAAAAAAATTGAAATCTTCATAGTGCCATTTACAGGTTTGTAAATGTATTATAGTGGGGTCCAATAGAAGGAGCAAGACCCCGTGGAAGACCGTCTCGACGATGGATAGACACAATAACAGCACTAAGCGATCAAACGCAAACCACGACAATGAGAAGTAGCCAGAACAGAAGTCGCTGGAGACAACTAGTACTTGGTAGATTAAAATAGAGGTCACGATGAATATTGCGCAAACGACTATGAAAAAAGAATATGGAGATATTACGTTTTTATGTTAGTGCGTACTATATTGATCGTGTTGAATGACTCGAATAAATTTTTTTTCATTAGAAATATTACTGGTCAGCGATTTTCCCTATATGAGCACATGATGATATAATGCTAAAAATTACGAAATAAAATATTTAAAAAAAAGTAACAAACCACTTCAAGATTTAAACTAAAAATTTAATGAAAATGCACTAAGAAGTAACAAATAATTTAATCGATAAAGAATAATGTATTTTAGAGTAATATAGGTACGGGGTTAATTACGATTTTTCGTAGACAACATTAATACTTATTCTGAGTCGCCACCAAATTTAAATTGCGATAAAATTAAAGATCGCATTAAATGTTTCCGATGTGTTTTTCGTATATTTGGCCTATAGAAAACGGGTGATTGTATTGAAACGTTTGAAACTTTTAAAATTATTAACCGTTATAAATAATTTGCGGATTGTTCGAAAAATAAATTATATATTTCTTATTAAAAATAAAACATTTAACGTTTCGGACGGCGTACACTGTGACCATCGTGAGCTTCTGATGTTGGTCAGTGTAAGCTTACCGAAATTTCAAGTGTTTCATTTTTGGTAACAGATATATATACATATATATATCATTTTTGAAAAATCCGCAAATTATTTATAATAAATGATTGCGTATTGTGTTATACTTATTAAATTGTTCCTAAATATCGCCGTAATTTGTGATTTCCGCGCTGATTCCGAAAAGTTAATATTTAACAATAATCATAATATACACTTGATTAGGAATGCAGTAACTTCAAAGACTTTGTATGTAACTTAAAAAAAAAAAAAAAAAAAAAAAAAAACAGAAAATCTTTCTAATGTATAATACGTACTATCTTTTTAAATATTTCGAAATGAAAAATTACTCGTAACGATTGTACGAGAGCAACTTGTATTCTTGCGATAAATACTGCATGTAACATAGCGTACCCATTACCTCTAGTCTACCACTAAAACTTTACAAAATAGTTCTAAAATATTGTTTTATAGTATTATACGTACAAACGGTGTGTGGTCGTATTGCAAATCGGAGATTTACGGACGATGCTTCGAGTTTTTAGCCTGAAATTCTGGTTAAAATACTTTTTTTCGGCTTTCTAACTGAGTGAAAGCAGTCCATGCTTCCCTGGAAATAATAATAATGATACGGTGTGTGGAGGTTTGTACGGTGCAATGCAACGCGAAACGGTCGCACGTTGACAGTATAAATAAATATCATTAATGTAAAAATAATGCACACAAAAACGACGAACTCTGGTACGCGCCGTCGAATAAACAGAGACGACTTTTTCCATATTTATACGGAAAAGAGTATTAATTATTGGCAATTTTATTTTTATCTTTTTTTCTGCCGAATTCGTGCTCATCATCATCGGTATTATCAAATATGTATTATTCGTATTGGCGATACGGTTATCATCATCTGCTTTCGGTTGGCATGGGCACATTGTCGGGAAGTATGGTATTACATTTTGTACGAGTTTATTTCGACCACGTTTCGCACACAGACGGGCTATTTGCATGGTGGATATTGAAGAGTCAGTAACGCATTTTTAGGCGAAAACGTTGTGAATTTCGTTAGCATTTCGTTATATTAGGTTGAAGCGAAAATCACACTCAGCCAGCTGTTGCGAGAGCCTTTTGTCGTTCAAATGAAGCGTGATCGGAAGTGTATAGTCGACGTTTTCGCTGTCGCAGAGGCGGAATTAATTTGTCGGTCCAACTATCGGCGGTGCATAGTTTCGGCGCTGAAAAATATTTTCGTCGCCTCGATAATATTTTACCACTTGGGCGCGACGGCCGTGTCAAGTGTTTGTGATTGTCTCGTTAAAGACCTATTTGTTCGCACTGCCTTAATGATGATCTATAAGTGCCAGCAGCTGGTTGTTCAAATCCCCCCCCCCACCCCCGGAAACTCGCTCAACTATTTTTCCCTTCCCAACGAGGAGCCAGCGAAAACAGAACTTTTTGACGCGAGAGTTGCCGAGCCGTTAATGGGGAATTTAATTAATTTTTACATCTTTCGTCGGTCGACGCCGCTGCTGCGATCGCTGCCAAGCGCGGTTTTCCTGCCATTGTCAGTACACGATGTCGTTTTCGGGCTCGCTTTAATTGCATATCCTCGGTTTAATCGATATTCGCGTACGTTCCAGTTCTCCTCTCCGACGTCATGCCTTAGTTAATTACGGCTCTTCGGACAGGCCGCTCCTAAGTCGATGAGGTTTTTCTTTTTTGGAAGTGCCCATTGGAAATGATCTTCGTCCAATTGAGACCAAGTTCGAATTGACGCGTAATTAATTAAGTGGAAATGAAATCAGGCTGGCCGTGTTAGAAATTTAACTAAGCCGATTAGTTTAGTGATGACTTTTCCCGCTATTGTCACGGCTTGCGTAGAACCGGTCTTGTTCACGTTGATTTTCCTCAAATTCGGCGCTTACAAGCATAATGTCCGGTGTCTGTCGGTAGCTAGTTCGTTAGTTTATATTCACGTTAATGGCTTAACACACAGCGTGGTCATACAGGCGATTACTGAAGATGACAGTCGTTCCGTCGGCTCCCCTAGCTCTCTAGATTTCTTGGTATTTCATTTCAGAGACCAGCAGAGCCGCCGGAGCCAGGGCGACTTGATCGTAAGTCTTATAAACAAGCGGTTTATACAGAGAATTAAAATATAGCGCGATATTCGCGGATCATACAGCAATAGTTATACAGCACATGAAGATATTAAGGAGGCAAGTAAGTAAATAGGCACGTGATAAAAATCTAAAAATGAATGTATCAAAAAGCTAAAGTAATGGTACTACCAATTAAAAAGTGATAGGTGTGATGCTGTTCAAATTTACTAATTCGCTCGAACGAATGTGTACCTGAGTGGGACGAAAATTTTGAATTTGAGAAGGTAAAATGCCTGATGATGGAAGTGGAGTGACCCAATATATATAAATATTTAATAATGGGGATCAATACTTGAGGTTGGGTGTTTTTTTTTTTTTTTTACTTTTTTATTGGGCTTGTCAGCTACGGACGATTACCCATCAAGAAGGAAGAACGTAGGACAAAAGGAAACTGAGGACACTAAGAAAGTTATTCGGGGAAGAAAGAGACGGCCAGAGCTACTATGGAGAGATAGCAAGGGAGTCAAAAAAGATCGGTACTAGAGCAGTCCGAAAGAAAATAAATAAATGTGTAGGTGAAAAAATATAAAGGATACCTTAAAGGACAGAAAAGCTCTCGTGTCTTGTTAGCCGTTATACCTGATTATAATATATCTATTTAAACTAAATGCGCGATGTAACTAGCATAAAAAGAAAAGTATTTTTATCCATGTCTGCGATTGCTGGGCAGCGTCCACAAAAAGATCCTCATCAACAATATGGCCGCAACTGCAATGCAGTGAGTGCCCGATGAGGCACGAGACAAGACATCGCTATTCGCCTACGGTTGCGACTGCAAAGCAGTGCTCGCAATTCCCGTCCAGAAAAGTAAAATGATTGATTATACATTATTCGAACGGCATCTGCGGACGACGAGCGTTCATACTAACCCAGGAAGATCCGCACCACCTTGACCCAGTACACCACTATGGCTACCATCCGAGCAAAGAGACCCACAATGCACCAGGTGAAGGCGGCGGGGGAACCAAAATATTAAGATAAGAAAAGGATGAGGGATTTGATTAAATGTTTATACGGTCGCGGATTAAAGACAAGAATTTAGCAATAGCAGGGACAACAGACAGTGATGGAAAGGCGAGAATAAAGGAAGTACAGTACGGCGTGGGGATATTAAGGGATAGTAGATCTGAGTATAGCACCAATCTTTCGGAAGACAAAGATGCACACTCAAAGAAAATGTGATCAGCGGTGATGACAATCGAGTGCGTTATCTAGGGAATGGGAAGTAATAGAAAACCGATAGAGGCCGGGAAACAGCTGTGACCAAAGCGAAGATGACAAAGAAAGAATATAGTAGAACGACGAAGGTGTCGGAAGTTTAGGAACCAAGGGTGTGAGGGTGAAAACGATTGAATATACAAATATAAGGACCGCGGATTTGTAAAGGAAGGACCATACAAGGATTTCCAATTTTCAATTTGAATTTTTTGTTTGCTATGGACGAATGTAAGGAGAGAACATACAATCAAGAACGCTTCTGGAGTCAGATATCAAAAGGAAAATTGTTTTTGGATAGTAAGAGAAATGGTGATTTCAATGGCGCGTGGAATTGCAAACGACTCTGCGTAGTAAATAGAGCAGAATGGTGGTAATTTAAATACATTTGAGTGGTTAAGCGCAGGAATGAAGATCGATGCACCCACCCCGTGAGCCATTTTATCGGGGAACGCCGATGTTGCTAACTGGTTAAATTCGTTAATAGATGATGAGGGGGGAAGAGACTTCATCAAACCGGGAGGCAAGGAGAACAGAGTCGGAGGATGAATAAGGTCAAAAAAATTGAAGTGAAAATATGGGAGTTTATCAAAAGAAATAACGAAAGGAGCAAACTTAAATAGACGAGCGGAAATCTGGAAGAGAATGGGAATTTTACTAGAGGCAAAATGACAATCCTGTAGTAGGGAATAGTATGAATAAGATTATTTGAGCAGATAGGAAGGCGCTTAATGAGGAACCTACAGAATACAGTGCAAATAAAATTACGGCAACATTAAGTAGTATAGTGTAGGAATCATTCGATGTAAGAAAACTCGTCGACATTTCAAAAAAAAGTCTAACAATTTCGGGCATTTTGATTATTGCGTGTACAATTCTTCTTGAGTGCTAGTAATACGTGTGGACAGCCGCACAATGTGTACATTTCATTTTTTTTTCTATACCGTTTTAATCTATGGCTTGGGAAGCTTTTATATCGATGTTTAAATAAGTGTACACGGTTTAAATCTTGGATCCTGCGTTTTACTTTACATGCATAGCGGCCGGTAATTTAATTCGATGGGGCATATTTTTTTTTTTTTCTTTTCTTTTTCACACGAATAATGTTTTACGGTTGAGACCCGGTCAAAAATTCGCGTGTCGTGTTTTTTTTTTTTATACATAAATAAAAAAAAAGTCGGGGAAAAAAAGCAACACTATAGGTGAATGAATTTGTTCAACTATAATCCAAAATATGCTGGCGCAAAGGATAAATTTGCATAGTTAAAAAATTTCTTACACAAAATCAGTTATAGATTCTTTGGAAAAAGTTTACATTAAAGAATTACAATATGACGCTTATTTTCATCGAAACGGGTTAATAAGAGTTTGATGTTCGCGGAGAAGCTTGCAATAGATTCTGCTGGATTTGTTCCTCCGAAGGAATTTGGACTTCTTTTTCATACTTTTCTTTATTACCGATGCGATGGTAGCTCAATGACATTCTCCCTCCGGTGCATTGATTTATTTTCATTTTCAAACGGTATTTATTTTTTCCAAAAAAACAAATGACATTCGCATCAGAGAACGTCGCATAAAGCGCTTGAAGGGCTTTTTTCTATTCACAGGAAAAACATTATAGGAACGTATATGATTTTAAAAAAACACGATATCATCCGATGTTGCGGCGAGAGAAAATATGCCAGCCGGGGGTAATTCACGTATAGAACGAGTGTTTTTTTTCTTTCAGACCCTTTTTGCTAATTGTAATTTCGCTGTAAATTTTTAAACATTTTAATCGATGTTACGCATGTAAGGTTGCGCGCGAAACCGCTTATTTGTCCTTCGTTTCGGTGTTTCTTTTGTAGTTTGAAAAATGTTAAGCAAGCAATTTTCGTAATGTTTTCAAATATTTTTATTATCGAATAGCAATGAAGTAATGGGAGCCATTGTCTAATTCGGTTTGTATCTTCTTTTCCGGTGAAAAATCGCGTTCGATAATGGTTTTTGACCGTTTTGCGAAGACAACTTGCGTGTTTCTACGTTGGAAGAGTATTTTTATACGTCAAAGGTTTGTATCATCATCTGTTAAGACAATTTGTAAAAGTTATAATACAAGGGAATATTGAAATCCATGTGTACCCGGCCGATGAAAGTTATTATTATTATTATTATTACGTGAGATTTTGCGACAATCTTCAATCTGCCTAGTTATAGTACTATTTCGTTCGGAATAGAGTACACACATTTGTTAACGTTGCAAATTTTATGAATCGCTTGAAAATTCTACCGTCCGTTATTGTAAACAAAAATTGCGGGCGACTAGTTTCTTAATATTATATACAGTTAAACTTGACTCTTTAGAGGTTTAATGAAAAATTTTACTTTTTTTTTCTTTTTCTTTTTCCTCGAATGTACAAGACTATAAGCAAGTACGGCTGGGACAATGCTGCAATGATGTCTAATTACCGTTCGAATCTCGAGCTTTGTTTCGGTTTTATAGTTTTAAGCGAATGTTTTACGTTTAAAATATTACGGAGACGATACGTAAAATATTCTAAAGATTTTCTGGTCGTTCGGTTTTCTCTCCTCCCTAAACGAACAGATTATCTAATTAACAATTTAAACAAGACCAAAAATGAAATCGAAACAGCCAATTATAAATACCGTCGCAGATAAAAAAAAAGAACCGATGTTGAAATTCTTCAATATCTCGTAGGAACGGCAGTTCTAGCTTTAGCGGTAGTTTTTTTTTGTCTCTTTAAAGTATATTTCAAATAGTTTAGTTTTCAATAATGATGTTCAATATACCCCGATTGGTTAATGTAATTGATGTAACGGAAGAGTGTGTCTATAAGTCATTCGATCGCCAACGTGTAATCGGCTGAGTTCCCTGTTTTTTTTTGTTTTTTTTTTTGTTTTTTTCCCCCATATATCCGCTAATGATAATATTATATTTGATTTTTCGTATCGTATTCTGCCTTTATTTTCTTCGCAACGTTTTAAAACCGTTATAGGTCTCACACGATCATCGTAAATCTATGGTGAAGTTGAAATTTCTCTTCGGGTAGCGTGTTTTGTTAAGGTACACGTATGAGTGTTTTTCGAAACGCATTTTATTCACCCAAGTCACAACTGCAATCTGCTGGCGGAAATTAGAGGTCCAACTTAGCCTGTTAGGTGTGCTATCGAACTTATCTCGAAGATACTCTGGGTTGATAATACAAAAAAAAAAAAAAACAAAAAAAAAACCAATAAAACATAATAAAACACACATCGGCTATGCAAAAAAATCTAACGAATTAAAAAGTTTACCTCTATTACGCTGTCGCCGTTTTTGGTGCGCTTTTTTTCGATTACAAAGTATGTCACGATGCAGTTTGCCTGTCGATGATTAATGAAGACAAAAGTGTAACGTTACTTTAAACCTCTAATTATTATTATTGCGCGACTAGAGTATGCAAATGTGTTCGATCGAAGAAGCGACATTTAAATGGTGAGAAAAAGAACAATGGCCTCTTCGTACGCTGAGTTAAACAACGAACACTCCGCGGCATCCTTGCTCGGAACGCTTCTATGTCCATCTCAGTTAGTTTTGCCGTGCGAATCGTCCTCCGGCTCATCGTCGACGTCTTCGCCGTCTTCCTCTGACGAGAAGCAGTCGCTGCGGCACTACCAGCAGCAGTCGCAGAAGACCAGTATTGATCAGCGTACGCGTCGTGGCGAAGCGGAAGCTCGTCTCCGACGGCAACAGTTGTGCAACGGATTGTTGTCGCCGCGACGGCAACAAGAAGAAGACGGTTGCGAATGGTGCGACCAGTGTAACGCGTTCATACCGCTGGAGCGGCCGTTGGCGCCGTCCGCGACGAACACGACCACTCTGAGCGTGGCCACGGCATGCGGCGCCGCGGTCGGCAAAAAATTGAACGGTACCTTCTGCTTAGCCGGCGATACAATGGAGGGTATTGTGCAGTGCTTGGTCTTTCTGAAGGCATTTGCGGTAAGTACATTGCACTTATGTTACCGTCTACATGCGGCTCAGGTAAATTCGATATGTTTTTTTTTTTTTTTTTTTAAAGGTTTTTAACGACACAGTGTAGGTGCGTGGCTGAGTTCATGGAGATTCCTCTCATATGCTCAATGGTGAAAGTGCAAGGTGTCGGTGATTTTTAGATGCCGACAAACTTCTATCACGCCGCTTCCACCGCGATGGCCGGACTAAAATCTAACCTCGATTGCTTTAATTAAGTAAACATGAAAAAAGAGCGAAGATTCATGGATATAACGAGAATATATGTATAAATCTTTGGTGTGGAGTAAGTCTGGCGTCGCGGCTTTGTTGCGAAAAAATTGTTAACAGTTGTCTGTTATTTCTCTGTCGCGACCACCACTCGTGTACAATGTTGTTCACAGATTTTCCAGCATCCGTGCAGACTGTGCCTTCACTAGAGGAATCGGGCGAGCGTTCGTAACTTATTCGACGATGTATCTGAGTTTTGTCATCTGTGTCGGTCTGGTTTTTCAGATTGTTTTCATTTTCGTCTCGGCGAATCTACCGCGACCAAAACAACAATTGAGTTTGCAGCTTGCGTTATTATTGCCGGCTTTGTGCGCTGAACGAATCGCGAGAAAATTTTCTTTCTTTGAGTTGGTTTAGTTACGGATTATTTCAATCTCGTTAATGCGGATGGCTATATCAGTCTTCCCGCTTGTTTCTTCAAATAGCTGGTATGTTGTTTGCGCGAATCTGGATTGATACTGATTTCTAGTGTATTAATATTTGGCCGCTCGTTCTATTATTTCGAAAATCGTATCGATTATCCGATACTGCGCGATAAAAAAATATTTCTACAAGTGCCTAAAAAACGAATAATACAAATTCGACCGAATTTGAAAATATTTACACTGTAAAATTTAAATATCCTAAGAGTCGTTAGCTATTTTATAAACGGAATCGTTCATTTGTTAAAAACCCGATCAAAAGTTTTCGTTTCTCAATATTTGTTTGTCGACTATTATCGCGGAAGAAAATTTTCAGTACATCTTGAGGATGCGTGCTTACGGAAATTTTCCAGCAAACCATAGCCTAGATATTCTCGGCGTCTGTTGAAGCACTTAACCAGAAAGTTCGATAAAAAAGCGGATCCTACATTCGCGTGTTATCTGAATATCGAAGTTTGTCGAGTCAGCGAAAATTACACCGAGAAAAGCACGAGAAATATGTTCGCATCTCTCACGAACGTAATAATTGTGCCGGAAGAATTTTCGTTGGTGAATTTGAAATTTTTAATTAGTCGGGAAAGTTTTTGTTGGACGTGTACTTTATGACGATTCTATAACATCTTCGACCTAGCGAAAACTGCCTTCAGGGAATAAATAATTTGCAAGAGCCTAATTTTTATATATGCATATAAAAATATACATACATATATATATATTTTAGCTGTTTCCCGCGCTTTCGTCAGCATATTAATATCCGCTTAAATATTTAATATTTTCCCTTTTCACATAGTAAAGTGCGTATTTTCACTAAAAATTTATTTCCTGTATTTAGTTTTTCTTTATTTTGGACATTTTAATTATTAGAATAAATGGGGAAGTGAGCTTCGTCTGTCCATAAAATTTTCCACGGCCATTCATTGTCGACTTCCATGCGAGCAAGAAATTCTAAAGCAAAAGTTTGTCTTGCTGGCAGGTCAGCAAGGAGCAAATGGCTAATTTTGTATAAATAGTAATGCAGGATGTTTCGTACAATTTTATGCATCGTGCTCACAGGCCTGTCCAATGTTCGGGCAATTCCTCGTGCACTGCACGGTTACATACCACCGCTCGACCCCTCCTGCACTCCTGTGGCCACTTCTTCAACTAGCCAAAAAAAAAGAAAGAAAGAAAAAAAACGTTTTTTTCTTATGTCGTCCGCTTTCCCTCTTTGTCAATAATATTCCGTTCAAATTTGACGTCATTTCGATCAGTGGTTCTTTTTTTATAGCGTTTTGAAACTTGAACTTTAGTTATAATCATCCTGTACATATGAGAATTGCTTGTTTCGTTTGAATAAACACAGGGATGGTAATTATAAGTTGTGAAGTTTCGAATATTAATGAAAATCAGCGATATTAATAATGAAATTCTAATGCCAGATTATTTTATAATAAATTTGCTTTGTTTAATTAACGATTTTTAGTTTTCATTATTACCGACTTCAGGAGTGCAATTTAATTCAGTCGCAATTTTTTTAAAAAAAACGTACGCATCTAGAAATCGTGTCGCCATGAATAATTTATCATTTCATTTTCTGAAAATTCAAAGTTTTATTGTTTTCTTCTGTCTTTGTTGTCATGTTACAACGTGTGAAAATAACTTTATTGTTTTAATTTTCTAAAGGTTGTTTGCAACAAATAGTTCACTTCTTTTATGTATAACTTTTATAGACCTCCCCATATATATATATATATATATATATATATATATATATATATATATATATATATATATATATATATAGGTTTAAACTTATCAGAACAGCAAATATTAACCAATGCCCGACCACCGACAGGATACATACGTCGCATTTTTCGCTTTAAAAAGAAACTTTCGAGATGGTATATGGCAGCATAGTGTGCTAATGATGCTATAAAAAGTCCACTGCCTTGAATGGTAGAAGGAGACAAACTACGAAGCACCTTTTTAAACAAGCGGCTGTTCCACGTTAAGATCGGTTTTTTGAATGTCAACTCATTTAACTGGAAAATGGTGTATGGCAACTGCTTATTTATAGTTTACATTAACGATGTTAATTTTTAAACCAGTCAAGTTACATAACTTTAATTTGTTTTTTTATCAACGAATTTGTCCATCCAGAACTCGAATTGGCTATCGAAAAACCATCGATATTTGTAGATGTTTTTGCCTTTTTTTCTTCCGAAGCCGTCCGCCTTTTGTGGAGTATGCCAAAATCCATCCATCGATATCTTGTGATTATAGGTGAAGAATTTCTCTCTACATTTTCAGCTTCAGTAATTCACTTTGGATAGCTGTACGTTAAAAAACGTAATGATTAAAAATAATCAAGAAAAATGAAGTCGTTTTCTCGCTTCTCGCTTTTCCTCCTGTGTTGATTTGTGTTGTTTCTCTGCCACATAGTAGGCACCTTGATGGGTAATGAAGTTAATGAATCTTCGGCTCGGGTCGCAGCTTCCTTTAAATATATGCATATTCTAATCTCACGTCTCTGTATAAAAAATGTTATGCTAGATTCCGGTGTATTAAACATTCTACTTTTCCTCCTTTCGTGTAACAATCGTTCTTTTTATCCGCCTGTTCAACCTAATCTTTTTAATTCCCCTGGTTCCTTAAGTTTCCTTCGCTTACCCGTTCTCTTGTCATTTATGATCCGTGTATTCTGTTACCTTCTTCTTGTTTTTGCTTGTTTCTTGCTTTCTCTCCAAATTTCCTTCTTCACCTGAATTAAGCAATGTTATCTGTATGATCACATCCACCAATGTTCATCTGTTCTGTCAAGCATGATATTGCCGTTTATTAAGATTTCCGTTTACTTTCTCCGTCGATGTACAGCAGAAGACAAATTTTTCTAGTCGTATTGATTGCATTGAACGCAGACCATCGGCGGGGGTTACGGTATACATTCTCTTCCATATCTCTGGTATCTTTCCTTTTCCACAAACATTTCGGTTTCTTCTATATACGTAGGTTCGTAACTATTATATGCAGACTGTGAAAGGGGCATTCCCGCAAAGCGTTGAACTCTTCCGGTTCTTCGACATGTAATAATGACCATGTTCATACCGATTTCATTAATTACATTAATCATGCGTTGTTTCATTGTGATAGGTTTGAAAGTTATAGGACTATGTTTTTTTTAAAGAACTAATCGCTAGTAACATTTTTCGTGCACCCTGTACCATCTTTTAAGTTGTTTTTTTTGCTACTTTATTTGTAGTATTTAAATTTATTGTAAAAAATAGATTTTTGGTATAACATTTTGCAGATGCATCGACAGTGGCCAAATTGCCGAGTCAGGGAAATAAAGTATGTATGTATGTATATATATTTATTTAAAGACGCTCGACTTCTAGGTCATTTGCGTCTACCGTACATTACAATTTATAGATAATAATTACAAATAATTCTGCCATACGTAAACTAAATCATATCTTCCGAAATAGGTTGACAGCTTTTAGGAATCTAAAAGTACTTTGGACTGCAGCTTCATCATTTCCAAGCGCCTCTTTGACAGTAATTCTTCTTGTACATGCGGATGAAAAAGCTTCCTCGCGCTCCTTTTGGAGTTTTGGACATACGGAGATGACATGTTCGATGGACAGACTTTGAGTGTTACAAAGTGCACATGATGGTGGAGGTTCATTTTGTAGCAAGGATCCGTGTGTTAGTTTTGTGTGGCCGATGCGGATTCTGCTTAACACAATCTCTTCTCGCCTGTTTGCCCGGTGTGATGTTTCCCAATGTTCCAGTTCAACTTTTATTTGCCGTAACTTGTTATTCAATTGCCTATCCCATATGTTTTGGACATTATCCTTGATTGCGACCGTTATCTGTTTTCATGAGTTCCGTATAAACGTAAGAGCAAGCTTATACGGAACTTATGTCAGATCAATAATGGACTACGGTGCGATAGCATACACCACAGCAGCGGAAAGTACGCTTAAGAAGCTGAATACAGTTCAGAATAACGCACTCAGAATAAGCAGCGGGGCGTTTTACACGAGTCCAATTATTAGTTTGCACATAGAAACAAACATGATGTCACTAAAACACCGTCGAATGTTATTGGCACTGAAATATTATGTGAAAATCAGCGGCAATAGGAGCCATATAAATTACTACAAAACGTTCCATCCGAATCTACTTAAGATCTATCGCGACAGAAACAAACCGTTCGGAGTTAGGTGTACTGACTACCTCAGTTACCTACATATCAATCGACTTACTGCCACTCCATCCGAACCTATAAATCCGCCCTGGGATAATAAGTCCCCTATATTCCATCGCTTATCTTATATTTTGTTTTTCTTCTTTTCATCCATCATTTTTTTCCCTTTGGGCGCGTCAACACAGGACATTTACCCAACACAAAGGACTGACAAATGATGAAATGTAGGGATTTGAAAGTTATATCAGGGAGCGATTAGAAACAGAAGAAATGAAGGTAGCTAATACAGGAACAACAGAAGGAAAAGTATGAACAAGAATGTAGTGGGCACAGTAAGTGGTCGGCAGGCCAAGGTCAAGCAAATTAGAATGAAGGACAGCGCGTTCCGAGGAGGTACAAGAGCATTCGAATATAGAAGGTGATTTACATCACAGGCCAAATTTAAGATAGAAGAATGGATGGGACACAAGGGAGACTGAACAATATTAAAACGAAAGAGGGATGCAGGAAGCAGACTGATTGTGAGATTAAAGCGGAGGTGAATTATGGAAGAAATAAAAGAACGGCTGATGCAGGGGAAAATTATTAAACCAGTAAGAAGTGGGTGGAAAGGGTTGTATACCACAAGGTAAAATGAGTTAGGATTGGAGAAAAGAGACGGATAAAGATCAGTCCAAAAGTCACGGTGAAAACGATAAGAGAGAGGACGAATACATTGGGAATCTGTCTATGAAATGGCCATTTACTGTAGCTAGACGTGCCAAAGAATCGGCAAGATCGTTACCAACGATACCGCAGTGGCCCGGAATCCAGGTCAATTAGGATAGAACGGGATGTTAATAAATTATAAATTAAGGAACGAATATAAAGAATAATTGGATCTGACGTATTTTATATCGTCGGTATTTGATGGAATAAATATTTAACGGGCGGCAGTTGTTCTTCTGTTTGTTTCTTTGTGTAGGTTCCTTAAAAAAAAAAAAAAAAAAAAAAGATAAGGGAATGGCTTCATGAAAGCAAGAAATATATGAAGATCGATTATTAACGATGAATAATGAATATTCTACGGTGAAATTTGTCGACGTTCTCCGCTTGGTTAGATGTCGATGAGGGGACCGACAAGCTGGACGAGGGTTTCGGCGTTCAATAAGGCCTTTGTGATTATTGTAAGTTTTATGATTTCGTTAACCGCCATAAAGTCCGCGTGGGAGTTGTATCGAGAGCATTAAGTACTGATTCAGCCGTCAAGGGGTTAGTCCATCCGTTTTACCGGTTCATGTTACGTTTTAAGCTGTGTTTTTGTAATAACTGCGGTGGCGAACTATCAAGCATGAAATCTCAACATGTGAAACGTGGAATGTGCGATTCAACAGCCTTGTGCTTTAGAGAAGTCAGGCTTCGAATTTTAAATGTTCGTATTTTATTCGACTTTTTATATTTCGACACCACAGCGTAGCGGCCGGGAATATCGAAAATTTTCACTCAGTGTTACGCGCGCCATGTTGACAGCTATAATACTCGATGTTTTTCGAAATTAATTTAAACCAACTGGAATCGGACATTGGTATTCAGTGTAGCTTGCACGGGGTTAGCTAGCGGGGTACGTGTAATTCTTGTGATTATAAAGCGTCGTTACGAGGATTTCGGCACATCCGCGCGGAGTATGATTTTTTTCGTAAACTTTTTACTTTGAGAAGAGAAAAGAAAAAAAAAAAAAGAAGCGAAGGCGGGAAAATATTTTTATGTACTATCGGGCAAAAACTATTGCAAAATGTTGCTGGCACCACTGGTATAGATATATCGCACTGGTATGTATTAATAATAACTGGCAGACATATTTCATCTGACGGCGACGCAGATATTTGCACTGTGTTCGATTTGCGCGTTGAAATGGTACTGGAAAGCGTCCGCGGAAGAAATATATGATTTTTATTTCATTTTACGCTCTGGAGTAGTGTAATAACGTAAGGTTCGTTTTTGGGAGAATAAATGAAATATACCTTGCCGCAACGGTTCAGCCGAATGAGATATTAGCCCTAAGCGCCGAAAGGGAGGGGCTGCGTTGAAGTACGCTATTGAAGTAAGAATAGAGCTATGTTCCCGTCATCGGTAACGTGGAGGTGCGGTCGAAAAGCGGGTGGTGGGCGGATGAGTGCGGGAGCGAAATACGGATAGGTCGAGAGAGACGTTGATATTGAGATGGACGAGTTGAATGAAGTTGGAGAAGAACGGTACATAGGCGGCTGAGCGCTCGTTTCGCAGAATTTTTTAAATGGAGGGCGAACATATTTTTCACCAAAGACCCCGCACCTGTGAGTGTACTTTTCTTTCCAACATTCGAAACTTTCGGAATACTATGGAAATGCGATTACTGAATTTTCCTATATGATAGCGGAAAACTGCTTCGTATTTTCTTCCAATATGCCGCCGACCACCATTGCACTGTGTACCTAGTTCGCGCATCTCCTGCTTATTTCTAAGAGATCTCAGGAGATTTTCTTAATCGGCTGTCTCTCTGGGTGTAGAAAAAATATGAAATATACAAGTTCCGTTTTTTTTTTTTTTTTGAATATACTGACCTAATTGAAAACGATTGAAAGCTCTTTTCTTCCACATCTTCTCGACTGGGACGATTATGTGTAGCTGTCGAGCGGTAGCATAATAGGAGATGTGCTTCCCATATATCAGATGACAAAAATGACAACGAATATAAAGGTGGATTAACCCGATGAGATTGAAGTTTGCTGCTCGGAAGTATACATAAACATTAAACACACCGGGCCGAAGTTGTAGTTTTTCTCGTTGGTACATTTCTTATAACATGTCATTAAAATTCTTCCAAAATTTTCAGCTTTTCTAAATTTGGAAAGTAATTTTGCGTAAGTTTTTTCAACGTTTTTGTTATTTTCATGGTTTTTTCTATTTTTAAAAGATTTTATAATTACATTATTAAAAAATTGTATAGCAGACAAAAAAACGAGCCTAATGTTTGCTAGATATATATTTTTTAGGATATCGAATTATTAGTATTTCCGGGTTCCTAAATAAATGATTCATTAGAGACTAGGGTTTAATGTTTGTTATTTATTTTCGAGATCCTTGCGTTCATTAGACCGCTTCATAATTTCGGTCAGTTGTTAGCTTTGTTTTTTGTCTTTCCCGCATCATTTTTTAAAAAAAAAAAAAAAAAAAAATTGAAAAACCAGTGCAGGTCAAAATAATAATAATATTTTTTAACCGACTTCAAAAATAAAGGAGGTACGAGTATTCAATTCGATTGTTTTTTTTGTTTTTTTTTTTTTTTTTTATAATGTATGTTACCAAAGAACTTTCTTCTAGATAAACCGATTTTGATGATTCTTCTTTTATTTGAAAGGTGGCGTTTCTCACGTGGTCCCATTTAAATTTGATCAAGATCTGACCGGTAGTTTTTGAGTTATCCTTAATAATGCGGGTGATTGAAGCTTTTTGGATGATTTTCATTCATGATTGTTTTCACCGCCCGGTTAGATTTATTGATTTAAAATACTATATAAATTTGCCAAATTACCATGGAAATGTAGCTTTTGATGTTTTTACATCGTGGAAATATCTATTCTTATTAAAATGTTTTAATTTAATTGAATAAAAATGCACTAAAAAGTAAAAAATAGAATGTTTTTTTACAAAAAATAAATACCGATACTTGAAGGTTTATTATAAAAATTTAAAAATGCACTATAAAGTAAAAAATAATTACTCCCGATAAAAAATATATATCAGAGTGATATAACACTTAAGTGGTGATATCGTAATTCTCATACATCATTAACTTTTTGGAGTTGGCATCAAATTCATATTAAATTAAAACCTTGAAGTCGGTATTATTTTTTGTAAAAAAACATTTTTTTAAAATCTGTTAGTGTTAATTGAATTTTGTTGCTTTTTGTTTTTGTTTTGAACTCGTCAACCAGGGACCTCACCCAGAAACAATAGGAAGAAGAGTTAACTAATTAAAAGTTAATTCGATCGGAAATGGCAGGAATAACAGACTGAGACGGAATGGACAGGATATAGGGAGCACAGTAGGGAGCAGGAAGCCTTGACTTTAAAAGGAATAAATAAGGAGAAGAGCGTTCCGCTGAAAGAGCAGAACGCTCAAAGAAAAAATGTGATTAGCATCACAAACAACTGCTTCCATTAAGATGTAAATGACAATAAGGGGAGGGGAAACCAAAGAATGACGGCAACGGGAAGCGGGCAATATAGTGTGATTGAAGCGTAGGCGAAATTGTATTTATATATTTATTTATTTATGTGTATATATTTATAAAAAACTAAGCCCTCCGTGCCTCGCAAGGGGCTCCGCCACTTGACTCCGCCTGGGGACACCGCCGGACCCCCAGCTCTTTCACTTCGGTACTTCGTATAGAACGAGGAAAATTGAAAACGTTATTGTTACTCCGACCCCCATTCTTCCACTACTTCAATATATGTAACGTTTTGGATAAAAAAAGGTGATAGGGGTCGACCTAAGAATGACTTTGTTATTAATATATATATATATATATATATATGTATATGTATGTAATGTGTCTAAAATTAAATGCGAGGGCGTATATCTTAAGTTATTGGGACTGAATTTTTTGTATTAGTTTTAATCAGTGATGGTAGAACTTGGCGTGTAACTGGGAGTCCTTTAGACTGAAACTGTATTTTTATTTATTTTGTACGTTGTACGTTTTTTAGATATTAATTTCAGAGATGTACTGCAAAACCGGCATATTCTTCACATAAATAGAAACCAGTGTTTTATTAATTATAAATTGTTTTTTCTTCTTACGCAATAAAGAGGGCGAAGTGCACCATGTTTAATGTTCAGCGGTTCTGAAGAGGTTGGCTGCTTCGTTTCGTATAAAAACCCTAACTACTGATGGCGAGATGTGACATGTAACAACTGTAAGAATTTAAATTTGGTTCTTGTTAATTTAGAATTTTCTTTTGTTCGTTTTAATCTCGATTTCGGTGACAAAATTGATCATGTTAGCCGTGAGTGCACACGCGTGTTTGAACATAACTGCTTAGTTATACGCAAAATCATCGCCCATTTGTTCAGACGTGTTCCGTTTGTGTTAATGTTGACTGAATGTGTCATAAGAATACTGAAAATCAGAAGCTTTTGTTGAGCATTCGAATAATGAAGTTTAAACTTTTTTTTTTTACCAGCATCGCATTTATTTTTAATACCTTTTTATCCGCGTCGATCTTCAGATGAGATGTACTCTACGCCACGGTCGTTTGACAGATTACATAGGAAAGCCATTAATGAATTTGACATATCGCAGTGAAAAATCTGCTTCCCTCCTGTTATCGTCGCGAGTAGTGGGGCCCCGAATTAGTTTTTTAGAGGCCGCCGGGTTCGGTTTTGCGAATTTCTCCAATTGCCGCGTGTTCGTCATGTTGCCGAATATGTTTTCATTGCAACCGACTTCTCTATCGGTATTCGCATATTTTTTCTTTTATTCGATGATGCAGTGTATGTATTTATTTTTTTAATTACATTACGGCTCGTTCGCCTATTGTTATACATGTCGATTGGCTGTTGCACCTAGCGTACAAGCTTTATTTCAGTTCTTATAATAAACCAGACACGCTGCGAATCATTGTGACTGTTTAGGAAATAAGGCAAAATCATTGTATACACTAGTCGCCTTATATTCACAATGTTTTCCTGTTGACGTTGCGCTGAAAGGATGACGTTTGTTCCTTTTTCGTTTTGTTTTCATCTCGGGGAAAATGTATTGTTCTCTATTGCATTCTTTTCTCGCATTAGACGTACGATGCGAACATATGCCGCTCAATCCGGCTGACTTTTTTATGTTATTAGGTTGTCGTCGACATGACAGTATTAGAACTGCCGAGCAGTATACTACTATCTGTCGCAAATATGGCGAGATATATTTCTGACTCATGTGAAAAAAGGGCAAAAATGGAATTCAGTGTGAACAATAGCGTTATGGTTCTTTATTGTAGCCGAATTATGATGATGAATGTGTAGAGCTTATCATTTTTTTGTTCACCTGCTCCGCCGCGTCGACGGAAAAACGCGCAAACTGTAAGAATGTATAGTAAAACAAAATAAAAAATTACCCCTGATAGACTGCCGGCACATTTCATTTCTTATATATTATCCTGTAATGTAATTTATGCCTTCAAGGTAGTAATTGTACGCTTCTGCCATTTCCTGGCGTCGTGTTAACTGTATAAAATAAAATGTTACTACACATTTTTTACCACTTAAAAAAAAATGTGCTTAATGTTTGTCGCGTATTTTTTATTTATTTTTTTTTTTTTTTTTTACGCGAGTTCGCGCGTAATTTTTGAGTATTATTTAGGCCGGTTTTTTCGTTCATTCGAAAGTGTATCGGCCAATTATTGCGTGATTATTATCAGAATTTATCAAAATTAGCGATAAAAAAAAAAGACAGCAGACTTCGTTGGCACTTAAAAAATGTTATTTCCCATGACACATTGTAAACTAGGGAAAAAGACTTTTAATATAGATAAAAAAAAAAATTTTAAATATTGTCATTGGAAATGTAAATTTGAATGAAGAAAATGAATTTGAATCCTCCACAGCTCCGTTTACGAGCTCTCATCCCTGACAGTACGTGCCTTCACAATGTTGTGTTTTGACTATGTGCAGAGTGATCCTAATGATATATCCTTGAAATACCACTGCTTAACCAATTACGCTGCGGTAGAGCTGGCTTAGGGCAACAACGGGATTCAAGAATGAAAATCCGTTTTTTTTAAATATACAATATATATATGTTTTCATTACTCACGATAACCGAGAGCAGCAATCGAGTCAACTTAGGTATATGAAAATTAATCCAACGTTAACGGTAAAAAATTAAAATCTTATTTGGCGCGAGACTGAAAGTAAAAAGGAGGCTGATCAAGGAAGGAAACGAAAGCAAGCGTGGGCGGATTTTTGGGTATAAACGAGAGAGTGCTCAGAGGAAGTATCAGATGATTCAAAGGAAACTTGATTAGTATGATGTAGATATAAGGAAAAAGAAAAATGATACAAAAAACATATGATATAGAAAAAAAAAATAGGAATTATATTAAGACACAATGAATTTATTACAACAATAATAGAAGGAAGAATATCGGGTAAAGGGATTAGAAAAAGGCCGAGAGAAACAAATATAAGCGGTTGAAAAAAAAAATACCAATATCAGAGAATATACGAAACAGAGAAGACTGCAAGAGTGGTTTTTATAATTGATAAGCCGAAGGGCTTCAAAAGAAGATGACATCTATGTACGGAATTGGAAGAGGAGAACACTGTGAAGTGGATATGAATGAAAAACGATAAAGAGAGAATTTTAGGAAGCTACACAGTTGCAAAGAGATGAAAACTCGCAAAAGTATGGAGCGAAGGAAATTAAAGGTTTAATACACAAAAGGAATTCTAGATGAGAAAAAGGGAAATAAATATTATTCATTGGTTTGAAGCATGTAAATGTTTGGATAACGTACGTCGCGGTCTATACTCGTTTGAGACACGGATGTTGAAGTTAGCTTGGCGCATTTATTATTTGCCAAGCCTCTGCAGTCTAAAGCCGTGTCTCAAACGATAATTTGCCTCTGATGAGGGCACCTTTTTTTTTTTTTTTTTTTTTTTTGAATTTTTTACATTCTTCGAAAATTAAGAAATTATTTATTATAATTGGTAAAACGTGTATTTCATGTAATATCATACCTTCGTCTTCGATTTTAAAAAAGAGCAATTTTTAAAATTAATTACAGACTCCGTACTGTTTAAATATGCGCCAATTTTTAAAATTAAAAAATTTCAACTGTTCTGTATTTATTTTCGAAATTTTAAAAAGACTGTACCTCGACTGATCTTTATTTTTAATTAATACGCAAATTTATAAACGTAATTTATAGTATATATGTATAACCTAACAAATAATTATGATAGTTATTACCGTTTTCAGTGTTAAAAGCTATTCAAAGGAAGTAACATTTTAATATTAAAATAATTACACGTTTATATAAGACGAAAATATTTATTTTAAATCAATATGCTGCTAATTAGTGAAGTAAGGAAACATTAACTAATACGAGCAAATAAATATTTACTATATAGTTTTTCTTCTACGGATTTTAGTTGAGCCAGGACTGGTTCGGCTTTGAGTAATGTTATTAAAATTGTCTTCTTCAATATCCGAGTAGGATTTAGTGCAGGTAATTTCCGAAATGCTTTTTTTGTCGAAAATTTTACGGAAGCATCGTGAAAAATAGAACAAACTGGGTTTACCAGTGTAATACAATATTCCATCATTTTTACGATAAACGCAACCGCCGGCCATATGGTTGTTTCCGTTGTTTTTTCTCTTTAAAAGAAGATTCAGTAATGGTATATCACCAGTGATTTATGAACACCAGTATGATTCTTTCTTTGTAAATGAGACCTGTCTGCGACTCCGACAGAGATACTCCGGAGTTCAAGTTTTCAAATTTATCTGATACGAGAACATCGAGTGGAGGACCCTATAAAGAGAAGGAAACCTGCAAAACCGAAAAGCAGGAGAGAAGGTAAAAGTTGAACAGCTAATAAAGAATTAGGATTTGAGAAGCAGAAAGGGTAGGATATATATTTACTGGTTTTGAAGTATGTAAATGTTTGGAAAGATTAATATTGTGGGTAAAACTGTGTCGAGTTTTCATAAAAAACGCTTCTGAACCAACCACTGCGAGGCTCTATATATTGTTTTTACATATATATATTATTTAAAAATGGATCGGTACTAAACTTACAACATATAAACAAGTGTTGGCCTTCTGTCGAGATTTTTTTCACTTTGCGTAACTGGAAGTTGTGTTCTAATTACCCCGAAGAATCTGAAATTCTAGAATATTATGTTTATACATATGTTGCGGAAATCGAAGGAACGCTATTTTAATCGAATGCTTGTCTGCTGCTCGTGTTTATGTACGTGTATGCCGTAGACAAAATTTTGCGGAACATATTTACGCTTGAACGAATAATGCCATTTATTCCTCCCGGTTTATTCGCATGTACTGATGCGCGAAATGGTAGTCGCCGTATTTCGAATCGATTCTGAGTTTTTTTTTTTTTTTTTACTAGTTTAAGAAAATACGAAATAAACGCAATTTAATTATTTCGTGAAGACAAGCGCGGCTAATATTGAGTATGAGCTAATTGATGCGTCGCCTGAGATACATTGCGTATCAGTGTTGAACAAATAAAAAAGTGCTAGTTTCCCGTTTGTTTTTTTAAAAAGAAAAACATTTTTCAAAAAATAAAATGTTGTGAGTTTCTGTTGATTACAATCGGCGAGTTCGCAGTGTGCCCTTTATCGGTTATACCGCCAACTTGTTGCATTAATTTTAATCAAATTTCACTGACTGTTTTTTTTTTTATTTATTTATTTATTTATTTATTTATTTATTTATTTATTTATTTATTTATTTATTTATTTAAGAGAAGAAGAGAACGTGATGAAATATAAGTAGATATTGTAAATTTACGGAGAAACCACTTTACTAATAAAAATCAGAATACAGTTTAATAAATATCATATTAATCGATTAATCGTTGTTACTCGTCAGCTGGAAATGTTTCAACTAAAAGTTCTCAGTTTTCCTCAGTTTTCGGCAATGGATTTCTTTTTTTCTTGACGTAAAAGTGAAATTCAGTAACGTGATAATAATAATTCTTTCTCGGTGTTGGCGAGAGCGTGAAAAATCATAGCCCAAATCATTGAATCGACCGGAGAAATGTAAAATTGGCGTTTTTGTCGAACATACCGTCAAGTATCGCCGAGAGGTCGCCGCATTTGCGACACTGAATCTGTTGTTAGTCGAGTGGGGAATACATTTACTCAAAGTTTGGTCATTTTGAAATTTCAACTGAAGGCTATCGTAAAACGCTCGCAAAATACCTTATTCTTTGTACTACTCGTAATTTTGTATTTTTATACGCTGGTTATTTTGACTATTATTATTAAATCGTCTAAACGGCTGGCTTAACATCAATGCGAATCGCGCCCGTACTTGTTTCTTTGACAGCATCGAAAGGTATGTTAAATACTGGCGACCGCGCGGAACTTAGAACGGAATTAGAATATAAAAGAAATTTAACCTTTTTTTATGCGTTTAATCCGAGAGAAGTGACAAAAGGGTAAACTTTTTGCGCCTTCATTGTTATAAGATGGCAAAGTAACATGCAATGTTTTTGTCGTAGGGTTGCGGTCAAATGATCGTAGGGCCTTGCGAATTAAACTTTACGACTGAATGTGCCGCTAAATACTACGCGTTGGCCATATTTGCACTTTAAGTAATTCGACTTTACCAAAATTTGATTCGTAATAGTATTTACATTTTTTTTTTTTATAATTATTTCACTTTGGTACAATTGGAAAATATTACCGAACTGGTGTATTATGTTGGAAGGGTCGCGACATTTCGACGTTGTTAAAATTATCTAATCGTGTATTTATTTATTGCACGGCAGTATTTTTTTTTTTTTTTTTTTTTTTTTTTTTTTTTTTTTTTTGGGAATAGACTGTTACATCCAATTTAGTACATTTTGTTTAGCCAACAAAATCTTGAATCTTGTCTGGATATAAATTTTTGCGAATTTTTGATAAAACTACATATACATATATAAGAATCGATGAAATTGCTAGTGCAAGCTATCATTTATTAGTCTATTACTTATAAGACATAACTTCTCGGCGTCGCAAAAGTACCCGGCTGCCGAGCAACTTTAAATAAATAAATTGTATACATTATCACATTTAGTGATTTTTTTTTCTTTTTTTTTTTTAATTTTAAAGATGTAAAATTTTATTAAATATATATGAAAGCACGTATTACAACAAAATTAAATTTTATTTTTTTCAATACGTGTTTTTATGTAAATTTAATAAAGTGACAAAACAACAGAAAATGGATACGAACATTTATAACTCAAAAATATAAAATTTTGTTCGTTTCGAATGTGAAAACTTTAGAGGCCACCGAACACACACACACACTTAACTCCAACGGTAAATGGGCTTTGCAGGTTCTAAAAAAGTTGTTACTTTGATTCTCATGTTGTTTTTTCCTTTCTTTTTTTAGTGCGAAAGGAATTAGTAACAAAAAAAAAAAAAAAAAAAGAAAAAAAACCCGGGAAGGAAACTAAGAACACGCAAAATACGGATTTAGTTTCATTTTCGTAGTTTTTTGGTTGTTTTTTTTTTGTTACTCGTCCCTTTTGCACTTTTGATTTGTCGTTTACTCGTCCCAGTTTGGGAATTTTTAGGTGTTTTTTATTTCTGTAATTTTTGCTACTTAAGTCCGTACTTTTTGTTCTGTTAGAGTTCAGTTGATTTCTGATACTGGTAAGTGCAAGCTTTCATAAACGTTAGGTTTTTAAGATTAATTTTTTAAACATGGCGTCTACCGTACATTGTTTTCCTAGTTATATACACCATGCAAGTTTTAAATGTATTTAATTTGCTAGCGCTCGGATTAATTTTATACCTTGGCTTTGTGTAAACAAAATAAATCGAATTCATTTCAGCTCCGGCTTCGTTGATTTTTTTGTTTGGCCGTAGTAATTTGCCGCGTTTGCTATTTTTGGTTTCTAAACGCGATAATTGAATGTCTAAAAATGTGCATCGTTAAACGTCCCTACGCTTAAGTTATTCGCCACTCGATTTGGAATTGATCAATTGCTGTAACGGCAGTTCGCTCCGGATGATGACCGACTTGATGAGCGTACTGGTATTCCCCGGAGGACCACGTGTCGAATAATTTTAAACTCGATAGATATATATTTCGTAATTGGTATACAGAAATATATCGCATTAATAGCAGCAACATCACAAAGTGATATGTTATGGAGCCGAGCAAGACGAATCTAACGGGAACTCAATTGGAAGCCGAACGCAGATAAGATTCGTAACAGAAGGATAGCCCGATAGGAAACGGACGACCAGAATTACTCGCTGTGCAACACTTTCGTGTTGCCGGAAATGAGGAACGGATACTGGACCGACTTACGATGCGCAGAGACAATGCTCGTTAGTTGGCGGCACGCAGCTCTGTAAAGAGCTTCTATGTAGCATTTTAGCTCTGCCCAGGTGAAATGGCAACTGTTGGACCTTAACTTCGCTGGAGCTGGAACGTCGGATAACCATCGATTGACCGGTGTCGCTTTGAAGACACGAATGATGCGTGCAAAATCTGGATCGAGATTGACTGGAGCGATGAGAATACAGAGGGGTATGAATATGAACGGGCGACCTCGTCCTGCAACGTGATTGGTTGTGGTCGCGCCGAAGCCACCAATAAGAAACCGGTTTGATTTTGCGCGATTCGCGTCTCGCATTCGAAGTTAAGAATTAGTTATTCTACAAAGTTGAAACAATCGGAATCAACGATGGCGTCCGAGAGCCGTGCTAACAGGATGTCGAGTTAAAGGCAAATTACCGCGAATGAAATAGCACTACCAGCGCCTTAGGGAATTAATCCAGGGGGCGGTAAAGGGGGAATAAAACGAAATACGAATTTGTGTAATAAAGTTATACATGCGATGAGCCGCTGTTCATAGAAATTTCAGACCCGCTGATAATTTTAGAAGCTCGCTTTAAACGGGTTAATTTGGTGTAATTTTAAACGAGAAATTGTGCCCTGCGAATAGAACGCGCGTTTTTTGAACTAATAACCACTTTGAAGCGGACATCGTGGCTAATTGAATAACAAATGAAAGCAGATACTTCTCCATCACTCGACTGACTTTGAACCTTTACCTTCATTGAAATTCCTATATTCATGCCTGACTACGCTTTAAACTTATTGCGAATGTTTTTTGATCGTATTACAAACATGTATTATCCTACGGCTGCGTAATGGTTACGTATCGCCCTCTCCACGCAGGAATATTCAGCGATCAGTTATACTTTCACTAATAATTTTTCCCCTTGTCGCCGCCTGGTCTATGATATGGTTTCACCAAGGATGCATGTAGCATTCTACCAAATAAAATTAAAGCTCGTTTTTGATTTAAAAAAAAAAAAAAAATGTTTTTTTTTGCAATTTTCGTAGCGAAAGACTTGAGTCATCTAACACGTCTAACCGGCAAATGTGTCATCTGCAGGGCGCGTCGTATTGTCCTTCTCCCTGAGAATTTGATAAAAAAAAAAAAGTCAAAACGAAGGGTTGTTTCCATTTAGTAATAAAAATTGTACAACTCGAGAATTTAGAAAATTTGAAGAATTCGAAGGAGATGTGCAATTCTTTTGGTTTAATTGATTTTTTGTAAAAATGAAAGAATTTGTAAAGAATTTCAACGCTACTAACGTAAAATTTTTCATATATTTCCTGTAAATTTCACTTTAAAAATTCTTTATAAATCAGCTCCAAATCAATTAAAAAACTTATGTCTAAAGTCAAAATACTTTTTTTTTTTCTGTCTCTCTTTTTACTGATGAAAAATCTTACGGTTTCCGATACGGATAGACATGTGTTTAGGTAAAAAATTACGTCTTTTAAAACGTTTCCCGCGAAATTTGATTTAAAAATCATTAAGTAACGACTTTTAAAGCGGTTTCATTTAATTAAATTATATATCCGATGTCGCTGCAAATGTGTTGACGTTAAAAAGGAAAGAGAGGGAAAAGACTTTGATTCTCAAAACTTGAATGTGTTGCGTGAGAAGAGGAAAAAGTAAATAACAGTTTTATCTGAAGAGAGTTTAATGTATGATCGAAGTTTTGGTCCCAGTTTCGGTTCAAAATTCGCTCTCGGCTAAATGTTGGACTTTTGACTTCAACTGCGATCATCGTCATTATTTTGCTATACTTTTTACCGTTAAAGTTTAAAATTCCTCTTTTTTTTTATATATATATTATTATTATTATTATTATTAGACATTCAACCTGTTAAGATGATGCTTAAATATTAAATAATTTTACCGGCATAATCGAACGATATTTCAGAATTACTAGATTTAAAAACTTCGTTGATTGTATAAAATCATATAAACGATAATCTTTCGGACGAGAAAATATTAGTAATTATTATATAATTCACAAAGCTATCAAAAATGCTGATATACGTATTTTTATTGGAACTGCAGCCCCAAAAGAGAGTAATTAATTTCCGGCGTTAATTATTTACGGTGATCGTCAATGATATTTGTATGTTAGACTTTTTTTGATTATTAATCTAGTCAGTTTTTTTAAAGAAAAATTTATTCTGTACTTGGAAAGCGGAATATATTATTTTAGGTTACGTATTCAGAGCGATCACATTTAAAGCAGACGTATTAATATTGACCTTAAAGAATACAATATTATAAAAACGTAATTAATGCAAAATGCCTAGGCAATGTATATAATTTTTTGTTAATGTGCATTGGTATACCGGCGAAGTACAAAGCGGAATAAAACTATATAACTTTAAATGAGTTATTTTGTTAAAATTGCTAAAAATTATAACATATAAATGAAGGCGCGTGCTCACATTCAGTTTAATTTTTCTAACGAAACGCGCTGTTGTGTAAATGCTCCATATTATTAGTTAAAAATAAAATATTAATTATTAAACTGAATATGAAAACGCTTCTAATCATGTGCTTATAATTTCTAGCAGTTTTAACAAAATAACTTGGCCGCTCTAGTTCGCATATATGTAATAGTAATAAAAATATATGAACATGGTCGTCCAAGTCGAATATAATAATAATAATAATAGTAATAATAATAATAATAATAATAATAGTAATAATAATAATAATAATAATAGTAATAATAATAATAATAATAATAATGATTATAATAATAATAATTATAAGGATTCGATGGTCGCTCTGAACACCATTATTGGTGAGTCGCTGTGAACACGGTCGCTCTGAACATGACACAAGTATTTTACATCTAAAGGAATCAAATACAGATTTTTTTTTTTTTTTTTGTAAAACTGCCCCTTAACGGAACTATATGGTTATTACAATCTTAGAACTATTTCTAAATAAGTGACATTTATAACTAAAAGTAAATTAACATGTTGCAAAGGAGTATAGTCCGCTATAACTATTCTTTGCTATTTATATACACATACATATAATAAAACAATAAAAATTTACAACACGACTAGGTCGCTCGGTTTAAAACGTTTAAGCCGTCTTGCATCTTCTGTAGTAAGCAAAAGGTCCAGTGCTTCCGTGTTCGGATGGGTATGGAGTCTTTCTTCGTGACGATGGGCAAAGTCTTTAATGACTTCGTTCACCCATTTAATCCTTAAATCGGTATGTAGAGATTCGTTCCGTTGGAATCATCGAGCATTGGTTATCATACGGAGGAATTTATTTTGGGCTGTTTGATTAATATTTCTATTCGATGTTTTGGTACATCCCCATATCTGTACCCCATAAGTCCAAACATTTTTTAATTTAAAAAAAAAAAATCAAAAAAAAAAAAAAAAAAAACTACCGCGTTGCGAGAATTTTGATTTTAATTTCGGTTTCGGCTGAACTCGGTCAGATACTATCGTAGCGAATTGAAGGGCCGTACTTCTGTCGCCCGGCGATTAGTTAAAGGAGCGCGAAGAAACTGGAAAACCGGGAGGAGACAATGAATTTCACTGATTAGTGGAAGTCAAGTTAGAGAATTTGAGGAAGATGCAGAAATACTTCTGCGTATCACATAGAATATTTGAAGGTATTAAAAAAAAAAAACAAAAAAAAAAAACTGTAAAACTCCCTAGTGTGTGTATAATTTTTCATCTTTATCGATTAGAAATTATCTCATTGCAGTTTATCCCGAGGCATCAAAAAAAAAAAAAAAATAAATAAAAAAAATAATAGTAATAAAATAATAAGAAAGCTATAAACGTATGATAACGAAAATTTATTAAAAGTTGTAAATGATTTTCGAGATTTTATTGTCACGCGTCGGATAGAAATCATGTTGCAAAATGTTCGAAAATTATGTACACAGGGGGGTTTTTCTGTTGTTGTAGCTGTTAGGTTTTTTCAGAATCGGAGAAAAAGTTGAAAAAATCCGAAAAATCGGGGAAAGCAAGGAGAAATTTATTTTGAAAAATAAAAGCTACAGCAGCCGCCCCTGTTGTAATTGTCGCGGTTGCATCTGTCGGTGAAGCAATTTTTAAAGTTAGTCCTGAGCTCAGTGGAGTTACGACGTAGAGCAGCATGGAGAGCAGCCAGGTGATTAACGGGGCTCGCTTAATGATTGTTAGTTTCAAAACGCTTCTAGAATGTAGAATGTAGAATGTAGAATGTAGCTGCGTAAAAAGTGTCGGTCTGTTCCGGGGAATAATAGAAAAGCAGCTTGAATGCATTTCGCGTGTAACTTAATCCTATTACAAGTAGGAGAGTTCGATATTGTTCTAGAGGCATAATGTAACGGAGAATAAAATGCTATAACAGGCGACGGCAAATTAAAACAAAAATCGTAGGCGGACGACCGAGGGAGGAGTTTCTGAATCAGATTAAATTTACAGATAGAAACCAGAGTGAACAGTAAAGAGGTTCTTATTGGGAACAGATAAAGCAGGTAAGCGAGCAACGGAGCGTGCATGCGATTCTCTTCGATTCCATTCGATACAATTAGAGATGCTGGCTAAATACGAGCAAGCAGTCAACATGCGTCTTCGGCAGGCTAACGAAACCCGTCGTCCCGCTTCATGCCGCTTCATAACGCTACAAACGAATGCATTTATCTATCGCAGCGTGCTGCTTGAAGAATCCTAATGCTCGGCTAATTATTATCGCTCGAATCCATCCAATGAGATTATACAAAAGTTTACCGTCGCTATTTATTTGTTTGTTCTTCACCGGCTCATCAGACAATAATCTTCCTGTCCGATGCGGTCCAATTATTTTTCTTCCGTGTTTTTTAAAAAAGCGCGGCGTTTTATTTTTATTCATTTTTCCATATCCTGTTTCCACCAGCTAGAAATACCCTGGCGAGTATTAGTAAAAAGCTAACAAAGCTGCGCCTGTGTGTCTTAAAATACGAGGATAATTTCATTTATATCCAAATCGGAACGAAATTGTTCGCGGTGATCGAACTTTGCTCGGATTTATTCGAAATTCGCAGATCACGTTTACAAACATTTAAAAATGTAGTAGCAGAGGGCGTAATACAAAAATTAGCGCATTATACTACTTTGATTTTCAATTTTGAAGGTGTATTTTAGTTTCCGTAATATTTCGAAATCGCGCCATAATATCGTTAAGAAATTTTCTTATCGCGAAATTTCGGTTTTCTATTTATCACGGTAAACGAATTGTTTAATATTACACCGCGGAATACAAGTTTTTATCACTAACAGGAATAGTTTCCACTTCCTGGACCGAGTAATTTCTATAAAACCGCCTGCTAATTCGTGAATTTTTGTCGAAGAATCGTCAGAGCTATTTCTAGAACCAGTTGCGCCTATGTGTATACAAGAATTGTTTCAGCTTTTACTGACTCTGTGATCTTGCAAATCAATCGGTATATTTTTGTATACGCTGCATCTTTCAATATGACCAATAATTCCGTGGAGTAAAAATTAAATTATTAAATTATTATTATTTGTTCGTAAGTACCATAACGCATATTGTTCGATAATCGAAAGTGCCGATCAGCTCATTACCGCATACATTTTATCATAATGACTTCACAATATCTGCTTCCTTTCTATAAACTTTTCTTCAGAATCTATTCCTCCAAACAATTCGGAACAACTTTCTACTCCTAACCCATGATCGAAACGAACTTTTCTTAGAAAAAGCATAATCTAAAATCCCCCGTTGATTTCACTTATCTAATTGAGGAGCAAGGATTAGTTTTTTATTAATATAAGCTTGACTATTTAGTGTCTCACCAGTGAACTAAGTAGAGGGTCGCAAAAAATATAATCGCTGCTCCCAAACTTTGGTAATAATGAAATTATGGTTTTTTTTTTTGTTTTTTTTTTATTGCTTGCTTATAACAGAGATGACACGATCCGGTCACTTTTATCCCGTCTGTTGGATCTCGCTCAGGTTGAAACCAGAAACTCAGTCGGAGGTAAAACTTGCCTATCTAAGGTACTGTCTATGCTCACTTCGTCAAATGATTCCGCATAACAACTTGTCTATTTTAAGACTTATCTTCAACTAAAGGCACAGCGAGTGTCTTATAAACAGCTTCCTTTCATGAGTTTCTTTTTTGAGTCATTTTATTGTTCTCGTAATGAATTAGGTGCAAAGCTAGACAAGCTATATCAACAATATTGAAATAAAAAGTCAATGTGTAAAGGCGTCGAAAAAAAGGGGTGTACCGATCAACTATCTGGTTCATCGTATCGATCCCAGCCCCTATACTTGTGGTAAAATAAAATCACAACCGTTTTTTTTTTTTTCTTTTTCGCGTCATTGACCTTATCTGTGTGCATCGTAGACAATAATATAACACAGCTTTCCCTTTTCTTGGCACGTAGGAGCATGAAGTTACTTTTTCGTGGAATCCAAACAGCGTCGAAAATTCCTGATTTGATTTTAAAGGCGCGAAAGCCTGCGTGGAATGTACGATTTATTTATTTTTTTCAACATCCCAACCATAATCAAATTCCACAAGGTTAGATGTTTAGCAAACGGCAGCCAGGTAAGAAAGTTATCCATCGAGATATTTCTCCCAGAGCCTTTGTATATTAACGCAAGATCCTTCTCGACTCTTTCACCCTGATTTACTTCGTGAACATTCTTTGTTTCTCCGTCTGTACAAAATGCTTGCGTTGCATATTCACCATACTCTTATCCCATATTTCGTCAGGTTTGATGGAATATATTGCGTGAATTTGGTCCTACCACGAAAAGGAAAAAGTTGCTCGCCGATCGTCAGATTTTCTTCGGTGGGTTTGTACATTAACGAGCGATTTTTCGGTTAATTCTACTTCTTATACCTGTACTCATTTTTATGTCTGAAAAGTTCTAATTACATTTATAAATATGTTATATAAACTACAGATGTGAATAAAACATCTTATTGTTGTTTAGAAATTTAAAAAAAAAACAATAAAATCCGTCTGGATACCCCGGGCGTGTAATAGCGTAGGTGTAAATCCGGGTGTGCACATACGGGTTAATATAGTGCTGGATTCGATCACGAATGAAATACAAACACCAGCACCTTGGACACTCCTGTATGCAGATGATATAGGTATTAATAACGAAAACAGGAGATATTATAGATTCACGCGCTTTTTCAATAAGTAATCTAAGATTGAGGATCTGTTCCCTTGTTCCCCTTCCTTTTGTAAAACCAGCCTGCTCTGGCGGAATCTGAGTGTGCATCAGAGAATACAAACGATCGTATATAATTTTGATCATTACTTTGCTTATATGCGCTGTCAGTGAGATAGTCCGATAGTTTTTAGATGATTCGGCGGGTGATCTTTTCTTGTGCAGAGGAATATAGGTCGTTTGACACCATTCCCCTCCGGCCACTCTCGTGAAAACCAAACGGCGTTACAGATTACCACATCGTTTTTTGATAAATTTGAAAATTTGTTTACACTACAATTTGGGTGTAATATTCTCTGAAATTTACCGGTGACACGATTCTTTGTAATAAAATAAAATATGCAGAAGCGCGTAGACAAATTTAGCCAAATTCCATTGAGGCTCACAGACGACTAATGTAGGGTGAAAAATCTGCAGACGTCTTTTGGACCGATGAAAATAGTTCCTATGTGAAATGAATGGCATCGAGTACGTACGTTGTGTTATAGCGGAGCCGCTGAAATAATTCTTTCAGACGAACGAGGGATAAGTTAAAACAATTGCCGGAAATAAATAGAGAATTTACGTGCTCAGCTTCGAGATGCAATCAATTGTCACCCTTTCAACTTGATGCTCTATGAAAGCGAGAAGACCGCAAGATCGGCTGACATTAGCATCATTTAGTAAAATGAAGCGAACGGTTAAACAGTGACGCGTCAACGCGCACCTTAGTGCGAATTCCGTTTTCTTCGAACGGAATGATAAATAAGCGTTCAACTAGGATTGGTGGTACCTGCGAATTTGTTATCGACCTCTTCTGTCGACTGAAAATCGATTTGTTCTGTTGTTACATCATCCGAAGGATAAGGTTCGAGAAGGACAGACGAATTTCAACATCTGGTATTTTACCTTTAAGGAAGCCGATGTGGAAAATTTTGCGTCAAGCATATCGTCAGCTGATGATATGACGGCGGGTTTTTCTTGTATTCGATGAATTTTCAGGTTCTATTATTTCTCACTTTTAGCGTTTGTTTGTTTTGCTGTTGTCTTCCTGCATTTCGATGTCAAAATATAGACGAGGCAACAACTATGAAAGGACTGTCGCAAAACTCGAATTATTATGGCTTTCTGGATGCAGTGCTTTGTCAAATTACCGTAGCGTTAATTTCAGTATAAATTTTTCGTATTTTTACGTGTCAGTGAGAAAGGTGTTCACCAAAGTAATGATCAATAGCCAACATTTAAATTTCAAGCATAACTAGCTGGAAAAGAGAAATCCTCTATCTTGTTTAAAAGGACAAAAGTGTTATGTACAGTAAGTTGTGTTCATCGTTCGTATTATTCGCGATCGAAAAAATTTTAGCGCCAAATTTATTCGTGAAATGTCCGTATACTACTAGGGCTGTGCGAGAACATGCCGAAATTTCGGGACGGGACGGGAAAGATTAAATCGCGGCCCCGACGATTCAGGATTCTGGATTATCGGGATTTCCGGAATTTTTGAGATTACGAGAATTCAGTGATTTATTCGGGTTTCTCGAATCTTTCGGTATTTCTCAATTTTTTATAGATTTTTTAAAACTAAATTAAATGTATAGAAAAACCGACGTTAAGTAACTGTACCCCGTTGTTTTTTTTTTTTTTTTTTTTTTTTTTTTTTTTTTTTTTTTTCTGTTGTGTATTATTTGTATAAACATATTTAAGTATAAACAAAAAGGGATAACAAATATGTAATTTTTTTAAAATTAAAATGGCACGATTATATTTAGTAACATTATATGGGTATGCTATATTAACAATTTTAGTACAATAATGTAGTAATTTTACATACGTATTATATACAACGAACCTTTGGGTAAACAAAAATAATGCTATGACAGCTACAAAAATAATTTACCCGGTATTTTTAATTAGTAACTATCCAAGAAATATGCATTGCAATCTAAAAGAAATATACAACTTTCTGTACAAAACACATTAACAATATTTTATACATTTCCTACATTATTTTACAAACAAATTACCTTTTCGCAGTCTGTCTAAAAAAAGACGTAACCTAATCTCGCGCCATTCTCAATCGCAAAGCAAAAAACACTAGGCTTCATTTCGGGAAAATTATCGTATAAAAATATCCCATCCATATCTCTATTTATAATCAGAAGTCTAGTGTAATGTCCCTTGCTGAATCTGGCGTAGTAGTTAACTTTGTTTGGCGGATATCTATGGTAATGAAGTTGCAGACATGGCTGTCAAAGATGCAATGGTTGTTTAGTTCCATACTTTCCAAACAGAGACCTTTTTGGGCTCATTACATATGCTCGTAAAGAGTATTGGGAAGCTGCATGAGCTAATCGATTTTGCGCGCAACAGAATAAAACCGTTCAACCCAATATTCCCAACGTTCCTTGGTTTAACTACATTACGACTGTTTCGATGAGTGCCAGATCGTTTATCGTTACCTTATGTCGCCTCCGCCTGGGAGTAAACCGCCTCCCTGCTTCTATGTACAACATGGGCTTGATCTCTCCTTCCTATTGCCAACATCCACTTGACTCGGACAAAGTGGCGGACTCTAATCATCTCATCTTCGAATGTAATTTGCACACGGCGCAAAGAATTATTTTGTATAACTCGAAAATAAATTTCCAGATCCTCATGTAGTGTCAATTTTCTCCTGGTCACCGGGAGTGCTGCAATATACAAGTTATTATTTAATTGAGTCGTCGCGATAGCCTAGTTGCTAGAGCGCTTAACTTCCGATATGGCGGTCACGGGTTCGATCCCGAGCGACGACAAACTTATTACAAGAATTAAATAAATAAATATAATCGCTAATGGTCACGTGGAAGGCAATAGCAAACCACCACGTTCAACATCATATGCGCGCTAGGTCAGTACACAGCAGACCCACACCGGACGGACTGCACTTGTAGCGCGATAACAAGCAGCTTCAATCAGTTCCGAATGTAGTCTTGCGTGTGTACACCTGCGTTGCATATTACAATTGCCTGGTACACAACCTATATCGGTACAGCTAAATGTACGAATAGGTTGCGCCAACGCGCTATGTAGCGTACGGCACTTGAGATTGAGATATAGTTCAATGCAATATTACTGTGTAACGTTAATCAGTTAATTATGTTACACTGTCGATGGGTTGAATTTTCGAAGCCCCCAAAAAAAACAAACAAGAGAACGTGTAAAAATGAGAAAATTATAACAAAGAGATAGGCCAAGTAGTATTTACTTTTGAGTAGTTTTAAGTTCTAATCATAAATTTTTTTCAAAAATAGCTTATTGATTTAGTAATTTTTAGTAAAAATTATGGGGCAAGTTGAAAGAATTAAGAATGCTGGAAAAAAAAATCGGGAAATATCGTGAAATACGGAAAATCTCGAAAAATCCCGAAAATTGGCAGTTCTGACTCGTCCCGTCCGGGGGCATTAATTTTCTCGGCTCGAGGAGTCGGGAGTCCGAAAATTTCCGGTTCTCTCATACTGTATGATATATGTTTTTACACGTTTTGTTGTAAAATTGAAAGTTTTTTAATTTTGAATGGGGATAACGGTAAACAGATAATTATTTAAAATTCTAATGTTAATGCAAAAATTTTAAAACTGCAGCGTAGAAAGTGTCTTCCGTGGTTTTGCAAACGACGGATATTTTATATTTCACGTTTCAGTGAAAGATCATTGTGTTAAGAGGACGCGGTGTGTAATTAAATATTTTCTTTAAGTTATTTTCGGAAAGAGGAAAATTATTTTTCCCTCCGCCTCTGTCCTTATATTATTATAACGTATATAGCAAAACTCACTTAATATTTGCGAATAAATATCTTTGGAATAACCTCGTGTTGTCTGAATATGGTTTGAATACGGAGAAACCACGTAATATGATGTTTCGGCTGGCAAGGAAAAGCAACAGATGAACGTGGAACGTATGATTTGAGTGTCCGAAAGAGACCTGCTGAATCACGTCAGCAAACAAGACGTGTGTAGCGGTGTTGTATAACATCTAAAAGGCGGTTTTGTTTTTGGGAGAATTTTTACCAGCATCGGTTGGGGACGAACTTGAAACGATTTTGCTGCTGGTGGTAGCTTCGAAAAGCCGGCCAGTTGTTCCGATGTGCTAATTATTCTGAATTTGTCCATCGCTACGAGCCGGATAAAAGGATCGGTTCTCGATGAAATTTATGGAAAAAACCGGCGTCCAGTGTTTATTTAGGCAAGCCGGCGGCCGCTGTGTTTTTAATCTTTCGACGGTCCATACCACTCGCTATCACATAGTAGTAATTAATAATCGTGTAATAACGTAACGACCAATTTTCGTTAATTCGTTCCTGAATGTAAATTAATTTCGCGACTACTCCCCTTTTATTGTTTACATAATTATCGGGCAGGTAAAAGAAGGCAGGTAAAAGAAGGCAGGTTCGCTCCGAAATTCGGCATTAAAGCCGCGCCGCCGTTGATGATAAAAAGGTAATTAGAAAAGTTTTTTAGCGTTGCAAAAAACCAAAAGCAAAAAGAAAAAAAAACCCCATCGCATGTACATGTAAATGTGTATGTAAGAGTGTTTGTCTCTCCAGGATGGAGTTTTTGATTATTCCGGTCGAGGCCTTCTGCCACTGCGTCAATATATTTACCGATGATTCGTTTAGGTTAACTTTGTCATCGTCGCTCTCGTTTTGAGGCTCGTTCGTCATTTCGTTCGGTCCGCCGCTATAGCCAGCTTTGTTTAGCTTCGAGGGCCGTGTCCGCAGGCAAATCAATAGAAGCCGACTGCTGCCGGCAGCGAATGAAAATTCGTCTTGTTAATTCGATCGTTAATAACGCCTCTTCCGAAATTTATCGTCATCTTCGCGTTTCCTTCTTCTCTACTGGAAAAACAACTTTTTCGCGGTACAAAAGAATCGCGAGATTTCATTAGCGCCACATCAGCTGCTTTCCCCCTTCGGGGCTTCTATTCAAAGCGTTATCATCGTACTCTCTCCTTATTTTCTTCGCATCGACTTTTTATCTCCTTCCTTTTGTACTACTCTTCGCCGGTGCCTTTTCGCGAGTGTTTTATTATTTCGCTTAACATTCACCGCCTTTTAATTTGATTAAGGCTGAAGCGACCTGTGTGACGACGCTTTTGAACTTAATAGACATTGTAATATTCGCCTTTGATGATTAAAGTTGAAAAGATTGCCGAAAAATTAATTACACCCGACGCAGATATGTCGTCGCCTCTTCTTTTGTAATAGCGCGCGTTTTTTGGCCCGTGATTAATTTGCCAGCGCGGCTTCCGCTTGATCGTGTTATTGAATGGGGCTGGTGGCCGGGCGCTCCCCCTTCCATTTTTTTTTCTTTTCACGGAACACCTAAGACGTGGAAATTTCACTCTCATCTTTGTTCTTCCGTCTTTTTGCATAACTACCGGCCCCCTTCGGCCACGGAGCCCCCCCGGGGGGGGGGGGGGGGGGATGCATGTTTAGCGGCGAATCGAAAATACGATTATTTTCATTATTTTTTTTTTCTGCGACTCGTCAACTACGGGAACGTTGGCGCCTTGAACTTCAGCCAGTTATGTAGGAAATCGAGGAAAATTATATTATATATGTACATAATGAGTTTAAAAATTGCGACATAAAATTTTGTGCGATGTTCAATTAAATATAACTTCTATGATAAAACATGTCGCCTTGAATGGAACTGCACCCCTTTTAAAAAAACTAAAACTACTTATCGTGGTTAGTCCTACTTCAGATTCCACGACTGTTTAGTACGTTTCCGGTGTAAATATGTGTCATACCTCGATTTGTATCGGTTGTTAATTCGAACAATTCAAAGCAGACATTTTGCGAATAATTTTTAACTACCACTTTTTTTTTCTTTTTTGAACAAATATAAATTTAACGGAGCAAAAATTTTTAACGATTTCACGTTTTAATAGCTTGATATATGGTTTCTTGCCGGACAAGAGAAAAAAAAAAAGAAAGACTTCTGTATATTTTTGATAAAGAGATATTCGAACCGAGTTCTATTTTGACGAAATCCCGCCGTCTCATCAACTAGAACTGTTAGGATCAAATAATTTTTTTTCGCGAACAGAAGCATGTTGTCTACGGTCTTCTTACTGACAAGTTCGCCTGCATGTCTAGGCCGCTAAATTCAATATAACTGAACAAATTCAGAATTTACCGTTCGCAAATTTTAAAGCCGGATACCATTTTTTTCGTTCGCAAATGTGGTGACAGTTAATGAACTAATTTTGTAATCGCTAGGAAAAAAATAAACTACACGCGCGAAATTTTTGAAAAGTTCCCACTTTTTGTGTATATAAGAATAGAAAAACTTTAAACTGTAATTTTAATATTCTTACCTCGTTGAAAAAATTATACTGGTATACTTTACTACAAAAGCGATGCCTTTTTTTTTTTTTTTTATATATGATAATAATATTCTGCTTCTATTTTTTTCTGGAACACAATAATGCACGAATTACGCGGGCGTCAAAAATTTCACTTTTTTAGTAGGGTTATATAAATAACGCAATATAAAAGTGATGAAGACAGTTACCGAACTTATATGTAAATAAATTGTGGTCGAGAATTTTGCAATCTAAATGCGTTATGGACGACCCACATTATAAACTAAAGTATAGTAAACGATAATAATTCACATTAGTGAATTTGAAACATAATTAATCGAATAATAAAAGCGATCGGTTGAATAGAATACAAACATTTTGTTTTTCAACTTTCATTTTCTATGCTTATTTTCTAAATTCGGAAATTAAAAATGAATTTTATATCTTTAAGAAAAAGCTTCTAATTATTAATTTGTTCATTTGTAATTTTCTACAATAATCTTTAACTTAAGAGTTGCATCTTAATATTGCAAAAATACTTGATAATTTGTAATGATTTAATTTGCTGTTGACATTTTTAAATTGCATAATGTTTTTTTCTTCAATTTTACAATTTTAAACTTTCATCGGACGTTAAATAAGGCAGCTTTTTTATGGTAAAAACGATTCATTTAATTAGAGAAGACTTACCGTCACGACGGTGCGTAACTTTAAAGTTGAAGAATTGAAGCACGTGAGAAAAGTTAATAAGTGATAACCAAACAAGAAACATAAAAGCAATTACAATATTAAACTGCCTAAGCGGGGGGAAAAACTGAAATAAATAATAATGAAAAGTATCAATTAATATCAAGTAAAAACTGAAATGACAACGACATAAAAAGGACGAAAAGGGAAATATTGCGAAATATAAAGATTTATTAAAATAATAACCAACTAGAGAGAGTAAATATAAAAGTACGAATTAATTAAATTAATTAATTAAAAAAAAAAAGAAGAAAAAAGACACGAAATACTCTATAAATCATACGGATGTTGATTGAAATCTATTTACAAAAATGTAGAATACGAAATAAAAACATAACGACGCTGCTAATGGAAAAAATAAATTGCCGTCGTAAAATTAAAAGTAACAAAAAAACTAAAATTAAAATATATACGGTTAGCTCTGTTTATCGTCATACCCGACCTTTAAAAAGCTATCGATAAAAGTCGACAGTCGTTCGATATGATTTCAATTACGCTACTTCAGAAATACTTTAATGAGGATTTTTGTGCACGCATGTGTTCCCGAAAGGCTTGTTCGCGAATGTACAATCTTCCACAATGCCAACAAAAAGCGAAATCGATAAGCGAAAACGGTTATATAAAAAACTATTACAAAAAAATTGAAATAAACATGTTTTAGCGCATTGCAAATCTCTGATTAACCGGAATAGAACATTAATTTGGCCGTCACCTTCTAGTTTACCTTTTGTCGTCTGGAAACGCGATTTACGTGACTTTGCTTTTGGTACGAGTTTTTTTTTTTTGAATATTACCGAATTTCCAACCCTTTAAAAAAATAAAAAAATAAAAACATTGTTTCTGTTTTTGCTTTTGCTTTAATGAAAATTCGTAGGAAATTATCATGCGCGTTTTTCATGACGTTCATCTTACGCGACCTCACGATTCACAAAGAAACTTTAGAATGTGTCGCACACGAATCCATTACACTGCAATTGTATTTTTCCAGTTCCAGTTGCCCAGTATGACGGAGAATCGAATATGGTGATATGTTGCGTTTTTTTTTCGAAAGGCGATTCGAGGAAGCACTTCGTTTAAGAAGTCGTTTATAGTTGGCCGGCAAAATCTCGCTGAAGTTTGAAGTTTTTAAAGGCGCTCTAAACTAATAAGGAATATTCTCCGGAGACTAAACTAGTAGTGATCCGTAAAAATGACTTCGGTATTTTGGCGTTTCGTTTAGATTTTTTATGTCCCGGTCGTATACTCGTATATTCAAATGTTCAGCTTTACTGCATTGAAGTGTAAACTTTTTGCCAGCATAATGTTATGTAATTGAGTTTAATTCAGAACCTGGTGATACGCGTTAATGAAGTTTCACGCGAAACCCAATTACTCGCCTGTTGTGCGTTTTAATTAAGCACTAAATTATTCCGTAATGCTGCTTTGATTGTTATTTCGCCAATGTGCGAAGCGACCCGTGTAACGTTTATAACCGCTCTAACTCGCCCGAACGCACCCTACGCTATTATTGTTATAATTATTATTATTATTACTATTATTAGTATTATTATTATTATTATTACTATTACTATTATTATTAGTATTACTATTATTATTATTATTACTACATAATAATAATAATAATAATAATTATTATCATCATCATTATCATCGTGTCATCTCCAGCACTAACGTCATTACTGATATTGTTTGTGGCATTCTTTCGCACATTATTTCGGAGTGAAAAATTAAAATCGTAAAATTTATTGTATCGTGTTTTTGTAATTGTAGCCGAGTTAATTAATTTACTTTCAGTGTCGTATTCTTAATATTTACATCACTCGGGACGCATCCGGAAACCGACGAAAAGCTTTAAAACACGTTCTGTTGTGTCGTCGCTGATTGGACCTGTGGTTCGAGGAACAAATGAATAAAAATTGGCTCAGCTGTATCTATTCAACTTGCAAATAGTTCGGCTTGGATACACGTCTAAAGTGCAGGCAAAATAGTTGAACAACTAAAACTTACAGCCCGAGCAAAAAACGTTAAAAAAACCAAAACGTATTTCATATATGTGCATAAGGGATCGCTTCATAGCAAAAAATATAGCCAAGCGTACAACTTTATACTCAGAACCTTGGGGCGCCGAAATCTTAAAAATTTTGGGAAATTTTTTTTTTTTCCAGGCGTGTGATAACATATCGTTGGGAAGACCGCTATTTGACGGTGAAGCGTGTATATCTTATTTGGCTTTTTTATTCTTATATCAGGGATGCCACCGCGAGTTTTATTCCCGCGGACCTACTTTATTACACTGTTATTATAATGATTTTTATTAATTAATATAATTTCTAATCATAATAATAATTATTAATATTATTATTATTATTTTTAATTAATTTATTATTTTCTTTTTATATAGATATATTTTTTTTTTATTTATTTATATTTTTGTTTATTTACGCATACAAGAATGTTAATTATGATTTAGTTATTTATTACCAACTCGTACATAGATCTTTTGAGGACGGTCGACGACCGTAAGAAAATTTAAGTATTCTTATTTAAAATCAAAAATAATAAAATACTATAATTTAAATGATAAAAAATGTCCACCGCATGGTGAAAATTATAAACTTAAATAATTTATATACATATCTCGAATTCCGGAGGGGTTGATGCCGATGATGTAGTGATGCTGATTTGTTGTTCCTCTTCGTTGATCCTGTTTATCTATTTTCCTGACGTAGGACTTTTTATATGCGAATCTTTTCTTTCGTTTTATTTTAACCAAATTAATTCATTGATACTTTTTCGAATAAACGCGATAAAATGATTATGATTTTATACGGCCGAATACAATCACGGAAAGCGTCTGGCCAATGTAGTGGGCCACCGGCGGCGCGGACTCCCACTCAGCCTTTATTTTAACTGTTGTCTTTTTCCGACTCCAAAATCTGACTGACTATTCGTGAACGTATTTCCGATCTCCAAACCAAATCGAAGATCCCTTCACCGTCGGACGGCGTTTCCTACAGCACTATTTCCATTACGTCAGACGTGACGTAGCATCACTCCAGGCATCATCATCCCCGATCATTCGCCGAACTACACTCGCCTTAAATTCTATGTTAATTACTAATTTGTTTATTATATTTATTATTCATGTAATGTACACATTACAACGGAAACGAAACCCCGTAAGTCATTTCCTTAAAACTTTCGAAAAGTTGACGAAAAGCTCAAGAAAACGTGAAAAATTACGTGTCCTCTTCCTCAGTGCCACGAATATTATAAATAAAAAATTTTGAATAAAGCTAAAAAAAAATGCGCATCCTCCCGTATATTTCTCTAGATTGGAACATTCGGGTTTTCAACTTTAAAATTTGGCCTTCGGGGTGCCGAAATCTCGAAAAAAATTTTTCCCCCAGGCGTGTGATAATCGTTGGACAACTAAGTCATTTTTCTTAATAAAACTTTCAAAGTTGATTAAAAAAGCTTGAAAAATGACGTGTCCTCCTCTTAGCGCCGCGAGTATTATAACTAAAAACTTTGAACAAGGCTAAACTATTGCGCATCCCCTTATGTTAGTTTGAAACATCCGGGTTTTCAACATTAAAATTGGGCCTTGGGAGTGTCGAAAACTCGGGAGTTTTAGACAACAAATTTTTTTCCGCCGGGTATGTGATATATCGATTGAGAGATCGCTATTTATCGGGAACGAACCGGTATTTCATTTTGTTTTTTTCTTATTTCGAAATGGGTTCCTTAGCGATTTGTATTTCTACATTCAATAATACTGATTTTTCCCGAACTGTACTCGTATTATGACTTAGAGAAATCGACCGCGGCTTTTAGACTTAAACAAAAATGACTAAAGTTGCACTTCTTAGTACTTGGCAAACTAAGGAAATAATACGTGTATATTGTTCACCTTATTTTAAGCAAATACGTATTTTGTTCGTTACGCCGTTAGACTGCAAAGTTGTAGCTTTTTTTCTACCGGATTATTATGGGACTTTTGAAATATTTACGATTTCTTAGAAGAGTGCTGCGAACGGGCCGCTATTAACTTACGGGCGGGATTATCATCTTCTATAGTTGCGAGATTTTATAACTCAGCGATCGGAATCTTTTATCATCTTTTATAGTTGCAATATTTCTAACATGGTACTGTTGCTGTTGCGCTCTCCTAACGGCTCTCCGTGTCCCCTCATATTCTGAACACTTAAAATAGATAGTTCGAATTCAAATTCACCGATAGTTTTGCATTTTCTTCCGAATGGCAATCACGTTGTTATGCAAGCTATAACAGCGGTGGAGAGCCATGCAGCATCTTGCTACTGCAACATCTCTGCATCACTGAACCGCGTAAACGTATCTAATAAATCACGGTAAAAAGAAAAAGAAAAAAAAAAACATTTCTGAACGTTTAATTTTCTTATATTTTATTTCACTTCTTTCTTGTCCACTTGTTCGGAATAGTTGTAATGATTACGTTTTTCTCGCCTCCGAACAAACCAGTTTTATGCAACATTCGACATTTACCAAGGGATTGGCGGTTTACTAAAGCGCGCGCCGGATAATTATTGAGAAATATTTTCTCGGGTTTTTACCGTTTAATTAATTAGATTCGGTCGCCTCCGTGGCACCGGGAAAGTTTACATTCTGACGGATTTTGAAAATACATTCCGGAGAAAAAAAAGTTCGAAAATGATATTACGGCTCCTTGAACAAAGTTTCTCTGCGGCGCGGCGATGCGTGGGATGGGGGGTTTTCAGGATTTGTGGCTCTTACTCGGAAATAATCAAGAACGGCTTTTGGTAGAAATGCCACTTACGTTTGTAAAATTATTTCTACTTGTTCCGCTTGCTAGTAGAAAAAAGTTTTTCTTTACCTGCCGGTCGTCGACTCTTCGCTAAAATTTAAAATCAATTTTCATACTTAACCGCTTCTCAGCCCACGCAGTTGCTTGTTAAAGCCGATAAAACGAGACAATAGTCGCATTCCCGGACCACGAGTGTTCAGTTCATATTCATCATTTCCGCTACCATTTCCATTTTTTCTTTCCGTTTTCATTTGTTTATTTTGTTTCTTTTCCACCGGAGCAGAAATTTTGTTCAAGGTGCCTGCCCTCGGTTGTATAGAATAAAATTGGTTTAATAAAATATTTTCTCATTCGCTTCTTTTATCCCGATGTTTGTTTGGTAGCGGCATTAGTTTTAATTTAAAACGAGTTACGGGTTTAAACGTTTGCCGGTTATTTATGGTTTTTTTTTTTTTTTTTTTTTTTTTTTTAATATTAGAATTTTGAAAATTAGATAAAATCGGAGCAGCTTTGTTACTTATATTTCACACACAGTACCCCGATAGATGAAAAGTATTACTTAAAAATATGTTTCCATTAAAAAAAAAAACAACAAAAAACAGTATTTTCATTTTTTTTTCTTCCTTTCCTCGCAAAGTTGTTATACACCATGATTGGCAGTGGTTGCTACGTTAATGTCGACAATATATTTCCTCGAAATGTCATCTGAAATAAAACGAGACGTGAATCGGACCCAAGGGTCTTTGCCCTCTGCGATTTCAACTATTGTAATGTTTTTTTGTTTTTTTTTAAGCATTCGAATAACAATTGTAGTAGTACATGTATTTTTATTCTTTTAATGTTAATGTTGCGCGCTTACAATAGTCAAATAAATCATACCCGCCGATTATCTGATTGTATAGGTGGTGCAAGCATTAAAGAAAGTGATTTTGTCAATTAAACGTAGCATTATCGAATACAAATTTTTTGAGACCAAATTTTCTCATTTTTCAAGATCCTCAATTCAAAAGGAGTGAAGATATTTTTCCTTTATAATAAATGTACACAATCCACTTTGGCGGTTAATTATAAACAAATTGCGTCAATATGCGCGCAGCATTCGAAACATGCGTTTGGGTATTTTAATTTTGCAAATTCAATAAATTGCCATATGTATTATTAAAAAAATTGCTTACATAAGAGAGTGTTGTAATATAAGTAAAACTAGTTCTACATCCTTTTGTTGGAATCATAAAGCTTTTTTTGTTTTTTCTTTCTTTCTTTCTTTTTTTTTTTTTTTTTTTTTTCATGGGTTCGTCAACGAGAACATTAGTGCTTAATAAGTGAAAAAGAAGAGAAAATAAATTAGATCTTTAAACGTTTAAGGATAAAAAAATAGAATTCGTAAGAAAAACAGAAGTAGAAGGAAATGAAAGAATATAAAAAGCATCGACAAGGGGAGTGAGGATTCCATGTTCTAATAGAGTGAAATAAGGGGCAATTATGTATCTCGGAAATCATCGGCGTCACAATGAAAATGAGAGGACAGAAGAGACTAGATGCAAACGAAAGGCGAGAAAATGATTCAGGAAGGAAATGAAAATGACTATTAACCGAGATTGCGGAGCGTTTTTAATAAGGAAAGTCTAGGAACCGGGGGGACGAGAAGGAATGGTTGAATAAATTAAATAGAGCTGGAATTGGAAAAAAAAAGGGACAAGAGTTGAGTCGTAATAGTGAGTCGTTTAAGGACAGAAGAACAACATTGTAAGCTGAAAACGTTCCCAGAAATTCGCCGCTAGAAGTAGAAAAGAACGGGCTATAATGAATTCACCAACTCTCTTTGCGCTCAAGATCGATCTAGATCGAAGGATAGAGGTCATAGATGAGAGTGTGTATGCGAAGTAATGTATGGTCGGATAGTCGGAAGAGGGAAAAGGGTTTGAGTGATGTTGAGACAGGATGTTGAACGCACTTTTAAAACCCGTGTCATTCTAGAAGAAGGACAATTTGACTAAAGAGGAGGAAACAAAGAAAACAGCAAGTTATAGATGCAGTTTGGGAGATTAAGTGAAATAGTGGCAAAAAGACCCGGAATCTGAAGGTAGAACAGAAAAAACGTAGAACCAACTCCATTTGACTCTTTAACGATACGAGTAAATCGAGCCTAATGCATTGGAAAATTCAATTCTGAAGATAAATATCGTGGAGCAGATTTAGATTGAATCGGTAACGGAAGACAGTTAGTAGCATGAATAAAACCGAAAAAGTTGGGTGAATAATGCGGGAGTTTATCATAATTCAAAGTATACCGTGAAAATTAAAGATGAGGAACAGAGATATGAGGGCGATGATATTGGAGTTTTATTCGAAGAGAATCGCCATTTAAGAAGAATGACGGAGGAAGAAGGAGAAATGGGTAAGCGTTCGACCAAAAAGCGATAACCCTAATAAGATGATGAGAGAAGAAATGTGAGTTTCACTAAAGATGGCCGGAACTGGGGTAGAACTTCAGGCAAAAAAAGGAATTTTGAAAGCGATCTAATTAATTTTTTGGTATTCAATGGAACTGTTTGAGTTGCGCGCTTCACCCTGTGCGGGTTTTTTCGCATATTTCGACGTTCCATTACGAGGGTTGTCATTTGACATACCCGTGGAGCGAGTTTTTGTGTTTATCGAAACCGGTAACGGTGCCTAATTACATTTATTACATTATTTTTGTACTCTGACCGTACTCTCCCCTATTTGACGAGTAACTTTTAAACTATTTAATTTGATTATCTTTTATTTCGATAACTTCTAAATCTTTAATAAGTAACTTTTTTAGTGTCGACGACTGCTAAATCACGACACAATTTTTATTAATAGTTCTCTCTCTCTCCCTTTTTCTCTTTTTTTGTATATGTCAGTAATGATGTTAATTTTTTTTCATTCTGAACACATATTGATTATCAAGCGATAGAATATTCTGCGTTGTTTCAAGTAACTTCTGAGGTTTTTAGAAACTTAATGTTTCGGGAGGTGTATAACACATCTAAGAATTTGCCCCATTCGGCAGTGGATCGGAATAGGCAACGTGATGATAACATGATAATGTGAATGTTTTAACAGGTTGGCTGATGCCGATGTTAAATTATATAGAGGCCCCTATCGTTCTTGCATTCGCTACGGTTGCCTTTTCTATACACAAGGGGCCTACTAATAATAACCCCCGCTTTAAGTCTGCTCGAAAATTTCTTTTATAAAACAGTATTCGTTAATTTAGTCGAAACCGAGATTAATATTTTCGAATTATTTTTCGAGTCTTTGTATTCTCATAACCGTTCCGACCGCGTGTTTTATGAATATTTCATGTTCTAATTTCCTCTTCATTTTGATTATGTTTATTAAGCGGGTGTGTTGCATACATATTAATCTTACACAACGTGTGAAGTACGCGATAAAAATTTAACTGCCACCTGAACATGTTCAAAATATTTTGTAATTATACCGTTAATAGGTATTTGAGCTTTCTTTATTTCATTCATTGCTCGCTGAACCTTTTTGTTTTTTTACAATTTTATCGGTATTCTTCCGCGGTAGCTTATTATAATAAATTATTTGTGTACTTCCTCTTTTTGCCAGATTTCGATTCTTTAGAAATAATCGCCTTTTATCTGAATATTATTTTCCGCGTATTTTGCGAAATTGACAAAAACATTTTCCACCGCATTGGCCAGTATTACTGCTATTTCTGTGCGTATCGCGTTGCCTTGAGCGCTTCCAAATCTCTACTTTAGACTTGAGATAATGCTGTAAAAAATAGTCAATTGTCGATAAGTCGTGAAAACGGGACAGCCGAACATGTCTGCTTCACGTGAAATTAAACCACTGATATACAGCTGTTCGAGCACCGTCACTGTTTCATTCGTCGGATGGCAGTTTCCTCTTCGGCTCAGAGTTGGCCGGACGAACTCCAGCAACACAATTCTTTGTACTTTGCCCGTTTACCGTAACGTCAAAGAAGTACAAGTCAATCTCTCCTCGAGCAGCGATTCCTATCCAAATGGTCACTTTTACAAATTCTCTTGGATTATAATATGCAGATTGATGTCGCTTGAGTAATGATTCTGCGTGCTAACATCTGCATTTAAATAAAACTGCCCATCATCGACGATCAGAATCCAACCCAACTGAATTTCGCTGCTTTGAATTTTTGTCCACCATTACTCTCGTCCAAACGTCAATAGTAATGCGTACTTACTGGGCGCGCAAAATTTCGTAGGCATGAAAATTCAAATCTTTGTGGAGTATTCGGCGAGCTGATCGCATGCTGCGGTCGATGGACTACCGAAATTGACTTTTTACTATTTTTGTTTTGATTGCATATCTTCTGCGAATTATTTTTAAAACGAAATGAAACATTATACCTAAAAAAAACCGATCTTTTTTATTTTTTTTTTGTATAAACCGTTAGCGATCATTGTGAATATTTGACAGTTCCGTGTAAAGTATCCATACTTGAGTATTGCAGTACTGATTGAATTAGATCCGCAATTTTTTTATCTAAAAAATCCGCCCTAATTGATCGAATTAAATTTGTTTCATGCACAATGACATTTCATAGAGGTCTACTATTATATTATTATTATTATTATTATTATTATTATTCATATATGTACATATGAGAAGAGATGTTATTTAAAATAAATTTGTTTATAGCACATAGCTAGTAAATTTCAATTATAAAGAATACAGTATTGAAATAAAAGTAATCCATTTGTTAAAGTTTAAATCATTTAATAGCATCTAAAGCTGTTCCAGGAACACAAAATATGGTGCAAATTGAGAGTTTTTCCTTTTTTTTTTCCATCCAACTTAATCTTAACACGCGGCCTTGGTTTTACGATTTTTCTTCGCTTCTCCGCTCCGTTATTGTCCCTATTATCCGTTTACGTCTGAATCATCCTCTTCTTCTTTCTTCATGTTATCGTTTTCATCTCGCCTTATCCCCTGAATTATCCTTTCCATCCTAACGACGAAGCCGTCTGTGATCCTGGCCATATCTTCTTTGAATGTCCATCCTTCGTTAATGTAATATACTTCTATGTACTCGAAATCTGTTATCACTCAAACTCCCTACTCCTTATTGTGTCTCGTATATCTTATCGTTTCCGTCGATCTCCGTTATACCTATCCTCAGTTATTTTATCCTATCAATATTTGACACCGACTCTACATTTAACTGATTTTTCTCCCTCGTGTTGTTTCTTGGCGAAGATTCTTTGTTGACATACCCAAAGGGGGGGTTAAACAAAAAAGAGATTTTTTGTTCTGCCGAATATTAAGTTTTATTACGAATTCAGATTATCAAAAAATAAATGTTAAAAAGTGCTCTAAATAGCACTATTAAAATTAAAATATGCTCATTGTTGGTGTCTAACGAGAACGCACTTCGCAGCGGTGAGGACAAAGTTGGATTGTATTCAGATGCAAAGTAATTTAAACCTTTTTTAGTAAGCTAAATTTAGGGAATTGTGTGGTATTGATTTTTTCTTTAAATAATACGGTTCGGATCATATATATATATAAATATATATATATATATATATATATACACATACAGAGCTTTCATTCGTTATCATTCGTTATCATCATTATAATCATCGCAACCATCATACATTGGCGCATTAGCTATATGGAAGATTATACAAAATATGATGGCTGAATAATAACATAGCTCTGCTGGCTCCAATTTGCTGTGCGTTCTAGTCACGATTTCCATCTTTCTCGAAAGAGTTTGTGCAGTGCATATCAAATCCGGAATATACTTCAGAATGTCTGTCCGTAGCCACTCCGCCATATCCTCTGTACCGGATATACCTCCGTTGTACGATATCATTTGCACATCGCCGCTGACAAAGTATTATCATTTGATTTTTACATTCCCCAAGAAAATTCCTTTTTTCCTACCGCTATGTTCACAGATAACGAACCACCGGAGCAGGGGATGCAGTAATAACGGACGGACGATTAAAGATGATGACAAGAGCAAAGTGATGTCGATTTCGTCCGGTAGAGACCATTGGATTATGAATAATTCTGGCTTCGTGTTTCGAGCCATTTCGTATTGGTTGTTTTCGTTTTATTCCTTTAGGCTTATTTGTAGCAAGCTTTCATTCTGCCTTTGGTCAGCTGAATTCGGCGAAAGCTTTCGACATAGTATTTTCACTAATCGTTTGAAATACAGAACTCGCCTCTGATCTATTTACCTCGTTTACTTCGTTTTCCTTTTCTCGTTTAATCTTCTTCGTTGTTAGCCTGTTCGGTATTGATTTTAAATTATTCGCATACAAAACATAAAAGAATTAGTTTATTCGAGCATAAAAAGTGAGCGAATTCAATATACAGTTTACCAACAACAGCCTAAGGTTTTTTTGGTTTTTTTTTTGTTTTTTTTTTGTTTTTTTTTGTTTGTTTTTTTTTGTTGTTTTTTTTTGTTTTTATTATTACAGTTTTAACAAATCAGAAAAAACCCATTTATCAACATTATATGGCCCAGTTTAAAAAGATGTTACCAATTATAAAAGAATTTGACTTTGAAGTATATAAGTGGAAAATGAAAATTCAAGCTTTAATCCGACTCTTTGTGCGGTCGTAGTTTCATTTCAATTGAATTTGATACTTACAGAAAAGGGAGTGTTTTCGTTCTTTTTTTTTTTTTTTTCTCCTTTTCGATCTAGTTTTTATCATTTGGTCGTTAAGTAACCATTAAGTTCTTCTTATTTGAGAGATGTATCTGAAATTAGGCTGTCAGTCATTCTAGGTGGATGATGAATGACCTAAAAATATTAAGGAATTATTATACTCCGGGTTTGTTGTTGAATCTTAGAACGGCTAGATTTATTAAGAGATCATCCTGTACTTTGAGTGCGATGATCAGAACATTATGGGGTAATAACCGCTTTTAGATAGGGACTTTTTTTTTTTTTTTTTGGTGGCCATTCTGGACGGTCTGAATAATGCGAGATTTTGATAAAGGGAAGCGTGTGTACGAACGAAAAGTTAAAAATCTCCTGCGTGTAATGTAATATGCTTGTAAAAACATCCAATATATTTCATAAATTTAAACAATGAAGGTTAATATTATAAATTTAATATAACATGGCTTAATTTTGAATATTTGTTCGTGATCGCTATATTACACTGATGATAATACTCGAAACTAGTCGGTGCTATATTAAATTTTTAATATTAACCTTCATGGTTTAAATTAAATGAAATATGTTTAACCCTTTTTGATAGCATATTCTTGATGTGCGTTGAACTGCCTTTGTTCGTTTTAATCGATTTACACCAATCTAATAGGCGGCTCGTTCAGGAACTACAGATCTCTTTTTGTTCTCGACTGGAAACTTTGGAAGTTATTTCTGTAATATTTCTTCTCGGAGTTGTTCATAATGAGGGTTAATATTTCATGGTTTATTAAAGTCTTTACTTGCGAAGTGACTACGTATTTAAATGTTTGAAATACAAATTACAGCCATTTCTTAAATTTAAACTTTACGTAAATGCTGGTTTTTCCTTGAGCCATCTTGTTTGAATCTGATTGAAAAAAAAAAAACAAAAACGGTAATGCTGTAATATTTTTTCTTTTTTCTTCGACTGTAATTGTCTCGTTTATGTTTATTGACAATTGTGTCTTAACATTCGTAATAACTATTTTATATTAGTTATTTTTTACATTTCTGCAATTTTATACCAGTTTCGTCGAGTGTAGTCTAATTTTTTTTTTTTTTCGGTGTTTTGTATCTTTTCCCAGGTAAAAATCAATCAAAAGTGTCGCTAAAGTGTCGCTTTGGTATATTAAAGATAAATTTTACTCGGAATGTTATTTTATTCATAAATAAAGTTTATTTAGAAAAAAAAAAAGGAAAGGAAAAAGTATGTAAAATTTACGAGAAATTTATTTATTTATTTTTTTTACCCCCCCCCCCCCCTTGGGTTTGCTAGCAAAGAGCATTAGCCTAGCAAAAAGGAATAGACACATGGAATAGAATAGAAATTATATTTTTATTCTGTCGACAATGGAATCAAGGAACACCCCTAGGACAGGAACAACAGAGATAGTAGGTAGAGATAGAACATAAGAGGCGTTGAAAGGAGCAGGAAGACCAAGCTTTAAAAGATGATAATAAAGTAACTCACGCTCGCGAGATAAACCGGAGCACTCGAAGAGCACGTGATTCGCATCGCAAACATACTGGGAACCTTCAGGATCCAATGGACAAAAAGGAGATGCAGCCAAAGAGAAGCGATTTAGTGAAGAAGGAAGAAGACTATGCGAGAAACGGAGGCGAGATAATTTAGTAATTATGGACCGACGCAAACTGGGAAGCTCATAGAACCAAGGACGAGGAGGAGGAACAGGATTAATCAAGAGATAAAAGGAATTAGGATTAGCGAAAAGAGATACATAAACAGAATGCCAAAGTCTAAGATGGCAGGATTTAGTTGGAAGAAGAATATTGTGTGCTGGAACCCTACTAATAAAATTCCCATTGGAAACAGCAGCTTTAGCAAGGAGGTCGACGGCTACATTTCCATCAATGCCTGCATGTCCTAGAATCCAAAGAAAGTCAATCTGGGTACACGTCGATGGAGAAATTTATAAAAACAGGCGTAACAAATCAAAATTTAAACCAAAATCTGACTAACCGCTAGCGGGTATGGAAAGCAATTTTTATTTTCTTGACAACTCAATTTCTAAGTGATTTTTAATTAAGTAGTAACTATTTTTATATAAATTTTTAGTAATTTTAAATTGCACGCGAAAAATAAAATAAATACGAGCAGTTTATTCGAAGTAACGTTTTTGAGGAGTCACTTAAGTCATGGTTGCTTTTTTGTTTTTTTTTTTAAAAAAAAAACGGTAATCAAAAATTTATCAAACAATTTCGAATGACATTTTAAGTATATAGGAAATGGAGAAACGTATTTTAAGTTGGGTAATTATGTAAATTTTACTTTTTTATTTTATTATTTATTTATTTATTTTTAAACTGGGTCCGCTAACTAGAAGCAACAGCCGTTAATTAGACCAATGTTAACAACATTAAAATACAATTTGATGCTTGACCGGACGAATAAAGGAAGTTAGAACAGGAACAACAACAGTCAGAGATAAATAGCATCATAGGGTGTAGGAAGATTAAGATCCAAAAGGCTAAAAGTGAAGGAGAAAGAGGTCGGAGAATGAAGAAAAAATCAAAAAATAACATGATTGGAATCACATATATAAAAAGAAACGTACGAATGAAGAGAACATCTTGGAGAGGATATGAGCAAAAAATGATAAAGAGAGTAGTGAAATATACCATGTAATGCCATGTAATATTAAAGAGAAGAAAAATTGAAAAACCAAAAAGAGCAAGAGAAGGTAAAGTTGGAATGATAGAAGGAATTAAAGTTTGAGAAGAAGGAGAGATAACTGTTATGGTGTGTAAATATCATAGTCAGCGGAAAATTTTTTAAGGAAGTTACCCCGTTGAACCGAAAACCCGGCCTTCGCATTTCCTTCAATTGCAGCAAAACTGCGAATTCATGGTAAACTTATTTCAACGGAACGGAACAAGGGCAACCCGCGAATTAGGCTACCAATAAGAAAAATAGGCGGGGGGTTGAAAGAACTCGATGTTTTTTTGTATATTATTTCTTGTTGTGGTTGTTTTAATAAATTCCAAATTTAATTATATTCGATAAAATTACATTAAAAATGCAAAGATCGCTGTAGACGACAAAGATTACTTTCCCATGTAAGTATATTGTATGTAAGATTTTATTTTAAAGCAAAAAAATACAATTTTTTTAACGGTGTCATGCATTAATGACAGCGCCATTCCTATGGTGAGGTAATTAGTGGCCGATTTAGGCTTAGGCCTGCGAGGCCTGGGCCTAGGGCAACAACACGCTCAAACCTAGACGTTTTTTTTTGTTTTTTTTTTGGTTTTTTATGCATCATCGAATTTTAAAATTTAAAGATGTCATCGTTTTGTTCTCTCGCATTACTGACGAGGTTGTCGTTTTGTAGACGGTTAAGCAAGTAACAAATTTTTAACGTTACGTCTACCAGGTTTGGAAGTCGATCTGTGATATTATCATTATACATTCTCTTTGATTATCACACGACATACCAGTCAAGAAGTTTTCAATTTTGTTACTATGAGACATTGTCCAGTTTTAAACATTTCCAAATTTAACGAAATAAGGTTAAGTTTAGCACATGCATGGACAGCCGGAATTGTTTTTTACGAATTAAAAAGAGGAAATGGGTAGTTCAAAGATTTAGAAAATGCGATATAAATGAATAACGATTAGAGCTATTGTATCACGGAGAATGAGTTACTGTGAAGGCCAAGTCATTTGTATATTTTTCTAATAGTATTTATTCCTTGTTTGTGTGTAGAATGGAAATGTTTTCGTGTAATTAGTGAATTTTTAACGCGAATAGAACGTAATTGTATTTTTTCAGAGTTCTGTTTGTGTGGAGTGTTTGTGTGTATATACATATATATATATATATATATATAGTTACAATTATGTACATACGTGATTATTAAATAAATAATCTGTTTAGGTTTCTGGTTATTGTTACCTAACTCACGAGATTCGAAATTGGTACAAATTTGTGCTAATAGAAAATGTTCCGGACTTACAACCATCAGATATATTATGTATTTGCTTCGTTTTCGTCTACTATTTTATATAAATGTGAAATTGTCCGACATCGAAAATTGCGAATTTTCTCCTTACCTTTTTGCCTTTTAGTTTCGCTTAGACCGCGATGCCAACAATAAAGGGGCCGGGGTGTCCGGCGAGTGTGTCTGACCATCAAACTCAGAATGAACGGAATACGCAGTGCTCCACCGTTATTTTTTCAGAGCTCTAACTAATCTACCGTATAGCGCAGTTGAAGTGGAGGAAAACGGTTTGAAACCCATTCCTGGAGATACCGGAAATTATTATCTGTGCTGGTGGTAATGGACATAGTCTTCTATTGAAAAATGAATGCTTTTATCAGGCACATCTGCGATGGTAAATGTAATTAATTTTTTCCCGCACCTGGCGAGTCTTGCTGTTATTTTGCCGGCCGAAAGTTTTTCCGGAAGCAACCTTTTGGCCCGGTTTCGAAATACTTTTTGCCGCAGGTAGGAAAGCTCTGTGAGTTTCGGTACACGCGTCGTCGCGCTAGCAGATGTTAATAAAGCAGCGGCTAAAAGTGTTGGGCGCCTCAAAGAATTTCCTGAACATTGTTTAAGAGTCAGAGCTGTAACTGTTGCCTGTGCGCGAGTGTGCGACGAAGCAGACGAACTTTTTGTCTGTCATTGCTTCGCCAGGATCACGGTTCATTTGCGGCCGCGGTTCCTGCTTCGTCTTTCGGAACACGGACGGCAAGTGGTGCGTGCGTTTGTTCCAGGACAAAAGTGAAACGGTGTGTGTTGCCAGCGGCGAAGGCGCAATGATAGAAATTCGATTGCCGTTTCTGCCGACTGAAGACTAAATAACCGAATCTGTTGTTTCGATACGTGATTCCGGCATCGTGCTCCGCTCGTCCGACGGTTCTGATGTCAGAGGGCGCTTCGGCTGCCGGATGGTTTTCAGATTAAGTCAGCATCCGAATTGCAGCAGATGGCGAATTCCTTTTTCGTTGACAATCGTGTGCCGGAGTCGTTCCGTATCTTGGCGCGCGTGTGTGTGCACGTTTTAAAAGAGACGAATTGAAAGTAACGATTTTACTGCTGCTCGGTAACGGTATTTCTGAGCTTCGAACTTTCTCCGTAGCAGTGCACTGCGCTGGTTTTACAATTGTCGCCGCTATTGTTCTAGCGGAATTGAGTGAATTGTTTTCCCTCCGCGCCCTCTTCGCGCGCTCGCCTTGTAAATTTGTTCGAATTGTTCATCCGTAAACTGTTTACTGATTTAACAGTTTTTTGTCTCCACCAGAATGACGGGAAGTACCGGGATCGATTGTGAGAGAGGCATTCAGCATGTATCGGGGTTATTTTTCACAAAAATCATTCATTACACAGAGAATGTTTTACCGTTTGTTTTTTCGTTTTTCGTTTTATTTCTATTTTTATTTTGATATGTCTCTTTAGAAAACAAGTTGTTTTGTATATATGTATATTTTTTTTAGTGCTTTTCTGTTTAATTTTGAAGTCAATTTCATTAGAAACTCCATTTTCGATCGAAAAATTTATTACTAAAGTCTCGACTTTTTACTTTATTTGTTAATTTTTATTATTAGCCGCCGCTCCTTTTGCTCCATAGCGTTTTACGCGTGTATTTTTTTTTTTTTTTTTGTGTCGCTTCGCCACATCAAAGTCCTGTTAGCTTAACGTTTGAATTAGTTGGCTAAATATCTTTTTAGGTTAAAAAAATGGTGCAATTTTTTGAAACTATTCAGAGCCGACGTGAATGTTGTTTTTCGGATTATTTTAGGGTGTTAAATTGGAAACATTAACAAAACCTTTCATATTATTATTATTGCCTTTTAAGGTGCAATACTGTAGTTTAAATTATTATTTTGATCTAATGCACTCCTATTGCTCCGTCCGTGGCGCACTTTCTCCGATTTTTGTAATTCTCAATTTGCCGTTTTGCAGCGTTATGAGCGCCAGACTTCGATTTGGTCTCGCTTGTGTATCTGATATCGTCTGTTCACTGTATCGTCGCTAAGTGCTCCCTACATTCTTTACGCAAGATAACCTTCTTTCTTCGTTCCCTCTCGTCTTCAAAAACTGCATCTCCTCTCTATTCAACTTTATACCATTCCCTCATAGCGACGATCGACATATATTCCTTGATCCAATCCTTTTTCTCTTTCTGCACATCTAGCTATAGTTTCTGCACTCGGTTAGGTAATTCAATATAATAAATATAACATTACTGTTAATTTTTTTTACAAAAATTGTCTTTTTTCCTTTTTCCCCTTTAAGTATTGACATTATTCACAATGCTTACTGTATGATTTACCCCCCTTTTCATTTGATTATTAAAAGTCTAACTTTGAAGAGTAGCACACATAAGAGATTGATAAAACTACAACACGATCGGAGCACAAGTAAGGACGTTAATCTTTTTCTTAATACTAATTGAAGAACGCATCTTAAGGGGTTTTCCTAGTGTGACATTTTCAGAAAATCGTTTTTTCTTTTTTACACTTTTTGAAAATTTATACTCCCTGGAATAACATATTAAAATTTCAAAGTCGAATATCATATAGTTTTTGAGTTGCAGCCTTTCAAAGAACAGCTGCTATCGCATCGAAATTTTATAGTAAGACTTTTGATGGGTATACTTTCAGAATATACTCGTACATAAAGCAACAAAAACAGTTCATAAATTAAGCGTAACAAATGCGGTGCATGAAGAAAAAGCTAAAACTTTCGAAAAAGAAGATTCAGACGTTAACTTGACAATATCTGGAGATGGTACTTGGAAAAAACGAGGCCACAGTTCAAACTCTTGCCAGTAAATACAGCAATAAAATCATCGATACAGTCGTAAAATCAAAGTATTGTAAGAGTTGTGGAACATTGAAAAGAAAAAAAAGACACTCATCCCGATGAATTTAAAGAATGGCTAGCAAACCACGACGACTGTACAATAAATCATTCAGGATCAGCTGCGAAAATGGAAATTGATGGCGTAAAAGAAATGTTTAATCGTACCATTGAAAATTATGGAGTAAAATATACACGATACATTGGTGATGGTGATAGTACCGCGTACAAAGGTGTATTGGATCTAAATCCATATGATGTCGTAGTTGAAAAATTAGAATGCTATCTACATGTAAAAAAAAGAATGGGAACTCGGTGTCGAAATCTGAAGAAGCTAACTACGGGCTTAGCAGGCAAAAGTAAAAATGCAAGGAAATTACAACCGACAAAATGATTTATAATCTTCAAAATTACTATGACTTTGCAATAACTAGTCATCAAGACGATGTTGACGAAATGTACAAAGAAGTTTGGGCAACATTTTATCACTTAACTTCAACTGATAAGAATCCGAATCACGTAAACTGCCCAACAGGTGAGAACAGTTGGTGTGCATATCGTCGTGCGCAAGCTCAAGAATTAGACAACATTGAATTTAAGTACCACTATCTCCCTCTCGACCCACAGGTTGAAGAAGCCTTGAAGCCGATATATACTGACTCGAGTAGGCGGGAATTACTGGAAAGATGCAAGGGGAGCAATACACAAAATAATAATGAAAGCTATGATGGCTTACTTTGGCACTTTGCTCCAAAGCACCTTCACAGCGGCGCAAAAACCATCGAACTTGCTAATTTTTATGATGTTGGAATTTTCAACGATGGTTTTCAATCTATATTAAAAATATTTCAAATAATTGAAGTCATCATTGGGCCTGTTGCAAAAAATTATGTCGACGAGAGTAATACCGTTAGGGATTCATGTAGCAGATATACGACATCAGGCGGCTTCAAAAGAGGGTCGAACAGCTCGGAGGAAAGCTGCAGCTGTCCAACAAATGCTTTTTGAAGAAGAGGAAGGTCCATTGTATGGGCCCGGAATAGCGGATTAACTATAAGTATCATAAATTTTATTTTGTGACGACGAAATTGGGAGTTGAAACTTTAAACGCGTTTTTCTCAAAACATAATTTTTCAAATTTGCTGCAATTTTAACTAAAACAAAAATTAACAAATCGACTTGTGACCTTTTTTAACGTGTTTAGTAAACTTTTTTATCATACAATGACGTAGAATTTTTATGTTTGGATAAAAATTTTACAGTTTACTATACAAAAAATCGCCATTTTTTTAGTCGAAGTTTCATATTTTTTTAATAAACTTCGCCATTTTGTCAAATTTTAATATTTTTTCATAATTCTACGTCATTGTACAGCAAATGTCTTCAAGTTGAAGGAATTTTTTTTTTTTTTTCTTATCAGACACTCTGCGGCGGCAATCACTGCAGCAGTGAAACAACTTTTTTTTTTTAGGAGGTCTGGGAAAAATTGCATAAGTCGCTTATGTTTCAATATTTTTATACAAAAAAATTCTTGTAATTACTTGAATCATATATATATATATATATATATATATATATATATATATATATATATATATATATATATTACCAAAGTTTGGAAATATTTTATGCAATTTTTCTTTGAAAAAACAAATTCCGAAAATCACTTAATTTTTAGGCAGTTACACGAGGGAGACCCCTTAAGCTTTTCGTTGGTTTTCTGTCATGTTTGAAATCTGTCTATCTATAAATAAATAAATATATTTATATATATTTATTCATATACATATATGTTTGTGTGAATGTAAATATTTTAAACATTCAGTAATTTAAAAATCGTGAAAGTACGATTTTATTATTAATTTGGTAACATGTAAATTACATATCGAAATAACAGTAAAATTAAAAATTTATATTTTAAAATGAAATTCAAACCAACATTTGCGGATTTTAGGTGATAATAAAATGTACCAATAACCGCGCTAGGCTTTACACATTTGTTTAATAAAATTCGTTTAACGTATGCGTGTGTAATATTTTCCAAAAAAGCCCCCTCCCCCCCGCCTCTAATAAAACAACATAAATGCGATCGAATCCGATCATAAATTTTTAGAAATAGTCAATAATGTCTCATGTTGTAGTGTTACTGTTGTGTTTCGTTCATAACCTAAAAAAAAAAAAAAAGTAAAGAAAAATTGTAATTAATATTATGATGTCGTGATTTTTATAATCGGTTCATGTGGTAGACCAGGCGTCCTTTTATAGAAGATATTTCTGAGCGTTGTATCACTTTACTAGAAATTATTTATTTTGCTCATGCTGGTGTTATCGTTTGGTATATCAAAAAAAGAAAAAATGAATGTGAAATTTATGGAAATTTCAATGATGGTTTCTATCAAAAATAGAAATACCACCATTGTATAAAACTATAGAATATGTATATGAAAACGTGTTTACTACATATTTGCGAGCGATAAATTTCTTGCGGTAATATTGAATTACGTGTTGCGTTGGTCAGTTGTTAATTTAAAACTTACGGTGAAAATTCCGATCAAACTTTCAGAAATTATAGTTCGAAATTTATTCTTCCGCGGCAAAGTCGATTCTGGTCTTTCGAAATTTTATTTTATATCAAAATATAATACCGAAATCTGCAAGATTTTTCAGTACTCTAATGGTGTAGGTTAATTGTAATTTATGGTTTATTTAATCTCAAAAAAATACCGTCAAAGAAAAAAAAGGAAAAAAAATATGATAAGTAAACGAAAAAAAAAAAAAAAAAAAGAGAACGCGAGAAATACGGTTTTTATTTTTTTTGGAGTTGAAGCTTGATCAGTTTATTTGCAATCACAATTTTGTGAATCTGAACTGCTATTTATGAGATCTTTAAAACTAATACACATTATGTCAGATTTGTTATTTCTTTACTTTATTTTATTTATTTATTTTTTTGTTTTTGTTTTTTGCAATTGTATAAAATGTTTCGTGTTAATAGTTTTTCATTTTCACTACTGTCAAGCTAATAGGAACCCCGATGTATTTGAAGAACTAATAAATATGTGTGTGTTTTTTGTTTTTTTTGTGGCTTTTATAATAATTTCAGCAAAGGGTTAAAGCTAAAAGTATAGACAGATGAAAAACGCGCTTAAAGTATTTCTTATCTCCGCAAAGTTATTTCAACTAGTTGTTTTCACGGATTAAGTATTTTGGAACAAATCAAGTGTGTCTAACCCTAATGTTAAATTTTATTCACGAGTATATCAAAACTATGTTGAAACAGTTTTACAATATTTAGGAACAAATTAAGTGTGTTTGGCACTAATGTTAAGATTTATTCACGGATATATCAAAACTATATGAAACAATTTTACAGCCATTAAACTTTGAGATCAGATAATCCGGAAAATTTTTTAGCAATTTCTATCTTTATCGGGAATTTCAAGCTGTTTTTATAAGTCACGAAGCCGAATTAAATTGTGCACGGTCGCAGGGTTCCTTTCCGGGATTTTTCGGTACTTTAGCGGAACTTTTTATAAATGCACTCTGTGTAAAAGTTGAAGAGATAGTGAGTAAAAAGCACATGAGCGGAACTGTGGATGGATAAAAGGTATCTTGCGTATTCGTAGTTTGTGCTTTTCCGGGAGGAATAAAATTAAATGTTGATACATGTAAATTGTAGCGAAAGAATGTGCGAACTACGTTTTCCGCTTCTTTATTGTTTCGGTAATGTTCAAATTTCTTCGGAGCAACTGGAAAAACGGAATTCAGCGCGCCGTAACGTTAGGTAAAAAACACTTCATCGGTATCGTTCTCCCGGAGGAGTTAGCAGTTGCTTGCGGAGATAACGTCGATTTTCTTTATTTTATTTTATTTTATTTTATTTTTTTTTTTTGAATTCTTGGAAACTTTGATAGGCTTAATTTCACGTACATCACGCGAGCCTATCTTGCTATTGCAGCCATTGTTCCTTCTGTCAGACTGGTTTTATTCCTCAGTTTTTCGCCCATTAAAATTAATCCTTTGAATTCCTTCATCGACAAAATTATTTCGCTTTAGTGTTAACAATATGAAAATAAAATAGTTTTTCCGAAAATAAAAAAATACCGATTTCGAGATTTACTTTAAATAAAAGTGCACTGAAAAGTAAATGATTACCGGAAAATAGATACTTCCTAATAAAATGTACCGTAGAGAAGAGAATACTACGATTATTCTTAAATATCATTTATGCCTTAATTAGAGTTCCCCCGATAATTCAAAATGCAGCAATTAAAAAACCGTGTTAAATGAGTATGATAATGCACATTTAATGGTTTTCTATGAGTCAAATATTGAAAATATCCGGAATACTTAATATAGTTTCTTAATTGTTATAGTTTGAATTCAGTGTACCGAAACTTGTTGTTTAAGAGTAATCACAATATCATCTCCTTTAAGGTATATTTTGCTATAAAGTAGTATCATCATTTATCGAGTAATTATTTCTTACTCTTTTTTAGTGTATGGAGACTAATCCAATATGCTCTACTATTTCTGTTCTCTATGAACAAGCTGAGTTTCGGTTTATATAACATTGGAATTCTGTCAGTGATGAAAAATCGCGCTTTGAGGGTTTCAGATACCTTCATTGTAATCTACATTCGTAGAAACTAACGTTGATAATGCTTTAAGTTGTTCGCGTTCATCATCGCTTTAATTTTAAAATTTCCGGTTTGATATTTTTTGTACGTTCTATTGAAAATTCGTTGGCTAATTTTTATCTGAATATATGAAGTAACGAAAAAAGTATAATTCTCTGGGGTGCGGGGGCACTTAATCGAGGTCACAGCATTACTCAACGGTTCTCATACCACACTCGGTCGGTACAACTTCTAGTAAATAAAGGATATCATTAGAATCACTCTACATAGTCGAAATACAGTATTGTGAAGGTAATGTTTCTGTCAGTGATGAGCTTGTAAATAAAGGACAATATCTTAAGTCACAAATTGGTTATATTAAAAATTGAACATTATCGTCGCATAGTTTTATAGCGGTTACTTTCCGTTACGGAAGTCTTGTGTTCAATCGTAGACGACAACAGAAATCATTGCAAAAGTTAAATTTTAAATAATCGCTAATAATGCCGTTGAAAGCAGAGGCAATTTACCACGTATATCAACCATACGCGCGCGCTGTTCAGTGTACGGACTGGTCACGAGTAGGTCTCGAAGTATACGTACCCGCGGATCCGTATGCCACAGCCGGCTTGATGTAACTTCGACTACAGTTCCGGGCGGGATATATACGTATTACAACTCCGACCCAGCAAATACTAAATCGATGAATGTTACAACAAAGATCTAGGTTAATCTAAAATATGGACCTCTCCTTTTCCTCGTTTCTTGTATGGAATGAATATCAGAAATATGTCAGATTAGTTGGAAAAGTGAAAAATGGTGATAACTTCGGAATTAGAAAAAAAAAAAAAACTTTATCTTCTGTAGACACATAACTCTCTGCATGATCATGCTCCTGCATATTTTGCAATTTCCTTCTCTCTTGCTGTGATCTAATCTAACATACTGGTATAACAAGTGCATCTTCAACCACTGCGAACTAGTTCCAGTGTTAAGTATGTACGTAAACACCGGGTGATGATCCATATGAAAGTCCGATATGGATATGTATCTGGGATGCAGTTCTCGTACTTGCGATATTTAGTTCTCGATAAGAATAACATGCTTACCCGTTACTAATGCAGACAGAAATCAAGCATATACCATCTTTTCGAATTGTAGTCTTGCCCCGTGTACACACTAATGTAGCAAGTAGCAACTGTCATAAACATTATGTCCGTATCTGTACGACCAGAACGTATCGGTAGTTAGTCGCGACTCTCGGTATCAAGCAGTACGACTTATGATGCGTGATTAACTTTTCTTCTTTCTCCTATTAGATCAATTATGTCTTGAGTTACCTTTGTTTTTCCTATTCTCCCTTTTCGGTGGAGCATTTCACGCGTTTTAATATGTAATGTTCTCATATTCCAAGCGGGGCTATTTCGATGGTTCTCTCCGCGTCCGTATTGTAATCCCACTCGGGTTCCCCAGCGTGAAGAAAGCAACCTAGCGAAGGGGCTTGGGGACGCGTGATTTTTATTCATATTGATTTCGCGGGTTTAATATTAATGGCGTTAGATTTTACTTACTTAGCCGAAAGATAACACTCACGCCTACTCACTCCGAGAAAATTTCATTAAATTATTTGTCGGGCTAGGTTGTAAGTTGGTGATTTACATTGTTCTGATTCGTTACGGTATGCGACATACCGGCTTTTATTCTTTTACCTGTTTCCCGTTCGCGGACACTAGACTTCTAGTTTACGTGACGTGGTGGGTCCACAGAACTATCCGCGGTTGTTATCTTGTAGTCGGCGAAACTGGCACCTTATGATTATAAACTATCTAGAGAAGTTAATACTCTAGCGACAACAACCTGTGCCTCGCGGGGCTCAGAGTCTGACACAGTGAGACGGATTTATAAATTTGCGGGACGGAGAAAAATTATTATTTCGATGCTAACCAGCTGCTATAGGTTGAAAAAGGTAGTGATTTTAGAGATCCTTCACAGAGATTAAGCCGTTTTGCGGTGGACGTTAGTTTCAATTAATTCAGAATATACGAAGCTTCTTATGTTGCATATTATATGTAATGTTCATTTGAAAGTCATCGTTAACACGTCGTAATTGAAAAAAAAAAGATGCGGCGTTTGTGTAAAAATAAGTTGTTTTTTTTTTTTTTTTTTTTTTTAAAAGAAAAGGCCGAAGAAACTTTCGCTAGTTAACCCGAGGATAAATCGTTCAACTTGTCTCGGCACTGATTGGCGGGGAGAAAAATCTTGGCGTAATTACATCGAGTGATTAATTAAGTGCTCTGGCATAACGGCAAGCGCCAGCTATAAACGTGGCAGACTGCATTGCCACCAAGCACGGCTGGTTAATGAAGGGGAACTTTTAATGGATTAATTAATTGCGCGGGCATGTGTAAGCCCTACTTCCGTTGAAAGTTCGGTCGCTTCGTCGAACCCGATTCCTGTTCTGAGATCTGCTGGCTTGTCTCCATCGTGCGCAAAACGACACATTTCGAAACGGGCAACCAATTTTATCCGACACATTTCCCGGACACATCACCATTGTTTAATTTAAGGTATACGTGTTACATTCGCGAGATATGCGACCGTAGCGAGATGACAAAGAACCGTGCCTACTATGGGAGAACTTAATTTGTCCCCTACAAACGAAATTGGTAAACAGTGTCAATGCGCGCGGCGGGAGATAGTGGCCGAGAAACTGGGAAATTAATCCCGTTGTGGCGAAGAGAGTAGTTGCTGCGTTTTCTTGTTGACGAAAAACATGCTCTGTGATCGACACTTACCAATCTCTACTCAGCGTTCTCACGGTAGACGGTTACGTCGATTTATCCCATCTGATGAGGAACTTCTCAGTTTTTTTCTATACGTTCTAGTAGTTCACTTTGTCGAATTTCTGCAAGATATGATTTCTGATTCGGTATGTATGTTACATTTTGGAATACAAAAAGAAGTCATGGGTCGGCGCTTGGTGATCCGTCTTTATCTTTTTAAAATGGTTATTTGAGCGCTGGGAGTGCAATTCCAATAACGGACTTTATTATTGTTGTCCTTCCTCGAAGAAGCTTGAATAGATGGAACCTGTACGCGGTTGTCTATCCTCCGGCATAAGCGTGATGCAGTGTTGACACTGGCATGGATGCTCTAGCTCAGAGTTTCCCAACCTGTTTTTCGTCGAGCCTCCAAACCCACATTGTTTTAATGACACTTATTTATTTTAATTCTAAGTTGTAGAAAATAAACTTTAACCAAATTTAAAACGTTTTTATCGAAATAATTTATTATAATTAAAGCACTAATGAGATACTTGAGCTTGCATTCTCTGCACCAGTTGGTTGATTCTAGGTTCAGTTTCTGTCAGAGCTATCGTCAGGTCGCTATCAATGGCAAGACGATTTCGCTGCTTAGTTTTAATTAAAACCAGAGCTGAAAACCCTGTCTCACATAAGTAAGTCGAAGAAAAAGGAATACGTATTCACAAAGCAAGAGGGGCAACTTTTCAATTTACAAGGAATCGTTTGATCCAAAATTTCTCCAATGTCAAGAGATGAAAGTCATCTTTCGTTATCGAATCAACCTTCATTTCTAGAAATTCTTTCTGAACTTGTTCTGGTAATTATAAGACATCAACAACAAATGAGTTTCTGTCCATGTGACATATTGGTGAATCTGAATTAATGTCTCGATAGTATCGGTGAAATTCGTTTTCCAGCGCTTGCAAATGAGTTTATATTTCAACTTTGAAATCTTCGTTCAGTTTTTTATTTTTAATTGCTTTGAATAGTCGAGAAAAAGATATTATTACATTTTCAGCAGATACCTTTTGATTCCAAAGTTGAAGCTTAGATATGAACCCTTGAATATGATCATAGTTCCTTATTACAGCGCCGTTTCTGCTCTGAAGCTTCAAGTTTAGCTGATTCAAGGCATCAAATATATCAGTCAGTTAAATAGGTCAACCTCCATTGAAATTGTTCATTGTTGAACATTTGCAAAAAATCTTTTTTTTTCTTCCTTTAAACTCAAGAGGATGACCTCTTCTTTCAATTCATAAAGGCGAGCCAGCATGTTGCCCTTAGATAACCAGCGTACTTCTGTGTGAAATAGAAGGACTCTGTGATCAGAATCAAGATCCTCGTAAAGTAAACTAAATAATCGACTGTTCAAAGCGCTACTCCTGGTGTAGTTTACGATCTTTATAGCGAAGTCCAAAGTCTGGCGTAATTTCTGTGGCAATGTTTTGGAAGCCAAAGCTCAATTAGTACACACTATCGCGGAATTCTTTTTCTTGAGCTTTTGAGCTAAGCCTGATCGTACACCACCTATCATTGCAGGGGCGCCATCTGTGCAAAGTCCAATGAGTTTATTCCAATCCAAATCATTTTTTTCGATGAAATCAGGTATTGAATTAAATATATCTTCAGATTTAGTGCCTGCTGTCAAAGATTGGGAGTACAAAATCTCTTCTTCAATGTGATCTCTACTGACGTAATAAACTATTAACTGTGCACTATTAACGATGTCGGCGGATTCATCGCAACTAATGCAAAAAATAGTGATAATTTTACTTTGTTGATTATTTGTAAAAATTTTCAGATGCCTAAAAGGTAATTTTCGAAGGCATGTCACATTATTTATTGAACATACTTCGTCCGATGTTTAATTTACACGTTAAATTAATTTTTCTTTCGCGCCTCCCTTAACATCTCTCTATGCCCCCCCCAGGGGGCGTGCCCCCCTGGTTGGGAACTCCTGCTCTAGCTAGTGTGTCGCTCTACGTTTTTTTCGCTAACTATATAAGCGGCGAGTCTAATAGGTTTTCAGAGTGTCTTACGAAAGTGTGGTGGACTATCCTGACGAGGGCAAATGAAATGCGAAACCTGAAAAGAGCTTACACGCATTTGAGCATGATTCGTGAAACTATGACGGACACATATTATGGAAAAAAGTAAGAAGTTATGACTCGTCGGATCGAAAGTAAAAAATGTACGACTGAAACGCGAGAAATATAAAATATATCGGCCGTACGAAATAAGGAAAAATAATAATACGCTAGTCGGAACGTTATCCCAGTTGGAAGACGAACGAGAGGATGGACATGATGAAAACAAATTTGACGCCCACAAAACTAAGTGATGCGATTAGAGAGATGCTGCCAAGAAGACTATTGGGCCAACCTTTCTGACGCAGCATCTAGACGGCGGTGACTGCAGAAACGTATTCTGTTAGCCACTGAAGGCTTACTTTAAAACGCCAAATGGGATCCTAAGACTTGAAAGGAATTTCGGATTTTCCGTTTAATTTCTTTTTTCCGAATTATAATCGTTTTTCCGGAGCCAATCGAAGATGTTCAGACGATGTTATTTAATTGTTTTTAGTTCCGAAAGAGCTTTATTACCCGGAGAAAGTCTCGTAAGAAATAATGGAAAAGGAAGAAAAACAAGAACAAAAGGAGGGGGAAAAAAAAGAGAAAAACGGGGGAAAGAGAGAAGCGACTCTATCAGATTTGTAGAAATATTACACTTTTTATACCGCGTTGTCTAGATGAAATAAACTTCCCTTTCAGAGATGTCATTTTCGCCGCTCGAACTGTCTTTTCTGAGAGGATAATTCCGCTGCAGATGGAGCAGCGCTCTATGTAGAAATGGAGAAATGATTTTCAAAGTGCGGCTAACTTGGGCGAACATTATCGTCATTAAAGCCGGCTTTTGAGTTGTCCTCAATTGATGACAAAATCTGTTTGCTTTTCGCTCTGTGTACAGCTGCTATTTCAATTATTCACCGGTACCCGGCATTGTGTGTCTGCTACTCTCGACTACCTAATAAAACTGCCGGCCGCTAATACGAATGAATTTTTCAGGCCGCTTGCGTGTCCAAGTACCTGTTTTATCTTTCCGCTATCTGCCGCAGAAAGCAAAGTCCCCTTAGGCCGCACTACTACATACACATACATATATATTCTCCGTTTTCCCACTGTCGTTCGCTCCCGCCAACGGCGTCTCCTCGTTTGCCCTGTGCGCGCGTTTCTTTTCCTTTTTTTTTTTTACCGCGTTTTATTTATTTTGTTGTTTTTTTTTTTTCGCGACGGAATTTTTATATTTTCCCTCGCGACATTTATACACACGCGCGCTTTATACAGATATATGCGAGAGGAGTTTAGCTGTATTTCTTTTGTCGTTCAGAACAGTAGTATTAAGAGAATGGATGATTGTTTAAAGGAGAAGTCGTCATCGCCGTGTTGGAAAGGAGCCGAACCATTCTGCTGAAACGGAACGAGCGATAGTGTCATTTTTGCGCTTGACTTTAAGAGCCCCTTTAGACGTGAAATGTATCCGGCGGCCCCCGGGGGAGCGCTGGATAGGGAGTGTGGGCTGTGCGCGTGCTCCTTTGAAGCTTTTCATCTGTACCATTTATTCTTCTTCAATTTTCCTTTCCATTCTAACGCTGCGGCATTTTTTGTTTCGCAACTAGAAGAATTCCCTCTGCATCCGGTCGCACGCGTTTTTTCTGTCCATTGTGTCGTCATACAGTGGCTCGGTTGTCGGTACGGTAAAAAAGCTGTTAATCGACGGGATAAGGACGATTTTTGGTCGGCTCTTTCGATTTTAATTGAAAATCGACGTCTGCTCTTGAAATTACATTTTCGGAGCAGCTTCTTTACCGTTTTATTTTTGATTTGTTTCCCATTTTATTTCTCAACTGTTGAACGAGAGTTGTAGCTGAAAATGAATATTGCTTTTTCCCGTTCCTCGAATATTTCACTCTTTATGTCGAGGCGATGTTTTCTGTTTTGTGTTGCATTACATTGTGTCGCCGTCGTTATGAACCAATCGGCGTTGTACTTTTGGCTATTATGTCATAAGAAAGGACCACCGTGTCTATGTTCTATTTGTACACATTATACACTCGAGCACGTCTATTAATATTGTTTTAAAAGTTGCCTGATTTTTCAATTAGCAGCTCTAAATTTTACACTTGTAAGCACTTTTAAAGGAAAGTATTAAATAATATTGCACTTCTGATCTATTTTCCTTTGTCGTTAAAATGCTTAAAACTCGGTTTTGTTGCGCAAATATATGAAGATTAAACAATTTCTAATAATAATTGGCGCCCGAATAGGGTCTTTTTTTTTTTTTAATTTTTGCCTTTTAGCAATATTTTTAAACAATACTTCTTAATGTTAATAGAATAATAACTGTAACGCTTCAATATCAATGGAATTGTTAACAAATAAGAAGTTGCGGAGAATCGATGGATACTGCAGTTGTTGGCTCGATAAAGTCATCAGTTGTAAGTTCCACATAGCACAGTGTTGAAATTTGTTTTCCTCTTTTAATTGTCTTTTTGAAAAAATCCTTCCTTTGGAACATAGAATCGTGATGATAAGAAACAGAAATGCAAATTTTTAACACATGCCTGCAAAGTGTTACGCTGAAATATAGAGAATCTGCCATGTGTTCAGGAATCCGCATGTAGCAAGTATGTTGTGCACAGTACGACGGGTAAACATTAACTATGATGCGTTGAATTCGATATGTTTCTTTAAAGCAATCTAAAATCTCGAAACAATAATTTCACAGCAACAGAAACTGCGTGCGGCTTAGATTTGAAAAATGTGCCCGCCAAGACACAGTCCTTAATGGGGGACTGGTCCTGTGGGCAATATCGAACTAACACTGTTTCTGAACCTGAAATAACGTCAGGCCGTCCAGTTTTATGGCAATTCATACAATTGTCTACTCTGTTCGGTTGCAGTACTACTCACAAGATACCGAACTACAGTATTCGTATATGTACATGCACTAGCTTTGACACCTAGTTGTTTAGACGCCGCGACACATAAAAGTAAAGTAAGTCCCATATCCTTGACAGGACGTCGGCGATTGTGAAGTTAAGCTTTTCATATTATACTAAGCCTAATGGATTTGATGAGAATACTGGGACCAGAGTTCCTTTCTCATGGGATCCGTCTTTACCTCCCCAGATTTCTCTGGTACCCAATTATTTTAGGCTGGGTAAACCTGGGAGCGACTTCGATCCGGAACGAGACAAGTCCAGAGATACAATATTATATGATACATGTATGAGTTTCGTTCTCAGATGGCTCATCGGGGGGACTGCGGATAAATTTATTAATCGTTAACCTCACACAACAAATTTTTCCGGATGCGAAGTACATACACGATGGTAATCGGCGTGTACTGTACCGGTTAATTACATCACCACATCATCTCTGTGTGTACGAATTTTGACTAGAGATGAGCGACATATATAGCCCCAAGGTGGTGAAGTCGGGAATTTTGTCGTAAAAAAGCCCGAAAAGCGATATTTTTAATAAGAGAAAATCTCATTCGAAGCGAAAAATGAATGCATTTTTTACTATACTTCACACTCAAGAATAAATTACGAAGTTCTGTTTTATTCATATATAAAATATGATGCTGCGGCGGTTGAAAATTATCAATTAGTAACAAACAAATTTCAGTTTTCTTTTTGTACAATTCTAGTAATCAGGAAATCGCGAGGATTTGGACCCGGAATAAACCGAGGGAATTTAAAAATTATATTTCAGTGGCCACTGTGGTAGCCCAGTTTTACTCGTAACATCGCCAGAAAGAAAATACCAAAGCTCGCCTAAACACAGGGTGTAATAATTTAAAACTGTAAATAGATTTCACTACACACAGATATTATTATTCGTATCACTAATTACAATGTACAAAAGAGAATTTCTATCGGCTGAACACGCTTTGATGGTATAGTATCTTTACAGCCTAACACCTTAAACGCCAAAATTAAAATAATAATTGGGGGGGGGGGAAATGAAAATTGTGAAATACTAAAAAAACTTAACCAAGAGATGCTGGCTTTCGAAACTTTTTTTTTTTTTTGCATTAATTTTCCATTGCCCGATCTAGATGTTTGAAATCGCTTTATTCATACTAAATTTTGTTTTCTGTGATGATTTTTTTGATATTCCCGAGAGAAGAGACGATTGCGTCAGAAAAATTGAATTTTTTTTATATATAATAAATTTCGAAACTCTTGAAATAATATGACACGGTTTGTCTTTCCCTAATTTTAATTGTTCTTCTTTGGAGCGTTGTCTCTATCTGCAATGAACAATTGTGCCACCTCTACACAACGTTGCTGCCGAACTCTAACGGCCCGAGCCATTCAACGGTTCCTCCCCGCAGTCTTTCACCGCCCCCTGTATCTTAAAACTGTGCGCGAAAATTTATCATCCAAAAAAGAAAAAAAACAAAAAAAAAAAAGGAACCATCTTTTTTTAGTTTCGCCGGGAAAATTGTAATCGCGAATTTCGAAATTTTCAAAAAAAAAAAAGAAAGGCGAACAACGTGTTCTGTTGACGGATAAGAAGACTTAAGCTCGTTTACGGTTCTCAGTGCGTTCTTAACGTTCTAAAATGATTTAAGCAAAGCGCAATTTAGCGAAATAGACGTTAGCCGTTTTCAGCTGTATCTGCCCGTAGCTTGTTTTGGGAAAATTCACCGCTTTTACAAATTCTTACTAAGCAGCTTCGGCACTATTTCTAATCTTAAAGCTGTCGCCTTTTTTATCGTCTAAGATGTGCTGAAAAAGAAGTGCGGGGTTTTGATCTTTAGCGTTCCTTTGAGCACAGTCGTGTAGCGAAGCTGTAAAACCAGCGTGTAAGACTTTTTCAGATTAAATCACGTTTGCAGTCGAGTTTAAGTGCCGTCACACATGTCTAATTCGGGGGTTGCCGGTATGCATGATCTTCCGAGTATTTACTCTTTCTTCGTTTTTTTATCCATCAGTCTATATCACAAGTCCTTGCATCTTGTTCCGAATTCGTGACAATGTTTAATAAAAAAAGAACGTCGCGAAAAAGTCGTTCATTTTTATATTTGGCAAAATATCTCGGAATCCATTTGGACAAACAACTAACACGGGGAAAAGCCATATAGTTAAAAAACCGATCGAATTGAATATAAAGTATAGGAACATGTTATGGCTTATAGGAAGAAATCCGAACTATCGCTGGAGAATAAATTACTATTGTAGTTATAATCAAATTCTAAAACCTATATGGGCGTACGAAAGTCCACTATGGAGTTGTGCTAAACAGAGTAACATAGCGATAATACATAGACGCCCCGTGGTATGTAAGTAATCTTAAACTGCACACGGATTTGGCGGTTAAAGTTGTCAATGAACAAATACAAGAAATAGCTCGGGAATATGGCATTACCATCATAAAAATATCTTAGCTATTGGTTTACTAGACAATTCGGCAGAAATCAGGCGATTAAATAAAGCCGACAGATTTATTATAACTGAATAGTAATAATTAAAAAGTATTAAAATGCAGCTAGCGGAGATCCTTATCGCTGGATAAGGAGCGCTCCGCAAATCATCCATACTATGTTAATAAAATTGCTAGATCGGAGCTAGTTGCGAGATTGCAGAAGAAAAAAAGAAAAAAAAAATTATATTTACTTTCGAATAATTATTTATAACTTGGTCGCGAGCCCAGAATTTTTTTTATTTATTTTTTTTACTTATTTATTTTTTTTTATTGAATTCGGAGAAAAACTGCTGGAGTTGCGCTCCTGGGTAAACATATTTTTACAACCTTGCCGTAAAAATATTTTTGGCTTCCTAATTTAAGAAGAATTACAAACCAGCCGGAGTCTCGTTTGATTTATTCTCATTTTTAGGCGAAACTAAAGATGCCATTAAGGGGGGAAAAAAAGAAGGAAAAAAAGGACGCGGAAAATAAATTTTTTTAGTTTTTCTCGAGAAATGTTGACTTTTCTTTTTTGTCGGCCTATCCTAATTTTCGCCACAACAAAATTTCTATTCTCTGCTGGATGTGTTTACAAATGTTTAAAATAAAGGAATAAATCGAATTAGGAAATAGGGAAATTAATTATTAAAATTTATTTCGGCCCCATCTTTGTTGCCTCGTTTTTGGCCCTGTTGTTGTGTACACAGGCGTTTGCCGGAAAACAGATGTAACATTTAAAAAGGCCGTTTTCAATGCTAAATTAACAGGCGCGAGGAAGCATAGAGCAACTCCGAATGAAAAATGTAATTTTATTAACGGCGAGGCGATGTTACATTCGCTGAATTCGAAATCAGTTTATCTTAGATCATCACGGGCTTTTGTAAATGCGCCTGGCGTGCCGCGGAATTTATTAAGAACCAGGTCGTTTTTGCAGAGTTACTTTCAACTTTATTTTGGCAGTCTCGACGGTGTGTATTTTCTTTTATAAGTCAGTGTTCACCTGGAGTGTAGCAACTTTTCCGTTCTTAATTAGTACGAGAAGTCGGCAAAACGGTTGTTGTATTTTTACCGGTTAATAATTACGGGTTAAACGAAATACCTTTGTTCAGTAACTTTTTTTTTTTTTTTTTTTTTTTTCTAATCCAATCAAAGTTGGGGCCGTTCATTTAATTTAATGTAATATTACGTTTAATTAATGCAGCAAAACAGAAACCATTAGGTATCCTTTTTACTTCATTTTGTAATTTTTATCGATATTATTGTTGTAAAATGTTATCGAACATATTTTAATGCGCTCTTTTTTTTTTGTATATTACGATTTTTTATTTTTGGAACGTTTATTAATTACGTGAACTCAAAATGGGAGGGGGTCACTCTCACTCTTCAAATTCCTCTTCTAAATGACGCGCAATTTCGACATATTGCTCGGTTTTTATATTTGTTTTGAATATTTTTATATGTGTATTTATTTATTTATTTATATATAATATATACACACTCAAGTGTAGTAATATTCGCGGCGTGTACAATTTCTAAGTACATTGCACTAAAATTTAGCCCTTTTCAGATTGCAAAAAAAGTATAACGTTAAACGAAAAATTATTTTAATGCAATGATAAAATATATTTAATCGGCGTTTTAGGTTTTCTTTTTCTTCAGTGTCACAAGAAAATGACAGTCTATTGAAACAATGATTATTTTGAATTTTTATTTTGTTGCGCATATTTTTAGTCAACTGGTGTTGTTTATATTATGAAAAAACTTTATGCAAATTTAATACGCTTGTCTTTTTTTTTTTAAATTGATTTCTAGTTTTTATTAAAAAAAAAAAAAAAAAAAAAAAATTTGACATTTTTTCCGTTGTCACGTATCGCGCTATATAATAACCTATATATATATATATATATATATATATATATATATATATATAAGTGTACTTGCACTTACTAGAAAATGTTGTACCATATCCCCCGAAAATGTTAATAGTTAACTGTGTATATGCCATTTATTTGTAATGCTTTCAATGAGAACATTGAAAGCTACGTCTGTCTTTACGGGGTCAAAAGATTTTTTACGGTTAACAGACAGATTACAGGGCGTATCAAACTAAAGAGCATTAGCTGCGACCGGGTAGTGTTATAGTAAATATTTCTAATAATTTTGAAACTGTTTATCGTGTTTAAATTTTAAAATAAAAATTTATGAAATATTAAAGAAAACTATTTGATAAGGTAGATTCATTTTTGTGCAGCGATTAAAAGAAAGTGTAGATAAGAAATTTGGCGGCTGGTGAACGCTAGTCATATAAAAGATAATTCTTTTGTGAGAATTTCGCGACCGTGAAGTAGTATATTTGTCGTTAACTTTTCAGAGAATTTTCTAGCGTAAAAAATAGATAATTAAAAAAGTAGAAAAAAAAAAGAAGCACTCGATTATATATATTAACGAGAGCATTTCGAACATTGAACTATTAAAAATGTAACGGAATATTAAAGAATATTAGAGTGGGGAGGTTGGAATGAAATCGCTTACTGCAGACGTGATTCAAGGGGTGGCGATTAATTGTATAACGAATAAATCGCAGTCGCTTTTTAGGCAATCAACGGTATATATAGTTACTATCTTACGATGGGAGGAAATAAATGCGAGCAACGCGATTATTTTTGTCTAACGTGTCTGCTTCAACAAAAACCACAGCCAAAATGATGGTAGAAGTAAACTCGATAAGTTAACTGATAGAACAAAACGCATGAATGCAGTTGTACAGATACTGCCGTCGCGAGACACATTTTCGGTGCGTAATGTGTATTCATTATTTGCGTTTACATTAGGCTGTACACGGCTTTCGAAGAAACCATTCTGTGGGGATGTGTATGCACCGGTTCAATGTCTTGGAACGTGAAACGATAAAAAGTTCATTCCTGTTATGGAGGTTTTTTTTTTTTTTTTTGAAGAGTAAACATTCCTTTATGCGAAACGACATTATAAACTGCATCTCGTCAAACCTTCCAAGTGACTGTTGTTTGTATATTTGCGCTCGTTGTATTGCATTACTTATGTGTTTTTCATCATTTCCCGGAATTTAGCGTGCTCCCTCCGACAGTTGTAAGTTTAATGGTTCTCTGTGCAAACATAATTTTCGATACGTACTTGTTTAATGTTTCTCTTAACACGTAAAATATCATTTTATTAACCTTTTTTTTCTTTTCTTTGTTCAGTTTATTTTACATAACCATTGCGAAGTTTAAATAATCTGCGATGTTTGATCGGAAAGGGCATTCAACTGCTTCGCGGGTGTCTGGTAGCTGTTCCCAAAGCTTACAGAATGATAGATGGGAAGATCAAGAGGGGTGTGCAAGAGAGTATGACAATGCAGTAGTTCCAAAATGCTGTTTTTTATGTTGTTATTACTTTTTGATTTTTAATTTTCTTTACTTATGAAAATACCTTTGTTAATCTCTATGCACAGGGATCTCTTAATAAGTAGTTGTCATATGATATTAACTTTGCATATAAAAATCGCTTCGATGTAATTTTTAATGTGGTTTGTTTGCAGTAAGCGGCAGTTTTTATTTGCTTGGAGTATAGGAAAATATAAACTTTTCTACCTATCAACAGAACTACGTTAAAAGTATCAGATTCTTGCCCACGAATAATTTTATTTTCTGTTTTTTCGTTTGATTTTTAAAGAAAACGATTTCGATTAAGCCGATATAGTATTTATGAAAAAATATGTTATAATCGTTATTGTTTTATTCTAGTTGGTCGGAGGTGAATTCGATATGGAGTTGAATTTTGTCATCCAAGATGCGCAAAACATAAAGCATATGCTGGAGTTATTGGATCACTGTGCTCCCACTTTGCAGGTAAGAAATTTTGAGTATTCCTTTTGTAGTTTACTGAAATTATCATTGCATTAATGACTTCATATGAAAAATCATTATAAAATATGTAATATTTTTAATGGAAATTGCTAATATATATATATATATATATATATATATTTATATAAATATTTCGTAAGCAAAAATGATAATGGGACTGTTAAATCATCTCATATGAAGAAACAAGCCAGTAATTAAATTGATAAACAGCTACCGCGGAGTAGTTGGTTAGGCAGTGGTGTTTCGTTTTGATAGAACCGGATTCAAATCTCGCTGCTGCACATTGAGGTTTTTAAAAATTTCACTTGTACCGAGTTAATGTCCACTGTTGACACCCCCAAGCCCAAAACAATAAAATGAAAAAGCAAACAGGCACAATTCAGGTTACTTTTGTTGATTCTTTTTATTGTGTGTGCAACTAATCAATTCATTTATGTATATCTCGGCAATTGCTAAGCCGAATTTATTGTTCAATCGCCGATTTATGGCTAAACAATATTCACATGAAAAAGTAATTATTCAGCTGCAAATTGATGGTTGTATCATTAAGATTAGTTCTACAAAATAAAAGGGAATTAACGCCAATCACATCTTTTTTGAATGTCCATTTCTTTCTGTTGAACGCGGTATCCTATATTCTTGTTTGCTGAAACTCAAGCTCCCCGCTCCTTATTGTGCATCTTATATTCTGCCCTTCTCTTCACCATCCATTATCTCATCCGTTAGTTCCTTTATATTGTCCATATCTGACCGAATCAAAATTTAATTGACGGCTCTTTTCTTTTTTGTTGTTTCTGGGTGTAGGTCCTTAGCTGACGTGCCCAAAGGGGGGATCTAAAAAAAACAAAAAAAAAAGCATCTTTATCTCCATCAATGTTTATCTTTTACCGATTTAATTAACTGTTTCTTTTCTCGTATAAAATGGTCCAACAGCAGCTCCTTAATTACTTTCACTTTGCAACAAGACAACCTGTGTACACATATACACACAAACTCGATTCTTGGATCTCTATAAAATTCAATTGGTAGTGTTATTCTTTTTTTTTTATATATTTAATTCGCCGTATGTTTCAATTTGCAACAATTACAGTGTGGGCTTTCAAAAACTCCCGGTGCTTCCTGGTTCGTAAGTTGAATTTTAGCTTTATATTTGTCGGCGTGCCATTTTTAATCACCAGTCTTCTAAATGTTAATAAACCGATTTATTATAATGTAAAAAATATATATGTATATAGTTGTTTTTTATATACTATACAACCATTGATAGATAAATCGTATATTTTTTTTCTTTGAATTTCTCGAGGAGAAATTTTTTCTTTTTCTTTTTCTTTTTTTTTTTGTCGGGTACCATGTACTGCTGCTATGGCCAGGAGTACCCGTAAGTAGTTATTGGATGTTATATGGAGTTAATCATATTTATATTTCGGAGAAAGTGAAGGACTGCTTCTATTGCAACTGGATCATTCGATAAAACTTGCTTTAATGAATTGCAACTAAATTTTTGAGGTCGATGTATGGAGTATTGTGGGCATTCAAAGAGTAGGTGTCGGAGTGTTAAGGGTGTCTGGTCGCAGCGGGAACACAATGGTGGCTCTGTTTTATTTATAATATAACTATGTGTCAGTGCAGTATGACCAATATGAAGACGAGACAGGACTACCTGTTCTTTTCTACTGAACGTAAAAGATCTCCAAGGAATAGGATAAGAGCGGATAGCTGTAAGGTGATTAGTCGTAGGGATTGCATTCCACAGGTCGCAAAAGGATTCATTTGTTTTGTATTTGATGATAGTGATTGCATCAGATTCAGATATAGGTATCAAGGGATAGGGTTGGATAAGGGCTGCCTCTTTAGCTGTTTTGTTTGCCAGTTCATTTGGTGAAAAACCTGTGTGACTTGGGATCCATAATAAAATTATATTAAGAGTAGGGTTACGGTATAAGAGATTTAAAATTTCTATAACAATAGGATGTAATTTAGTAGAGTTACGGTTGAAGCACATAATAGCAGAAAGAGAGTCGGAGCATATTAATAGATCTTTGTAGTTTTCAGTGATAGCAGTGGATATAGCGAGGTATATTGCGTACAGTTCAGCAGAAAATACCGAATATTGTGGTGGTAAGCTGTAGCGCAGAAGATCTCCCTCTGAAACTACCGCACTACCACATAGTTTGTTGAATTTAGATGCATCGGTGTAAATTTTTCTATATTCTCTATATTTGCTTATAGTTTGTTCGATGTGGTTATTTATTTGATTTGTAGGAACTGGATGAGTTGTGGAAGGTGTTAGGGATATGTCGAGTTGAATCGGGAAGAAGTGCCAGGGGGAATACTGTGTATAATTTTTATAAATTAAATAGGAAATTTCTGGAATAGGAAAATTATCAGGAAGTTGAGATAGTGTTTGAAGATGTAAATGATATTTTTCAACGAGGTATTTTCTTCTTAGAAACGGAGGCCATTCTTCCGCTTCACAATAAAGGCTGTCGACTGGGCTCGTACGGAAAGCATCAATGGCTATTCTAATAGCTGTATTGCATATGATATCGAGCTTCTTCAGCGTAGTATTTTTAACAGTTGCACCGTATATCATGTTTCCGTAATCCAACTTTGCTCTGAGAGTTATCTTTTACTAACGTAACAAACTCGATCAGATTTTATTAAAATATATAGATTTAACTGGAACGTAACTAACGTTGTTTCCAACCGATAATATTGTACACACACACACAGCGACAGTTTGGCCAGTATGGATAGAAACACATTATGCGTTATTCAGTTATTGTAACTAAATTTGTAGCTGAAGGGAACTTCCTTCCCAGCCAGTTACGGTAGAATAGTGTTGTTTTATTCATCATCTGATCGTACTACATACATATTATCGTGTAATGAACCCTAGTGAGTTGTGTGACCAATAAGAAAGCAAGCAGTGTGAGAAATGCATACGAACTGTACAAATGACATAAAGATAAAAGGTGTCATCTGTACTTCAATCTGATCTCCGTCTGATATTACTGTGCCGTTTCTTTCGTTCATTCGGTTCCAAGACACTAGTTGCATAGTTAACATCAGTTCTTTTAGTTACAATGATTAATTTTCATTTCTGGGACACGAAAGTGACAGGAGTAACAAAGTAACATAAATACGTTATCGATTGGGATGAAACGAACTATTTCAGAGCTGAAACTAGTTTCTAGTTACGTTCCCTGTTACACATCACTACTACACCTGGATATTATGAATTAATTGCTTGTAATTTCCCTGGAACGGAAAAGCTCGAATCGGTATACACATTTTTAATTTATCCTTATTGTTTATTTGTTTGTTGCAAATAAATTCTTTCCTTTATTAAATTTGCCGGACTAAATCGAAATTAATATCCGATTAAAAAAAAAAAAAAAAAACGAATTTCAGTTATATTTTAATTTTGTCGAGTACACATCAGTTGTAATTTAATAGAAAAAAAAAAAAAAAAAAAAAAAGGTTAAAAGAATGTGCGCCTTAAATCTGAACGAGCTCACTGGAAAAAGCGTAAAGTTTCCTATTTGTATGCGGGCGGCATTTCCAGATACACTAATTTTATAATGAAAACATTTTTCGTAATGCCGTTGCTGCTAATGGATATTCCCCGCCGAATATGATGATGCGATAACGACCGTCCCGAAAACGGGATGGCCTTCTGACTACGATAATTAAATTAATCCGTTCGTTTAAATACAGCGCGCAGTTCCGAATTTCGTACTTTAGATATTGCGTTGCTGTGTGTTAAGAAATTCCTTTGCGTCACGTAGTGTGACTTGTACTCTTATTTTGACATTACAATATTGCCAGATAAGTCGGGCTCGCTAGCAGAAAAAAGTGGCCTGGGACTCTACGTGGACCGTTTTTATTGATAGTGTGCGTTCGCTGGAAAAAAGAAAAAAGGGCGAAAAAAAATGACGAAATGGATTCAAAGGCTGACGTCTGATTTTGGCGGTGCTACCGGTTATAGATGTTTTTTTCCTCGATGAGTGCCGGCATCAACCCTTTTTATTATTTATACACCAATCGTATAAAGTGTGCGGTTGCGGTTGCCGGAGCGGCGGATTGCGGGGCACGCTGCGCCTAATGTTGCTATTCAGCATTCGGCTGTAAAGTTGTATTCATGGCAGCGTCACCGGCGTCTCAATGCTCGGAAAAAGCCAAGAAATTTCGCAGAGGCGGTCGTTGAGCGTCATCATTTATTTTTCTGCAGAGAAAGGCAGTGACGGTTCCGGAATGACACTTTATCAGCAGAGGTCGCCGCCGTCGAGCCCGAATTTTTTCAGAAAACTTTTATACTTCATTTGCTTCTTCGAATTTCACTTTCCGATCGTCGTAGAGTCGTCTTTCTAATCCCCGGGTGCTGTCGCTATCTCTGCCTATGTGTCACCGCAACTGCGAACTTAATTTTATACTTCACTTCTTCGGTCATTCGGATTCGCCGTATCAGTCGAAACAAACACAATATACGTGTCCCCCGGCATATATATTACTTCCGGATCGGATACACTTGTGTGTTTAATTATTGATAAATCTCGCACACTGTTCGGCCGTCATTCGAATTAACTCGAAACCCGTTTTCTTCGTTCGGCCGAAAATTGCGCAGCTACACCTACTAATCTTCTTTCTTTTTCTGTCCAACTATTTTTACCGAGCGCACGAGAGAGAAATAGGATAGATTGTTTGAACTGTGAACAATTTGAAGTTATGGTAATTAATTACTAGCCTGCTATGTCACATTTGTGTTGTGTCGCGTTGTCCCAAAAACAATCTCCATTATCATCCGGTAACTGTTACCAGCGATCGAGTTTCCACATTCTTCCTTATTGGTTTGCTGCGCCTTCTGATAAACACCATAACCTAACACACCCAAAAAAACGGTTCCCGGATAGAGATATTCGATGAAACCATTTTAACTCCAAAAAAAAACAACTCATTGGGTCTCTTTTCTAAGTCCTCCACATAGTTCGTTCTTCGACCGTGCTGCTTGTTATAGTTCATATTCATTCATTCCATTCATTTCAGTTAGGGTCGATCATCCAAAACTCACACTCATATGTGCTTAACCTGCGCTAAGTGTGTTATAAAAATGATCGATTTTTTTTTGTAAAATATTTTTATAATCGATACTTTCATAATACACGGTTTAATATATAATTTTTGTAAATTCTTTTAATAAGCTATTTAATATGCAAATTATTTTTATAATTAATACTATTTATAAGTTATGCTTTCTCGCATGAATGCGAAAATGAACTTAACTAAAAATGAACTGCGAAAAATTAACTACATATGTGGGTGACTGAGAGAAAAGACTCCAACAAAATTTCTATCCATACTGGCGAATTTTTTTATATTGACTGTTTGGCGTTTACGCCATGTAACATCTCGCATTTCATTCACCGTTCGAAAAATTTATCAGTACGGTCCTGAATGTGTAGACTCGCGAAAAAGTCTTTGCGCCATTATTATTTATAAATACGCGTACGTACGTCTTCCAGTTCAAGGTCCTAGACGACCTCGCCTAAATTACCGAATTCGACGATCTTCTCGTAATTTGATTTATGCGTGACGCATTGTCTATCGAACTACTATCTCTATTTCTTTTTCCATTCGCAGTTCCCCTTCGATGATGATGAAAATTTTTTTCGTGTATATGCTTTTGAAGTGTTGTTTGGGTTCCATTTCAAATTTTGAACGATCTTATCTTCTTCCTGATCGATTGATTGCCCGAGTTTCTGGCTCATATTATGCCACTTAGGACCACTGTTTTCAAAACATACTCATATACTTCTATACCGTTTTATTATTGTTTAAAAAATTTTCATACGCGCTCATGTATTTCCGTTTTTTCTTTGACCTCATAAATCGTTTTACCTATAACTGTTACTTTGGTTTCACAGTTTTCTTCGAGATTAGAGAGCAAACATTAAAATGTTTCATTATTCCTATTTCGTAATTCGGCGCGTGATTTAAATCTGGTTCAGATTTTGACCACGCGTTCCGTATTTACATTTACTAATATTTTTTTTAATTTCTTTTTTCAGCCGAAAATAGGCGAATATTTCCCCGAGAGAATCCAGAACAGTATTTACATTCATCTCTGATCAGGATAATATTCCATCATACTACTGCTTTCATATCATTTTCATTAAATTAAAAATCAAACATTTGAGTTAATTTTGAATAATAATATTCTTTGATTTATTTTCCGAATGAAAATACGAGAAGGGTTTTTTTCTGGGGTTTCCTGCTGGTTCTAAACACTACTCTCGCGGAATTCCAAATTTATGTTCAATTTAAAGATGTTTGTTATAGTATTTGCGTTTTTTTTTTGTTTGTTTTTTTTTCCTATTATTTCTTTGAAATATTTCAGATTATGTTACTGTTACGCTGGGAGAAGAAAATAATTCTGTAATTTTTTCGCGTTATTTAGACAATTAGATGCCGCTTCTGTGTTGCAGAAGCAGTGTGTCAAGTTCGTTACGGAATTGCTCCTACTCTGAACATTTTTTTGGGGGGAGGGCGTAATTTTACGGTAAATGACATAGTCAATTTAAATCGACGACTCTTTAAAAAATATGAATTATAGAACATTATCACTTGGGGGGGTCCAAGGATTGTGTGTGCGGCGGAAATTATCAAGTTGTACAAGTGCATTTGACGCGTATGTGTTCGGGTGCGTTGCAATATTTTCTAAAGTTAACAGAAAAACAAGATGTTGATTAAGAAAGAATTATTATCGCGTCATGCTGAGGTAAATAATCAAAAGAGATAACAGGAAACCAAAATAGAATGAGAAATATTACGATCGGCAATGCCCAAAATATATGGGGCTCTGACTAAGAAAAACGGTCCGAACAGTATAACGTTGTGACAAAATTATCACCCCTCTCTTCACTGTTGGTACAAGAAACTGAGCAAGTCCGACAGTTAGTGATGGCCATAACACAGGGGATTTAAGAACCATTTAAAACTAATTCTAACTTTTTTAAAAATTTTTATTTTCTGATTTACGTCAAGTTTAATATGCTGGAGGAGGAACTGCGGCAAGATTCGAAATGTTGACTAGGCATAATTGCAGGTTAATATTATTGAAGAAACAGCTGCTTCTGCAAAAGTCGCTTGCCATGAGTGAAACAGTGTGTTTGCTGTCATATCTTTTGCTAATTGAACTTTTTTTCCGATACCCGTTTCTAACGCTCAGGTCAAATTTTTAAAATTAACGCGAGTCAACTATTAAGCTTTTAGCGGAAAAGTTAAACAGTAAACGGACTCGAAATTTGACGCTACTAACTAACTACATATTTGATGTTTTTTATCCAAGTTGTTTATTTATTTATTTTTTATTGACTATTAATAAAAGTTTTGACAGTCTGTTTACTTTAGATTAGTGACATCCTCTCGATGTTTACGATTTATAGATTCCGTCTGTTCAAGAAAACTAATATGATTGACAGTTGGAAAACTAAGCATTAACTGTTTCTTTTATATTTATTATTATTATTTTTTAAGTATATTCGATTATTATTATTTTTTTTGACTCTGTATAATTTTCGCTATAGTTGACATGTTCTACTTAGAATAACGTGCTACTGTAGTAGTAGGCTAGGATTTTGCTCGATCGAAAAAAAAAAAAAAAAACAAAAAAAAAAACCTTTGAGCCAGGTTAATGTTTAAAGTTTGCGAGTCTCAAATAGGAAAACAAAAACGGAAGAGGAAACAAAAATAAAAGTAGAAACGACGAATTTGGGGTTGCAGTGCGCTGCCCTATGGGGAGGGGAGAAAATTAGTGCTGTTCGGTTGATCGCTCATTATGAAGAAATAATCGTGGTACTTTTTTTCACGTGTGAAGGAATAATCTTCCTTCGAGCGGAGGAAAGTAAAAATGTTGCTATTGAAAGTTAACATTTCTCGAAATGAACCGTTCCATGTCGATAAGAAAGGTTGATTTACGTTGTGTAGCGGCCGTGTTATAATGTCCGCTGATAGGGGATCTTTCTGTCGACCTGAACTTCGTTTGCTGTATCTGCAACCGCTGCTACGTATCTGTAGCAATTTATTTTTCGGCTGGCAGTTTTTAGGTAAACCTTAGGAAGAAATTCATCTAATGTCGGAACTGTGTTAAAATGTTGTGAACGTGCCTCGAGAACAGACTGAACCGTTTGGGAATTTCCAGATGTCTTCCTTTTTCACTGTTCCATTATAATCGTGATATGCATTTAAAAGCGAGAACCGTAGGTCACATACTAACCAAAATTTTGTCCTGATCAACTACGATTATTTTCATCAGTTTTAATTGCAATGCATTATTTTTTTGCTTTTTTTTTGAATTTTTTTTTATTGATTTTTTCGTTTCGCGCGCGAGTGGTCTTACTTTGTGTAGCGCATAACACTTACGATGGTATGTTTTATCATCTTTTAAACGTTCTAGCTACAGTTAATGCAACATTTCTTCGATAGAATTGTCAAGAACTTAATTCGATATGCAAAATTAATTTCCTTTTTTTTGAATAATTGTTGGCTTCCAAAAATGCATTTAATTGGATTATTAAAAATTAACAGTATTTACTACTTTTTTTTAGAACGTTTAATGTGTTTTTAGTGCTTCTCTATTCTCTCTTTTTCTCTCTTCATGCATACGCGTGTGTTGAGGGTTCTGCAATAATTTTTGTACTTTTGTATTATTGAGCCTGCGAGACGAATTGTTTAAACAGATTAACCAGATTCAATTTTAGATTCACCTTTGATGTTTTTCTCAACTGTATAAAGTGTTAGATGATGGGAGTGAACAAATTATTACCCGTCCCAGTTTTCCGTCAGCGTACACGCGCTTTTGTTACAAGGGTGTTGACGTACTCTATGTGTATAACACACCTTCATAATATCCCCTTTGAGGCAGGCAGTTTTTTAAATTAGTTTTTACTTCTAGTAAGTTCGTCAAATTCTAGTTGAGATGTGCCAGCAGGTGTGTTCTGTTTAATTCAAACCAACGTGGTTTTTACGTGTACATTAATATCGCCTTTCTTTATAGCTGGAAGTACATGTTTAGAAAAATCCAAAATACATCTGCCTGGTGTTTAGGAAAAATTAAAACTCGACTATCCTAAAAATACCAGAAAAATCATATAACTAATTTTCGCTAAACGATTCGGAGATCAATGATACCAATTTAAGCACTCTTACTGATTTACTATTTTAATATATGCATATAGATTTCTAAAAATTCCAGGTGTTATTTAGTTTTAATAGGTATAATATACATTTTAATGAAAAAAAAACAAAATAAAAAAAAAAAACAGAAAAACATTAGAGAATGTTGCGCAAGTTTGAAAACGAAGAACTCGGTCGTACTAATCGTTTAACATAAAATAAACATTAAAAAGTAATAGACCAAACGGCAGAAAATTGAATTAAAAAAATTTCAATTTAGCGACGTACCCGGATAGGAGGGTGCACGCGGGGTGTCCCATCGCTCAACGACATTTTTAGTTGGAATTTTTGGAAATTTTTTTGAAATACAGATTTAGTTTTAGATCAAATCCGACGACGGAATTTACGTTTCTTCGGCCGAAAAATTACGAAATATAAAATTTTTCATTATTCGGTTAAACATTAAAGTCTTCTAATCGTAATTCATTATTTTACCTTCTGTCCGTACATAAAACGCGCAACTGCGCTAGAAATGGAATGACCGAAGCTTAAAGTCGAAATGGAATAAAGAATGCGCGTAACTTGCGTTTTACTAATGCTGGTAATTTCGCATGCTGAGTTTCACGTAGTTCACCGTATTTTGCCGCGACTTGTAAAGAAACTATATTACGAGTAAAACTGATGAAACGAGCTTTTTTCGGATACCTGACTGACGTCATTAATGTCATTCGTGTCTAGAAAAAGAAGAAAACTAATTTCATTGACGTATTACGTGAACAGAATTTCTTAACTTCGTTCCCTGAAATATACGCTGCCCCGATGGACTCCAGCGGTCAAACTGCAAAACAAAAAACGAACAAAAAAATCCGCAACTCGTTCTGCTTTCTTCTTATTTTTCTTTCCCTCCCCCCTTCCCGTTAATCGACGTATTTTCTTCGCTGCGATATTATAAGACTCGCAAAATTTTAAAATACAGCTGCTGGTCAGATTTTGAAAGATTTATATATATATATATCAGAACGCAGCATAAAACTACTGTTGATTTCCTTTTTTTCTTTAATCGACGTATTTTTCTTACAAGGATACAAAAAGAATACGAAACTCGAGAAATTTTAAAATACACCAAGATGTAAGACGAAAAAGTTGAAAAAAGAGTCCGGAGTCTGTTCTGTAATAGCTGGGAATTTTTTTTTTTTTTTTTTTTTTTTTTTTTGTGAAAGCAACATCCTGTACCGTGTTTAACTGCTGTGGCTATTACAGTACGAAGATGCGCAGTTTCTTTTTATAGATATCTGATTATTCCGCTAGTTCTGATAAATTGTGTTATGGATAAAATTGCATCGGGGGAATTCTCAAGAATGTTGGTGACTGTTTTGTTATTAATTGAAAGGGGCCGGTGAGGTGATAATGCTGGACAGTCGCATAGTATATGAGGAGTTGAGGGAGCAACAGCTTGGCCACAGAAAGGACAATTCGCAGGAGAGGGGGTTCTTTGCAAAATAAAATTATGCGACATGGCCGTATGGCCTATGCGCAAGCGGCTAAGTGCACAGAAATCTCTGCGAGAGATGCTTTTTTCTGGCCACCATGGTTCCGTTGAGGGTTTAATTAACCTCGAGAAAGTCTGACACGAGGACCAATGGGTTTTCCATAAGGACGTGAGATTATTCAAGATTATGTTCGAGAGATAAGGTGGAGGTGGGCTGTTACTTGGCGAGGGGCAATATATTTCTGCTCGGGCGGATGTATCGACGCGTTCATTTCCAGGAATCCCTGCATGGCTGGGCGCCCACAGAAAAGATACGGAGCACTGTCTCTTAATAAGTTCGTATAATACCTGCTGGGTTCGAATTGCTACAGGATGTTTGGTGAGGGGATTAGAAATTGTCAATAAGGCCGCGGATGAATCAGATACCAGCAGGGCTTTCTGTGATGTAGGCTCTGTAAAAAGAAAATATTCCAAACAGAAAAATACTGCGTATATTTCAGCATCCAGTACCGAGCAATTGTCATTCAGTCGAATGCTTCGAATCACGTCACAGACTTCAAAGGAACAGGCGGTTGGGGAAGAAGTAGCCTCTGGGGTAGCCTTGGCAGCATCCGTGTAGAAAAAGAGGTGGTCGGGGTATTTTTGCATTGTTGCTGTTGTCAGCTGAACGATATTCGGATGCAGGGGTTTATTATACTTCGTCAGGGAAAAGTTAACATCAATGTTTAAAGGGGCCCACGGCGGAATCATGATGTTAGGAGCTAGGTTAGGGAAAGGGATTACGCTCACGTTGTGCTGTGATAGGAGAGCCAGGATTTCTGGGAGAGGGTCATTAGGGAACTCTGGGTGTTGGGGAGGTCATTTGTGTCAATAGGACAGGCGCGTTTACTAGAGAAAAGAGCGAGGGTCTCACGGTGGTAATAATAGGTTCGGAAATACTTTAGTGGGGGAGTGCCTAACAAGGCACACAAACTTACAGACGGGGAAGTTCTATGTGCGCCAAGTATCGTGCGGAACGCCGTGTGGTGTATTGAATCAAGGGATTTAAGTAAAGAGGGACTGGCTGACGCATACGCCTGGGACCCGTAGTTTATTCTGGAAATGACTAAGGATTTGTATATGGAGAGGAGAGTTTTCGGAGGTACATTATACTTTGTGTTTGATACATATTTAAGAATAGATAGGAATTTATGACATTTAACTTTAAGATTTGATATGTTGGATCGCCAAGTTAGCTTTTGATCGAACAGTAGTCCAAGGAAAGTAGCAGTAGGGTGGAAATGAAGTGAGGAATTTTCTAGATTGAGGCGAATGCTGGAAGAGTTTTGACGTCCCCTATAGAAATCAACACAGATAGACTTAGATGGAGAAAACACAAGACCATTATTGTTACACCAGAATTGTAGTTTTGTAATAGTTTTTTGTAGGATTTTTTGAGCATTTGCTGGAAAACTGGAAGACAGGGAAATGTTTAAGTCGTCAAAGTAGAGCCGGGCGTTTACAGGCGGAGCAATGCAATCATTTATATCATTGATATAAAAAATAAACAAGGTTGCACTAAGGGCAGATCCTTGTGGTAAGCCATTCTCAGTTTGAATGGTGCTCGATGTTGACGAACCAATCTTAACATGGAACGTTCTGTTTGTTAAAAAATTATTCAGATACTTGGCCATGTTTCCACTTACATATACCAGTTGTTGTCAGCTTGGATAAGAGGCCGTATCGCCATACTCTGTCGAACGCCATTTCTATATCGAAAAAGACGGAGTATACATGTTGGCGTCTGTGAAATGCTGTTAATATTTGCCTTTGTAGGCTCAGCAGATGATTAACTGTAGTACGCTTCTTACGCCCTCCGGCTTGTGACGAGGATAGGAGATTATTCTGTTCAAGGAAGAAAAGGAGACGCCGGTTAACCATTTTTTCCAGCGTTTTTGCGAGGTCACTTATGAGGGATATAGGCCTGTAGTTTTGTGGAAAAAGAGGATCTTTATTTTGCTTCAGAATAGGAATAACAACTGCTAATTTCCATGGCTCAGGGATCGATCCGGAGAACCATATTTGGTTATAGATATGTAAGAGGAAGTTTTTCGCTGACGGAGGTAAGTGTTTTAACATATAAGGATGGATGGAATCGGGCCCAGGCGCGCTGTTTGCAGTATGGTACTGGAGTTGATAGTCTAGTTCAGAAATGGTGAAATGGCAATTGTAGGAAAGTAAGGAGTCAGAGATGATAGTTATTGGTTGTTGTTCCGTGGAATATTTCTTTAAAGAGAAAGCAGACGAATATGACGATGAGGATGACTCCATTGCAAAATGATTCGCAAAAGCATTTGCGACTTCCAACGGGTCAGATAACATGGAACCATTCTGGTTTATCGAAAAGGAAGGGGTCGCACGATTAATACCGTTCAGTGCCTTAATTTTGTGCCAAATATTGTGACTAGAAGTATTTATGGAGATTGAATGCATAAATTGCTGCCAAGATTCCTGTTTTTTGCGCCTAATGAGGCTCCTCGCAGCTGCGCGGCGTTTTTTAAATTCGATCAAATCATGATATAAGCCTGTTGATTTAAACTTCCTAAGGGCATGTTTACGTTGGCGTATGGCTGTTCCTATTTCGGGGCACCACCATGGGACCCGTCGGGATCTGTTTGTTGGGACAGACCTAGGAATGGATGCTAGAGCAGCATTCGTAATAGCGTCGATAAAGGAGTTGATGTTCTCTGATAAAGATTCGGATGGCTCGCTGGGAACGTTTACTTTAACTGAAAACATATCCCAATCCGCCTTGTGGAATAGAAATTGAGGCTTAGGTGGGGGGGTTTGGGTAGGGAGGGCTTTGGACGGGCATATGAGTATAGGAAAATGGTCGCTAGAGCATAAGTCCTGTAGCACAAAAGTGCTCTATCGTTATCTAGGACCAGTTTATTGATGGCAGAGCCATGTCTGTTTTCCAGTGTTGCTCCCCACAGAGGTGAGTGGGCATTAAAATCACCGAGTAATATTAGTGGCGGGCTGACCTGTGATAGAACTGACTGAAACATATCTGCAGTAATTATATAATTCGGAGGCACATAGCAGTTACATAGAGTTATCGGGGTGGCAGATATCTGAGGAAGATGGACGACCACTGCAATCATTTGTAAGGGGGTACTAAAATTCAACTGTGTTGCTGGGACAGAGGAGTGGACCATAATAGTAACCCCTCCATTTGCTCTAGACCCTTGATCATTGCTGAAATTGAAAAGGAAGTAGTTTTGTAGGGCTGGGTTATCTGTGGGCTTCAAATGAGTTTCCTGTAGACATACCACAGCAGGGGAGTGATTTGCAATAAGCAGCTTTAATTCAGCAAGTTGAGGGTAGAATCCTCGACAGTTCCACTGCAGGATAATGTTACGAACCATGACCACTATTAGCTTTCAAATATGTTTAGTCTGCTGTTTGATCTGAATCCGACTGTCTAGCAAGTTTGTTGATTAGCTTAGTGAAACGTGTCTTCATTGATCGGTTTTGAAGTAAGGAGTAATTATCTGAGAGCATGTGAATAAATCCATCTATGTCTTCAGTGAAGTTGGCTACTATACTCGCCGGGTCGTGTTGTCCTTGAATCGTTTCCATTAAGGCTACGAAGTCATTAAAAGACAATGGATAGTCTTTATTGTTGATGTTGCTTTCTGCGGGCTTTAGGAGCTCAACAGTAGGCAATTTTTGTTTTTTCAGTTTTGATGGTGGAGGTTTGAAATCCACGTTTGCTCCATTGTCTCTGGTTTCTACCGCATTTGGATGCTCTCTGTTTTCTGGTTCGTTTGTCTGCATTTGTAGAGGGAAAAGAATAGCTCTTGTGCTATTTGTAAAGTCGGGCTCCGTAGTCTTCTGAGAAGCATCAGGGGTTTGTGGGTGGGGTCGCTTAGTTGCTGCTGGGGTTTCCTCGGTGCTGACTGTTGTGTTATTTTCAAAGATAGAGGCTTGAGTGTTTTCCTCAGCGATGGCGGTTATGTTTTGCGGGGCTGGAGCGGCTTTAGTGTTTGTCGCGGGCGGGGGGGGGGCACTATCTTCTACAGATGGGGCAATGGACGGCTTGTTCTGCACACCCGTTTGGATAAATATTCGATGTTCACGTTCATTATGAACTATTATGAAAGGGTCGGGTAAGGGTGGGAGATTGGCGCTATCAACATACAGCTGCCTCCTCCAGCTGATTATATGGTCAAACTCTGGATCATTGGGCACGGAGCAGAGAAATTGCCGAGACTAATTTTAAGTTTAATATTCCTTCAAGATAGGCTTTGACAACAGAGTTTGGGATGGTTGGAGATACGTTTGATAATATAATTTTTTGAGTAGGGTTTTTTAACCTTTGACCGGTGATTGTATTATTATTTACGGTAATAACGGCTCCGTTATGAAAGAGGTTTTCTGTGATGTTTTTCGATTTAAAAAAAATGAGGACTCGATTGTTGCTAATTTTGGAGCCTGCAATTATGTTTTTTGGACCTCCTACTAGGTTTTTAAGGGCGTTAAAATAGTCTAAAGGATTCGCATTTTCGACGTATAGAAACAATACGCCTTGGTCTTCTGTAGGAAAATCGAAATCTGTTATAGGAGGGGTAGGTTTTCGAGATTTTAGTTTGTCGGAAAAAGAGATTGAGTTGGTCACGATGTTTGTGCTTGGGGATGTTTTATTTATTGCTGTTAAGTTTATTGTGGTAGCGGTTGGAGTGTGTGAAATAGGTGTATCGAGCTTGTTTTTTAAGTTTGCAGGCTTACTTGTTTCATTTGCCGTTAAATTTGTTTTTGGAAAGGCGGAAGAGTTTTGCGTGTTAGAAATATTTAGCGGAACGATCTTACTTGTGTTTGATGAAGAAGCCGCGTTTTTATTTGTCTTGTTATCGGACGCTGCAGGTGTAACTGTCCGGCCGGTTGGTACAAGAAGTGATGCTGCTGTTGCCTTTGTAGATGTCTGCGACGTTGATAAGCTCGCTTCACCGGGCATCGTTAATTGTTTCCGGGTTGGCGGGGGGGTCCGCTGCATACTGATAGCGATGCGCGGAGTTTATGATAATACGAAAACCGATAACGGTAGAGGTAAATTAAAATCAATTAACTGTTATACTAGATAAAACCGAAACGCACGAAAACGACCGATTGAATCGAGATGCGTAATAGTTGATTTCCACCAAATCTCCAAAATTGTTATCTTTTGAAACAACCAGATTTTCTAAAAATATACGCATCAATTTTGTAAAAAAGAAATGTATCAGAGAAAAATCCATAATCCCTTTTTAACGCTGCAGTGTTACAATTCTTTTAGTCGATGTGTATTTTTGTTATTTCGAAAAAATTCAGATTTTAACTGTCCACGATGAAAAACGCGAGTGATTTAAATTATCGATGTTAGCGCTATCATTGAATCGGAAATTAGAAAAAGTAAGTATTAAGTCCCTTAATATTTTTTTTCCGTACATATTTATCAAGGTTTTTTTTTTGTTTGTTTGCCCCCCCCCCCGTTTCTTCAATGATTTAAAAGATGTTTTTTTTTTTTTTTTTTTTTTTTTTTTTATTTATTAAAATTTTCAAACCGTGGTTAGACCCCGGGCCGTGTATAATATCTAGACTATTACGGCCCGAGAGTCTCCGGTTACAGGAATTCCCCTAATCCATTGTCCCTGACGAACTGGAAGACTGCACTTTGGTTCGCTTCTGAGTTTGAGAGAACATGGCTGAGGTTATCAAATCCGTGTCTCGTTCTGGAGGATTGGAATGCAGGGCAGTTTATGAGAATGTGCTCAACCGCCGGTGGCTCTTGTGCGCGACAGAAAGGGCACGTGGTTGGAGGGTGAGCGCCTTCCAACAGGTAGTCGTGGGATAGTCGCGTGTGGCCCAGGCGTAAACGGTTGAGCGCGCGATGATAAACTCGTAAGGTCCCCTGGGGGGGCCACCATGGCTCTACGGATTTCTTTATATTCTGGTGGTGGGATGGGGTGGAGATGTGTTCTTGTTTCCACTGTTCCATTATTTGTATTTTTACAGCTTCTGATATTTGAGGGGGCCCAAGTATGCTTTGCGGACTGGGAGCTGTAATGGTTGATTGAGCTGCTGTGTTAACCCTTTCATTTCCTGGGATTTCCGTGTGACTTGGGACCCACAACACTACTAGCTTATATCCCTTCGATTGTAGCCCCATGATGAGTGCCAAGACGTGGTTTATTAACCCCCTCCCCGGGGCTCCCCCTCCTAACATCTTAGCCGCCACTAATGAATCTGTTATCAATAGGATGTCATGGATTGGCTCTGTGGACGCCAGGATCATTTCCAGACATAAGCGTATTGCATATAATTCGGCATCTAGGATTGAGCAGTAATCGTTCAGACGGATGGTTGTCATTGCTCCCTTCACTTCGAAAGCGCACGCAGTTGGTGACATCCCTTCGACGGGTGCTGCTTTGGCCCCATCTGTATAACATTGGATAGCGTTGCTGTATTGTCTTATTGTTTCGCACGCGTCTTGAGTAAGTTGCTCTGACATGCCGTAGGACTTATACTTTTGCTGAACCGATAGGTTAACTGCTACAGGCTCAAGTTGCCACAGATGTAACGAGCCGGTAGCTGCTGCCTGGCACTCTGTGGAGTCGTTGACATTGACATTCTGAAGTAGCTTGGTGAGAATTGGTAGTGGATCGTTAGTGAACGCTGCGAGTAAGGGGGTTTCGGGATGGATATAAGGCAGCTTTAGGAATGGAATATTGCACCGCAGGGTATGCAGGGAGCGATAGAATTTCAGTGAGAGAGAGCCCGTTAGTGCACAGATACTCCTACACGGTGTTGTATAATGGGCTCCGGTGATGATTCGTAGTGCAGAGTGGTGAATTGCGTCCAGTTTTTTCAGGTTACTTAGAGACGCTGAGGAGTACACCTGGCACCCATAATTTATTTTACTTAGGATCAAGGCTTTGTAAACATTAGAGATTAATTTGGTTTGAATATTAAGTTGGGGATTGGAGAGGTATCGGATTATTGACAGTAACTTTATACATTCGGATTTTAGCTTATTAATGTGTAGGCGCCAAGTTAATCTGCTATCAAACTCCAGGCCTAGGAACCTGGCTGAAATACAGTTCGGAATTATGGTGTTGTTTATTTGGAAAGGAATCCTGTTGGTCACAGGCCGTCCCCTATAGAAATCGACACATACCGTCTTTGCGGAGGAAAAGTTTAGACCATTGACTTCTGACCATTTTTGGAGTTTGGAGATAGTTTTCTGAAGGATTGTGTGAGATATGTGTGGATCACGAGACGCTAGGGAAATGCTAAGGTCGTCAATAAAGAGCCGGGCCGTTACTGGTGGCTGAACACAATCAGCAATGTCATTGATGTACATTATGAACAAGGTTACGCTAAGCGCAGAGCCTTGAGATATGCCGTTCTCGATGCTCATTGCATCAGAGACTTGAGAGTCGATTCTGACCCGTATAGTTCGGTCTGACAAGTAGTTTTGAATGAATCTTATCATTCTACCTGTCACCTGCCATCTTCGTAGTTTGTTTATTAGGCCTTGCCGCCATAGGCGGTCATAGGCTTTTTCAATATCGAAGAATATGGTTATCAGGTGCTGTCGACTTTTGAACGCAGATAAAATCTGCCTTTGAAGGTTCACCAGATGATTCGGCGTTGATTTAGCCTTACGGCCTCCGGCTTGTATTGTGGAGAAGATATTTTTGGATTCACAAAAGGAGAGGAGACGTCTGTTGACCATTTTATCCAGGGTTTTGGATAAGGTACTCATCAGTGAGATAGGACGGTAGCTACTGGATAGTGAAGGATCCTTATTCTGTTTTAAAATCGGAATAACGATTGCCTCTTTCCATGAGATCGGAATGTTACCTTGTTCCCAGATCTGGTTATAGATGTTTAGCAGATATAGTCTTGCCGCCGTGGGAAGGAGCTTTAGCATGAAAGGATGGATGGAATCTGCGCCAGGTGCACTTGCCTTCAGCTTATTGTCTTGTCCTGTTTTCTAATCGGTTTCTAGATGTTTTAGGCCGTTCAGTATTTATTTTTCACACTAGATATTATCTATTTTAAACAGAAATTCTGCATCGTAAATATTGATTACAAAACGTTTCGATCTGTTCGTGAATATGCGATTATAACATATATTTCATAGTGCTAATCCAAATGCCTTAAACCACAGACACTCTGCAAGTCAAATAGCGCTCGATAATACAATTTTTGTGTTTAATGCAATTCTACGATCGTGAATTGTTTTATTTCGGTCTGGATTAGAATTATTTCAGAATGTTTTTGTACTTAGCCTTTAGGAATGATAACAACACTGTATATATATATATTTATATATATTAGTGCATATTGCGTAAAGTTGGCAGTTCTATTTTTGATGAAATTGAACGTGGAAAACTTAATTGTTTGCTGTTTTTTATTGACTATTTCCTCGTTTAAATTTAAGTAATTTTATGCTAATTTATTTTTTTTCCAACATATAAGTGCTATAGGGGTCAATACGAGCGTAGACCTTTTTTAGGTTTCTTTAATAATTTCATTTCACCAGACTTGCGGAAACATCTGAAACAGTGTGGTTCCTTTTAAACACGTTGAACCATTCGAACGCTATAATGTCAAGAATTTTAACGCAGGAGCCTTTGGAATAATTAAATTGAGCAATTTAATTATTCAAAAGGTTGTTATTGCCGTATCTATTAAGTGTCTACAACCCTTATACCTTATATCATCTAATTTATCCTCTTTTTCGGTAGAAAATAAGTGTGCGTATTTAGAGATTATTGTTTTTAGTCAGTATTACATTATTTATCTTAGCACAGCTGGAATTACTGGCGATTTTCTAACTGGCTTTTCATTCACTTCTGAAAAACCATTCCACTGTCTGTCAGTGTGTTTGTTTTTTCTCCTATATTGCGCCACAAACATATGTTCACGGTGTCGTTTAGATTTAGAATATTTTACGTACCGATTTCGATATTTTTCCGTTGTTCGAATTATTATATGGCTCTCTGTCTTTACAAGGCGCCTGTTAGAGGTCACACACCGGGCTATTATAGAACCAATGTCGCGTTGTCTATCGCTCTCATTTGATAATAGAACTCCTCTATCGGCGATAATGCGAGAAGGAAATACAGAACGAGGCTAAAAGAAGATGGCGCTGAAAATGTAAACAGAGCGATTCGGCTTTGTCCGCTCGAGATGGCGGCACATCGGTTACCGGGTCGTCGGATGGATAGATGATCGTTCGGTGGTTTGCCGAATTCATTTTTCTTCTTTTGAGTGCAAATTAATCAGAAAACTTCAATTACTTTCATCCGGCAAAAGTTTTTTGATTAATTTTCACGGTTGGCGGAAAAAAATTTAAAATTAAAAAGAAAGAAGTGCGTTACACTATCAAGAAGATTACGTTGTCGTTATCGTCCTCTGCCTCTGTTCCTTCGCGAAAGTTGTCCGTGCTCGAACCGACGCACACAAACACACCGGCCTTTCTTTAATATAAACGTTCGTTTTTCCATTGTTAACGCCGCATCTCAGTTAGCGATTCGAATTTTATTTCGCCGTTATTTGTCAACTTCCTCCATTACAAATTTACTAATGCACCAATAATTCGCCGCGGAAACTCGGCCGCACTAATAATAATCTGGCGAGCCTGTGAACACTCCGAGCTGCTGACAATAAAAATTATTCCGTTCGCACGTGAGGAGAACCCGTCGAATTTTTTAATTCGGATGACACCGCTTAATTCGCCAAAGTTGACTTTGTCGACTAATTAAGCGGGAAGATGTCTGCGCTATCGCGTTCGTAGGAAGTTTATTAATATCGTAAATATAGCGGTTGTCGTCTTCGTATTTCGTCCTTTTATAGTTAAAATTGTGCGCGGTATATTGTTAGCGGCAAGTCGAAATTAGAGATGGCTGGATAGTTGAAGAACGAATTATGAAACCTATTACTGCAATGACGATGAAATGCAAGACGACTTTCATCGTTGCGACTTTTGCACCTTAACGAGATTTAACTGTTTCTGCAGGGTTTCTTAGATGACCGACTTACACTTTATTTGCTTAAAAAAACACTTTTGAGAATTATTAGCAAAACAAACAAAAAACAAACAAAAAACAAAACCAAACGGGTTTTAATAATCGTCGGGTCATTCTAATGAGACCAGCTTCTTGACTAGTACTGAAAAATTGGATATAATTCGATAACTGTGGTAGAGCGTTTGCCTTATTGAGAATACACAAATAGTCGTAGGTCCTTACCGCTAGAGTTTTCGAAAAATTCGCAAGAATGCATGGAACTGAATAAATACGATTTTAGGTTGGTACCTTTTGAAAATTTAAAATTTGACGTATGCAAATTACACGTGTTCCAAATCGTGATTATCTTTTTTTTTTTTTTTTCATACTTTTTCGGGCACATTAGGAGAAAAAATTTTAAATGTCACGAGCGCTGAATAGATTTATTTTTTATAAAAAATTTTCTCGGTAAACAAATCTACTTAAAAAGTGTATGATTCGCCGTGATTTTTTTTTTTTTTCTCCAAGAAATACTCTAGCGTTATCAAAAATTTGTTCAGAAAAGTTCAAGTAAGCGTTTTTCACAATTTTAACGTTAACCTTTTGTTCTACTTTCAAAAATATATTTAATGTTAAATCATTAAAATTATTCGTTACATTTGTTTTAAATAATGACAAAAAAGCAAACTTTCGATAAGTTTTAAGTTATTTTTAATCGATAAATTAAATATTCGAAGAAAAACGTGAAATAGTTCATTCGCGAAAATGCGATATCGCGGGCATAACTTTTAATTCTTTTTCTAGAAAGATAAACTAATTATTAGGGACTCGTTTTTCAAAAAAAAAAAGATATAAAAGCAATTATTATGACGCAAGGATGAACGAAAAGAAATGAGGCTGGGGAATTTGCGTAACAACTTAAAAATCAACTTTGTGATGCCCCCTTAGAGAAGTCTTCTATTTTAAACACGCTTAATGAACGGAATATAAAAAGCTTGGTCGATTCAGATTTTGAAATTGCTGAAAACTTTTTAAATTTGTAAATAATTCAGTTAAGAAAATTTAAGGATATGCCTTTTTTTTTGAAATAGCGCTCATTTTGTAACCTTAGCATTTTTCGGTCTACAATTAATTATAATCTTTTCATAAGGCCGCTGCTGTTTAGTAATCAGTGTTACATAAAACATCTTGCGAATTCGGCCAAGTTTTAAAAACAAAAAGGGAAGAAAGCAAAGAATAAAATGTTACTGCGCAGCGTATTATTTTTCTCCAATTCGAAATCATTATCAAAATTGATAAAATAAGACCTTTAAAAGCCGACTTTTTAAAATTGAAATAAACTTGCCAAGAATTTATATTTATATAGATATGTATATATTTATTTTTTTTTAAACATATTTAAATAGTAAAAAGTTAAAGGCACCCTCTATTATATATACGGATTATGCATGTAATGTTGAATTGTGGATAAATAATTCAATAAAAATTCGCATTAAAAAATAAAAACGAAATCGACGCTTACGAGTGTATATGAAGTCACATAGTTTCGTTTTTTTTTTTTTTAAATTTCTTTTAACCCATTTTGTGTCACTATAAGCCAGCTGTAATAAGTTTTTATAAGATAACTGAAACGAATGGAACGGTGTTAGGGCTATTGGAGAGTAAAGTAAAGTAAAGTAAGTCCCATACCTTTGACAGAGAGTATCTTATGTAAAATGAAAATTTGAGATAAAACATAAATGGAGCAAATTCAGCACAAATAGAAAGTATGGAAACAAAATTGGCTGGTTGTGGTAGGTGGAATTTTCTATGGAACACTTAATCATACGACTAGCGTAAGTCTCGGCAAGGCATATCCTCGGATGGTCCCACTAAGGCTCTGTTGAAGGTTCTTTTTAAAATCGTTTCTTGAGAAGCCCCATGTGACCTCCATTTTTGAAGTTTGGTAAAAATAGTCTTTTTATTAATTTCGACCAAGGCTTTTATTTTTGTTATAAATTTTTGTTTAACTATCGAATTCAAATTCATATTTACTTGTATTGCACAAGTCATATAGGGCAGCTAAATTCAAGGTTTTTGAGTTAGAGGAAAGTATTTTAATTGTATCGTCTCCGTCTTTGTAGAAATTTCTGTTTAAAATTATTGTTAATTTATATTGTTGAAGTAGGCCAGCTATCGCGGCGTTTAGGCAGCTGTGTTTCATTCGGGTACATATCCCGCTGCCGCATGCTAACATTTCCAAAAATTTTCCTTGCGCTGGGTTAATGCTCATGAATGACGCCCCCTCCAAATTGAAAAAAAAAAAAGTAAAACTTCTTTAGGCGCGTTTAGAATTTTTATCAAAGGACGTTGTTATGAGCCGGTGAATAAGTCATCATTACCAAAATACGCGTAGGAGCTATAGGGGATGCCAGCGACCAAATATCATATGAGAGAATTGTATTAAAATAGAAAAATGACCATACAAACGTTCTGGCTGTCTCTTTTTTTTTAAAAAACATTCCGATTTGTTGTCGCGCGACTGTAAGAGAAAGGAACTCTAATATTCACATAGCCACAGAACGATTAGCAGGTAAATATCTAAGTTTATATGAAACGAAAAAATCCGATTCAACCGAATAAAATCATCTAACGACTCGCATTATATTATTGCCTTACCGTTATATGACGGAATTAGTAAGTCCCATATATCCGTGATAAAGTATCGTCGATTGTGAAGTTAAGCATATTATACTAAGCCTAATGAATCTGATGAGAACATTGGGGTTAGTTCCTTTCTACTTGGGATCCGTCTTTACTTTCCCAGATATCTCTGGTATCCAATGTAACCTAGAAGCGACTTGGATCTGGAACGAGACAAGTTTCGAATCCGTAACCTCTGGTTTGCTAGCCACGCGCCTTAACCTCTAGGCTACGGCAGAATTATTGGAACCTTTTTACTTTTTCGTCTATACGAAGATATTAGAAGAACAAACCATCGGAAATAAAGTGGCCTGCCGTCTATGAAACGTAATTTCTATTTAAGTAAGAAATCAAATTTAACAGCGGCAAACTTTAGTCCCACGATTTACGTAGTATTTTTTCTAGAGAAGCTACGAAGTAGTTCTCAGTTTAAGTTATAAGCTTAGCATACCTCAGTAATGTTCAATGTTCTTGTAGTGTTTAATTTAAATATAATTTTATATTATATAGTATTCTGTTGCTTACAAGAACATTACCGATACATTTAACGGGAAAATTCTAAACACGTCATTTATACGAAGCTAATGTTTATTATTTTGTGCACTCTCTTAAAGATTTAATATAATAATCGCTTCGCCTCTCGATTTAATAGTTTACTATAAATTACACCTCTTAATTTAATAACTCATTTTCTTTTATTGAAAATTCGACACTAATCTAAAGGAAACTTTAAACACTATTAATTAATAAATTTAAAGCGATATTTTCAACCATACCGTCGAATTTTTCGCTTAATTTTTAAATAAATAATTGTAACAAATGAAATTTAATCAGCAAGAAGTTACAACTTTATTTTCATATAATTTTCATTGTTCTAAAATACAATAAATACTCGGCGTAAAGCTTTTTAACAGGTATCCCCTTTTTTTATATCACAATTTTTGTAGGTGCATATCAGAATATTGAACCGGGTATCATCCTATTCATAAAAAATGGTAAAAGAAAAAAAGTGACAGTAAAGATATTAATAATCGTTAATTTAGAATACTCTTTTAAAGTAGCAATAAACGTAGTGTCATTGTCGAAACGAATGACATTTTGCAATCTCTTTGTTAAATCGTGCTGTTTAGATTAAATAGGCGATTGTAAAGTCGATGGTCGGTACGCTTGATTAATTTTTGTACCTTACGTACATGTGAAATGTGAATAATTCCATTACGATCTTTTTGTCATTGTGTGAACTTACATATCTTTTCTTTCGTATTTATGACTTCTGCACTATCGTATAACTGTGTAATGGTATGAGATCGTTTAAAATATTCACGTTGATTTCTGCCAAAAACAACTCTCGTGACTGGTTTTAATATTCACGAAGTGTAAAATCCTGAATAATACTGAGTGGTCCCGCTAAAATTCGGCGCTTTAACATTTTTGCGCCTCTAAACAATTTTTTAAAGTTACGCCTTAAGTCATGGAAAAAATGAGTTTGTGTCTATTTCCGCGTCGTTTTTATTACCGACTTCTAAAAAGAAGAAGGTTATACGTCCGTCTTCTATGGGTTTTTTTTCTGTTCGTGCACGGGGACAGATTTTATTGATTTTTTATCTATTTCAAAGTATACCACTCAGCGGTGTTACCATGTGAGTACTAATGAAAATCAGCGAACATAAACTGAGTATTCGTTAAAAAACGTGAAAAAATGTGGTCCTTTAGATAATTTCTTAATAGTATAAGAGAGGCGGTTGGCTTAAATACTATGAATTTGCCAAATTACCATGGAAATATTAAGGAAAGCGATTATGTATTTCGATGTTTTTACCGTGGAAATACAGCTTAAAATAAATAAATCGATTTTTCTTTTTTTCTTTCTTTTATTTATTTATTTTTTTTTTAAATCATAAAAATGAAAAATAATACGACAAAAAAGTTGATTTTTCGCAAGAAAAAAATTTAAGCATAATGCTAAAAATTGTAAAATGAAACGTTAAAAAATCAAAAAAAATACCGTGTAATAGTAGTGTTCCTTGATAGAGGCTACTGGATAAAAAATGCCGCGGGAAAAAATTAAATAAGTTAACATTTGTGCTATGTTGGAAAAGGTTTCTGTAACCCTAGTCTGACAAAAGAAGTTGAGCGTATGGTAAAGGTCTCGTTTTCAGGAATTGATTTTACGAAATTCGGGCACGTCCGGATGGTTATTAAAAGAATTTCTCAGATAATTAAAAGAAAAACACAAGCTAAAACACCACCTGAAAAGAAGAAAAAATTGTTTTTTCCCTGTCCTGGTTCTTATTATAATAATAATAAATTTTTGGAAATATTTTTATTGTATATGACAGCGAGAAGGTGTAATTCGTTTCGCACGGAGATGAGAAATGCCCCATTTATTACTGATACACTCTGATGAAGCTACGGGAAAACAAATTATTTTATTACAATTCCTTTGAACAAATAAGGAGTTTTAAAATTTCCCTAGATAAAAATGTGTTCGAATTTTTTTGCTATAAAAGAGTTGCAAATTTTTTAAAACCAATAGGGCTCTACGGATCCTAATTAATCAAAAAATTTTACAACTAAGGGGGGAGGTCTTCTCCGATTCTTCCGATACTTTTTTAAATTACAAATCACGATACCTTTTCATAAACTTTCAAAAAATTCGCCCATATTAAATGTTACGAACGGGGGAATGTTCGAACATTAAGAAACGGAAACAGTGAATATGAACGTTCTAAACAAAAACGATTTCCAGGTTTTCCCGATGAAATTCCATTTTCTTCACTCTCCACAGACGCTTGAAAGCAAAAAGCCCTTTTTTCAGTAGAAAAAAAAAAAAAAAAAACGATTAAAAAGGCAAAAAAGCTCCTGGACCAATTGAAAGGATAACAGCGTACCGAAACGAACATCCCCTAATTTCGTTGCACTCTTCGAGTTATATCCCTCTTGCTTAAGCAAGGAAAAATAAACATGGAACGCAAACGTTTCGAACGCAGAGGTTTCGGGATGATTTTTCTGATGGTGGACACTGTTTAATTCCGGTCGTTCTCGGAGTCGATTTAAACGTCAACCTAAGGGAGTAGCACATCGTATTTAGGGGATTATCTAATTTATGCGCGAGGCGTTCAATCTAGGATAACAACATCCCTTTCCCATTTTTACCGTTCGTAATACACACCTGTGTATCGATAAACTGCGTAAATACGTGTCACGTTGAACGTTATTTGAAAGCGCAAAATTACATACTCCTTACTTACCCGTTTCGATAAAATAATTTCATTTCCGAAATAAAAACTGATTGATTATACGAGAGTTGCCTTTTATATTTCAGGATTAGAGAACAAAAACAAATATTAATCATCGAAAATCACTTTATTGTTTTTCAAAATATTCCCCATGAAAATCTATAAACTTTTGCATGCGTTTGAACCAATTGTCGAAGCACTTTTTCCACTCTGATTGAGGTATCTCCAAAACATGCATTCTGAATGCAGCAACCGCTTCTTCAGGTGTCGAAAAACGTTAACCTCTCAGTTTGTTTTTTACGTACGGGAATAAAAAGAAGTCATTTGGCGAAAGGTCAGGACTATACACGGCGGAGGACTCATCAAATCGATGTTTTGGGTGCTCAAAAATGCAGTTGTTTGAGCCGATGTGTGAGAGCTCGCATTGTCGTGGTGAAGAGTGATCCGTCTTCGGCTGTTGGTTTTCCTGATTTCTTGGAAGACAACTGGCAAACAAATTGTTGTGTACCACTCAGAATTGACTGTTCTGCGTTGTTCTAGTGGTACGGTTGCCACATGTCCAGTTTTTCCGAAAAAACATGCGACCATTTGCTTGGAAGTGCTTCGTGCGCGAACAACTTTTGTTGGATTTGACTCATCTTGAAACACCCATACAGTCGACTGCTGTTTACTTTCGGGCTCATACGCGTAAATCCACTATTCATCACCGGTCACGATGTCATAGACGTGTTTTGAAGCACCGCGATCGTATTTTTTGAGCATTTCTTTCGACCAATCGACACGAGCCTTTTTTTGAGCGATTGACAAATTGTGTGGGATGCAACGCGAACAAATTTTTTTGACAGTTAAATGTTCATGCAATATTGAGTGTATGCTGGTCCTACTAATGCCTAAGGTTGTCTCTATCTCACGATAGGTCACATGACGATCTTGCAATATCAGTTCGCGCACAGCATCAATGGTTTTCGGAACAACAACTGATTTTGGACGACCTTCACGAAATTCGTCTTGGAGTGAACTACGACCACGATTGAATTCACCATACCATCGATAAACGCTGGTCCTTGATGGAGCTTCATCGCCAAAAGTTGAATTAAGTTCATCCATGCACTGTTGCTGCTGAGTTAATCCACGTCGAAAGTTGTAAAAAATAATCTCACGAAAATGTTCACGATTTAATTCCATTTTTGGGGGCAGATGAATCTTTTAACTTCCGGTAAACAACACAAATAGCGCTCGTATGTCAAAACGTTTTGAGTAAGTATAACCTAAAAAACGTCGAACTTTACGATAGAGCTGTCAGTTGCCAGATTGCAACACCAGGCTTGCCAAATCCCGAAATATAAAAGGCAACCCTCGTACTCTGCATTTTTATGTTTTATTTCGAAAATGATAAAAAAAACTTTACTCGGTAAATAAAATTGATTCTGAACAACGTTCATTCGCTAATACCGCGCGGATTTTTAAGCGCGTAAAACATTTTTATGATATTTAAATGTTTTTCCCTGAAAACGGAGGATTTTTTGTATAAATATTACTCAATTATGAAAATTTTATTTATTTATTTGCTTCCATTATTAATTAATTAATTAATTAATTTTTTAATTTTTCTAAAGTTGGGTCATCATTTTCTGTTAATGCAGAGATTTTAAACCGTGGTTACGGAAAGCTGTTGGCACTGATGATGCCTGTCCTAATTTTTTTTTATAGGTGTTTGTCGTCTCTGTTTCACGATCCAGTATAAATAATTTTTAAAATAAAGATTAAAAATTAATACCATTTTATTTTTAGTCCTTTCAAAACTGTTAGAATAACCTTTGAAATCAGGCCCGAAACAATTAAATCGTAAGTCCAAAATCGTAAAAATTGTATTCACAATTGTGTGCATTAAAAGTACGGCAGATGTACTGGTTAATTGGACGTCGCTCTAAGTTCTCATTAGAAAATAAAATGCTAATCTATAAACACATTTTAGCCCCAGTATGGAAATATGGAAGTCAAATTTGGGGCTGCAGTGCCAGGACAAATTTAGCAGTAATACAACGGCTTCAAAATAAAATATTAAGGATAATGGCAAATGCTCCTTGGTTTATATCCAATAAAACCCTTCACAGTGATCTAACCGTTTCGTATGTTGCTGACGTTATAAGAGAAGAAGCGACGAAACATGCTATGCGATTACACGATCACCCAAACAGGACAGCAGTCAATCTGCTCGATAATTCAACTGAAGTACGACGGTTGCGGAGAATAAAACCACTAGACTTAGTAGAATAAATAATTAGGTATCCCTTTGCTGGAAGGAATGCCGTTCAAGTGATTTAAAGTCAAAACTTCCTCTGATAGCTCTAGCAGCTAGGTGTGGGAAAAAAAACAAAAAAAAAAACAATTATGTGCTGTGATTTTCCTAGTTATTTTTTTTTTTCTGCGTATTTCATCCTTTAATCCAAACAGGTCCAGTACAAAATAGATGGTTGCCGCCGACGTTTAATTGGAGAACAGTCGATAATGTGTCATCTCCAACTACTTTTGATATTAAATTCGAACGGGTGAGGGGAGGATTTGCCATTTCTGTCGATTGTTTTTGTTACCCGTTTCTTCTAAATTTTCTCTGTTATCTGCGAAAGTCTTTCTAAAAAAATTGATTATTTTTGGATTTTCCTTTTTGTAATCGGTCCATATAAACTACAGTTTGATTTCTGTGCATCTTATATTTTGTCCTTCCCCTCGCCGTCAATTATTTCATCCGTTAGTTCCTTTATATTGTCCGTATCTGACCGAATCAGAATTTAACTGACGGTTTTTTTCTTTCTTGCTGTTTAAAGTGTAGGTCTTTAGCTGACGTGCCCAAAGAGGGGATGAAAAAAAAGAAAAAAAAAAGAATTTCGCGGAAAAGAAAAATAGTAAATATGCAGGACCTCTATTAGGCAGAGGAGTGGAAGGGAAACGTAAGGATGAGCGGCTGGTGTATAATTTTGTAATGGATGATGGGTTCGTACTTTGACATTTCATTTTATGCTGTTGAAATCCGCCGGTACTTTGGTTCAACATTAATAATGGGGACAGAGATGTTAAAATCTTGGCGTTCTGTGCGCATTTATCACCTTCAGTGTGTGTTGAGCGTTTTAATGACGCATCGATAAGCGAAACCCTCTTCGTTTTTTTCTTCTTCCCATAGTCATCAGGCCCATACGTTTCTATTACGAAAATTGATAGATCGATGTCCCGTTTATATTTATTTTTAATTTTAATTATATTCGTCATTTGCATAATTATTACGATGTAGATTATAATTTTTGCCTAGGTCATTTATATGCTTTATATATATATATAATGGTAGCCTAGTGGTTAAGATGCTTGGCTACCAAGTCGGAGGTCACGGGTTCGAGACTTGTCTCGTCCCGGATCAAAGTCGCTCCCAAGCTTACCCAGCCTGAAATAATTGGGTACCAGAGAAATCTGGGAAAGTAAAGGCGGCCGAGAGAAAGGAACTGGCCCCCCTACTGTCATTAGTGCCGTTGGGCTTAGTACATTGTGAACCTTAACTTCACAATCCCGACGCCCTGTCAAGGTTATGGAACTCACTATATACACTATATATATAATATGGATTCAAGGAGCAAAAAAAATCGATCGAATATACATTGAATTTCATGAGACACGTATTTTTTTCCCCCCGAAAAAAGTTTTTACAGCCCTGTAGCACGATATCGATTTTTTTTTTAAATGGCTGCAGTTTTGACTCCAATGTTTGTATCCGGACGTTTTTTTCTTTTAGGTGTGGGAAATTTTTATTCGATCTTTAATTACTTAAAAACCTATCTGAAATAAATTGGAAAAACCAAAAAAAGTGATTTCTTTTCGAAATTGAATATCTCAAAAAGGCCATCTTCGATTCGTACGAATTTTAAATAAGTTTTTTAGAGCCAAATGAGCTATCTTTCCACCAAATGGCAATGTTCCATTTTACTCTGTTCTGGAAATGCAGGTTTGCAAAGAAAATGGCTATTTCTGCATGCTTAAAGCCCGACATGCGATATGTATAAGCTTGTATCGTAATGTTTAAATCATATGAACCCGGATAAACCATTTCTTAACAGAGAAATAAGCGAAGGAATCCAGATCAATTGACTTTCTACTCAGGTTGAATTAAACTAATGTACATTTTTTATTCAGTAATTTTTAATTAGAATCATTTACACATGTCAAATCAATATAATAGAGAGCCCGTTATTTTATAGGTAGTCATACTGTATAATAATCAGACATATATTAATTAACAGTTCAACACTAATCCATTCTTGTTTGTTTGATTTTTCTCATTTAACTTTAATTATTCACATTTCCTTCAACATTCGCCAAATGTGACTATCACGAATGCCGTGAATTGACCGAACATTTCTTTCCATTCTTTAGCCTTTCGCGTATCGAACGAACGCATGAAAAAAAAGTAATACACGGAACGAGAAAAAATGGAAAATTCCCATTTGGTGGAAAGATAGCTCATTTGGCTATAAAAAACTTATTTAAAATTCGTGCGAATCGAAGATGGCCTTTTTGAGATATTCAGTATCGAAAAGAAATCACTTTTTTCGAGTTTTCCAATTTATTTCAAACAGTTTTTAAGTAATTAAAAATCGAATAAAACCAGGTAAAAGCTGATAAAGTTTCCCACATTAAAAAAAAAATAATCACGGTAATTTTAAAAAAATGCGAATTTTTATTTTTGATTTGCGATTTTTTTTTTTTTTTTTTTGTGAGCGCGCCGGCGGTATTGACGTAACAGGAAAAACTAAGCTAAAGAACTAAATAGTTAGGCGGTCCGAAATGGACGCAACAAAGGACAGCAGTGCAGGCACCATAGAAGATGAAGGAAAGGAGAGGATAAAGAAAGAGTTATAGGGAGTCCTTTTACGATGTAAATTTTGATATCGTGCTACGGGGATCCAAAAATGTTTTTTGAGGGGAAAAAATACGGGTCTCATGAAATTTAATGTAGATTACGATTCGAAAGTTTAAAAAAAATCGAAGCATTCGATTTTTTTTTTTTTTTTCGTTAAATCGATATGAAATTGGCCATCATATTTTTTTTTTACACCTCTCAATAAAGCACTTTTTTATTCGGAAAAGTTGAAAAGTTCATTTGATTTGAATTAAGAATAGTAAAAAGAACGGTGTGGAGTATTTTTTTTTTTTTTTTTGGTGGGCATCTGCCTATTTTTAGAAACGAAAAAAAGATGAAATTCATTTTTTTTCCCAGTTATGCATTCGCAGTCAAAGGTGATATCAAGGAATTATGTAAATAGAAGGAAAAACGATGTTGTAAATATAAGAAGCTCAGTAATGGGAAGGAAGCTTGTGATTTAATACGGTAATATAGGCTTAATAACCATGGAAAATAGAAACAGATTAGATTTGCACGGAAACAGTAAAATATGGAGCCCGAAATCGGAAGATATTAGAACACGGTTAAAATGGTGTAGGCGAATCGTCAAAATGGGAGGGCTAGATTATTATTAAGCAGTTGAATACAACAAGAGTGATGGTTACAAACGGAACAGGTTTGCTGACATCTACAAAGATGGGCGCGGAATCATCTGCAGAATTATTATATGAAAGGACTGATTTCGCAACTTTTCAGGTGCTATCGGATCGGATGTGAACCTCGATGACCGCGTTCTATTCAAGAAGAGATTTCTCCGCGGTTAATAGATTATTAACAGGACATGCATTCACGTCGCTCAATCGTACCCCCTCCCATTTCATCGCGCTTCATTTATACCACGGATTACCGGCCGAATAAATGACAGTATAAACGTGTTATTTCGGTTGCTAGCGTCCTATAAAATTGCCTTTGCAATTGTGCAAGACCCGCGAACGTATAACTAGAAAAAAAAGACTAATTTCGAATCCTTTAGACGAGGACGACTCCAGATTACAGATTAGAGGACGGGATTGAATAAATAACTCGTATATTTTTCGTTTTTTGCCACTTAAAATATAAAAACTGATATAGCTTTTCAAAAACATTCGAAATGTATACAAAAAAAGGTTACGTTGCTAATGAGAATGAAAAAAAAAACGGAACAACCACGATTTAATTCTTCGGCTACCGCTGCGATTTGATTGGAAGGCTGTAGCCCTTAATTAATTGTACGAGATTGAAGCTTGTGTCGTCGCTTCAAATTTGGCCGGCTAACCGGAATGTAAAATACGCTACTTATGCGCGCATTAAACCATGTTTTTTCTCCGGAAACAAAAAAAAAAACAGACGGTCAAAAAACGAAAAGTGGAAAACCAAAATGTGTGTTCGGTTTTTGTAATCGAATAAAATTTTGTAGGTGAAATTCAGCCGTTTTGGCGGGAAATATCGAAAATTGTTGTTACTTCGAAGCGGCTAGACTGTGACCTGAAACGGCGCAGAGGGACACTGTTCGACATGAGAGCTTTAATTTTAATAGATTTTCACGGCGTACTCGCTTCAAGGCTCTTTTATTGTTCTCAGCTTAAGGCGCTACTCATGGCGATGGAATGGAAAGCGGCCGCGATTAATCCGTGAAACTCGGAATTCGTTGTATTCGTCGAGAAATTAGTATGCGGAACGGTGTTCTGCGGAACGGTACAAGTCGGCACCGGGTGCGCGCACCTATTCCGGGCGCGTGCAACTGCGAACTGCGATAAAAAAACCGAACCTACTCGGTGCGCAGCCGCCTGGAAAATCCTTTATATAAAAGTTTAGTTTTTCCTTTTACTTTATTTTTCACTATTTCTCCACTTATTTTCTTGTTTCGTTTAGCGACCGAATTTTTCTGCTTTTTCATTTTTCCTTCGGACCGTTCTTCTTTCGGCCGCCCGAATAAAATATCCTTGTGCGTTCTGCTGCGCGACCGTTGCCTGCTGCCGCCCGATGCTGTCAGCTACAGTTACCGAACGTTACGTTGATGTTATTTTCACGTTGTAATTAACCGAGGCTCCTGTTGGCAGTTGTAAATTTCGCTTCTTTTCTCTGAGCGGCTAACTTAATGGTTCGCGCTTTTTTTCCCTCGGCAAACAAAGGATTTCGTCGGTTCGCTTCTAGCGCCCGCACTCTCTCCCGATATCGTCTTCTTCTTATAGATTTATCGCTGAACGACTCTGCACTGCCGCATCTATCAAATTGAAACGGCTCTAAAAGGTATCTTTCCATGATTTTCGTTGCCCGGGAATTCCGATAATTTATATGTGCCCGCTAAAAGGCTAACTTTATCTCGGCCGCTAGGGTATAACGGTCGTTCGAGTCCGCTGCCATCCAGGTTTCCAATTTTACGCCTTATTTATTCCGGCTACTGCTGGACCAGGCAGACTGTTAAATTGTACGTACACAGCGGATCGGTTGTTGTTGCTTCGATGAGAGACGACGCTTGTTCTGTACAGATGAAAAACGGTCTCGCGCAGCACCGTGTCCATTTTTATCTGCCTTCTCTCTAATAATTCGATTTGTTGCCGAATTTCTAATTTATTTCTCTGAATTCCGCCTCTGACAACCCGTATTTGCCGCCGGCTGCTGGCTCATTTGCGCCACTTCAGCTTTATCAAAAAATTATTATTTACACTTTTTGCATAGTTAACACTCTTCTTTTGGTCGAGCAAGCCGCATCGTTTATTCAGAAATTTGCAGTTGGTGCTCCTCCGCTCTCTGGTAAATGGTTGTAAAGTTTGAATGTCTTAATCGCAACTTTTAAAGAACAAGTGCGGTTTGACGTCAGACAAAAACAAAAAAAAAACTTTTTTTTTCTTTTGGAATGTAAGTTTTGCCGAATGTCCTACCAAGAAAAGAGTTGAAATAACAGTTGATGTTTTATCCTACTAGCAAACTTTATAAAGCTTCCTCCCGTTTGTGGTATTAGTGTTGCATTCAAAAAAAGTTTATTTCGAAGTAGCTGCGTCGTCTGAATAATTTGCATGCTATTTTTTCAAAGTAAAAAATCGAAATTATTAACACGTGAAAAATAATTAAGATTCACATTCATTCCATTTTATTTTACGTTGTTTTATTTTTGTTTTAATTTTTTTTATTTAACTTTATTTTAAATTATTTTTTCAACTTTATTTCATTTTAATTTATTTTTTGTATTATTTTATTTTACTTTATATCAATTCTCTTACTCCTTCAAACTCTTTCATAATCTCTCTCTCTCTCTCTCTCTCTCTTCATTTTTATTATTTTGTTACCCGTGAAATTATTAATGTTAGTGTTTAGTAAAATTTATTATCAAACTAATGAAAATCATTTTTATTCCTCCGGTAGAAATTTACAATTCCATTTGTAAAGAGAAGACGTCAAAACTGTTCTAGCAGTTCTTCTTCCCGTTATAACGCTGATTCCGCCTTGAAAATACCGTTCTAACTCGAAATCGCCCAATTTGCTCCATCCTTACTATTGCGATCTAACTCTAAACGCTTAAACGCTAGCACCGAATGCTGCCGTTCCGTAACTTCTAGTCACCCCTCAAAATTCCTCTGATGTCCCGAATGCCAAGCGGGCCCCAGTTAATAGATGGGCATTTTAAAAAAAAAAAATTCACAATGACATTTTAGGTATGGTATCAGAAAATGTGACGAAGGTAGCACGATTAAATTGAGAACCAACAATAGAGACGATAGTGGGACAGTGGAGGAAAATCATTAAAGCACCGGGAGCAGTAGACTCTCGGTCGGGTGGTTAAGTAAAAGGAAAATTTATTGGAAAAAGAATAGATATCTGGCCAGAGTTTAGTATGGAATCTTTTGCATAGAGGTTGCAACTGGAAATTTAGAGAAATAGATGTAGGAGAACGCAGAAATTTGAGCTAGAGAATTCAGTATTTCATTATACCCTTTTATCCATATGACTACAGACACGGAGGATATTGTGACGTGGGTAGAATCGAGTGCAAGGTTTTAAATGTGAGAACGTGTGCGCGATGGTTGTTAAAGTCGCGAGAATGGGTAGGAATGTAGGAGCAAATAGCTCGCCCATAGAGTCAGAGAAATAATCAAATAATCAGGAAAAGGAGATGTACACAATGGAACGCTACTTTAGCAGTAAAAATAAGGCGGGAAGATTCAGAAAAATTGATGTCCAGCAGAATTAAGGAGACACCAATTCCATTAGGCGCTCCCTTGAACTGTCTGTTTCCAATAGAGATCTGATAGTATTGCGAAAATTCTAGCGTGAGGAGATTTGGTCATAGAAGGGAGGTAGAAAATATCGAAATCATGGGAAAGCTCGGGAATGTTAAAGAAAAAGCAAGGAAAATTATATAAAGGAATAATATGAGGCGAAAAAGAAATCAGACGCAGAAAAATATGTTGAGGAATTGGGATTTTCTTATGAATAAAGCGCGCCAGTTTTGCGATAGATAGGTAAAGGATTCAGTCGTAAACGTGCATAAAGCAAACGGTAGCCCAAATAGGATCTGCGAATGGAGGGAAGTAGTGCAGCAAGAACTGCCGGTACAGTGGAAGATTTAAGAACGCTGAGGCAGAGACGGAGGCTGGTATTTCGTAAACACGTCCTAAGCTATGAAAGGCCGCATTATTGTTACGATTTGGCGTGCTGACTTCACGAGCTCTATTAATATCGATAGGAAACGTACACGTACGTTTCCTCCTCGCTTTATCATCAGTTGCTCGCTTTGCCTTTCCGTTTCCGAACCATATTGGAAGGCCTAAATTCGTTTTGAGTAGTTATTATCTCCTTATTTTCATTCAGATATAGTTTTTTTTTTTTTTTTTTTTTTTTGTAAATATAAAATATTTCTATAAAAAATTAAGATTAGCAATAACTAAAAGTGTTAAATAAAGTTTAGGTCCTACAGTTTAATAATTTTCCAGCGTTTGTGCATCGATAACATTGCGTTTAGTCTACTTTATGTCTCAAAAGGGAAATAAGTCCAACAGTGGATGGTCATAGGCATAACGTGATTACATGATATTTATGTATACATAAAACCCTGTCCTTCGGGCCTCACAAAGGGGTAAACCGCCGTGACCCCCGATCTTTTTTCTTCCAAATTTTTTTTAGAAAAATCGTTTTCAACTGACTACGTTATTCGTCTTTTATTACAAAAAAAAAAAAAAAAAAAAAAAAAAAATGTCGGCAACTGTACAATACGGCATCAGAACCTTTATTAATTAATAATCATGGGACAAACAATGTAGTAGTCTACATAGATAGACAGGTATATAGATATAGATAGCGTGATGTTCGGACAGAAATAGGGAACACCTCAAGTGCAGATTGACCGACCTTTGCTCGATTTAAAGTTATCGGTATTGTTATCGTAATTTCATTTATTTTCTGCGGCAGGGAATTGGGTTGCGACTGCTTACTTTTCCAGCGTGAAAATTAACTAACCCCATCCAGGTGGCGTGTTAAAAAATGTTTCCGGTTTTCTCAATTACAGTTGATTAGGCTAGTCGCTACTGAAAAACGTTGTTCGGCCAGCTGGCCGCAGCGACGACAGCTCTTTTGCTAATAGAGCTAACAAGAAAATGCTTTTCCGGAATTGAGTTTCGCGTTTTTTTCGCTCTTTTATTTCTAATCCTGCGAAGGGTGCAAATTTTTTCGAAAGTTGTTCGACGAAAGTTTAAAGTTGCTCCGCAATTGTACGCATTGTCAACTTCAACTGACCAGAAAATCGACTCGCTTTTGTCAACGGCGCTGTGCCTCACTTCCACCGCCTTCCGTGACCATTTACTTTTTCCTCGTATTTTCAGCGTCTGCAATGTATTTTATTACTGCTTTTCCGGGCCACCTTTCGTTATTATTTGTTTTTTGTAGGCGTGAACGTGTTCTGTTCTCTCTCGCGATCAGTCATTATTCTGACGTTTCCTATTTTTCTTCTTTACCACCTCGTGTAACGCTAAAAACTGTCGTTCAGCTCGTTAATTGCAATTGCTTTTCGAAGAGGAAAAATAAATGAAAAATAAATATACCTATACATATACATAATGTACGTTAATGGGAAAAACAAAAAAGAAAACAATGGAATGAAAGTTTTTTCCGTTACAGAAGTTTTCGTGAATGTTTCTTCCGATGGAGTTTAAATCACTGTTGCAGATGTAGACTTTTTCCTGGGACTACTGAAAAACCGAAAAAAACCTTGGCGGATCGCGTGTCGACAGGTCTCGAAGAGAATTCTCCGAGAGACATTGAATTGTAGAAACTGTGAGAGCGGTGATGAATATTTCAGATGAGAAACGGAATGAGCTTGAATTTTAGTCAATCTATGTATAGGGTATATTTTGTAACGAACAAAATTGGAAAAAGTCATACCTGAAATTTTTTAAACCGCTACCTACCCTTTTTTGGTGGAGCTACACGTATGAAAAAAGCCTTATAGGCAACCAGCTGTAGTCGGAAATTTGGAGTACGCCATGAAACACGTTCGATGCTGAAGTATGATTATCAGCCTTCTGTTATGCCTGCGTTTGCTCTATGGCGTTCCGTTTGGCTACGAGTAGGTATAAAAAGTGATCACTCAATTTTTCTTTTAATTTCCTTTTTTTTTTTTTAAATATTATTATTATTATCTAGTACATTTACCGGGAAACAATCAGACAGGCATAAATCATCGGATACCGACGATACGAAATAGCAGCAATGAATGCAAGTATAGAAGGTCACCGAATATTCTTGTAATATACCTTGTGCGGATGTAATTCCAGAGAAAATTCGATGTAATTTAAATTACTCTATACTAATCTATTAAAGTAAGTATGAAACGCACGATGAGAGTCAGGTCTTTACGTTTTTACTATATTTTTAACGGGGGGGAACATTTTTTTCGTTTAATTTTTGTGCTACAAAACACGTGTAGCGTTGTTGATTTATGTTTTTCAAAGCGGTTTATAATTATCAGCCTTATCACAAGCTAATAAAAGGCCGTTTCAAAACACTCGGATTTTTTTTTAAGTAATTTTCGTCGAATTTAATATTTGCTTATTTACTTTCACCACCGGCATAGATCAGATTAGTATGTTCTGCTGGACTTTTTTTTTGGCTGGCCTCGGTTCCCAATTCAGCGATGGTTCCAATACGGTCGATCGATTTGAAGTAGGCTCCTCGCCATGAGAAATTACGGGAAAAGTGGTTAGAAACAATGCTATTGAATTTACAAAACATACGAGATAAATTTATTGTTCTTTGTATACCAAGGAAAATTGAGTAAATCTACATTTAACTCGTGTTAAGCGTTGGTAGACTTTAGTTTGCTCAGCGGTGGTTCGAATCCCATTTTTGGAAGTTATAATAACGCTCCGATCGGGCCCGTGCCAAGAATTTTAAGGGAAGAGGGGTTGAAAATTTTCTTCGCATATTTATTTTATAAATAACAATATACAGATCTTTCACTAATATTCATACTATTAATAATTTACATAATTTTGATTTATATCTATTAACAATGTGAATTACCGTATAAACATTAATAATAAAAGATTTTGAATAGAATATTAATGAAGTATCTAAAAATATGAAGCGCATTTTTTCTTTAAAAGGTAAGAACACCTTAAAAAATCATCAATATTTATTTTTTAAATGTTTGATTTTTTCCCAGATTTTCGGGTATTTATAATAACTATTTCAGATCTCACGGGTAGCGAGGGGATATCGCAGCCCCTTGGACACGGCATTGGCTCGGTTTAATTAATAATGTCTACGGTGGGGCGAGTTTATAAATAAATTAAAAAGAAATAAAAAACAAAAATAACGTCGGTTTCATTTGAATTAAAGAGCGGTATTGTATTTTTGTGGAATTTCGACACACATTCGCATATACGCGTGCGACAATGGCTTCGCAGGTTAAAATTACTAAACTAATTAATATACGGAAGGACCACTTTACTTTGACCGCTCTAATGAATGGGCTTCGTTTTTTGTTTTTTTTTTTCTTCTTCCCAAAACTTACGGATGAAGTTTGAATCGTCTATAAGTAAACCGGATAATTCGTAAAATAATACCACGTGTAGTGGTCTAGACACTGTTCCAAGAAATGCGCTAAATGAAGTAGGATTGTTCCGAATTTAAAGCGTCGCGCGCTAGCTCGCAATTCAAAGGCTTTTTGAAGCTTTTGTTTTTTCCTTTCCGCTTAATTCCCGAGTATGGGACAAGAAAAAACTAATAACCATCTCATTCTGGACTACTGATCGTGCTTGTTAGATAAGTTTCGCAATTACGCTTTTACGTCGCTTTTGTTTTTCATTCATATTCGCTTCGTTTCCAACTTTCCGGTTGAACGCTCTGTTTATATTTGCCGCGCTGTCGCCGGCAGCGTGTCACTCAGTTTCTGAAATTCGATAGGACACGGTCATTCTTTATCGTTCCGACTATTTTATCATGAAAACCACTTCACTTTCGCGCTAATGGCCACTTCTTAAAAGGTTCGAGAGGGGCACGTCGTTTGCTTTTAGTCGATCGATTGGCTCGTTGTTTTTTTCCGTATTTATATTTAATTATGTTCTCATCCGCGGACCGTTTCGACTAATTTCTATCGAAACCTGTTCGGTAGTATCGGGCTGATGCAGAGCCTTTCGGCAGATGTCTTCACTCGATGTCGCCGTACAAATATGGTCGCGAAATGCTATTAAAAGGCAGGAAGTGTTCCGACGTGTCTGGTGCGGACAACGGCGGAGCTCCTTGCACGTTCCTGTTTTTGGAAATTCGGGAAAAGTCGCTTCCTGCGATAATCGAAAATGTTTTTTCGGTCACTTTATCATTGAAACGACGATATTTTAGGCTTCCTATGACGCGTTGAAAAATTTCCATCGAGTGAAATTGCCACTCTCGCTAGCAGGTTTTCTTCAAGCACACATGCGGGCGCCGGAAGCAGCACTCATTATATCGGTTATCCGATCTTATCCAGCCCCGGATTGCTTCTTAATATTTCTTCCGTTAGAATGGTCGATTAGAATTCCTCGGGAAATGTGCTTCGCATTTTTCCCCCGAATAATTCGATACCTTTTCCTACGTTGCGACATTGTTACACAAAAGTGTTTCTGAGTGTCTGTGCCGGAGACTGGAGCGCTAAACGGATGAAGCAATGTACACACTCGTGTCTCATTCTTAGAACGCGATTGAACTCTGAAATCTGGCGGATTCGATTATGTACATACATATATTCGTTCATTCGATTATGTACATACAAATATTTGTTCATTCGATTATGTACATACATATATTCGTTCATTCGATCATGTACATACATATATGTATATTCGTTCATTCGATTATGTACATACATATATTCGTTCATTCTAATGTAACACGCGGCCGTGTTTCGTTCGATTTTAATTTTAAAGAGACATTATTTGCAAAGCGGAAAAGAATTGTTCAACAGTTGCACGAACATCAAACGCGTGGCACGGTAAGAGACCGAAAAGATTTTCTCGTTAACTTTGAACGTTTAAAAGCGTTTAGGCGTGTGAATACGCGGTCAGCTTTTATATAAATCCGCCAGTCCGAAGTAGAATTCGAATCTTAAGGAATAATTAACCGTTTCGTATAATGTATACGGAGCATGCGAATTATTACGACTTAAATTTTTGTGCGCGCCCTGTACTTCCTACAAGTCTATAAATGTGAAAAACGTTGAATCGAATTACGAAGAAACGAGTGAAATTTTAGGTTTTTACGATAATGGAAATATAAGAAGTATAGTTGCGAGTGTCAATTGTATCCGATTCGATAAGTTACAAAAGCTTTTCCGAATTTTAGAAATAGCACCGGATTATTGCTGTACTAGCTGCACATTTCAGTAGTCATTTCTGATATATCGCGTTTTTTATAAAACATATCACCGAAAAGTATTGTATGTGCGCACACGTTCGTAATAAACTAAAATTTTATCAACTAGCAGAATTATACAATATTGAATTCGATTCGTGATTTAACGAGATTATTGCTAATCCACGTATTTCGCATGTATGTAATACGTGTGTATTTTTATATCTGATTTATTGTTCTCAGAAATGGTAGTTTTCAATTATTAAAAGTTACACAAAAGTATTATATACTTTACACACATACCATACATATGTACAATAATATACATATTGTAACGTTGCCGTTTAATTTAGTTACGCCTCAAGTATATCGTGGACGTAACATTTTATTATTCAATTATTATTATTCTTAGTAAAAGTTCTTTTAGATCTATATTATAAATTTGCCTACATTAATCTTTCACAACCGACCGGCCGCTGATTATACATAATTAATAAATTTCCAAATATACACGAGAATAAAAAAGGATTATATAAAAACATAATATAAAATCGTGCGCGTCACTGTTGTCGGCGGTATCCGTGGTCTATGGACGGTGCGATATTCTTCAGGCGAGCGAGACTATAATCGATAATCGGTGGAATCCTTTATTAATGTGCACGTTACAATCACCCCCCCCCCCCACACATATATATATATAAACGAGGTATGATCAAAAAGTAGTTGCACGAATGTTACTGCGAGCACCCTATTGCACCTAGACGTTTTCTTCCGTCTGAAAGCCTGAACCTTCCTCTCTCGAATGAGACCACTACCAATGGTCCAAATCAATTGATTCTCAAAGTAGAGTGCTGTAAGCAAGGGCACCTAAAGTGCGCTCCGCGATGAGAAGAGTTACGAAATAAAAAGGCGGGAAAACGGGGTCAAAAAATCATTTTATTCAATCGATCTGGGCACATTTGGAAGAACGTTGGTATCCTCTTTGAAATTTTCTTCCCCCTTAGCGATACACTTCTTCCAGCGTTCTCGCCATTTAAACGAACTTGGCTGCTGGAATTGTTTGAAACGCGCGGCTCGTGTTTTTATTTTTTGATTTCGTCGACGTTTTGGAAGCGTTCGCCCTTCAGGTAGCTTTTTAAATGCGGAAATTGTTAATCTGCGGCTAGATCAGGCCAGGTCCCGAACACGAAAAACATTATCCGGCTCGCGAGATGTGCGCGGTCGACTAATTCTCTCTTCATTTCCGATTGAATCACGACCATCTTTAAAAACCTTTTATATCTCTATCGGTATGAATGGCAGTACGTTTAAGTACCGTATTATACCATCTTTATTAATTCAAAACATTCTGAGAAAGATTTACCGAATTTAACGCGAAATTTTATATTCGCGCGTTCCTTAACTGTTTTAGTATCGTGATAACAAAACACGCAGCACCGCAGTGCTCACTGAACGTACGTTCACTAAAATGCACGTAGACTCGACGGTACACCATATAATCAGTTCGTAAATATCTCAAATGAAAGAGGAGCGTTGCGCCAATTCCTATCTCGCTGAACAAGATCCGTTAATTACACGCGTCACAGTAACGTTTGACTAACTGTTCTTTTTTTTAATCACACCTCCTATATGCAACACTGTTTACGAGCTGGATGTTGTTGACTGCAATAATCTCGTCTTTAACGACTAACGCGCAGAATCGGCAGCATAAATTTTTATTACTTTGCGAAATTTCCCGATAGCTGTTATTTTGACAGTGATTTTCAACAGATTTATTTAGTTCTTCTTATAAATAAAAATGAGACTAATTCTAAAAACTCCCGTAATAAAAATATGTCATCATTTGGTCGAAAACCCGAGAGGGGTGTCGTGATCATGGCGACGCCGATTTAATTATTTTTCGCCATTGCTCGCGATTCTCTGCTTTGAGACAGGACATCTGTAAGCTCAGACCCGTTACATCCTGTATCGCATTGGTCCATCGCACTACTGGTGGTCGATCTCTGGGTCTCTTACCTTCCACTTTCATCTATATCAACCAGCGTTCCATTCCATTTTTTATCTGCGCATAAGATGTTCAAAAAATTTCATCCTACGGGTGAGTACAACGCTGGAGGATAATCGTTGCGCAGTCCCGATTTCTTCTATTACAGATGTGTATTATAGTTCGTTTTGCCGTCCAGGGTATTTTAAGAATCCTTCGCCAACACCACATCTGGAAACTATCTACTCGTCTTATAGTTGCCTTTTTCAGTGTCCAAGTTTCTGCTGCGTACAGTAAAATCGAGAAAATCAGCGTGTTAACCAATTTCACTTTTGCAGTTTTTATTAATAGATCCGTCCTTCCGTATCTTATTCAGTCTGGACATAATTTGTATACGACGTTTCACTTCCTCTTCTGAGCTACCACATTACTTTCTATCAGAGATCCGAGATATACGAAGCTGTCTACCGTTTCATACCCGGAAACCACTCTCCCATTTAATGATATTGTGTTCTTCCCTCTGTCTATTACCATAACTTTTGTTTTGGTTTGGTTTATGCTCAAGCCATATGAAATGCTAATATCCACTAGCTTCTTCAGTAGTGCTTCCATTTCCTTCATGTTGGCAGCGACTAGCGTCGTGTCATCTGCATATCGCAGATTTGAGATTTTTCTTTCTCCCATTAATATACCGCCCGTCCATTGCTCAATAACAATCCTCATGACATGTTCGGAATATAGATTAAATAAAATGGGCGATAAAATGCATCCTTGTCGGACTCCCTTTTTTTATATTAAATTTCTTCGTTTGTAGATTACGGTCTATCCCAACGATATTACCGTTATTTTCATATAAATTCCGTATTAGGTTAACCATGTGTTCGGGTGCTCCCATTTGTATGAGCACAGACCATAACTTGCTCCATATGACATTATCGAACGCCTTGTTAAAATCGAAAAAACAGAAAATTAATGGTATTTCATATTCGCGAGTCTTTTCTATCATCAATCTTAAATTCAATATTTGTTCTCGCGTACCACGTTCTTTCATGAATCCCGCTTGTTCGTTCGCAATTTGACAGCTCATTAGAACGTCTGTTTATTATATGTAACATTACTTTACTTGCATGTGGGATAAGGGAAATCGTTCTATAATTTTTACATTGCGTTCTCTTCCCTTTCTTGAACAGTGGTACGTATATGATCTGCACCATTCTTCTGGCCATTTCCCAGTTTTCCATATCGTATTACATAATGAATGCATTATATCAATTCCTGATTGCCCTATCAGCTTTATGAACTCCGCCGGAATTCTATCTATACCAACTGCCTTGTTATTCTTTAATAACCGTATGGCGTCTTCTACTTTTATCTTTAGGATTTCCGGCTCTAATTCCGCATCTGAATTTATTGTCTCTTCGTTCATGTCTTCATGATCATATAAATCCTTACAGTAGTCTCTCCAGATTTCGATTATTTCACTGCGGCCTGTTTTCAGTTGTCCTCGTTTGTTCTCCATTGCCCAATTTTTTGGTCTAAATTCTCTGCTCAGAAATCTGACTTTCTTGTAGAGATTTCTAGGTTCATTTTTTCTTCATGTTTTTGTATCTCCTCACATATTGTGGTAATAAATCTGTTCTTGTCTTTCCTGCAGCTCCTTTTTTTATCTTCTTGTTAATCCTATTGAATTGCTCTTCTATCCTGGGGCCTTCCATTATCATATTTCTCCGTTCTTCGATAAATTTCAGTGTATCTTCTGACAGCCATGATTTTCGTGACGTAATCGGGAATTGTACTTTTCCAGATTTTCGACATATACGCGTTACACACGCTTTAAACCACTTCCATTGTTCATTTGGGGACTTCTTTGTAATATCTGTATCTGCGACAATGTTTTGGAATTCTTGTACAAATCCGGTTTTATTTGTGATTGCCATTTTCTGCTGTGCGCATAATTTCGCTGCTGGGACTTTTATTTTTCCACATAATTTCATGACTAGTAATCTTTGGTCACTCCCGCATTCTGCGCCTGAATAAACCTTTGCATTTTTACAAGACGTCCTCCATCGTTTGTTGATCAAGATATAGTCTATCTGATTCCTGTATCAGTCACCAGATGCCTTCCATGTGCTGAGTCTGCGTGGATGATTTTTAAACATGGTGTTAGTAATTGTTAACTGATTATCAATTGCGAATTGAAGGAAGCGTTCTCCTCTTCCATTGCGTTTGCCCAATCCGTATTCCGCTAAAATTCCATCTAAATGTCTCCTCTCTTTCCCAGCTCCAATTTTAGCGTTAAAGTCGCTCGTTAATATTAAAATTTCTCGCTTAGGAATTTTATCAATCTTCTCTTGTACCTCCGTGTAGAATGGTTTCAATTATTTCATCTGAAGCATTATATGTATGGCCATAATATAATATTATGTTAATAGCAATTGGTTTCGTGTTTAATCTAAGTACTAATATGCGATCGTTCTTTGCATTATATCCCGTAACTAGATGGTTTAGTTTCTTATTTATAATGACCGCTACTCCATTTATACTTTCTTTTTCGTTGCTTGAACAGTACATTATATTATCATCTGTTGCAAAATATCCCGTTGAGCGGTAATGAGTTTCAGTCAAGCCACGTATCTGTATATTATAACGTTGTAATTCCATTTCTACAATTTTCAATTTCCCGGGTTGGAGTAGTCCTCTGATATTCCATATGCCAAACAGGTATTCATTGTTTATAAATCTTCCAGTAGCATTTTTTCCATTCAGTACCTGGGAAGCCTTACACTGTTATGGCCGGTCGTACATTTCACATCTTGACCCCGGACGTCAAGACGCCGAGCGCCAATCGGGTCGCATGGCAAACAATTACATCTTTCATCGCTTATCATGATTTTCGAGGGAAAATATTTAATTTAGAAAATATTAAAAAAAAAAAACAAACTGTTATTATTTAAAAATGAAAAATTACGACTATTTAAATTTACAGAAAAAAACGCCTGGACGCGGGGATGCATTTCGGTACAGATTTGCTCTGTGAACACGAGAAGAACTAACTGTGCACGGAGAAATGTATCCTTATTTTGTCAATTACAGACATTAATCTAGCCCAAGTGAAATTTTGGTATATTTTCAATATGCGGCAGCGGGATATTGTACTCGAACGAAACACAACTAACTAACCAATTATGCTACGTTAGCTGGGGCTACCAGACGTGCTTCTTGATATTAAAATATCGTTAAAAATCCCCTTACAGCGATCCACTGTGAGCATCATACGAACAAGTGTCGCGCCAATATTGAATAGGCATTACACACACAATTATACTACGTATATCTGTTGCAATCGGGCAACATCATCCATCATCTCGCTACATCTAATTAAACGCTTTGCCGTCAATTACGCAAAAAGAAAAAAAAAAATATTTTTTTAAAATTCTAGACCAGACTTTAATTGGGCACTGTTGTTTTCTCATCGTCGGTGACTTTGCATTCCTACTGGCTATAATGTCAAAAGGTTATGAGGATAACCCGGTATTACTTGTGTGTAATACTTTCGATTTATTCAAAAAAGCAATCTACAAATTTTACCGGGTTTTGTCTGTTATATATCATTTTAACGGTAGCATTTTCTCTCTCTCTCTCTTTTAAGTAAAATGTTTAATAGCAGAAAAATTCTTTATCAAACACTCTGAGAAAAGAGGAATTTATATTTCATTTTTCGTTAAAGTTGAAGTATATTATGTTTTTTTTTTTAAAAGTTGTTTTATTAACAACGTTTTTTACTTTGTTAAAACGTCGCGAAGAAGTTTATCTTTGAAGATAAAATTAATGTAACAAAGTTACATTAAGGCAAAAATTTCGTAAAATAAATATTGCAGAGAAATGTTTTCGAGGCAAATATTATTATTCGCTTAATACGAAAAAATACAAGTCGCCTTTAAAGAACAGAATGCTGAGGACGGTGTAAATATATAATGGATAGAAGAAACATCGGCGTTTCGTTTTCAATAAATGACATAAAGGCGGTAAAATGAAGAAAAGGTCAAAAGTCTAATATTGTTTGTAACATGATAAACGGCCGCTCAAATTTAAAAAAAAAAAAAAAAAACATAATAAAGAACGACGTCGTTAAATATGGACAGTAAATTTAAAAATTTGAGATACATTTTAAATTCGGATACTGGATGATTGGGTTTCATTTAATAGTTTATTCGCTGTGTTTTGTATATTTATGTAATATTTTTCTCAGCCATATCCATAATTTTTTTCCGTTATTTGAAATGGTTGAAATCCAGCGTGTTGAAATATTTAGTTTTGTATTTAGAATGTTCGGCATAAGTGACTTTTTCAGTTTCATTATTACCGAAAATGTGTCAAACTAAAAAAATAAAATATCCGTATATACACGATATTGACGGTTCATTTAAACATAAATCCGGTTTCATAGAAAACGCTGTTAATATTTCAGCTAATTTCGCTTAATTTGAAAAAAAAATTATACACAGAGCCGGAAAAGCTATTAATGTTCGGATTTGGAATTTTTAAATTTATTTTTTCTATTTTCGAAGAGATTGATCGTTTCAAACGTTTTGCCTCGCATCGATAAAACGGACTCTAGTATTATTAAAACGAACTCGTTCGCTTCACTAGTTTTTCCGATGACGTGTTATACGGTGATCGGGAAGAGTCACACAGCGCGTAATTATAATTGTAACGTATCGAAATGAACAGTTTTCAAATTTTTTCCTGTCTGGCTATACCGAATCGAATTGAATTCGGCGCGACTGAGCAGGAAACGTAGAAGGAATTTAGAAACAAAAGAGCTGGAGAAATCGCAGAAACAGCTGACAAAACGTCGACAATCTTAATACAACAACATTTTCCGCCTCTCATGTCCGACGTGATTTGAGCATAAGCTCTTTCTTATCATCACCTATTATCTACACTTTCTTCGGAATTAACGAGTTCTATTTCATACATTAGCTGTTAGTTCCTCAATAAAAATAACAACAACGCTATGCAGTCTGGTTTTGAGATCAATTCTGCCGGAAGAGGTGACATTGATTGCACATAGTCGTCAGATACTATACACGATGATATTTTCTTTAACAGCTTTGTCACCTGCTGTCAAAAGGATTCTAGGCGGCACTATCGAACTTGTATTCGTTTTATGATACATAATCCGATTTTCTTTGCGCTCTATAGTTTTTGATTTTCTCGTACGCGCTTCTATATCGAGAGGACGAGAATCATTTTCGTTATGTTTTACAAGCACTAAGAAAGTTCAATAGTTTTCAGTAGCTTAAATTGAAAGAAATTTCAGCCCTTATATAGTATCCACATACATGCTCGATCTTTCGTACATCCCCCATATGATTGGTTTTCTATTGTTTTCCCATTTTAATTAACTGGGTTATTTTTTTCAATTTAACAGTTTTGTATCGACTTCAAAAAGAAAAGAAAAAAACGGTAATTTTTAATTATTGACGGAATTTTAACATTTTAATACATTCTTTAACCAATACACATAGTTTCTTTATAGCGCTAAAGGTAGCAGCATTTTAGTTTGGTCTATGTCTGTATTATTACTCAAAAATGTTTATACCTAAAAACTGTGAAATTAAATATTGAAAAAAAAAACAAAAATAAAAAATACCGACTTCTACACACGGAAAATTTAATAAAAGTGCACTAAAAAGTAAAAAATAATTATACAGTAAAACCCCGATTATCCGTGTTAATTGGGGATTCATCATGCACAGATACGGGGAAACGCCGCCGGCCGTTTCGCGAGTTTTTATGTATCCCGAGTCTTGCGACCCTTGTAATATGTGGGTCGGGAGGCTCTTCCCTCCATTTCGTGTTATGAAATGATAGCTGACCATCAACGATTGCAATTGTATAATTTTCTGTATTACGTTTTGCTTTTTTGCTTTATAATAAATATACGTATAGTAGTGTGTACTGTATAATGATAGCTGTGATATAAAACCCCTTTTAGCGAGAAGGAAACTGGATTATTTAGACTAATTTAATTAAGTAAATACGGTACATACAGGAGATTCATAAAATTCATGATTTTTATTCATTTTTAACCGACTTCAAAAAAGGAGGAGGTATTCAATTCGATTGTTTTTTGTTTTTTTTTTTTTTTATGTATGTTACCAAAGAACTTTCTTCTAGATAAACCGATTTTGATGATTCTTCTTTTATTTGAAAGGTAGTGTTTGTCATGTGGTCCCATTTAAATTTGATCAAGATCTGACCGATAGTTTTTGAGTTATCCTTAATAATGCGGGAGATTGAAGCTTTTTGGATACTTTTCATTCATGATTGTTTTCACCGTCGGATTAGATTTTTGACTTAAAATACTATAAATTTGCCAAATTACCATGGAAATGTCACTTTTGGTGTTTTTACCGTGGAAATATCTGTTCTTATTAAAATGTTTTAATTTAATTGAATAAAAATGCACTAAAAAGTAACGAAATAAAATGTTTTTTTACAAAAAATAAAGACCGATACTTCAAGGTTTATTATAAAAATTTAAAGATGCACTAAAAAGTAAAAAATAATTACTCCCGATAAGAAAATATATATATCAGAGTGATATAACACTAAAGTGGTGATATCGTAATTCTTATACAGCACCTTAATTTTTTGGAGTTGGCATCAAATTCATATTAAAAGAATAATTAAAGACTGCATTAAATGTTGATTAAATTGTTCCTAACATGAATTTAATTCCAACTCTAATAAGTATTAATGTTGTATAAGAATTACGATATCACCTTAAGTTATATCACTCTGATATATATATTTTATCGGGAGTAATTATTTTTTACTTTTTAGTGCATTTTTAAATTTGTATAATAAACCCTGAAGTCGGTATTTATTTTTTGTCAAAAAGCATTTTATAAATATACTGTATCATTAAGACGAAGAAATAAGAACACAACAGGTAGAGTACAAACAGAAATGAAATGAACGTAAGGTACAGAAAAAAAGTGTTATAAAAAGGAATAGAATTAGACTAGATATTAATTTTTATTAAAGAAGTCAGTCAGTTTCTTCTGTTTGTCGGGAATCTCTTTCTGTTTTATCTTCGTCTGGAAATTTTCTAACTGCAGAATGTCTGTGACCGTTGTATCTGTGATCTATCTACTGCTGGAAATACGTGATCACAGTTTGCATACAATCCAATGCAATTTTATAGCTTACTCGCTGTTCTGCTATTTCGACTTGCTCTTCATTTTCCGATTTTCTGAATCCGCATTGATTTCATTTAAAATTTCGTCATCAGTAAAAATACGCTAACCAGGATAAATTTCATCGCTTTCTATCCACTCCTTCATATTTTCATCATCAAGTTCAAATTTCTTCCCATCACAATTTGGAACCTTTTTCTTTTTTGCAGGAAGCACGCGAGTTTAAAGAGATGCACGGTTAATCCGTCAACCGGCTAAAACACACACGCATAATCGTGGTTTTACCGTATTTGGTAATAGATAATATATTTTACAATAAAATATACATAAGGGGATATTCATTCTTAAACAACATTAATTTTTTGCAGTGAGCACCAAATTCGTAAATTCCAACGATAACTAAAAATCAGGCATATAAGAAATGAATGTATTGTTCAGCACTGTGATCTAGTACGGGTTTTTAATTATTACTATATGAATTTGATTAATCGAGACTCTAAAATCTGAATAATATACTGTTTAAGAATAATCATGATGTCCATCCTTTAAGATATATTTTTTTGTGTAAGATCAACTTCTTAGCAAGTATAATTTTTACTTTTTGGTGCATTTTTGTTAAACTTTTAAATCGTTTTTTTTTTTTTTAAAAATTATTTTTTAAAGTCGTAACTCGCGGATGATTCATTGATAGCTTAAACGAAACACTTCCGTTACATAAAAACATCACAGTTACTGTTCACAAAAACGTCGCTTGTTAAATTTAGTTGATTTTTCATATTGTCATTAAAATTATGTCTTTTATTTCCATGAATATATTGGGGAATAATTTAGCGTGAAACGCGTCTGAGCATATTTGACGTGTGAGAGGGGGGATTTCGATCGATGTTGAAGTTTTCTATCGATTATTATTTCCATTCTTATTTATTGTTGATGTCATTACGCGCTAGTGATGCGGATTTTTTTAATACATTCAGAAAATAGGATTAATCTAAAATGTCATTGGGAAAAACGTATAGCGATCGCTGAATGACACACTCACTTTTAAGTGCAATATTTCGAAGGCAAATTAGACAGAATCTGATCGCGGGTTTTATTTTAATGTTTCTCCTCGGGGATGTTTTTGTTTTTTTCTCTGATTTTCTATATTGAGTGCTTTCGTGTTTTGTTGTTATTACGTTTGGAATCGCACTTCTTTTTTTTTTTTTTATCGATTTTCCGCTCCAGGGTTTGTTCATTTGTCGAAATATTTCTCCGTAAATATTACGTGAACGGTACAAAAAGAAAATACTTACGTGTGCACGTGCTAAGTATTTAGATCTTATTGGAATTATCAAAAAGTAAATCGTATGACAAATGTAAACACATTTTATAAAATAACGGGAATAAAGCGTAGAAAAAATTTTAACAATAATAACGTCAATATGATGAAAACTGCTCTCATCGGAAAATTGTTGAATATTAAAATTAGTGCAAGTGTCCGATGAAAATGCATTCATTTGAATAAAATGATAAAGATGGTCGTGGTTTATGGAAAACTATAATAAGACATATGTGGAATTGATAAGAAAAAGATAAGAACGTTTCTTCCAATAATGGTAATTGTTTTCGTAATGTTTTACCTAAATAATATTGTATAATAAATATGAAAATTTGAATTTCAAAATAAAAATTTTCAAGTCAAATTTCATTTAGCCAAATAAGTCGTCGTGAATTACGCGAAAGGCCACCTTGTTTAAAAGACGAGATTCGCCCCGCTATGACACTCATCCGTGTTTACCATCGCGTTTCCCTTTTTTCCACTAAAAAATTTCTCATGAACATAAATGGCCGTTGGGTTTTCGTTAATTTTTTCGCGTGTTCTTTCGATTTTCGTTTGTCGGTCTCCTTCCGTGTGGCGTCCAATTAATAGCGGAGCATGTCGTCGACGTTCACCTTTCCGGTGGATCCAACGCAGCGATGGCTGCGGAACTCTTATGAAGGCCGCTCTCGAGTAGAGCAGATTGGCTCGGCAGCGAGACGGTTTACCGGCTTTTCCTCGGCGTTCTTTCCAGTGCTGGAGATATCCTGTGATCAGTCCCAGTGGCTAGTGCGACGAAGAAGATCGTAGGGAGCTATATGACTCCGGAGCGATGCAAGACGTGTGAACTGTTACCGAACGATGAGCACGTCCGGGTGGCGGCGGGCAATTACAACAAGCTACTCATGTCCGTCTCCTTCAAATTTAGATACTAAATAATCGTGTTTTTGTACTGATATTTCTCTCTGTGATGATAGATGCAAAATTAATTTTTCCTAATCGTAACGTATATCGGTTTTATAATTCATCTTTTGGTATTTTATTTTATTTTCTGTTCGTGACTGTGGTCGAATTGAGGGGCATAAAAATGTCAGTTGTATTTTCCGTACGCGTTGGTGCAATTTCAATTTCGTTTGGTGCGTACATGTTTAGTTACGATGCGAAAGCTGTTTTTCCCCTCATTTTTCTGTTTCTTTCGAAGTATTTAATTGCACAAATTTTCCTCGTGACTATAGTAATTTTTATTCGTCTTAAAAGTTCTTCGTCTGGATTGTTACGATTTTCCAAATGAGCAGAGTTGGTCGTTTATCCGCTTAATCCTCCATCTTACGATCGGATTTTTTGCTATTTATTCTGTTTCCATTTCGTTTCCTTCTCTCGTTTTTATCTTCTTTTCATCCAGTTTTTATCCATCCGGTATCTGTTAAAACGCTTTCTCTGTTTCCCAGCTAGCCAGCCAACGTTGTATAACCGGGCAACAGTTCCTCCGGATTTGCCCGTGCTATGATTTTCTTAATGGCGTCTCTGTGTCGCGTCTTCGTCGACCAGCCGACGCCGCCAAGTTTTCGAAAAGCTCAATGTTCATCCCCCCCCCCGTCATCCGGCGTTGCTTGAAAGTCCCGAATCGATGGCGTGGAACTGGGCTTTATCGAATTTTTCTTTGTCCGTTGCATCTCCTCTTGGTCGCGTACAGAGCATAATGCAGATAAAATTATACACGTTTTCTATCGCTATTTTGTTTCGTGACCCGGAAAGGGTTTTCTTGCCCTGTCTTCCGATGGCTTATCATATTAGCGGCCGGGAAATCCCCGCTTTCCGTATTACTCGTTTCCTCCCGAGGCTTTCTCCTCCGTGGCCGTTCATTTTTATTAATATCGCGTTTCGTTCATTTTGAAAAATTCGACATATAAAGGAGTAGAACCGGGGGGGGGGTTACGTGTGCATCCTCTGTTAAGTACCCTAAAAGAAGGTGTGTGCATTCCCCTTGTTAATGTAGTGAAACGTGTACGACGAAGAACGAGATAGATACCAGAACTGTGTGTGTGTGTGTGTGTCAATTACGCCTTGGTGGTTCGGATAAAAAGCGGATGTAAATATTTTTGCAGACCCGACCGAGATTGTGTTCGACTATTTATTGTAAATATCGAAATTTACGTGTATTTCATATTTAACAGATTCTGCGAGCAGTACTTCCGCGTGCTCTCTGATTACATTCGGCTTCCTGCGGTATTTTCAGGGTAAAAAGACCGACATACCTCCTTGCTCGAGCGAAAAATTTGCACCTTATTGTCGTCATAACGGCCGAACAAGTTGCGTGTTTGCACCGGAAGAACTAGATTGAAAAGCGGAAATTGCGATTCGAATAAAATCGCAACAAACGAACTATTGGAACGGTGTTGGAGCGGTTGTGGATAGCGCGGAGGGAATTAAATAAGACATTATATGACCCGTCAGAGCAGTTGAAAGTTCCCCTTGAATTATTACCCCCTTTTTCATCCTGCGGTGGTATATTAAATAGTTCTCGAATTTGCAGTAAAAGAGAAAGAGGACTTTTGCTAATCGGTAAAAATAGAAATTGCATTCGCGGGCGCTTTAGAAGCTCTCTGAAATTTTTATCGGATTTAAAACGGTATAGTACTGACGTAAGTTGCAGAATTAAACGGTAATTCCGATATGGAAACATAGTTTACGCTAGAATCCCCGGGCTTGTTATTCTCCGGATGAATTTTGGACGGTTAAAAATTACTTTTATTTTATTAATAAATAATCGGGTCAATGATAAATAAATTAATTTCGTTGAAATTCAAAAAATCAGCTAACAACAATTTATTCGATTTCCTTAAAAAAGGCGAACACGCGTGCTGCCACCTGATAAGGGTTTAAGTAATTCGAACGCAGTTTTCAGTGTAGTATTTTTATATATAACAACTTAACTCGGATCAGTTGAAACGAGATACCGTTTCTGTTTGCATTTTAATTGTTTCCTTTGAATTATTACTCACCGAAAAGGGGTTTTTTATGAGCGTGCCGTGAAATGGAGTTGCCTAAATATCGATCTAACCAAAGTTTTTCGGCTAGGCACAAGGATGAGATTGTCACAATAAAGAAAAAGAGGAAGGAGAACTCATTGTTATCCTGAAAACATTTTTTTTTCCAGTACATTTTGCAATGGGCGCAGATAAAATTTTCAATAGTTTTTGAAATGTGTCTAGGATGAGAAATAATTCTAGAAATTTACATAGCTAGAAGTCTAGCAGTTGCGGTGCTTGACTAGTCAAATGGTCTAGTTACTTTTATGATGTAATTACGGAATTTTATAAAAGAAATCGAGATAGAAAAAAAAAAACCTTAACAAAAGTACATTTTAAAAATACTAGAAATATTGTACTGGTTTGAACTTTTAAATTTTTCCTTCAGAATAACTTTCAAAGACTAGTTAACTGTGAAGAGACACTTGCAAATTGTACATTTGTTTGTTCTGTTTGGTCACGTATGTGTGTGTTGCAGTCTAGTTATATGTGTACATATGTGTGAATGTATGTTGGTACCTGCTTGTATGTTTGCGTGTATATTTTGAGTAAGTTGTGCGTAAGTAAATGCAGTTTTCTATTAGAATATGTTTAGGTATTTGCGCAATTTTTAGATGCGTTTGTATGTATGTACAGGCGTGTGTGGGGTACGTATCCACTTATAAGTGAATGAGTGAGTGAAGGAGTGATGGGTAGTAAGAAGGCAGATACATACGGGTTTACATGTATAGATGTTTTGTTTTATATTTTTAGTATTTTTTTTTTTTTTTTTTTTTTTTTTTTGTTTTTTTTGTGCCAAATTGCTCCTAGCTGATAACAGCTATCTGGCAATTTTAGTATTAGAGCGTAACATTGAGTAGCACTCTATCCAGCGATAGGTGCAGAAGATTACTTTTCCTTTTTGTTAGGCTAAGTCCATCGGCTTGACTCTGTCAAGCCGCCGAACTTCCATCGAATTATCCAACAATACGATCGCTAAGTAATTTGGATGTATCTCCAGTCTGCTAGCATACTTTTTTGCATCATTAGTTATTACTTCTAGCACGGTCTTGATTTTTAGATCTTCATGTAGTGTTAAGTTGGTGATATACCACGGAGCATTGACTATCATTCGAAGGATTTTATTCTGTATCCGTTGGATGATCGCTATATTGCTCTTTTTCGAGCAGCCCCATAAGGGGCAACCGTACCGCCAAATTGGCTTTAGGATTTGAGCGTATATTAATAGTTTATTTTCAGGAGATATTTCTGATTTTCTGTTTAATAGCCAGTACATTTGCTTCAGTTTTGCATTTAGTTCGATCCGTTTTGCTGTTATGTGTTTCTTCCATGTTAATCTTTGGTCGAGATACATACCAAGATATTTTACATCTGTGTGTTGTGGAACTGGAACATCATTCAGGATTATATCTTCCGTTGGCACAATTCTTCTGTTAGTAAAGATTACTCGCCTTGATTTGCTTTCATTAGTTTTAATCTTCCATTGGCTAAACCACGATGAGAGTTCAGTAACAGCTTCTTGAATGGTGTTACGCGCTTTAACCGGGCATACATCCGAGCATAAGATCGCGGTATCATCAGCAAATGTTGCTACCTGCACGTTGGAGGGCGTAGGAATATCTGACGTGTATATGAGATAGAGTAGTGGCCCCAGCACACTTCCCTGCGGAACGCCTGCTTTTATCGGATATATATCTGATGAGTCATCTCCATACTTCACAAAGAAGTATCTTTCGTGTAAGTATGACCAAAGTAATTGATATATTTCATGGGGAAAGTGACGTTTTATTTTGTGTAACAGACCGTCGTGCCAGACTTTGTCAAAAGCCTGGCTTATATCTAAAAACACTGCGTCACAGTACTTTTTCCCTTCGAGGGATGCCTCTATAGTGTTAACTATGCGGTGCACTTGTTCTGTTGTACCGTGCTTAGCTCTGAAACCGAACTGATGTTCCGGTATTAACTCTTTGTCGTTAATAATTGGCATTAACCGCTTCAGCAACAGCTTTTCATAAAGCTTAGAGACTACGGACAGCAAGGAGATGGGCCGATACGAGTCCGGTTCTGTCGGTGGTTTAAGCGGTTTCTTAATGACGATAATTTGTGACAGTTTTAGCTGTATCGGAAAATACCGTAGCCGGAGCATCGCATTGAAGACATATGTCAGAAATATAAAACCTTTTCTGGACAATTCCTTTAAAATCCGTGCCGTAATTAAGTCATAACCCGGAGATTTATGCGGATTTAAAGTTTTTACTAAGTTATTAATTTCCCCCGGAGATGTGAGTTTTATTGGTTTAGAAACATCATAACAGTAAGCATCAGGGGTCAGCGTTGAATTTCCAGGATATGGCTGAAATATGTTTGCGAAATGTTTTGCAAAGACTTCTGCTTTTTCTGAGTCCGTTTTAGCCCAAGTTCGACTTGATTTTCTTAACGGATGCACCGCATGTACAGGTCTTTTAAGATTTTTTGTTATTTTCCACAACGAGTAGTCATGTTGCGGCAGGGGCGATAGATTTGTTAACCTTTGTTTTAAGGATTTGTTTTTTAAATCTTGCAATAATTTCTTTAAAAACTTCGTCTGCTTATTTAATGCTGTTTTATGGGTAGGGTTTCTCGATAATTGCCATTGTTTTCTCAGTTTCCGTTTTAACTGGACCGCTTTTTTTAATTTTATCTGGATAATAGATAACAGGCTCATAACCTCTTTCCTTTGGTGTGGATTTCCACGCAGCTCGTTGTATGACTTTAATGAAGTATTCTACCGCTTCATCTATTTGTTTTGCAGTTTTCAGCGGTATTTTAACGTTCATTGTACGTTCAAGCTGCTCTCGAAATGCATCCCAATCTGTGAATTTATTATGGAGTTTTGGTTTCCGCATTTTTCTAACTATATGCTGACTAATTGTTAGTGTAACCGATGAATGATCTGATGACAATATTTCGTCAGTCCTAACATCAATAAATGGGGATGAAATTCCTTTTATTATGAAGAAGTCCAAGAGATCCGGTGTTTTATTAAGGTCGGTTGGCCAATAAGTAGGTGTTCCCGATGAATAGACCATGCTGTATGTTTCGTCCATGGATGATTTTAATTCTTTCCCTCTGGGCACTGTCAGTCTTGACCCAAAGTGAATATTTTTCGCATTGAAATCTCCTCCTACAATGTATCTGTTACCTAAAGTTCTGAAGAAGTCGGTAAAATGTTTTTTTTTTATAATATGCCTCGGAGGGCAGTATACTGCTGAGAGAGTAATATTTTTATTTGGACCTTCAGTGATTACTACACTGGTCGCTTGTAGGTAATTGAATTTATATTTGTTCAGTTCATAGTGTTTTATATTACTTTTTATTATAACACCAGTGCCACCGTGTGCTGTATTATCTGGATGATTTGTATAATATGAATTGTATCCCGGGAATGTAATATGTCTTGTGTTAGTGAGATGTGTTTCAGATATTAGAAGCGCATCAATATTGTTTTGCAAAATGTACATTTGTATTTCATCGATATGATTAAGAACACCGTTAGTGTTCCAGGTAACTATTTTTAAATTCTTCATTTTTTATTAAGTAAAGCAGTTGTTATAGTCTGTATAACATTGTTTAGCACCTGATTTTGCTGTTGCATCATTTCAAGAAAAAGGGTTTTTATTTCAGTTAAGAATGTATGTAGCATTGTTGCAATGTCATTATTATTACTGTCATTGACTTCAGAAGTTCTATTTATTTCTCGTTTATGCCGCTGTCCTGCGATTTGCGCATAAGTCAAGCGCTGTGTTGAATTAAGACCTTCAGTTTGATTTGTCTCTGTATGTTCTTGGAGACCGGAAGGGGGCAAATGTCTGGAGTTTGCGTATTTGTCTAATGTATTGTTTCTACTTTTTACTGCATGTTGCTGGTGATTTCTGATATTTTGCAGCTTTTTATAGACGGCACATCCTTTATAATTTGATGGATGATCTCCATGACAATTGGCACATTTTGGTGTTTCGTCCCGTTTTTTATTACAATTGGTGGATGCATGGTTATTACCACATTTGATACATGCATACGCCCTGTTACAATAGGTTTTAGTGTGGCCATACCTTTGGCAGCGAAAACACTGAGGGATAATATTCTTTTTATGCGGAGATTCTATCTTAACTTTCATATGAAGTAATGTTTCAATTTTGTATATATCAGAATTGTTTTCGTGCGGTTCGAGGTCTACAAAGAATAATGGTAAGGGTTGCTTAGTTACCCTATGCTTGATATTAGTTATATGCCTAATTTGGTGTCCATTTTCTTCTAGGGCAGTCTTGATATCATTTATTTCTACCGAGTGATGTAGGTGTCGGATTACTACCCGAAAGCTTCTTTCAGATTTAATTTGATATGTGTGATGTTCTATTTCTTCCTGACGTAGATATTTAACTAGTGTACGATAACTGTCTATACTGTTTGATTTAATTTCGACTCTTTTGTCTGTTAGGGATCTGCAACGTATGTCACCAGTTGGGATGACGCTGGCAATATCTGACAACATTTTGGTATAATCTGCTACTCCATAAATTGTTATAGCAGGAGGTTTTAGTTCCTTTTTGTGCTGTGTAGGTTCTATATCTTCGTTCTCGCTAGAATCATCAGATGCCAAGCAAGCAAACCTGTTTTTATTTTGCTTAAGTATCTTTTTCTCTACTTGCTCCGAGGAAACACTTTTTAGTATTTATTGATTTAGTTTTAATTGTAATTTTTCTTTAATTTAATAATTCGTTTTATTTCAGCTCCGAATGATTTATGTCTATTTCTATTTTTGTCTATTTTATAATGTATAGTAGCGAAATTTTAATTTGTAGTCTTCTGATACATACTTCGATGTAATATGCATGCTATGTTACCACTTATTTGTTATAACCACAGCTTGCGCATGATTGCGCATTTGTGGGTCATCCTTTTGTATAATATATATTTGATATTTGATATTTGATTTGATAAATTAATCAAATAAGCTTCTTTCCTGTTGTTTCAAAGGTACGAACATTGAAATAAATCGATTTTTACACAAAAAAATTATTATTACCTTTACGATCAATTTATGAATGTGAGACGTTATTCTACATTAAAAAAGACTTAAAAAAAATTAGTTTCAAAATTGTACCAAAACGTTATCATAAAGAAAAAAAGCAATTTCGGGAAAAATCGCCAAAAAATCGCCGGTTTCTAATGGTTATTATATAGATTATGAACTGTGGTTTTTCCGAGTATAGTCTTTATATGCCTTTATGATGAGTCCAAATTTCATTCAAATCGATTATGCCGTTTTTGAGAAAAAAATTATTTTCGGATTTTTCTATTTATTCAAAAACCAAAATAGATAGATGTCTGAAACTTGCAGCATCAACGTATCTTATTAGTACCAACATACTTTCAAAAGATGATCTAGATATCCGCCTGGAATCGATTCACTATGCTTATCGGCGGCTATGGCCTTTGAGATAAATTGGCGTTATTTATTACACTTAAGAAAAAAATGAGTTTGAAGAAAATCCATATAATGCAAATTAGTCCAGCGCTGAGGTTCCACTAATAATGATGTAATAGTCGTTTTAATAATCTGACAATCGTTACCCCATATCTGTAATAATTCGGATAACAGTAGTAGTACATGGGGCATATACGCGGAATAGAAAGTGTAAAACGGGATTTTGATTCGATAGTAATTTGGAACAATTTACCTGGTGTTTTTTTTTTTATAGTACCTTTAAAACCTGTCATTCAACAGACCACCCCATCACATCATCATGCTCCATCTACAGTACAATCCATTACACCCTACTGCATTATGAATAGCTTCATGACACCTCATCAGGAGTCCCTGGGCTTATCTAAATTTCGTTCTGCACATGGACTCGTAATGAAGCATTGGAATGGGAGAGAAAGGAAAATAATAATGAAATATATTAATCAAAGAAGTGTGAATGTTAAAAAAAAAAAAAAAAAAAAATAAAAAAAAACGTCAGAATGATGAACGCGCGTTATGTTCTCGCTGGACGATTTTCCAGCATTTAGTCGGCGCGTTTACATAGAGTTCCAGTAAATGATTTAAGGAGTTCTGTTGGGGGGTAGTTCGTTAGCGTTGTTGCTTAGGCTGGTTTCTTTATTAGCCCCATAAAAACCGTGTACACCGAAATTGCTCGCGCCTGTTGGCATGTGCTTAGTTTTTATCGTTCGTTAATGTAATTAAACGGAATTGCTAAATGCTGCAAATGTCTCATTTATCGTTGATTAAAATTAATTCCCTTTGTCGTATCGTGGAACAGATTTAATTTAGTCCGCTTGTGTTTTTCCGCTATTAATGATTTCGTATCTTTCTTACCTCATCTATTCGAAAATGTTCGATCTTCGAGTTGCTTCATTGAAAATCTAATTTGATCGTTTTTTCCAGTTATTTATGCATTCAAAATTACCGCGAATCTGTAAGTCCTGATTTTATGTTTCATAATATGTTACCAAAAGCGGGATGTATGTAGTAAATTATTTCTATCTTTAGTCAAATGTTTGTATTATAGTGTGCATTTTTTGGTATTAAATTTGTGTGGCGAAATAGTGAAGTGCATGCGTGTTTATAATAATTCAGTAGTTTGTGCGTTTAATCCCCCCCTTACGAATGTTTACGAATGGGGCCCATCTGCTTAAAGAGAAATAATGTATGTGTATTATTAGTTTTCCGTTTTAAAATTTTGAATAGTTTTATTTTTTTACTTAATTTTTTCGCTTACAATCGTTCCAGTTGGTCAATGAGTAGCGATGTCCCACTATAATAAAGTGGAAAATGAAGAAAGAAAAAAAGAAGAAAAGAAACAAAAAAAAAACAGATTTATGCGTAGAGCAGTACATTGAGCCGATCATGATTCGTTCGTTTGCTCCAATTTCGAGACTACCTATCTGTACAATTCAGCTGTACAGAATAGAATAGGGTAGTGTTCTTGACGATTGATATATGTAACGCTAATGGAAGCCGGCGCTTGGAACTGATTGTAAATGTTAGATTATCGATGTACAAATGTAGTCCCGCGTGTATCTGATGTGTATTAACTAGCGCGCATATTATACGCGGTGAATTGCCACTGCCTTCCACCTGAGTTAGCGATTGTTTCATTTAAATTTTCTATCACCGCCCGTGATCGAACTTTCCGTAACGGAAGTTACTCTAGCAACTAGACTACCGCGATGACTATTGAGCTGATAGTTGGCAATATTTAATTGTATTTTTTGATACGTACGAACCGAACACACTATTAGAAGGTCGCCAGTGGGCTGCTGATAAAGTCGCTGTACGTAGTTTTCGTTTAACCCTCTGATTCGTCTATGTATTGTTGATATTTATAGGATCTCATCTAAATCGTTGAGGTGCTGAGCTATTAATGTTCCATATAGAGCTATCCTTAGAAATCTGTTCATTTTTAAATTAATTTAATTACTTTTAATAACATATTTATTTTCATATTATTTTGCCGAATTAGTTAATTAAATACGTCTCTGAATTCTGTTAAAAATCCGGGAAATTACCAATATCGTTACCATTATCCTTATTTGTTATGCGATTGTTTTGTGGCGCGAACGATTGTTTCGCGTGTTGAATATTTTTTTTTTCGTGTCCTTGTGAAACCGCGGAATAAGAAGTTCTATTAGAAATACGATGGAATGTTTTTGATGAATTTTTAACGACTGAAATTTTTGTTTGTCTATTTGTTGTGGTATGTTGTTGGATTTATATTTCAAAAATGCCCGTTTTAATCAACAGAGTGATTTGCAATGAGTACACTTTGAACGGAGCATGCGATGATTTATTACAACTTTTTGCTTTATGCCGTTCGCATTTGACACTTACGTACAGCGAGTGCAATATGTTTTACTGCGACCGAACGATTGGCATCATCTTGTACACTGAATTCGGAGCCATTCTTTATGGGTCCGCTCTTCCTAAACCAAGCTCTGAAAGTCAGGTTCATTACAGAATCTTGGTTTAAGATTAATTATGGGCAACATTAGGTCGTTCTCTACTGCCTGCCCTCAAATGGAGACTAATACTGTTACATATTAGAAAGAATTAACTGATAATTCGTACTTAATTGCAATTACAAATATCTGCAATCCATAAAATAGTGCAGTTAGATAATAGCACCCGAGGTTTGTTCATCAGGGACGGATCTAAGGGGGCTATAGTCCCCCGGGAGGGACCCAACCTTCAGGGGAGCCCTGCGCTCTTGAACAGAAAAAAATTTAGAATTCAAGTTTTTTTACCGATAATACTCAATACTGTAAAAATGCAGGATTTTAAATTTGCATTTTTTATCCTAAATAAATATACGAGTTCATTAATAAAATTATATACACTTTTTCTATCAATGAATGAACTAGATGCTACATAAAAGGAACATTTATAGAAATTTTCTACAATAAATCTAATTTATTGCCATTTAAAAAAATAAAATAAATGAATGGTCCTTTAACGTATTTATTGAATAATAAACAGATATTCGACAAATCGATTAATAACAGTTCTCCAATCAAATACTGATACCCTTGCAATCATTGTGAATTTTTCTATGCAAAAACGTTTTACGATCTGAAATATTCTTAATTTTAATAATATTCTTTTTTTTCTTCTACTTTTATCGAAATTGTATAAAAATTATTTAAAATAAAAGCGAGTTTTTATCGATTACTGATTTTATAAATATATTTGTATTTCGAAAAATTTAATAATCCATACCGTGTTTCATTCACTTTTTACCGATCACATAAACAATTATGAAGTTTTAAACGCACCTGTAGAAAAGAACACGATCAAAAATATCGTATGAATGTATTAAAATTAGCTCGAAAGAGTTAGTAACTTTCGGTATAATTACGGTCCATTTGTTTATGAAATTTAAAAAAAAAACTTGGTTTTAATATTTCAGAACTAGAAGAAATGACACACTATTATATTTTGCTAAATCCGAGTCACTGTGGGTTATTACTTTGTAGCCAATTGTAAAAGAAGCGGTCATCGATCTTCTGGATAAAATTAAAAGGAATAGTTATGCGGATTGGTTCATCAAGGTTCTGATGAATATTTGCACACTGTACGAGCCTATTTTTTCAATATCTTCGGTTTATTACATTTTTCTTTTCCGGTTAATATTGCTCGCGGATTTGTGATTGTTTGTACAACCTGCGCCCTAGACACTGTAGAGCGGGTTTAAATTCTTCCAACACAGGCTACCGTCTAGGTTACACGGTATCTATTAAGATTAAATTTTAGAGAAAATAATGATCACTTGTTATCTAATTGCAATCGAGTTTGTTTGTTTTTTTTTAAGTGCCGTGTGCAGCTGCTGGGGAGCTATTGCGACACTATGGCGGCGGTAGGAACGCTAAATGATTCGAAACAAACCAGTTGTATAGAGAAACTGAATAGTGTGTGCGATATTCAAGAACGAGTTAGCTAGAGATGACTGCAGAGACACTATGCGGCGATTAAAGCACTGAAGAGGAAAGGAAGGGCACTCTAGGAGAAGGTCTTTTATTGAAGGAGCGGAGCAGAGGGAACAAAAGGGGCATTTAAAAGGAGTGTTTGGAACTAATAATTAAAGAAAAGCGTAAGCGAAATGCGATATTGCTTAATGGATAGTTTCGCTTCCTTATCAATATTGATGATCTGTAGCAATAAAGTTTTAAGTCGTAGCAGAGTAAGATTATATATGTCGGTGTTTTGTGTTCGCTGGTTTTGTTCGCTTTATAGTTTTTGACTTTTATTCGTTATCGTTTACTTCATTTTTATTGATTTCCTTCATTTATTTTTCTTCTATTCAAATTCATCCAGTTCTTGTTTTCGTTATTTCCTCTAATTAATTCGTTTTAACTCCTTTCTCCTTATTTGCTTTTACTTATTTGAAATAGCCCTTTTTAGAGCTTCCGTTCGATTTTGTTGCGTAATCGCGTGTTAAATTGTCTAAATAACCCTTTTTGGGAATCGCTAAATTTATTTAACCGCATTTTTCGGATTTAGTGTTATTTGCTTAATCGAAGCGATGAACCTATTTTTTCGTATCGCGAACTTCCGTTTTCGTTTGTTCGTTTTGTCAAATAAACAACTTTATTCAACGAAGTTATATTCTCGTATTCAGTTTTAACAACAACATTTTTGGTCCTCCGGGCCGGATCAAAGGATTATATTTCATCATCCTACCAGCGGTGAGTGATATACGTAACTCAAATGTTTAAATGTTTTAATTTGATCCGGCTATTTATCAATTCGGTGATATAGTGTCGAAAATAGCGTTTTGCTGACCGACTCTTTAAAGTAATTCGTAATGTGGATCAGTTAGAGAGATCACGCCGTTTTCTAAAACGACAATTGAATATTTATTATGAGAATATTACGAAATTAGCGAAAGCAAAGCCCACTCGTAATTTATTACAAGATTTAGAAGAAGAACTATCTGAATTTCGCGCTCTAAGAGACAAGTTTGAGGGAATTCCGCAGCAAATAAGCCCGCTGTTAGATTTGTCAAACGAAAAATCGGCCGAAGCAATTGAAACTGCTTTTATTAAAGAGACAATGGACGTTTCAGGCTGGGCAACCAACATATCGAAAATCGTTCGTAAACTTCGTGATAATTTAACCGATACAGATAAACGCGACTCTCTGCTGTTATCGGGTAATGTATTCAATCCGAACACTTCAATGAAATTACCGAAAATAGAAATACCGAAATTTAATGGTGATATTCGTTGTTTCCTCGATTTCGCTAGTTTATTTCGCTAGTTTATTTCGCAATCTGATTATTGACAATTGCGATATTAGTAACGTTCAGAAACTGTAATTACTTAAAACAATCGTTAACTGGGGAAGCTGAATCGCTAGTTCGTGATTTCGAGTTGGATGATAAATCTTTTACTGAAGCATGGAGTACTGTAACAACTCGATACGAAAATAAACGCTCGATAATCGCTACTTATTTTCAAGATTTGTTTTCAATAAGAAAAATAAAATGTGAACAGGGCATTCGAAAACTTTTAGATAACGTAAATGTCGTTTTACGCGGCTTGAAAATTACCGGTGAAAATGTGGATCAATGGTCGTCGATCATTTCTTATTTTGTTTGTTCGCGATTAGACGATGATACTCGGCGTGATTGGGAAAATTCGTTAACAGACAATCGAACTTATCCTTCGTATAAGGATATTCGTACTTTTTTGGAAAATCGTGCGTTTAGTGTCGAGGCGCGCATGAATTTGAGCCAAGAAACTTCTAAAAAGATACAACACTCCTATGTTGCGAGTTCTGCGCCTTCCGAAATTAGATGTTACGATTGTTCTCGAAACCACTGGTTAACAGATTGCTCAGAATTTAAACCTCGTACGCCAATCGATAGATTCCAGCTTGTAAAACGTAATAAATTGTGTATCGGCTGTTTTAGTAATAAACACAGTTGTTTGAACTGCCGTTCTAAATGTACCATTTGTTCTGGGAACCACCACAGGTTACTACATCGTGACGGTAATCTAATACAGCGATCTGAAAATATTAAAGTTGAATCAACTGCATCTAGTTCGAGCTCGAATTCTGGCTTGGTTTGTAATACCGTAGCAAAAAACGATCATTTAATTTTACTGCCGACTGCGGTTGTAAAAGTAAAAATTCCCGGCCGATCGATGAAACTAGCGAGAGTCCTATTCGATTGTGCTTCGCAAGTAACTTTGATTAGTGCCGACTTTGTTAAAAGGTCTCAGTTGTCGGTGAAGTTTAATTCGAATCCAATAACTATCCAAGGTGTTACCGATAGTCCTTTAATCGCGGGCAATAGTTGTTCTATGCTAATTCAGTTGCGAATTTCGAACTTCGAGCTATCGATAAAAGCAAATGTCGTCCCGAAGATTTCATACTCTCACTCTAACTCGTTTTCGCAGTCGATTCGTACACGAAACCGTATCTTAGAATTTGCGGACAGTAAATTAAGCCACGATCGAGTGGATATCTTGTTAGGGGCTGAATATGTCGAGTCGTGCTTTTTGGATGAACGTTGTAACATCGATCAACTCACTTTGCGCAAATCAGTTTTTGGCTGGGTAATTTCCGGACCAGCCCTACAACCAATGGAAAAAGAAAAATTTTCGGTTCCGTTTACTTATAATCTGATGGGCTCTCTGCGACCCCATCGCGGGTTAGTATGTTTGGAACTAATAATTAAAGAAAAGCGTAAGCGAAATGCGATATTGCTTAATGGATAGTTTCGCTTCCTTATCAATATTGATGATCTGTAGCAATAAAGTTTTAAGTCGTAGCAGAGTAAGATTATATATGTCGGTGTTTTGTGTTCGCTGGTTTTGTTCGCTTTATAGTTTTTGACTTTTATTCGTTATCGTTTACTTCATTTTTATTGATTTCCTTCATTTATTTTTCTTCTATTCAAATTCATCCAGTTCTTGTTTTCGTTATTTCCTCTAATTAATTCGTTTTAACTCCTTTCTCCTTATTTGCTTTTACTTATTTGAAATAGCCCTTTTTAGAGCTTCCGTTCGATTTTGTTGCGTAATCGCGTGTTAAATTGTCTAAATAACCCTTTTTGGGAATCGCTAAATTTATTTAACCGCATTTTTCGGATTTAGTGTTATTTGCTTAATCGAAGCGATGAACCTATTTTTTCGTATCGCGAACTTCCGTTTTCGTTTGTTCGTTTTGTCAAATAAACAACTTTATTCAACGAAGTTATATTCTCGTATTCAGTTTTAACAACAACATTTTTGGTCCTCCGGGCCGGATCAAAGGATTATATTTCATCATCCTACCAGCGGTGAGTGATATACGTAACTCAAATGTTTAAATGTTTTAATTTGATCCGGCTATTTATCAATTCGGTGATATAGTGTCGAAAATAGCGTTTTGCTGACCGACTCTTTAAAGTAATTCGTAATGTGGATCAGTTAGAGAGATCACGCCGTTTTCTAAAACGACAATTGAATATTTATTATGAGAATATTACGAAATTAGCGAAAGCAAAGCCCACTCGTAATTTATTACAAGATTTAGAAGAAGAACTATCTGAATTTCGCGCTCTAAGAGACAAGTTTGAGGGAATTCCGCAGCAAATAAGCCCGCTGTTAGATTTGTCAAACGAAAAATCGGCCGAAGCAATTGAAACTGCTTTTATTAAAGAGACAATGGACGTTTCAGGCTGGGCAACCAACATATCGAAAATCGTTCGTAAACTTCGTGATAATTTAACCGATACAGATAAACGCGACTCTCTGCTGTTATCGGGTAATGTATTCAATCCGAACACTTCAATGAAATTACCGAAAATAGAAATACCGAAATTTAATGGTGATATTCGTTGTTTCCTCGATTTCGCTAGTTTATTTCGCAATCTGATTATTGACAATTGCGATATTAGTAACGTTCAGAAACTGTAATTACTTAAAACAATCGTTAACTGGGGAAGCTGAATCGCTAGTTCGTGATTTCGAGTTGGATGATAAATCTTTTACTGAAGCATGGAGTACTGTAACAACTCGATACGAAAATAAACGCTCGATAATCGCTACTTATTTTCAAGATTTGTTTTCAATAAGAAAAATAAAATGTGAACAGGGCATTCGAAAACTTTTAGATAACGTAAATGTCGTTTTACGCGGCTTGAAAATTACCGGTGAAAATGTGGATCAATGGTCGTCGATCATTTCTTATTTTGTTTGTTCGCGATTAGACGATGATACTCGGCGTGATTGGGAAAATTCGTTAACAGACAATCGAACTTATCCTTCGTATAAGGATATTCGTACTTTTTTGGAAAATCGTGCGTTTAGTGTCGAGGCGCGCATGAATTTGAGCCAAGAAACTTCTAAAAAGATACAACACTCCTATGTTGCGAGTTCTGCGCCTTCCGAAATTAGATGTTACGATTGTTCTCGAAACCACTGGTTAACAGATTGCTCAGAATTTAAACCTCGTACGCCAATCGATAGATTCCAGCTTGTAAAACGTAATAAATTGTGTATCGGCTGTTTTAGTAATAAACACAGTTGTTTGAACTGCCGTTCTAAATGTACCATTTGTTCTGGGAACCACCACAGGTTACTACATCGTGACGGTAATCTAATACAGCGATCTGAAAATATTAAAGTTGAATCAACTGCATCTAGTTCGAGCTCGAATTCTGGCTTGGTTTGTAATACCGTAGCAAAAAACGATCATTTAATTTTACTGCCGACTGCGGTTGTAAAAGTAAAAATTCCCGGCCGATCGATGAAACTAGCGAGAGTCCTATTCGATTGTGCTTCGCAAGTAACTTTGATTAGTGCCGACTTTGTTAAAAGGTCTCAGTTGTCGGTGAAGTTTAATTCGAATCCAATAACTATCCAAGGTGTTACCGATAGTCCTTTAATCGCGGGCAATAGTTGTTCTATGCTAATTCAGTTGCGAATTTCGAACTTCGAGCTATCGATAAAAGCAAATGTCGTCCCGAAGATTTCATACTCTCACTCTAACTCGTTTTCGCAGTCGATTCGTACACGAAACCGTATCTTAGAATTTGCGGACAGTAAATTAAGCCACGATCGAGTGGATATCTTGTTAGGGGCTGAATATGTCGAGTCGTGCTTTTTGGATGAACGTTGTAACATCGATCAACTCACTTTGCGCAAATCAGTTTTTGGCTGGGTAATTTCCGGACCAGCCCTACAACCAATGGAAAAAGAAAAATTTTCGGTTCCGTTTACTTATAATCTGATGGGCTCTCTGCGACCCCATCGCGGGTTAGTATGTTTGGAACTAATAATTAAAGAAAAGCGTAAGCGAAATGCGATATTGCTTAATGGATAGTTTCGCTTCCTTATCAATATTGATGATCTGTAGCAATAAAGTTTTAAGTCGTAGCAGAGTAAGATTATATATGTCGGTGTTTTGTGTTCGCTGGTTTTGTTCGCTTTATAGTTTTTGACTTTTATTCGTTATCGTTTACTTCATTTTTATTGATTTCCTTCATTTATTTTTCTTCTATTCAAATTCATCCAGTTCTTGTTTTCGTTATTTCCTCTAATTAATTCGTTTTAACTCCTTTCTCCTTATTTGCTTTTACTTATTTGAAATAGCCCTTTTTAGAGCTTCCGTTCGATTTTGTTGCGTAATCGCGTGTTAAATTGTCTAAATAACCCTTTTTGGGAATCGCTAAATTTATTTAACCGCATTTTTCGGATTTAGTGTTATTTGCTTAATCGAAGCGATGAACCTATTTTTTCGTATCGCGAACTTCCGTTTTCGTTTGTTCGTTTTGTCAAATAAACAACTTTATTCAACGAAGTTATATTCTCGTATTCAGTTTTAACAACAACATTTTTGGTCCTCCGGGCCGGATCAAAGGATTATATTTCATCATCCTACCAGCGGTGAGTGATATACGTAACTCAAATGTTTAAATGTTTTAATTTGATCCGGCTATTTATCAATTCGGTGATATAGTGTCGAAAATAGCGTTTTGCTGACCGACTCTTTAAAGTAATTCGTAATGTGGATCAGTTAGAGAGATCACGCCGTTTTCTAAAACGACAATTGAATATTTATTATGAGAATATTACGAAATTAGCGAAAGCAAAGCCCACTCGTAATTTATTACAAGATTTAGAAGAAGAACTATCTGAATTTCGCGCTCTAAGAGACAAGTTTGAGGGAATTCCGCAGCAAATAAGCCCGCTGTTAGATTTGTCAAACGAAAAATCGGCCGAAGCAATTGAAACTGCTTTTATTAAAGAGACAATGGACGTTTCAGGCTGGGCAACCAACATATCGAAAATCGTTCGTAAACTTCGTGATAATTTAACCGATACAGATAAACGCGACTCTCTGCTGTTATCGGGTAATGTATTCAATCCGAACACTTCAATGAAATTACCGAAAATAGAAATACCGAAATTTAATGGTGATATTCGTTGTTTCCTCGATTTCGCTAGTTTATTTCGCAATCTGATTATTGACAATTGCGATATTAGTAACGTTCAGAAACTGTAATTACTTAAAACAATCGTTAACTGGGGAAGCTGAATCGCTAGTTCGTGATTTCGAGTTGGATGATAAATCTTTTACTGAAGCATGGAGTACTGTAACAACTCGATACGAAAATAAACGCTCGATAATCGCTACTTATTTTCAAGATTTGTTTTCAATAAGAAAAATAAAATGTGAACAGGGCATTCGAAAACTTTTAGATAACGTAAATGTCGTTTTACGCGGCTTGAAAATTACCGGTGAAAATGTGGATCAATGGTCGTCGATCATTTCTTATTTTGTTTGTTCGCGATTAGACGATGATACTCGGCGTGATTGGGAAAATTCGTTAACAGACAATCGAACTTATCCTTCGTATAAGGATATTCGTACTTTTTTGGAAAATCGTGCGTTTAGTGTCGAGGCGCGCATGAATTTGAGCCAAGAAACTTCTAAAAAGATACAACACTCCTATGTTGCGAGTTCTGCGCCTTCCGAAATTAGATGTTACGATTGTTCTCGAAACCACTGGTTAACAGATTGCGCAGAATTTAAACCTCGTACGCCAATCGATAGATTCCAGCTTGTAAAACGTAATAAATTGTGTATCGGCTGTTTTAGTAATAAACACAGTTGTTTGAACTGCCGTTCTAAATGTACCATTTGTTCTGGGAACCACCACAGGTTACTACATCGTGACGGTAATCTAATACAGCGATCTGAAAATATTAAAGTTGAATCAACTGCATCTAGTTCGAGCTCGAATTCTGGCTTGGTTTGTAATACCGTAGCAAAAAACGATCATTTAATTTTACTGCCGACTGCGGTTGTAAAAGTAAAAATTCCCGGCCGATCGATGAAACTAGCGAGAGTCCTATTCGATTGTGCTTCGCAAGTAACTTTGATTAGTGCCGACTTTGTTAAAAGGTCTCAGTTGTCGGTGGAGTTTAATTCGAATCCAATAACTATCCAAGGTGTTACCGATAGTCCTTTAATCGCGGGCAATAGTTGTTCTATGCTAATTCAGTTGCGAATTTCGAACTTCGAGCTATCGATAAAAGCAAATGTCGTCCCGAAGATTTCATACTCTCACTCTAACTCGTTTTCGCAGTCGATTCGTACACGAAACCGTATCTTAGAATTTGCGGACAGTAAATTAAGCCACGGTCGAGTGGATATCTTGTTAGGGGCTGAATATGTCGAGTCGTGCTTTTTGGATGAACGTTGTAACATCGATCAACTCACTTTGCGCAAATCAGTTTTTGGCTGGGTAATTTCCGGACCAGCCCTACAACCAATGGAAAAAGAAAAATTTTCGGTTCCGTTTACTTATAATCTGATGGGCTCTCTGCGACCCCATCGCGGGTTAGTATGTTTGGAACTAATAATTAAAGAAAAGCGTAAGCGAAATGCGATATTGCTTAATGGATAGTTTCGCTTCCTTATCAATATTGATGATCTGTAGCAATAAAGTTTTAAGTCGTAGCAGAGTAAGATTATATATGTCGGTGTTTTGTGTTCGCTGGTTTTGTTCGCTTTATAGTTTTTGACTTTTATTCGTTATCGTTTACTTCATTTTTATTGATTTCCTTCATTTATTTTTCTTCTATTCAAATTCATCCAGTTCTTGTTTTCGTTATTTCCTCTAATTAATTCGTTTTAACTCCTTTCTCCTTATTTGCTTTTACTTATTTGAAATAGCCCTTTTTAGAGCTTCCGTTCGATTTTGTTGCGTAATCGCGTGTTAAATTGTCTAAATAACCCTTTTTGGGAATCGCTAAATTTATTTAACCGCATTTTTCGGATTTAGTGTTATTTGCTTAATCGAAGCGATGAACCTATTTTTTCGTATCGCGAACTTCCGTTTTCGTTTGTTCGTTTTGTCAAATAAACAACTTTATTCAACGAAGTTATATTCTCGTATTCAGTTTTAACAACAACATTTTTGGTCCTCCGGGCCGGATCAAAGGATTATATTTCATCATCCTACCAGCGGTGAGTGATATACGTAACTCAAATGTTTAAATGTTTTAATTTGATCCGGCTATTTATCAATTCGGTGATATAGTGTCGAAAATAGCGTTTTGCTGACCGACTCTTTAAAGTAATTCGTAATGTGGATCAGTTAGAGAGATCACGCCGTTTTCTAAAACGACAATTGAATATTTATTATGAGAATATTACGAAATTAGCGAAAGCAAAGCCCACTCGTAATTTATTACAAGATTTAGAAGAAGAACTATCTGAATTTCGCGCTCTAAGAGACAAGTTTGAGGGAATTCCGCAGCAAATAAGCCCGCTGTTAGATTTGTCAAACGAAAAATCGGCCGAAGCAATTGAAACTGCTTTTATTAAAGAGACAATGGACGTTTCAGGCTGGGCAACCAACATATCGAAAATCGTTCGTAAACTTCGTGATAATTTAACCGATACAGATAAACGCGACTCTCTGCTGTTATCGGGTAATGTATTCAATCCGAACACTTCAATGAAATTACCGAAAATAGAAATACCGAAATTTAATGGTGATATTCGTTGTTTCCTCGATTTCGCTAGTTTATTTCGCTAGTTTATTTCGCAATCTGATTATTGACAATTGCGATATTAGTAACGTTCAGAAACTGTAATTACTTAAAACAATCGTTAACTGGGGAAGCTGAATCGCTAGTTCGTGATTTCGAGTTGGATGATAAATCTTTTACTGAAGCATGGAGTACTGTAACAACTCGATACGAAAATAAACGCTCGATAATCGCTACTTATTTTCAAGATTTGTTTTCAATAAGAAAAATAAAATGTGAACAGGGCATTCGAAAACTTTTAGATAACGTAAATGTCGTTTTACGCGGCTTGAAAATTACCGGTGAAAATGTGGATCAATGGTCGTCGATCATTTCTTATTTTGTTTGTTCGCGATTAGACGATGATACTCGGCGTGATTGGGAAAATTCGTTAACAGACAATCGAACTTATCCTTCGTATAAGGATATTCGTACTTTTTTGGAAAATCGTGCGTTTAGTGTCGAGGCGCGCATGAATTTGAGCCAAGAAACTTCTAAAAAGATACAACACTCCTATGTTGCGAGTTCTGCGCCTTCCGAAATTAGATGTTACGATTGTTCTCGAAACCACTGGTTAACAGATTGCTCAGAATTTAAACCTCGTACGCCAATCGATAGATTCCAGCTTGTAAAACGTAATAAATTGTGTATCGGCTGTTTTAGTAATAAACACAGTTGTTTGAACTGCCGTTCTAAATGTACCATTTGTTCTGGGAACCACCACAGGTTACTACATCGTGACGGTAATCTAATACAGCGATCTGAAAATATTAAAGTTGAATCAACTGCATCTAGTTCGAGCTCGAATTCTGGCTTGGTTTGTAATACCGTAGCAAAAAACGATCATTTAATTTTACTGCCGACTGCGGTTGTAAAAGTAAAAATTCCCGGCCGATCGATGAAACTAGCGAGAGTCCTATTGGATTGTGCTTCGCAAGTAACTTTGATTAGTGCCGACTTTGTTAAAAGGTCTCAGTTGTCGGTGAAGTTTAATTCGAATCCAATAACTATCCAAGGTGTTACCGATAGTCCTTTAATCGCGGGCAATAGTTGTTCTATGCTAATTCAGTTGCGAATTTCGAACTTCGAGCTATCGATAAAAGCAAATGTCGTCCCGAAGATTTCATACTCTCACTCTAACTCGTTTTCGCAGTCGATTCGTACACGAAACCGTATCTTAGAATTTGCGGACAGTAAATTAAGCCACGATCGAGTGGATATCTTGTTAGGGGCTGAATATGTCGAGTCGTGCTTTTTGGATGAACGTTGTAACATCGATCAACTCACTTTGCGCAAATCAGTTTTTGGCTGGGTAATTTCCGGACCAGCCCTACAACCAATGGAAAAAGAAAAATTTTCGGTTCCGTTTACTTATAATCTGATGGGCTCTCTGCGACCCCATCGCGGGTTAGTATGTTTGGAACTAATAATTAAAGAAAAGCGTAAGCGAAATGCGATATTGCTTAATGGATAGTTTCGCTTCCTTATCAATATTGATGATCTGTAGCAATAAAGTTTTAAGTCGTAGCAGAGTAAGATTATATATGTCGGTGTTTTGTGTTCGCTGGTTTTGTTCGCTTTATAGTTTTTGACTTTTATTCGTTATCGTTTACTTCATTTTTATTGATTTCCTTCATTTATTTTTCTTCTATTCAAATTCATCCAGTTCTTGTTTTCGTTATTTCCTCTAATTAATTCGTTTTAACTCCTTTCTCCTTATTTGCTTTTACTTATTTGAAATAGCCCTTTTTAGAGCTTCCGTTCGATTTTGTTGCGTAATCGCGTGTTAAATTGTCTAAATAACCCTTTTTGGGAATCGCTAAATTTATTTAACCGCATTTTTCGGATTTAGTGTTATTTGCTTAATCGAAGCGATGAACCTATATTTTCGTATCGCGAACTTCCGTTTTCGTTTGTTCGTTTTGTCAAATAAACAACTTTATTCAACGAAGTTATATTCTCGTATTCAGTTTTAACAACAACATTTTTGGTCCTCCGGGCCGGATCAAAGGATTATATTTCATCATCCTACCAGCGGTGAGTGATATACGTAACTCAAATGTTTAAATGTTTTAATTTGATCCGGCTATTTATCAATTCGGTGATATAGTGTCGAAAATAGCGTTTTGCTGACCGACTCTTTAAAGTAATTCGTAATGTGGATCAGTTAGAGAGATCACGCCGTTTTCTAAAACGACAATTGAATATTTATTATGAGAATATTACGAAATTAGCGAAAGCAAAGCCCACTCGTAATTTATTACAAGATTTAGAAGAAGAACTATCTGAATTTCGCGCTCTAAGAGACAAGTTTGAGGGAATTCCGCAGCAAATAAGCCCGCTGTTAGATTTGTCAAACGAAAAATCGGCCGAAGCAATTGAAACTGCTTTTATTAAAGAGACAATGGACGTTTCAGGCTGGGCAACCAACATATCGAAAATCGTTCGTAAACTTCGTGATAATTTAACCGATACAGATAAACGCGACTCTCTGCTGTTATCGGGTAATGTATTCAATCCGAACACTTCAATGAAATTACCGAAAATAGAAATACCGAAATTTAATGGTGATATTCGTTGTTTCCTCGATTTCGCTAGTTTATTTCGCAATCTGATTATTGACAATTGCGATATTAGTAACGTTCAGAAACTGTAATTACTTAAAACAATCGTTAACTGGGGAAGCTGAATCGCTAGTTCGTGATTTCGAGTTGGATGATAAATCTTTTACTGAAGCATGGAGTACTGTAACAACTCGATACGAAAATAAACGCTCGATAATCGCTACTTATTTTCAAGATTTGTTTTCAATAAGAAAAATAAAATGTGAACAGGGCATTCGAAAACTTTTAGATAACGTAAATGTCGTTTTACGCGGCTTGAAAATTACCGGTGAAAATGTGGATCAATGGTCGTCGATCATTTCTTATTTTGTTTGTTCGCGATTAGACGATGATACTCGGCGTGATTGGGAAAATTCGTTAACAGACAATCGAACTTATCCTTCGTATAAGGATATTCGTACTTTTTTGGAAAATCGTGCGTTTAGTGTCGAGGCGCGCATGAATTTGAGCCAAGAAACTTCTAAAAAGATACAACACTCCTATGTTGCGAGTTCTGCGCCTTCCGAAATTAGATGTTACGATTGTTCTCGAAACCACTGGTTAACAGATTGCTCAGAATTTAAACCTCGTACGCCAATCGATAGATTCCAGCTTGTAAAACGTAATAAATTGTGTATCGGCTGTTTTAGTAATAAACACAGTTGTTTGAACTGCCGTTCTAAATGTACCATTTGTTCTGGGAACCACCACAGGTTACTACATCGTGACGGTAATCTAATACAGCGATCTGAAAATATTAAAGTTGAATCAACTGCATCTAGTTCGAGCTCGAATTCTGGCTTGGTTTGTAATACCGTAGCAAAAAACGATCATTTAATTTTACTGCCGACTGCGGTTGTAAAAGTAAAAATTCCCGGCCGATCGATGAAACTAGCGAGAGTCCTATTCGATTGTGCTTCGCAAGTAACTTTGATTAGTGCCGACTTTGTTAAAAGGTCTCAGTTGTCGGTGAAGTTTAATTCGAATCCAATAACTATCCAAGGTGTTACCGATAGTCCTTTAATCGCGGGCAATAGTTGTTCTATGCTAATTCAGTTGCGAATTTCGAACTTCGAGCTATCGATAAAAGCAAATGTCGTCCCGAAGATTTCATACTCTCACTCTAACTCGTTTTCGCAGTCGATTCGTACACGAAACTGTATCTTAGAATTTGCGGACAGTAAATTAAGCCACGATCGAGTGGATATCTTGTTAGGGGCTGAATATGTCGAGTCGTGCTTTTTGGATGAACGTTGTAACATCGATCAACTCACTTTGCGCAAATCAGTTTTTGGCTGGGTAATTTCCGGACCAGCCCTACAACCAATGGAAAAAGAAAAATTTTCGGTTCCGTTTACTTATAATCTGATGGGCTCTCTGCGACCCCATCGCGGGTTAGTATGTTTGGAACTAATAATTAAAGAAAAGCGTAAGCGAAATGCGATATTGCTTAATGGATAGTTTCGCTTCCTTATCAATATTGATGATCTGTAGCAATAAAGTTTTAAGTCGTAGCAGAGTAAGATTATATATGTCGGTGTTTTGTGTTCGCTGGTTTTGTTCGCTTTATAGTTTTTGACTTTTATTCGTTATCGTTTACTTCATTTTTATTGATTTCCTTCATTTATTTTTCTTCTATTCAAATTCATCCAGTTCTTGTTTTCGTTATTTCCTCTAATTAATTCGTTTTAACTCCTTTCTCCTTATTTGCTTTTACTTATTTGAAATAGCCCTTTTTAGAGCTTCCGTTCGATTTTGTTGCGTAATCGCGTGTTAAATTGTCTAAATAACCCTTTTTGGGAATCGCTAAATTTATTTAACCGCATTTTTCGGATTTAGTGTTATTTGCTTAATCGAAGCGATGAACCTATTTTTTCGTATCGCGAACTTCCGTTTTCGTTTGTTCGTTTTGTCAAATAAACAACTTTATTCAACGAAGTTATATTCTCGTATTCAGTTTTAACAACAACATTTTTGGTCCTCCGGGCCGGATCAAAGGATTATATTTCATCATCCTACCAGCGGTGAGTGATATACGTAACTCAAATGTTTAAATGTTTTAATTTGATCCGGCTATTTATCAATTCGGTGATATAGTGTCGAAAATAGCGTTTTGCTGACCGACTCTTTAAAGTAATTCGTAATGTGGATCAGTTAGAGAGATCACGCCGTTTTCTAAAACGACAATTGAATATTTATTATGAGAATATTACGAAATTAGCGAAAGCAAAGCCCACTCGTAATTTATTACAAGATTTAGAAGAAGAACTATCTGAATTTCGCGCTCTAAGAGACAAGTTTGAGGGAATTCCGCAGCAAATAAGCCCGCTGTTAGATTTGTCAAACGAAAAATCGGCCGAAGCAATTGAAACTGCTTTTATTAAAGAGACAATGGACGTTTCAGGCTGGGCAACCAACATATCGAAAATCGTTCGTAAACTTCGTGATAATTTAACCGATACAGATAAACGCGACTCTCTGCTGTTATCGGGTAATGTATTCAATCCGAACACTTCAATGAAATTACCGAAAATAGAAATACCGAAATTTAATGGTGATATTCGTTGTTTCCTCGATTTCGCTAGTTTATTTCGCAATCTGATTATTGACAATTGCGATATTAGTAACGTTCAGAAACTGTAATTACTTAAAACAATCGTTAACTGGGGAAGCTGAATCGCTAGTTCGTGATTTCGAGTTGGATGATAAATCTTTTACTGAAGCATGGAGTACTGTAACAACTCGATACGAAAATAAACGCTCGATAATCGCTACTTATTTTCAAGATTTGTTTTCAATAAGAAAAATAAAATGTGAACAGGGCATTCGAAAACTTTTAGATAACGTAAATGTCGTTTTACGCGGCTTGAAAATTACCGGTGAAAATGTGGATCAATGGTCGTCGATCATTTCTTATTTTGTTTGTTCGCGATTAGACGATGATACTCGGCGTGATTGGGAAAATTCGTTAACAGACAATCGAACTTATCCTTCGTATAAGGATATTCGTACTTTTTTGGAAAATCGTGCGTTTAGTGTCGAGGCGCGCATGAATTTGAGCCAAGAAACTTCTAAAAAGATACAACACTCCTATGTTGCGAGTTCTGCGCCTTCCGAAATTAGATGTTACGATTGTTCTCGAAACCACTGGTTAACAGATTGCTCAGAATTTAAACCTCGTACGCCAATCGATAGATTCCAGCTTGTAAAACGTAATAAATTGTGTATCGGCTGTTTTAGTAATAAACACAGTTGTTTGAACTGCCGTTCTAAATGTACCATTTGTTCTGGGAACCACCACAGGTTACTACATCGTGACGGTAATCTAATACAGCGATCTGAAAATATTAAAGTTGAATCAACTGCATCTAGTTCGAGCTCGAATTCTGGCTTGGTTTGTAATACCGTAGCAAAAAACGATCATTTAATTTTACTGCCGACTGCGGTTGTAAAAGTAAAAATTCCCGGCCGATCGATGAAACTAGCGAGAGTCCTATTCGATTGTGCTTCGCAAGTAACTTTGATTAGTGCCGACTTTGTTAAAAGGTCTCAGTTGTCGGTGAAGTTTAATTCGAATCCAATAACTATCCAAGGTGTTACCGATAGTCCTTTAATCGCGGGCAATAGTTGTTCTATGCTAATTCAGTTGCGAATTTCGAACTTCGAGCTATCGATAAAAGCAAATGTCGTCCCGAAGATTTCATACTCTCACTCTAACTCGTTTTCGCAGTCGATTCGTACACGAAACTGTATCTTAGAATTTGCGGACAGTAAATTAAGCCACGATCGAGTGGATATCTTGTTAGGGGCTGAATATGTCGAGTCGTGCTTTTTGGATGAACGTTGTAACATCGATCAACTCACTTTGCGCAAATCAGTTTTTGGCTGGGTAATTTCCGGACCAGCCCTACAACCAATGGAAAAAGAAAAATTTTCGGTTCCGTTTACTTATAATCTGATGGGCTCTCTGCGACCCCATCGCGGGTTAGTATGTTTGGAACTAATAATTAAAGAAAAGCGTAAGCGAAATGCGATATTGCTTAATGGATAGTTTCGCTTCCTTATCAATATTGATGATCTGTAGCAATAAAGTTTTAAGTCGTAGCAGAGTAAGATTATATATGTCGGTGTTTTGTGTTCGCTGGTTTTGTTCGCTTTATAGTTTTTGACTTTTATTCGTTATCGTTTACTTCATTTTTATTGATTTCCTTCATTTATTTTTCTTCTATTCAAATTCATCCAGTTCTTGTTTTCGTTATTTCCTCTAATTAATTCGTTTTAACTCCTTTCTCCTTATTTGCTTTTACTTATTTGAAATAGCCCTTTTTAGAGCTTCCGTTCGATTTTGTTGCGTAATCGCGTGTTAAATTGTCTAAATAACCCTTTTTGGGAATCGCTAAATTTATTTAACCGCATTTTTCGGATTTAGTGTTATTTGCTTAATCGAAGCGATGAACCTATTTTTTCGTATCGCGAACTTCCGTTTTCGTTTGTTCGTTTTGTCAAATAAACAACTTTATTCAACGAAGTTATATTCTCGTATTCAGTTTTAACAACAACATTTTTGGTCCTCCGGGCCGGATCAAAGGATTATATTTCATCATCCTACCAGCGGTGAGTGATATACGTAACTCAAATGTTTAAATGTTTTAATTTGATCCGGCTATTTATCAATTCGGTGATATAGTGTCGAAAATAGCGTTTTGCTGACCGACTCTTTAAAGTAATTCGTAATGTGGATCAGTTAGAGAGATCACGCCGTTTTCTAAAACGACAATTGAATATTTATTATGAGAATATTACGAAATTAGCGAAAGCAAAGCCCACTCGTAATTTATTACAAGATTTAGAAGAAGAACTATCTGAATTTCGCGCTCTAAGAGACAAGTTTGAGGGAATTCCGCAGCAAATAAGCCCGCTGTTAGATTTGTCAAACGAAAAATCGGCCGAAGCAATTGAAACTGCTTTTATTAAAGAGACAATGGACGTTTCAGGCTGGGCAACCAACATATCGAAAATCGTTCGTAAACTTCGTGATAATTTAACCGATACAGATAAACGCGACTCTCTGCTGTTATCGGGTAATGTATTCAATCCGAACACTTCAATGAAATTACCGAAAATAGAAATACCGAAATTTAATGGTGATATTCGTTGTTTCCTCGATTTCGCTAGTTTATTTCGCAATCTGATTATTGACAATTGCGATATTAGTAACGTTCAGAAACTGTAATTACTTAAAACAATCGTTAACTGGGGAAGCTGAATCGCTAGTTCGTGATTTCGAGTTGGATGATAAATCTTTTACTGAAGCATGGAGTACTGTAACAACTCGATACGAAAATAAACGCTCGATAATCGCTACTTATTTTCAAGATTTGTTTTCAATAAGAAAAATAAAATGTGAACAGGGCATTCGAAAACTTTTAGATAACGTAAATGTCGTTTTACGCGGCTTGAAAATTACCGGTGAAAATGTGGATCAATGGTCGTCGATCATTTCTTATTTTGTTTGTTCGCGATTAGACGATGATACTCGGCGTGATTGGGAAAATTCGTTAACAGACAATCGAACTTATCCTTCGTATAAGGATATTCGTACTTTTTTGGAAAATCGTGCGTTTAGTGTCGAGGCGCGCATGAATTTGAGCCAAGAAACTTCTAAAAAGATACAACACTCCTATGTTGCGAGTTCTGCGCCTTCCGAAATTAGATGTTACGATTGTTCTCGAAACCACTGGTTAACAGATTGCGCAGAATTTAAACCTCGTACGCCAATCGATAGATTCCAGCTTGTAAAACGTAATAAATTGTGTATCGGCTGTTTTAGTAATAAACACAGTTGTTTGAACTGCCGTTCTAAATGTACCATTTGTTCTGGGAACCACCACAGGTTACTACATCGTGACGGTAATCTAATACAGCGATCTGAAAATATTAAAGTTGAATCAACTGCATCTAGTTCGAGCTCGAATTCTGGCTTGGTTTGTAATACCGTAGCAAAAAACGATCATTTAATTTTACTGCCGACTGCGGTTGTAAAAGTAAAAATTCCCGGCCGATCGATGAAACTAGCGAGAGTCCTATTCGATTGTGCTTCGCAAGTAACTTTGATTAGTGCCGACTTTGTTAAAAGGTCTCAGTTGTCGGTGGAGTTTAATTCGAATCCAATAACTATCCAAGGTGTTACCGATAGTCCTTTAATCGCGGGCAATAGTTGTTCTATGCTAATTCAGTTGCGAATTTCGAACTTCGAGCTATCGATAAAAGCAAATGTCGTCCCGAAGATTTCATACTCTCACTCTAACTCGTTTTCGCAGTCGATTCGTACACGAAACCGTATCTTAGAATTTGCGGACAGTAAATTAAGCCACGATCGAGTGGATATCTTGTTAGGGGCTGAATATGTCGAGTCGTGCTTTTTGGATGAACGTTGTAACATCGATCAACTCACTTTGCGCAAATCAGTTTTTGGCTGGGTAATTTCCGGACCAGCCCTACAACCAATGGAAAAAGAAAAATTTTCGGTTCCGTTTACTTATAATCTGATGGGCTCTCTGCGACCCCATCGCGGGTTAGTATGTTTGGAACTAATAATTAAAGAAAAGCGTAAGCGAAATGCGATATTGCTTAATGGATAGTTTCGCTTCCTTATCAATATTGATGATCTGTAGCAATAAAGTTTTAAGTCGTAGCAGAGTAAGATTATATATGTCGGTGTTTTGTGTTCGCTGGTTTTGTTCGCTTTATAGTTTTTGACTTTTATTCGTTATCGTTTACTTCATTTTTATTGATTTCCTTCATTTATTTTTCTTCTATTCAAATTCATCCAGTTCTTGTTTTCGTTATTTCCTCTAATTAATTCGTTTTAACTCCTTTCTCCTTATTTGCTTTTACTTATTTGAAATAGCCCTTTTTAGAGCTTCCGTTCGATTTTGTTGCGTAATCGCGTGTTAAATTGTCTAAATAACCCTTTTTGGGAATCGCTAAATTTATTTAACCGCATTTTTCGGATTTAGTGTTATTTGCTTAATCGAAGCGATGAACCTATTTTTTCGTATCGCGAACTTCCGTTTTCGTTTGTTCGTTTTGTCAAATAAACAACTTTATTCAACGAAGTTATATTCTCGTATTCAGTTTTAACAACAACATTTTTGGTCCTCCGGGCCGGATCAAAGGATTATATTTCATCATCCTACCAGCGGTGAGTGATATACGTAACTCAAATGTTTAAATGTTTTAATTTGATCCGGCTATTTATCAATTCGGTGATATAGTGTCGAAAATAGCGTTTTGCTGACCGACTCTTTAAAGTAATTCGTAATGTGGATCAGTTAGAGAGATCACGCCGTTTTCTAAAACGACAATTGAATATTTATTATGAGAATATTACGAAATTAGCGAAAGCAAAGCCCACTCGTAATTTATTACAAGATTTAGAAGAAGAACTATCTGAATTTCGCGCTCTAAGAGACAAGTTTGAGGGAATTCCGCAGCAAATAAGCCCGCTGTTAGATTTGTCAAACGAAAAATCGGCCGAAGCAATTGAAACTGCTTTTATTAAAGAGACAATGGACGTTTCAGGCTGGGCAACCAACATATCGAAAATCGTTCGTAAACTTCGTGATAATTTAACCGATACAGATAAACGCGACTCTCTGCTGTTATCGGGTAATGTATTCAATCCGAACACTTCAATGAAATTACCGAAAATAGAAATACCGAAATTTAATGGTGATATTCGTTGTTTCCTCGATTTCGCTAGTTTATTTCGCAATCTGATTATTGACAATTGCGATATTAGTAACGTTCAGAAACTGTAATTACTTAAAACAATCGTTAACTGGGGAAGCTGAATCGCTAGTTCGTGATTTCGAGTTGGATGATAAATCTTTTACTGAAGCATGGAGTACTGTAACAACTCGATACGAAAATAAACGCTCGATAATCGCTACTTATTTTCAAGATTTGTTTTCAATAAGAAAAATAAAATGTGAACAGGGCATTCGAAAACTTTTAGATAACGTAAATGTCGTTTTACGCGGCTTGAAAATTACCGGTGAAAATGTGGATCAATGGTCGTCGATCATTTCTTATTTTGTTTGTTCGCGATTAGACGATGATACTCGGCGTGATTGGGAAAATTCGTTAACAGACAATCGAACTTATCCTTCGTATAAGGATATTCGTACTTTTTTGGAAAATCGTGCGTTTAGTGTCGAGGCGCGCATGAATTTGAGCCAAGAAACTTCTAAAAAGATACAACACTCCTATGTTGCGAGTTCTGCGCCTTCCGAAATTAGATGTTACGATTGTTCTCGAAACCACTGGTTAACAGATTGCTCAGAATTTAAACCTCGTACGCCAATCGATAGATTCCAGCTTGTAAAACGTAATAAATTGTGTATCGGCTGTTTTAGTAATAAACACAGTTGTTTGAACTGCCGTTCTAAATGTACCATTTGTTCTGGGAACCACCACAGGTTACTACATCGTGACGGTAATCTAATACAGCGATCTGAAAATATTAAAGTTGAATCAACTGCATCTAGTTCGAGCTCGAATTCTGGCTTGGTTTGTAATACCGTAGCAAAAAACGATCATTTAATTTTACTGCCGACTGCGGTTGTAAAAGTAAAAATTCCCGGCCGATCGATGAAACTAGCGAGAGTCCTATTCGATTGTGCTTCGCAAGTAACTTTGATTAGTGCCGACTTTGTTAAAAGGTCTCAGTTGTCGGTGAAGTTTAATTCGAATCCAATAACTATCCAAGGTGTTACCGATAGTCCTTTAATCGCGGGCAATAGTTGTTCTATGCTAATTCAGTTGCGAATTTCGAACTTCGAGCTATCGATAAAAGCAAATGTCGTCCCGAAGATTTCATACTCTCACTCTAACTCGTTTTCGCAGTCGATTCGTACACGAAACCGTATCTTAGAATTTGCGGACAGTAAATTAAGCCACGATCGAGTGGATATCTTGTTAGGGGCTGAATATGTCGAGTCGTGCTTTTTGGATGAACGTTGTAACATCGATCAACTCACTTTGCGCAAATCAGTTTTTGGCTGGGTAATTTCCGGACCAGCCCTACAACCAATGGAAAAAGAAAAATTTTTGGTTCCGTTTACTTATAATCTGATGGGCTCTCTGCGACCCCATCGCGGGTTAGTATGTTTGGAACTAATAATTAAAGAAAAGCGTAAGCGAAATGCGATATTGCTTAATGGATAGTTTCGCTTCCTTATCAATATTGATGATCTGTAGCAATAAAGTTTTAAGTCGTAGCAGAGTAAGATTATATATGTCGGTGTTTTGTGTTCGCTGGTTTTGTTCGCTTTATAGTTTTTGACTTTTATTCGTTATCGTTTACTTCATTTTTATTGATTTCCTTCATTTATTTTTCTTCTATTCAAATTCATCCAGTTCTTGTTTTCGTTATTTCCTCTAATTAATTCGTTTTAACTCCTTTCTCCTTATTTGCTTTTACTTATTTGAAATAGCCCTTTTTAGAGCTTCCGTTCGATTTTGTTGCGTAATCGCGTGTTAAATTGTCTAAATAACCCTTTTTGGGAATCGCTAAATTTATTTAACCGCATTTTTCGGATTTAGTGTTATTTGCTTAATCGAAGCGATGAACCTATTTTTTCGTATCGCGAACTTCCGTTTTCGTTTGTTCGTTTTGTCAAATAAACAACTTTATTCAACGAAGTTATATTCTCGTATTCAGTTTTAACAACAACATTTTTGGTCCTCCGGGCCGGATCAAAGGATTATATTTCATCATCCTACCAGCGGTGAGTGATATACGTAACTCAAATGTTTAAATGTTTTAATTTGATCCGGCTATTTATCAATTCGGTGATATAGTGTCGAAAATAGCGTTTTGCTGACCGACTCTTTAAAGTAATTCGTAATGTGGATCAGTTAGAGAGATCACGCCGTTTTCTAAAACGACAATTGAATATTTATTATGAGAATATTACGAAATTAGCGAAAGCAAAGCCCACTCGTAATTTATTACAAGATTTAGAAGAAGAACTATCTGAATTTCGCGCTCTAAGAGACAAGTTTGAGGGAATTCCGCAGCAAATAAGCCCGCTGTTAGATTTGTCAAACGAAAAATCGGCCGAAGCAATTGAAACTGCTTTTATTAAAGAGACAATGGACGTTTCAGGCTGGGCAACCAACATATCGAAAATCGTTCGTAAACTTCGTGATAATTTAACCGATACAGATAAACGCGACTCTCTGCTGTTATCGGGTAATGTATTCAATCCGAACACTTCAATGAAATTACCGAAAATAGAAATACCGAAATTTAATGGTGATATTCGTTGTTTCCTCGATTTCGCTAGTTTATTTCGCTAGTTTATTTCGCAATCTGATTATTGACAATTGCGATATTAGTAACGTTCAGAAACTGTAATTACTTAAAACAATCGTTAACTGGGGAAGCTGAATCGCTAGTTCGTGATTTCGAGTTGGATGATAAATCTTTTACTGAAGCATGGAGTACTGTAACAACTCGATACGAAAATAAACGCTCGATAATCGCTACTTATTTTCAAGATTTGTTTTCAATAAGAAAAATAAAATGTGAACAGGGCATTCGAAAACTTTTAGATAACGTAAATGTCGTTTTACGCGGCTTGAAAATTACCGGTGAAAATGTGGATCAATGGTCGTCGATCATTTCTTATTTTGTTTGTTCGCGATTAGACGATGATACTCGGCGTGATTGGGAAAATTCGTTAACAGACAATCGAACTTATCCTTCGTATAAGGATATTCGTACTTTTTTGGAAAATCGTGCGTTTAGTGTCGAGGCGCGCATGAATTTGAGCCAAGAAACTTCTAAAAAGATACAACACTCCTATGTTGCGAGTTCTGCGCCTTCCGAAATTAGATGTTACGATTGTTCTCGAAACCACTGGTTAACAGATTGCTCAGAATTTAAACCTCGTACGCCAATCGATAGATTCCAGCTTGTAAAACGTAATAAATTGTGTATCGGCTGTTTTAGTAATAAACACAGTTGTTTGAACTGCCGTTCTAAATGTACCATTTGTTCTGGGAACCACCACAGGTTACTACATCGTGACGGTAATCTAATACAGCGATCTGAAAATATTAAAGTTGAATCAACTGCATCTAGTTCGAGCTCGAATTCTGGCTTGGTTTGTAATACCGTAGCAAAAAACGATCATTTAATTTTACTGCCGACTGCGGTTGTAAAAGTAAAAATTCCCGGGCGATCGATGAAACTAGCGAGAGTCCTATTCGATTGTGCTTCGCAAGTAACTTTGATTAGTGCCGACTTTGTTAAAAGGTCTCAGTTGTCGGTGAAGTTTAATTCGAATCCAATAACTATCCAAGGTGTTACCGATAGTCCTTTAATCGCGGGCAATAGTTGTTCTATGCTAATTCAGTTGCGAATTTCGAACTTCGAGCTATCGATAAAAGCAAATGTCGTCCCGAAGATTTCATACTCTCACTCTAACTCGTTTTCGCAGTCGATTCGTACACGAAACTGTATCTTAGAATTTGCGGACAGTAAATTAAGCCACGATCGAGTGGATATCTTGTTAGGGGCTGAATATGTCGAGTCGTGCTTTTTGGATGAACGTTGTAACATCGATCAACTCACTTTGCGCAAATCAGTTTTTGGCTGGGTAATTTCCGGACCAGCCCTACAACCAATGGAAAAAGAAAAATTTTCGGTTCCGTTTACTTATAATCTGATGGGCTCTCTGCGACCCCATCGCGGGTTAGTATGTTTGGAACTAATAATTAAAGAAAAGCGTAAGCGAAATGCGATATTGCTTAATGGATAGTTTCGCTTCCTTATCAATATTGATGATCTGTAGCAATAAAGTTTTAAGTCGTAGCAGAGTAAGATTATATATGTCGGTGTTTTGTGTTCGCTGGTTTTGTTCGCTTTATAGTTTTTGACTTTTATTCGTTATCGTTTACTTCATTTTTATTGATTTCCTTCATTTATTTTTCTTCTATTCAAATTCATCCAGTTCTTGTTTTCGTTATTTCCTCTAATTAATTCGTTTTAACTCCTTTCTCCTTATTTGCTTTTACTTATTTGAAATAGCCCTTTTTAGAGCTTCCGTTCGATTTTGTTGCGTAATCGCGTGTTAAATTGTCTAAATAACCCTTTTTGGGAATCGCTAAATTTATTTAACCGCATTTTTCGGATTTAGTGTTATTTGCTTAATCGAAGCGATGAACCTATTTTTTCGTATCGCGAACTTCCGTTTTCGTTTGTTCGTTTTGTCAAATAAACAACTTTATTCAACGAAGTTATATTCTCGTATTCAGTTTTAACAACAACATTTTTGGTCCTCCGGGCCGGATCAAAGGATTATATTTCATCATCCTACCAGCGGTGAGTGATATACGTAACTCAAATGTTTAAATGTTTTAATTTGATCCGGCTATTTATCAATTCGGTGATATAGTGTCGAAAATAGCGTTTTGCTGACCGACTCTTTAAAGTAATTCGTAATGTGGATCAGTTAGAGAGATCACGCCGTTTTCTAAAACGACAATTGAATATTTATTATGAGAATATTACGAAATTAGCGAAAGCAAAGCCCACTCGTAATTTATTACAAGATTTAGAAGAAGAACTATCTGAATTTCGCGCTCTAAGAGACAAGTTTGAGGGAATTCCGCAGCAAATAAGCCCGCTGTTAGATTTGTCAAACGAAAAATCGGCCGAAGCAATTGAAACTGCTTTTATTAAAGAGACAATGGACGTTTCAGGCTGGGCAACCAACATATCGAAAATCGTTCGTAAACTTCGTGATAATTTAACCGATACAGATAAACGCGACTCTCTGCTGTTATCGGGTAATGTATTCAATCCGAACACTTCAATGAAATTACCGAAAATAGAAATACCGAAATTTAATGGTGATATTCGTTGTTTCCTCGATTTCGCTAGTTTATTTCGCAATCTGATTATTGACAATTGCGATATTAGTAACGTTCAGAAACTGTAATTACTTAAAACAATCGTTAACTGGGGAAGCTGAATCGCTAGTTCGTGATTTCGAGTTGGATGATAAATCTTTTACTGAAGCATGGAGTACTGTAACAACTCGATACGAAAATAAACGCTCGATAATCGCTACTTATTTTCAAGATTTGTTTTCAATAAGAAAAATAAAATGTGAACAGGGCATTCGAAAACTTTTAGATAACGTAAATGTCGTTTTACGCGGCTTGAAAATTACCGGTGAAAATGTGGATCAATGGTCGTCGATCATTTCTTATTTTGTTTGTTCGCGATTAGACGATGATACTCGGCGTGATTGGGAAAATTCGTTAACAGACAATCGAACTTATCCTTCGTATAAGGATATTCGTACTTTTTTGGAAAATCGTGCGTTTAGTGTCGAGGCGCGCATGAATTTGAGCCAAGAAACTTCTAAAAAGATACAACACTCCTATGTTGCGAGTTCTGCGCCTTCCGAAATTAGATGTTACGATTGTTCTCGAAACCACTGGTTAACAGATTGCGCAGAATTTAAACCTCGTACGCCAATCGATAGATTCCAGCTTGTAAAACGTAATAAATTGTGTATCGGCTGTTTTAGTAATAAACACAGTTGTTTGAACTGCCGTTCTAAATGTACCATTTGTTCTGGGAACCACCACAGGTTACTACATCGTGACGGTAATCTAATACAGCGATCTGAAAATATTAAAGTTGAATCAACTGCATCTAGTTCGAGCTCGAATTCTGGCTTGGTTTGTAATACCGTAGCAAAAAACGATCATTTAATTTTACTGCCGACTGCGGTTGTAAAAGTAAAAATTCCCGGCCGATCGATGAAACTAGCGAGAGTCCTATTCGATTGTGCTTCGCAAGTAACTTTGATTAGTGCCGACTTTGTTAAAAGGTCTCAGTTGTCGGTGGAGTTTAATTCGAATCCAATAACTATCCAAGGTGTTACCGATAGTCCTTTAATCGCGGGCAATAGTTGTTCTATGCTAATTCAGTTGCGAATTTCGAACTTCGAGCTATCGATAAAAGCAAATGTCGTCCCGAAGATTTCATACTCTCACTCTAACTCGTTTTCGCAGTCGATTCGTACACGAAACCGTATCTTAGAATTTGCGGACAGTAAATTAAGCCACGATCGAGTGGATATCTTGTTAGGGGCTGAATATGTCGAGTCGTGCTTTTTGGATGAACGTTGTAACATCGATCAACTCACTTTGCGCAAATCAGTTTTTGGCTGGGTAATTTCCGGACCAGCCCTACAACCAATGGAAAAAGAAAAATTTTCGGTTCCGTTTACTTATAATCTGATGGGCTCTCTGCGACCCCATCGCGGGTTAGTATGTTTGGAACTAATAATTAAAGAAAAGCGTAAGCGAAATGCGATATTGCTTAATGGATAGTTTCGCTTCCTTATCAATATTGATGATCTGTAGCAATAAAGTTTTAAGTCGTAGCAGAGTAAGATTATATATGTCGGTGTTTTGTGTTCGCTGGTTTTGTTCGCTTTATAGTTTTTGACTTTTATTCGTTATCGTTTACTTCATTTTTATTGATTTCCTTCATTTATTTTTCTTCTATTCAAATTCATCCAGTTCTTGTTTTCGTTATTTCCTCTAATTAATTCGTTTTAACTCCTTTCTCCTTATTTGCTTTTACTTATTTGAAATAGCCCTTTTTAGAGCTTCCGTTCGATTTTGTTGCGTAATCGCGTGTTAAATTGTCTAAATAACCCTTTTTGGGAATCGCTAAATTTATTTAACCGCATTTTTCGGATTTAGTGTTATTTGCTTAATCGAAGCGATGAACCTATTTTTTCGTATCGCGAACTTCCGTTTTCGTTTGTTCGTTTTGTCAAATAAACAACTTTATTCAACGAAGTTATATTCTCGTATTCAGTTTTAACAACAACAAGGAGGCTCGCAGTTGATCAAAAGATGATCGTGCGTCAGAGAAATATGTCCGATGCGGAGCCTTGTCATTGATACAAAATGGGTTCTAGGATGGTCGGAGGGAGGAAACCCATTTTGTAGCAATGACGACAAGGCTCTTGTGTGAGCTTGTGTGCAACAGATTTAATAACATGAGACTTGAGTTTTAAAAAAATCCTCCCTTCACTCTTATTTACCTTGATTTTCATATTAAGTAAATACTAGTGCGAGTTAGGGATATTTCCATTGTTACTATTAGGTTCCAGATGGAACATTAATATAGGCATTGTTTTCTTGTCTGTTTACGTAAGTTAATCACGTTTTTGGCTTCACAACCTTTTGTAGATAAGGTCTCTTTTATATCGCCAGCCGGTATGACGGATGTTTTTAATTAATACTCGGTAGGTTCTCTAAGTTATCTTGGTAAATTATATTTCGATTTTTCAAATTATTTTTCTACAATTATCAGAATTATTTTAATTTTTTATTTTATCCTATCGTTCTTTAAAGCTTGACAAATATATTCCTATTTAGTAGTAACGAATAGATGAATGTTTTATATAAATATTGACGGTGGTTTATAAATTTACCCGATTTATTAGTTACGGTTATAGTTTGCAATTGTCATTGGTACACATATATCAGGATGATTGAACAGAAGCAAGAATCTATTACCATTGGTGATATTTCAAGCGATAAATCAGGAGCTATAAAGCGTGCCCTTTTTCTGCTAGCTACTACTTGCCAAGTATCATTCGGGGTGCAGATACGATTTTTAGAGGAAGCACACTGTTTTATGCGACGTATTTTGGTTTATCGATTTCTTTCAGTTTTACGTCGTTAGCTGTTATATCGAGAGCTATTATTATTAGAACTAACGCTACTGTTACTACTACAACTATTATTACGACTACCACTGTCGATACTAGTAGCTGTATCAATATTTATACTATTAGAACTCTCGCGTCACCCCGGTAGCACGTGTGGCTGCTTTATTAGCGTTATTTGCCTTTGACATTGTACATTAAAAAAAAAAAAAAAAAAAAGAACAGCGGATAACAATATGTTTTCGGCAAGATGTACCAGACGTTACTAAATTAATCTCGGCTTCGACTTTTAATAAAACCTGGTCACGATGTTAGTTCACTTTCATCGCTAGTTTGATCAGGTTAATATCGGATTTTTACTAAATATTCCATAAACTGTGCAGAAATATATAGGTTAGCGCAACAAGCGGTGCAACGCAGGTGATATGTAAAACGGTTTTTTACAACATGTTTTCCAAGTTAATAAAATTATATAGGTAATGCACTGGCTAGAAAAAAAAAATTAATATATTAAAATTATAACACCGACATATTTCGGAGAGACTGCTCCATAATCTCAGTGAATATACAACTAAAGTTAAAATGTGAACGATATAAATATTTATATGAAGTTGAAAAAATCGAAAATATCGAAATCATTAAATTATAATATATCGCAATGGTCGAAGTTAAACACACTTTTTATTGTTAAAAATTAATGTGTGTATGAATCATAAAATAAAAATAAAATTGCTATCTCATATATAAAAAATCACATAAATGGATGTATTATATTTTGCGAGCCTTTACCACCTGCTGATAGGGCATAATAAATGGAAAAACCTTTAAAATAAGCAGGTATGTAACGGTTTTTTTTTGTTTTCTTTTTTGGTCGGGGGGGGGGATTACAAATGGAAAAAAAGATCAATATCATCAGACTGGATAAGAAAAAAAAAAAAAATGGTACAGACTGTTTCGGCATCCGGTTTATTTGCGACCTCTTCGGTATATTATCGTTGACAGTCGGTTAATCATTTAAGCTCTTTCAGTTGGGCCTCCAGGATAGTCTTCTTTGGATTTCGCTACCATTAAAAGCTTTTTACTTCAATGAAACGTCATGCGATTTTGCCAGATCTGTGTATAGGCAACTTTTGTTGTGAGGACTATTCGCGTTACGTAAAACGCATTTTTACGCTTCGGCCGCGATCGTTAGTCGACATTCTAATTCGAAGGAAGTATTTCAGCGAAATATGGGAGAATTCGAGGAAGGTGTAGCGTGTGTCGAATTTTTAGATACCCGAAAAAAGGGCGATTTTATGATTCGATGTAGAGAAAATTGCGACTTGGCCGTTCGATCGCAAGCTGGGGACCGATCATTTACTTTCGTCCGCGTTATAATTAATCTAATAGAACGGTAAATTTTCTTCGCAGAGTTGAAAAATGCGGTATTGCCGGCGATCCGGTCGTGGAAAGTGACTGTCAATAGCGGATAACAATGACGAGTAGAGTGTAGTAGGCCGCTTCGAAAAATTCTGATGATGGCGGCATTTTGTGGGGGCCAAAATTTTGGCAAACGGGGCCGAGTTTCGCTGAATAAACATTATTTTACGGACGCCATATCGTTATTCGCTGCGAGGGGGCTTTATATTTAACTTTCGAATGAAGAGAATTCCGAATTCCGAATTTTGTTTACTTCTTCAGCTCCGTTCATCGCATACTTCATAACTTAAGATGGCTGCGTTACGCGTCTATATCATCACGTATTGTGTACGGAATTAATTCGCCGGTCACAGCGAGCGGGGCCCGTCACAACTCTGCGAAGAAAAACAACCAGCCCGAATGAAACAAAGCTGAACGAAAAAAAAAAAAAGAAAAAGAAATGTAATTTTTAAAACTTTCTTCTTGCCGGTTCGTTGTTGTTTTTCCAAAACTGTGACGTCATGTTCGCTTTAATTCGGAACACGTTCGTCTTGGTGGCTCTTGTTCCGCGTTTCCTTATAATCGCGATGTCGACTTCATCTGTCCAGCGGTGCTTTTGTTATCCTCGAGATTATCGCAGCGCTCGATGCGTGTTTGTCCGCCAAACTATTAACACCAGCCCGTTTAACGTAGACGCAAACGAGGACCTTCTCGACAAATTTCCTTCTCGTTGCCATATTCTGTATTTCGCAGAAACGTGCGTAATGCACAAGCGCGTTTACTAATTAATCGGGGCTATTCACCGTTATCTTCTGCTGACTTGCTGTCTAGAGCTTCCATCCTGTTTGGGTTTTCTCCCTTAATATGTATTACTATCTAGTCTATTTAGCGTGTGCTTACAATGAAAGACTTGAAAACGGGAAACTTTCGGTGCAATAGTGAAGTATGTAGAATCGTTTCAAGCTATTCTATTAGCTGATTATACGGGAAAGTGAAAACAATCAATCTGTAAGTATAATAAGTTAATAATAACAGGATATAATAAACAATTATAACAAACAAATAAGATAAATTTTCTTACTTAGTAACGTTTCATCATCAGCCAAAACAATATGTGAACAGATACAAATTCTAAATCACACTGAGGTCAACAAGGGAATACAGTGTTCTTTTTATATAGAGCGCTGGTCGGCGGCCTGCAAAATATTGGCTCAGGCGCCGAGCTTTTTCTAGTAATCGACAAAACATACTAATACATCTCTGTTTATGTTTAAAGCTCTTTGTATTATCACTTTTAATAGCACTATGACCTTTTCAGTGCCCCTATTCGCTATGAAACCAAATTGTGTTCTACTCAAGGTTTTATCTGTTCTATGTTGTAGTCTATAGTTTATGATTGCCAGTAAAAGTTTTAACGCGTGGCTCATCAGAGCAATTGTTCGGTGTTCTGAACAGTTTTTTGTATTATTCTTTTTTGATATTGGGATGAAAGTAATCTTTATTTTTTTTTTTTTTTTGAACTTCTGGGAGCCTGCCTTTCTAGTATATTTTATCGAAAATATGTAGCAGGAGAGTAACGTCCTTAGCTGACATGCTCAAAAAAAAAAAAAAAAAAATTCAATTTCATAACGTGATTAATTTAAAAAAAATAATATAAAAAAAAAAAAAAGTGTTCTGCATTTTTTCGAAATGTGTTTAATCAAATTTACTGATATTTTATCAGGCTTTCTCCTTTTTCTTACCTGTTTAAATGGTCGGTCTAATTCACACTTTTCAATATCCGGTGTATTTTCTGTTGCCTTAATCTTAACCTTATTTTTTCTGGTCTATTTACATCTTCATATAAATGAGCTATATAATCCATCCAGGTCCTCTCGATTTCCTTTTTATCGATGCAACGATCCTTCTTTGTTTTTTACCCTCGTTATTCTTGGTTTTCTTTTTTTTTTGTGTATCTTACACTTTATTTTCACATACAATTCTCGTGTACAATGCCGTTCTTGGAATTCTTCAATTTCTTTGCATTTTTCGTTATACGATTCCATTTTTTTGCATGTTTGCATTTCTTTATTATTAATTTGTGTAGGTCTCTTTATGAATATCTATCTTTTATTTTCCTTCTTTCATTTATAATATCTATTATTTCCTTTGTGATCCATGCATTATTTTTCCTTGTTTAATCCGATTTTAAGTTTTTATCAGCTACATCTATCACTGAATTTTTCCACCCTTTCCGTAAGCATTCAATGTCAATATCACCCATTTTCCTTATTTCAGCCATTTTTTCCATTTTCTTCTCCAGCGCTTCTTGAAATTCTTTTAGCATGTTTAGATCTGTCGACAGCCGTTCAGTATTCCATTTATTATTATTATTGTTATCATTATTATCATTATTTTTTTTCAATCTGTTACATTTTTTAAGAACTAAATACACCTGGCCCACAGCGGTCTGTGATCTGTGTTACAATTTATACTAGTATATGTGTGGCAATTTTTACGGTATTTTTAAATCCTTTGTTGACTAAAATATAATCAATTTGATTTTTTGTTTTATTATCCGGGCTTGTCCATGTAGATATAATCTTCTTATGTGCTGTGGGAACCACGTGTTGCACACCATGAATTGAAATTTTTCCGAAAATTCTATAAGTCTTTTTCCTCTATCATTTATTTGGCCTAAAATGCACCTACAGTTGTTCCATATTTATTGTTTCCTACTTTGGCATTGAAATCTTCCAATATAAATGTAATATCGTTATTTTTTTTTGTATTTCTTAATACTTCTTCTAGGTCGCAGTAGAATTTTTCTATTTCCTCTGTACTGCTTTCCGCTGTAGGTGCATACACTTGTATTACATTCATTGTCTTTGGTTTTGTCTCTATTTTTATCAAGATTATGCGTTCCGACTTCGTTAATATTCCATTTACTAAATTGGTGAACTCCTTTTTTAGCATAATTACCACAACGTGTTCATGTCTATGCTGAGTATATGAAGTCATATTTACTGTTCACATTGATTTTTTCGCATCCTGACCAACGTGTTTCGCTGTTACCTAAACTATTCGCTTGTAGTTATTCTGCTTCAAGAGCCACTTTTGCCATTTTTCCTGTTTGATATAGAGATCTTACGTTCCAATATTGTGTGATATTCTTATGTATTATTTGACTTCTATTACCGTTCTGATGACTTAGCTTATTACGATGTTTCTCGTAGCTCCGACTGATGCTTTTTAACCTGTTGTTCGATGACGATATGTCCTCTCGATTCTTCAACGTGCTTGTCCTCACCTGTAGAGTGCCGTGCCGACATGGCCGCGGGAGGACACTAGTCTTCTTGTATTGCTACAGAAGACCGTCTGTTGCCTGATATACTCCTTAGAGTATATTCTGTAGGTGGTACAGCATTTGAATGATTTTATTGACACGTCATAATATCGAGAAGGAAGTGTACTTTCCCGTTGCCTTCCACTGGATTTTCTGTGAGGGTTTATTACTCCCTTAGCCGAAGGGATCCAGTTTGAAGGCGTTGGATACTCGCCTACTTATTCATCGGTAGTCGAACTGAGTCACTTACGTCGCGAGCCAGTTGCTGTTGTAAATGCAATAGAATGCTTAACCGAATTTATTGGTAAGAGTATCTTCGGCAAGTACATCTCTCGTTCCTTTTTTCTATCAGCGATGTACTGTGAGTTCTGATTTAGCTTTCCTAATCAGCGCGCTAAGCCTGCCGAAATAGAAAATTACCAAAACTGCACGACGTGGACGTACGGGACTCACTTGGCTCTTGTTTCGTTTCTACTGTCGGTGGGACTATAGCACCATATGGCAGTCGAGTGACTATTTTTACTAGAGAAGGTGACTCTAGTTACAACAATCTGTGCCTCGCGGGGCCTAATTTTAATACGCACTGCTTTTTTTTCTTCATTCGTCCTTAATCTTTCTTTCGGGTTTCTTGAAAGGAATATATAAAAGGAAAAAGAGAACAAAGTAGTATTATTATTTCGGGAAAGCACTGTGTAGAAAACCACCTGATTTATTTTCATGTTTTTCGATTTCAAAATACTTTTACCGAATTGTTAACGGTTAATGATACCAAAACTGGTATTCTGTTCGTCGTATTTCTTGGAACGGGGAAGTTTGAATTCATTGTTGCTACGGTATTTAACGAAGCGTATTATCCGAATTGCGTTTTTATAATCAGTATTTAGAGTATACGCATGCGGATAGAGAAGTTTCGCGAATTCACTGGAACACGAAAGCTAAATTTAAGTTTTTGTATTAAGAAATAAAACGGAAAAACTGGTAAAAACAAACGTTTTTACCAGTTTTTCCTTAACGACTAGTAATAAGGAAAGTTGAAAAAGAAATTTCATGCAGACAGTTGTGAATTTTCTTACAATTTTTCGGAAACAGAAATTACTAGAAAACTCGTACGAAGCTGGACCACACCGTAATAGTAGTAGTAGTAACGGTTAGCGATGTTTTTGTAAAATTAACGAACGAACTAACGTCGTAATTAGCGCTTATATTAAAGTAAGAACGTTCTAGTTCAGTTCATTCTGCTCGCAGCTTAAATGTGTGTAAGATCTTAACGTTTTCTGTAGAGCTAGGAATTTCTATTCAGCTTAGTCAACAAACAACGCTTACTTACATCGGCGTCCTAAAAACCGCACAGACGTAATTCAGTCGTGCGGGGAGGTCCCAAATCCCTCTACTAATAAAGGACTTAAGGGGTCTTTATTTACACACATCAATTCAGTTTCAGATGTATCAGTCCGGTTGCTCATATCAGTTCAGGTTTTAATTTTCCTTGCAGTGTCGACATTTACAAAAGAACTAGCAATCATATATAGTTTTCGGCTAAGAGCATCAGAACAAACGCGCCTATACGGTTTTCCATTAATTTTCCCGAAGCGTTTACTTCTGGGTGACTGTTTTTTTCGCCGGAGCTAATTTTCTCGAAATCCGACTTGGCGAAACTTGCAGTTGTCGTATCGGACAAGCAGGATTAGTTTGGCTCTTCTTCGGATACGACTTCTTATCTCTAAGCGTCTGTATGTTATCTTCACAATTCTCGGATTCCTCTAGCAAAAATTATATTTTGCTTTTGCTTAATTGCACACAAAAATGCTCTCCTCATTACATTTTTGTAGTGTCTTTTCCGCGATACAAAAATATCGTTGTTAACGAAGTGAAATATGACTGAACGATAATCGATGACTGTGGACAATAGGCTTGTGCGAGAGTGAAATATACATTTTTACTATGACGAATATTTTGGTGTTGTGTCGGGCTTTGACTAATTTCGTGAAAAATAAACTTTTGTTCAGATAGTGCGGAATAAGATTCTGCCATCTGTAATAATTGTTACGTTTCGTGTGCGCCGCGATCCATGCATAACGATTATGCTATTGCCAAAATCGTTATCGAATTTGCAGTAAAACGTGGCGGCCCCATTATCGGAATTAACACGCGGAATAATGAAATCAAATAATATTTCCATATAATAAATCGTAGCAGACCGGATTATTTAGTTCACCAAGTATACAATGGATGCATGGAATCGTGGGTAAAGAATATGTGGTTATTGTTATAGTTATGTTCACATTGGCTATCCTTAAAGTTAGGATACTTTTTATTGGTATTGCACATTATCAAACTGTTTTAAAATCGATCTATCCATTTTTCTTCATGTTTCCGTTTTACGTGGTCGCCCTCCAAGTTCTTGCCTAGGTTCAACCCCTTTTAATATCGTCTTGTGGTTTCTCCATCGATTCTCTGTTGTCGATGTTTTTATTTGCTGACGATATTCTATTTTACTCCTTATCTGTCAGTCACATCTAGGTCAGTGGTGAATTAAATTCCTTTGTGAACATTTTCAACTAGTCTTTTTCTAAATATGCACCATTGTGTATCACCATAAAAATCTGCCGGTGTTTTTGTCTTTCGTCCATGTGTAATCTTATAATCAATGTCCGATTATTTATCGCATTAGTCAACGCCTGTTGTTCTTGATATTGACCACCATCGAATTGTCTCTTTTCACGTTTACACATCTTGTATCGGAAAAAGAAATTTGCTAAAAGCTCATTCTTCACATAAATGGGGTGATGACCTCCTATATAAGTATCCTTTTTATCTTTTACAAGTTGATTATCTGTTTCAAAGTTTACCTTGTGTATGGAGAGCTCCCTTAAATATACCCCTTCCTAACTTGTAACTCCTGTTTATTTATTAAATAGTTAAAGCTTTCATAGTGATTACTCATAAATAATTTTCGGAAACAACTGTGTTTTAAAAGATATTTATTCGCTTAACGTTTCGACCAGCTTACACTGGCCATCATCAGAAGCAAACTTGGCCAGTGTAAGCTGGTCGAAACGTTAAGTGAATAAATATCCTGTTTGTTTTTTGAAAAAAATTCCCGCAATGTAAATCTTCTGGATTTGGGGAATCGCTTCGTTATAATAACACGTCTTCCTGTCTTTTCTGAATTCATTGTTCCACTTTGGAAAATTGGCGTTTCTCTCCCTAAAGGATTTTTTTTTTTTCAGTTTCCCTCCTTCATTTTTTCAAACAATGAACTCCCTCATTCTATATTCTGATTCTTGTATGTCTTACAACCTCCGAATATCTAGTTCCTTTTTCTTCGCTCGTGCTCAATACCTTGTTCAGGTATCGTTGACGAATTCAGTTATATATAAAACTGCGTTTTCCCTCGTTTTTCATCGATGGTTCTAAGAATGTAACGGGTGCCGCCTTCATATTTTCAGCCCTCTTTCGCTGCGAAAGCTTTTAACAACTTCCTTTTTCTCCACTTTCACAGTAGAATCATATGCGATTTTTTAAGCAGTTCCTTTCATTTCACTTTCTTTCCATGGCAGAAAATTCCTTATTTCCCCCGATTCTAGAAGCGTGTCCTGATGGCTATTTTCTTATCTCCTCCGTCATCTTCATTTGATTATATTATCTTTACGCACTTGCATCGACCACTTATATCTCTTCTGGCTCGTTTCATCCAAATCGACTTTTATTCAATGTGCAGATTTCAGATAACGATGCAGTTGACTCACTGGCTCGTACCTTAATAATGGCCGATTTATTAATAAATTCTCGAACGGCAGTCTTCACGTTATTTTTTGAAACGCGGGCTTTTTAATAATCCTCATTCATTTTGCCTTGTTTTATCCTTCTTCGCGGAAATCTCGATCGTGACTTCCGCTATAATACGTCTTCGGTTCAAACATATCTTCTATTTTTCGATATTCTCCGTTGTTCCGTGTCACGCTATTGCTTTTCTTGCAGATCACAGTTGCGTTTACGACACACCGACCGCATTCTTTCGAAGCCCTTCCTTCTCTCTCAGGAACGCTCATCAGTTCTCCTTCTCCCAACCCCCTTAAAATTAATAATCATGTGAAGTGATTCTTCGTTTTAGACGTATGGCGCGCCAATTTCGTTCGACAGGAGTCATTAATAAAATCGACAGGCAAATAAGTCGCATTAGATTAAGTATAAAAAATTACCATTTACGATAAATCGATTTTTCCTTTAATTAAAAAAAAAAAAAAAAAAAACAGATAAAAGTAGAAAAAGGAAGGATGATAAAGAGGCTGAATTATTGGCGGTTTAAACTGCTCTGTATGTACGCCGCTTAATTGGGCCAGATTGTTTACGGCGGGAAATCGACTTATCATGTATACGTCGGAACCTTAGCGGAGTATGGAAATGTACGCATATAGGTCTTCAATGAATTCGTGTCTTTTCGGGAGGTCTGGCGCTGTCTTTTAATTTATAAGGAATGGAAGTGGCGATATTAAATTTCTTGTAGGAGAGCTGTTTTGGAATGACTAAATAATTTCAGCGGAAAGTTTTGGAGCGGGCTGGCTTTAATTTGTTTTTGCATCGAGTCGCTTCGCGGACGAAGAAGGAAAACCGTGTTGTCTCCCGGGAGTTAATTCTGTCTCGTTGCCGAATTCACAATTCCATTATCGGAGTAGTTTGATAATTTAAATGAAACACCGCAACTCGCCTGCCGGGTCAACTACTCTACCACTCGATATGGCTTTCAGCGGGTTGCCGCCTAGTGCAAGTTTTAAAGGACTACTTTATAAGTTGACGAACATCTAAGACGCGATAAGTGTTTGAGTAACAGATGCCGGTGCCGTTGGGGGCAGGGCGCAAAAATTGGTTCGGCCTGCCGTGAAAATGATATGACCTAGCAGCTGGAAAATAGGCGAACAGCGCGCGTTTGTCGCCCGTGCAAATTGAAATTACACCGAGACGCCGCGTAGCGGACCAGTCAGAATGGATATGCGGAGAATTATGCGACGTCGCTGTGTGTCTATGTAAAGGATTAGCGCGCGCAATGGTGCCGGCAGATTAGAATTATTATTAGAGATGAATATCGCGCGTAGTTGTGCAAAGGTGTGCGGCCTTTGAAGGGTGAATTAGCGTCTTGCCGGGCAAAGGAGAAACGACCATTCGACCGGGCGAGACCCGTCTTTATAGTAGTAATCGAATAGTCATTAGTAGTGCAAATGGTAGCGTCAAGCGGGGCTGCTGCTGGGAATTGGACCACGGTTTCCTGTGTCGCTGGTTGGTGTGTTGTTAAGTTCTGTTCGTGGCAACTTTACACCACTAATAACGTAATAAATAATAATTACCATCAGCTGGAGCGGAAGCGCAGTCGCGCCGATCTAATCGACAGTTAATAAGCTGTGCGGTTGCTTTGAAACCGAATGCTTGTCGGTGCCGAACTTTAAAACGAAAACCCGCTCATTTCGACCACTCGCTCGAAGCTTCAGCAGTTGCCGGCGAGTTGCCCGCTTGTCGCCGGCCCGGGCACATATTTTGGTAAAGTTTTAATGCTAACGTCACGGCTCCCTCTGCCCATGCCGGCTAAGAAGCTTATGTAAGTTGCTATTTTTGTTTTGCATAAAACTTCGCCCTCTCAGCTTCCGAACTGCACCAGCCATGAACATGTGTGAAGTTGGCCGCTCCGAGAAAATCGTCCGCTCTAATTCCGTGCAGTCTTGACTACTGTTTCTCGGCTGCGGAGAATTTGTTGCCAGAATTTACGATTCGTGTCTCTAATGCTAAAAAATCGTTTCAGTTCTTCGTTAACAGTGCACCTCTCTTCTTCTTCTTCTTCTTCTTCGATGTGCTAATGGTTTCCCCTAATCCGGATAATTAACTGAGCAAGTGGATGTGTCTGAATGTGTGTGTGTGTGTGTGCAGCGCGTTAAATTATGTAGTAGGACGTACGCTAGCGGAGTTCGTGTTGAGAAATATGAAGTCCGTCTCGTAAGTGAAAGCGGGTGGTCGCTCGATGCGTTTGTTCGGCGCGCTGAAAATCGAAATTTTGGCGCGCCAAGTATATGCGCATTTGCCGGTTTCGGAATAATGTTAATGGGAGATAGCGAACACAATGTGGTGGTGGTACCTCCTACTTCTCGAAAGCACTCGACAAGGAGCCTTTGACTGTTTTTGTTCCGTGTCGGTATACAGTTGTGGCTGGTATTCCAGTAATCGTCGCTATTAAAAAAATTTGCTGCTGCTGTCGACCTAAGTTGTCTCCGTGATTACAGTGTCATCTTAAGAAGAGGAAAGAAAGATTGAGATAAAAGTTTAGACAATGTTGCGCCAATTTCGTAATTCGAGATAGTTTAATAGAGTTTGAAGGAATTGAGCATAGCAAAAGGCACAGTTGTGCTTGGTACTTTTTAGCGAATATATCGTCCGTAGGCTGTTTTGAAGGGGACCTTTCTTCACGGTTAAAGCATTTTTTGTTTCTAGGTTTCCGGATCGTTTTCAGCCTAGAAAGTTGTACAACCATTGCGGAATGAGTGCGCCTGCGGCATACAGTATTCTTTCGAAATGTACTATTACTAATTCGGCAAATCTTGGCTCATTCCCCGATACATGCCGTAATTTTCTTAAAATTCATTCGATGCCGAATGTTTAATTAAACCTGAAATCATCACTAGCAATGATTTCCAAATTGATGGGATGAATTGTTGTTTATATAATGTCACACTTTATACCTTGAATTGTCCTCGACTATTCAGGGTGGTGGCCATCTAACCAAGAATTAGCCAGGAATTTTGTCGTAAAACCGATGAAAAAAAAAGAGTAAAAATAGCCAAATACGACGATATTTTCAATAAGAAAAAATCGTTTGAAACGTATAATGTACTTCACACTGAAGAATAAATTACGAAGTTTTGTTTTATTCATGTAAAAAATATGCTACGGTGGACAGATATTGTCGTCGCGATAGCCTAGTTTGCTAGAGCGCTTGACTTCCGTTACAGAAGTCTCGATCCCAGGACAAAGTTTATTACAAAGAATTAAAATTCAAATACTCGCTAATAATCACGTGGAAGGCAATGGCCATCATGCGTACCATCATAATATGCACACTAGTTAGTACACAGCAGACATACACACGGGGGGACTGCACTTTTGTAAAACGATATAAATCAAACGATTACTAATCAGTACCGAATGAAGTCTTCTTGCGTGTGTACACATTCGTGTATTACATATAACAATCGCTTTGTATGATGTTTGTATAGCTGAGTAATGTACGAATAGGTGGCAGTCGCCGACGCTCAGGAATTAAGTATGGCGCTATAAAGAAGAAAAATGGAAGAACGACAGATATTATCAATAGTAACGAAAAAAAATCCATTCTTCTCTTCTTTTTGTATAATTTCGGTAATCAGGAAATGCTCCCGATTTGAAGCCACCGTGCTGCTATTATACATGTCAATGTTTTTTCCTTTCTGCCTTCAATTTTTTCCACCATCGATTCGATTCCGCTATTAAAAGTTACCAGCGCCTCGGTCTTTTTCTGCCGATTCGGGAAATCGCTTTGCATCTCCCGCACAGGCCGGTTATTATGTTTGTCGGCAGCAGTTTTCTTTACGACTAATATTCTCCGTGTCAGTTGTAAACATATGTTCCTCGGCGAATTTCACCCTCGGCAGCCTCATCATCCGTTTGATTATAATAATCATCTTAATCCGGACTATTATCATATCCGCGTTATGCTAAACATCTTCTTCCTGTAGTTCTCTCTATCAAAAACCAGTGTTTCGTAGACAGATGCGGTGATGTTTTCATGCACTGGTCGACCGACAATTTCGCGTCACGCATTATTCTGTTATTTTAGTTATACGGTTGCATTGCTTTTCTTTTTTCGTACATTTCTAGAGGTCAGTGATTAAAACTGTTCACGGCGTGTCACTGTGTCACTTTTGTCGTAATAAGTTGAAATATTAATTCGATAATGGAGAAAATTTAGTAACTGTCGTCTTAGCTTCCTGTTTGCGGCGTCTTTATCGTTACGTCGAGGCCACGATGAAAAATGAAGTCGGACGCGAAGAAGGTGACTTAATTTTGCATTTTTCACAATTTTTCGCGACAATCAGTCTCGGCCGACAAATTAAAGCGATCCAACAATACGGGCGCGTCAGCGCGATTTTTTCTTTCCCCCATCGCTCTTCTCTGGGGCTAATGAGCAGCGTGACGCCGTTGGTTGTTCGACTTCATTTTGTCCTGCTACGGCGACAGAGGGGGAGAAGTTTTTCGCGCCACCGCTACAGGTGACAGCGAGCAAAGTCGAAATTCATTACGGGCGCGGCTAATAAATGATTTCTGATGTTTCGAAAGGAACTTTTTCATTCATGCGCCGGCACATGCTAACACCGTCGAGGCGACAAGCCGGAATAATCAACGACATGACGTCGATTATCCGAGCCGCCGCCGTGATTAACGACTCTTTAATGATTTCTCCCTTCGAAAAATTAACGTTTGCCGGTCGCGTTCCCGCTAATTTTCCGGTCTCCCCTTTACCCACCTTCGGTGGGAGGGGAGGGACTGCCGGTGCGATTTTCTTATTTCGCGACAGCATCGGTAAAACTTGCTAGCGAGAGACAGAGACAGAGACAGAGACGGCGAGAGAGAGAGAGATTTAGCTGCCGATTTAGTAGGGCAGTCTGAGCTTCGTACAGCGTCATTGTGCTCTTAATTAACACGGCAGTGTTGTTCTAGCGGAGAACTAATGGAAACGAAAGATTGCTACTGGCTTGTTGACTGAGCCGGAAATCACGGTTCAGTGCGAGCACGACATTTTCCCACTCATAAATGTCGCTGCCTCGACTTATCTTGTCTGCCGCGATGATATTATCGGCCATCTTGAAAACGCGTCCGTTGCATCGTTTTTCTTCTGTTCTCCTTCGCCACACGCTCTTTACACGCTTTGTCGAATTTTCCACATTACCGATCCTGCTCGCCCATTATTATTATTTCGCGTAATTTCTTCGCCGATTAGTTTAATTTCTGTTTGCGATTTTATCTCGCATGAAATAGCACCTCGCTCCTTCCGCCCTCGTTATGTTTGTAAACACCGTTTTTCATTCAATCGCTCCGACGATTTCGCCCGTTTCCTTTCTTTCTATAATTACAAAAAACTGTCAAAATGAAAATTGGGGGAAAAAACAATTTTTTCCGCATCCGAACGACATTCGCCTAAATTAAATAAATAACAATTCCGCACAATTACGAAATAGTAAAAACATAAAGGTGGTTGGTAAAACATTTGAATGCTTGTCGGTTTACACACCATATGTACTCCGGATCTCCTTGCAGTAGAGTAGGTTCGTAGCTATTCGGGCATCTCTGGGAATCAGGTTTCTACCGGTTCCGCTTCCTTTCTTAAGAAAAATTCCATCCTCGAACACACACACACACACACACACACATCGTGTAAAAGTTTCCCCGGATTTCGTTCAGACATTTACACTTCTCCATTTTCTATCAATCGCGCTGCTCCCTTTATTTGTTCAACCCTAATCCATGGTTCCTCGTGTTTTCTTAATTTTGTCGTTCCGTCCTTTTCTCCATTGTTCGGCACCGTTCTCAGTCCTCATATTATCTTTTTCTCTCGTTTTTGTTTTTTATCGGCTTTCTCCTCACGTTGTGTCCTTCCCATCCATGTCTAGAGCGATCATCATGTGTTTTTTTTTAAGTGTTCAAATTCCGCGGGACGCTATTCACACTCGATTTACTTCTTATTAACCATATTTGAGATATCGTCGTAAGCATATAGATGACTCCTTTCCACTCTTAATTGTTTTTAAGTAAAGTTGTCGGTTGAACAGTTGAAGAAGAAGAAGAAAAAAAAAAAAGCTAAAAAGAAGAAACGCTTTTGACATCCTCACTGATTTCAGTTTTCAAATCACTGTTCTGTATTCTCTGCTAACTTGAATTCCTTTCTTTAACGGGAATTGGCCAAGTGGTAATTAAATTTCAAAGGGGTTATTGGGGGGGAGGCATGCAAACTCGTAACCGAAAAAAATCAGTTAATTTCTTTGCGACCCTTTGGCCAACTGATCACCGACGACGGGGCCTGATGATCTCCGCACCAGTGCTTGTCAACGTTTTTTTCTATCATGCTTCGGCTATATAAAAATTCGATCATTTTATTCTCGACCGGTAAATAACTCGCTTGCGGACTAGTATATAATTAAAATACGTAAGGAAACCTACATGACTAAAGTAGTAATTTTATAATATAATGCCGCATATTTATATCGCTTTATTTGTTGCCCAGCAATATTTTATTGACACACTAAATTCTCCTTACAACCTCATTAAAAAGTTTGAAAAAATAAAAATTAATGTTAGATAATATATTTTTTTTTTTTTTTAATTTTTGACCGCGCTATGATAGATATTAATATAGCAAATAAAAATTTGATTTTAATAAGGAGTAGAAACTTTTTAAGTTTTAAAAAATTTCAAAAAAGAGCGATAATGGAGCAAACATTTTTAAGCACACTTGTATATTTAGACTAATGCTGCGGGAAAAATATATCACGACGATATTATAAGTTCAAAATGGGAATGTTTTGAATGTATTATTATGGAAATGTAAATTTTTTTATTTACCTTTTATTATATATTTATATTCCTAATTTTTATTTCTTATCGTTTTATTTCTCACGGATAAATTAAATTTACAAATGTTCTCTTATAAAAACAATTAATGTATATTCTCAATAACATAAATAAAATAGCAGTGATGCGGTTAATAATTGAATATTTTTCTTTGAAAGTGAATAATAATTCGTTTCTTGACACAGTCCAATGAAATTCGAACTGTCATCTCTAGTTTGTACGTATTACGAGTATTTACCGGCTCGCGAGAAAATAAACAGCAATTTACACGTTGTCAAGTCGATGTCCGGTATAGGGTAGAGAAAAAGTTATTAAGAAACATACTGAGGTCGAAATTAATAATCGCTTTTATAAGATTTGTGTTGGGTATCTTGACGGTTAGCTATTAGTTACGAGTTGGTCAGCATTGCTTGGGTTCCGATTACCAGTTGGCCAATTATTCGGAGACTCATTTTCGTATATACCCTAAAATAGTTACCAGTTGGCCTCACCTTAACCTCACAACATTTATTCAACGGCGCCCTAAAGTTATACAATTTTTATGCAGCCAATACAATCTTACATCCTTCCTTATTCGATTGCGTATCTTTTATTTGGGCTTCCTAACCATATTGGTCCCCGCCCCCTTCGGTAATGTGACCGTAGACGGAATTATCAGCCTTGCTTCTTTGCAGCTGACGACTTCATAAATTCTTTATGAATAAATCTCGGAACTGAGTATGGCAATCGGAACAACAAGACTCGCTATCTATTAAATTTCACATTTTAATCTACCATTTTGGTTGAGGAGAAAAAATATACAGCACTTACTAGGCTTAACATTTTGTCACTTAATCCGTACCCATTCCTATCTCTTATTGTGTTTTACGACCTGTTCTTGTTTCTTAAACGCATCTTTCGATTCGCCACTTGCTCTAAAATAACGGACTCTCTCGGTTCGTACAACTTCTATCCGATTCCTGCCGTCAGAACATCAACAATATTTTCCAATTTCATCATTTTCTTTACTTCCGCAATCTAATTGAGCGTCTCATTCGGATCCGAGGCGCACGCGGCTTTCAGTAGCCAGCGCCTGTACCTTTTTAAAAATAAGTAAAACAATAATTTATTTACCGAACCAAAAATTCTAATTTTTAATCATTATTATTGCGTTTTATTCGACTAGTTTCGAATTTTAAACATTCATAATCGTATTACTAATAACAAAACGATATAAATTTGTGTCGATTAGTGTATACATACATATATAAGTAATTGAAATTGAAAGTTTTATAAAATGTTACAATTTATTCGATGTAATACGTATTACAACAGCTTGTTAATTGTTAAAATGCTGAAATAAGGATTTTATATGATTTGTAAATTATTTTATTTTTTTTTCCAGTTGCCTAGTTATTAGCGTACATTGCAAATAGTATAAAAAATACAAAGTTCACATTTCAATATTCCATAAAATTTTTAATTTTAATTGTTTTGCTTTTATATTCATCGTACTAGTATATTGTTTTGTTATTAATAATATCGTTTTTGTTAAATTTTCGAAGTACATGTATTTTTAAATTCCAAAATTAGTCGTAAATCTAATTAAGTAGTAAAATATTAAATCTCTGTTATGTATGTATTTATCTGTTGATTTGGACGTGTTCAGTGTATTAAGTAGCATAAAAATGTATGGTGGCAATAATTGTAATAGTAATTCAATAGTTTTTTTTCCGAAAAATAAAATTTGTTTAATACTGAAATGAAATTGTCCGTATCTGGAGACAGTTTTACATAATGCGTAGGAGATTTTAGTCATTCTAGCAAAAACTTACCTGATATTATCTCCCCTTCCGCTGAAAAAAAAATTCTAACTACGCTGTGGCTTTAATCAAATTCATCCGGAAATAATAGAATAAAATTTTCCAAAAATAAATAAAAACCAAAATTATGTTATATGAACTTGTGCATTTCATCTTTATTAATCTTTAATGTTTTTTTTTTTTTTTTTTCTGTGTTACAGGCTGAAATATGGAGCGTCTTCATCGCTATATTAAGGAAGTCGGTTCGGAATTTGCAAGCGTGCACAGAAGTTGGTTTAATAGAACATGTACTATACAGGTTACCACTTGCCAATTCGGTTGTCGCAGGTTAGCATCAATAAAAAGTATACGTATATTTTTTCAAAAATGTCCGACATTTTATTTCTCCCGACAAGTACGAATAAAGAGACATTTTTTTTCTTGAATGTCTTTTTTTTTCTAAAAAAACAAAAAAAAACACAAAAAAAAATCACCGATATAATCTAACTACGATATAAGAAACATTTAATTCTTATAATTAAATGATCCCTGCAGGAATTATAGTTATCTGACTCTGCAATCGAAATCTTGATGGAAAGATTGGAAATCTATAATTTCTCTTTGGTTACTTAATAGTAGCTGTTTGCCTCGGTCTCGCTTAATTTCTCACTTCAGTCTGCCTCATCATCCGCAATGATTAAAAAGTCGCGTCGCTTTCCTGCTCATGATTAGAAGTGAACTTTTCTAACTTACAGCGCATTTCAACTCCAAAGTCGACTCCGCTTGCCGAGAGTTAAGTCGAAGGTTGTTTAAGTTGACTGCAGAGTCGAATGTCGATGTTCAGTTTTCTCTCAGCTATTGCAAATCCATTTTTAGAGTCACAATATAAATAATTATCGACCCCAGTTGGAAATCTTAGGTTGCAAATTCGCTTTCACACAATACTCTGAACGTACGCAACATATGCTTTTGTGCATTTCTCATTTACCCACACCGAATAAGAAACATTTTTCGCGTTCGGTACGTACTATTTTAGGCATTCTACCACGCTCGTTTTGTTTATTTTGGTGCATTTACAGATATTGCGTGGAAGTGAATACGCGGCTTTATAGGCATTGTTTGCCACTAATATGATAACACAAGTACTCTAGTAAACACGTTTGGTTTCTCTTTTCTTTCGGTAAACAACACATCTGCACAGACATAGGCACATGTATAATCTGTTATTAACAAAGAATATTGTAGAATCCATTTTCAGGATTCCTCCGTACACATATATTATGCAGGGAATCCCGATAATTCAGAAACGACAAAAATGCCAAATAAAGGTCAATAATTCAGGAATGGCTTGAATTGAAAATTTTAAATTTTGCGCATAAATCACAATTAAAATTTTCTTGACGACAATGTTGAACTTTAAGAAAAAAACAATTACCCTGAGCACCAGAAATCGCAATAAACTCTATCAGCAGAATATATTATGTGGAATTTAATACAACCTCAAAAATAATTTGAAAAATTCATAACTCGCGCCTTAATAATAACCCTTTAAGTGCGAAATTTAGAGTAGACAACAAAAATTAAAAACTCTTTCGTGAAATAAAGTTATTAATAAAAAATAAAATTAAACTCTCCTTTTGGGTCAAGAAACATTGGGGAAAAGTATGTTCTTATAAGTAATAGCACGAGTAAAACAGTTGAACAACCAAAACACATTTTAAACGTAAATATGAAAGAGCGCTTCCGAGGAAAAATATAACCGATGTTTCATAAATGGACATCCTTACGGCGCCGAAAACTCCAAAAATTGCAATAAATGTAAAAAATGTTTTTTTCCCCCTTGGTATGTGATATCGGTGGAGATCCTCGGAGGTAACGAACCCATATTTTGTTTCCTTAACGAAACATCCTGGGTTTTGAAAGTTTCGGAAAACAACAATAATGATGCTAACATTTTTAAGCACTCATAAATATACGCATTAACAAAATTGCTGTTGCGTAAATCCGTATATGATGTTAAAAATTTTTTAAATTAAATATCTTTGTTTCGAATTTAATACTTTGTAAATGTAAATCGTGTAAAGAATACTCGGGGCATAAAACGTCATGCTTGACTGACACCTTATTTTATAGTGTTTTATACCGGCAGATTAAAACTGATACATAATGGTAATTTGCGTAATTTTAAAGCTCTTAAAAAATGATTTGATTTTTAACTATTATCAATTATTTGTTGCAAAACTGTTACATTTAGTACATTACCTTGCACACTCAGGTTTATTGCCGTTACTACTACTATTATTAGATGAAGATTTCACACCTCCTGCCCTATTATGTTGTTAACTGTTTCATAATCCGTGTCTACGTCCTTCATGCCATTTTAAGGTAGAGTCCCCCTCCTCCCATCATTCTAGTTCATTTGTCGGCGTAATAAATGGATATATTCGAGAAGCAGACGCGACCGAAAGGAAGGTTTTCACGAATTCAGCGTGTAACTTTGAAAACTGAACACCGGCTATACGTACTGGATTAAGCATAAATTGTGTCATTCTTGATGCTATATTAAAAGTTTGTTGATACGTATAATTTTTATACGATGCAATGGCGTCACTTAATGTAAGATGAAGAGTTGTTTTCGGCTATGTATGAAAGAAATGAATATTTTTTACTTCAAATCTATGTGTTATCGCCGATATATGAAGTTCACGATTCTATTTGTGCAAACATTACTCGGTAAAAATAATTATGAAAAGTTTAAAAATAATAAATATGAAAAATGAATTACCCTATATACGCGCATGATAAAAATCAAGGATACAAATTACGTTTATACCGGAGTTGCAAAAAGAAGGGACTATTTCGAAAAAAATTAAAAAATAATGTTAAAAAGAGAATAAAACCGAAATGAACTAAAACCATTCAACCATTCAGCTATGAATAATGTAAACAAACAATTCTTAGACGACGGTATGACTATCTTGTGACGGCAAATAGAATCTCGCATCATCCTCATTATTTTGTAAAGTAGAACGAGTGGTCTAATTGTCTGGAGGCATCGAACGTTTATTATTGTTCGAAATATATTCCGTCATAAATGACCGCCGATGAATGCGACACACTATTTGCTAATTTCACCGATTTTGGTGACAATCGTGTTATTGTTATTTTTTAATTTTGCTTTTTGAGCCGATTTTTTGTCTTCTTTTTACTTTTATTTTTTTCAAAACTTTAAACGTATTACTATTATCGGATTTTCTGAGTTACGATTATAACGCATCGTGCGTTTAATGAATATCTATTTATTTTTTAAAATGGGGGTATCGGCTAAAGGTTGCGGAAGACAGATTTTTAATTTTTTCAAATGTTCTTCCTATTACGAAAAAATATTTTCTTTCGATTTTTACGGATTATTTACCTGTTAGTTCTTTTAACTGTCGCCTCTCACGTAAGAATTTACACGTCTTTTCAGGAACTTCAGTTATTAAAATGTTGCGAGAATCCTTACGCTTTAGAATTTTTCCCGGGCTATCGAGTATTGATGTAAATACGAACCATTTTCATTGGCATCATAATTGTTTCAAGCAAAAATTCTATAGAGATTCATATAAATCATCATTTGTAATTGACTGTATTTTTTTGATGCTGGTAAAACGGTTGTCACGATACTAACTACGTTATAATTAAAGCGATATTAATATTTACATTTTTTTTTAAATATCGCGTTCAATATTTTTGCGAAAATATTTTATATGAACATTTTCCATCTACGCTGATATTACCTAGTTGTATCCCTACAAATAAATTTCATCGATTTTATAAATCTACAGCGGGGTCTCTGTAATAAAAATATATGTTTTATTTATTTATATTCACATTGTATATTACGTAATATATTAATATATACATATATTAAAAATGCGCTTCCTGCTATAGGTTGGGTACAATTAAATAAATGCGTCAAAGTCAATATTTATTAAATGTGTAATAATTTGATTATAACAGACCGTTCCTTTTTATATACTCGTATACCGAGATATGCATTTTACGTTCAAATTATTACTGACAGTAATTTGAAGTTTAACGCTTTTGCAACGGAAGACGATTTAAAAGTATTAAAGATATCACACTTATTGCCAGCTGCGTTCAGATCTGTTCGCCCGAACAGTTCGCAATTACCCGAGACAGTTTGAACTAGCATTTTACGGTTCTTCGCCATTCAATAATTTTCAAAATCATATTAAAGAAATTAATTTTTTTTTTTTTTTTTCAAATCCTTTTTTAAGCATGAGCTAATATAATTTACACGCTGTTTGCCTTTCGACTCGTGAGTGTTGCATTTCACAAATTTTAAAAACTAATTCTTCTTGCCGAAGTAAAAGATCCATAATTTTAAGGACAAAAACTGTATGACTATTGTCTAATCACACTTTTTTTTTTTTTTTTTTTTTTTTTGGGCGTCGAAAATTCAACCCATCGACAATGTAATATAATTAATTAACTAATTAACGCTATACATTAATATTACATTGTACTATATAATTATATAATAGCTTGTATATTGCAGCACTCCCGGTGGCCAGGAGAGAACTGACATTAGATGGCAGAGGGATCTGGAAATTTATTATTGAGTTATACAAAATAATTCTTTGCGTCGTGTAAAAATTGCATTCGAAGATGAGGTGGTCAGCATCCGCCACTTTGTTCGAGTCTAGTGGATGTTGGCAATAGGGAGAAGAAATTAAACCCATGTTGTACAAAGAAGCGGGGAGACGGTTTACCCCCAGCCGGAGGCGACATAAGGTAGCAATGTACGATCTCTGGTACTCACCGAAACAGTCGTAATGTGGTTGAACCAAGGAACGTTAGGAATATTAGGTTGAATTCTTTTGTACTGTTGCGCGCAAAATGGATTTGCCCATGTAGCCTCCCAATATTCTTTATGAGCATATCTAATGAGCTCGAATAGGTCTCTGTTTGGAAAATATGGAACTAAACAACTATTCATCCATGTGTCTCTGGCAGCCATGTCTGCCACTTCGTTACCGTAGATATCTGCATGTCCTGGTATCCAAACAAAGTTAACTACTACGCCAGATTCAGAAAGGGAAACTACTAGGCTTCTGATTTTATAGAGGTATGGATGGGATTTTGTGTTGAACGATAAGTGTTTCAAAGCTGATAAGCAACTCATAGAATCAGACATGATAATGATATTTTCAGAGAATATATGTGAATTTAAAAAGGACAAAGCCTTGAAAATCGCAGCACATTCGGCACTAAACACAGAGGTAAAACGAGGAAGAGAGAATTTTTTAGTTAAGTTAAGACATGGTATAAAAAAAGCAGCACCCGCAGAATTCGAAGATTTAGAACCATCAGTAAAAATCGGTTGGAAATTCGGCCAATGGTCCGAAATTATCGCATTGAATTAATCACACTTTAAGATTAGTTGAGTATCCGCTATGTCTGAGTATTGTAGGATGCGCGTTTGCTAAGTATGTATATCTCTAACTGGTGCTGCTGGAAGCATTATTAAATATTAAATAGAAAATGAACGTATTTAAATAATAAAAACCCGATCAGGTTGTTCAGCCAAGAGTTGAATACGAAGCCAAATTTGAAAAAAATGAAAAAGTACAACTCGTACAGGTGCATCCAGCCTCTTTTTCCAATAAATGATGTTGATGTTTTTAGTGAAATGTTTTAATTAATGAGATTCGGATCATCTTAATAGCCAACAGTTGGCTAAAACAATTACTCGAAGAACTTGGATTGCTAGATTCGAAGAAGTGCCATCGATTCTTTAGTTAAACTTCAACACTATGTATGTGATGGAGTCGTGAACGGACAATATACAGTGGTCATTAGTTCGATCCCCAGAAGGCCTTTGACCGTACCTGGCGATACAATATCTTATAAAATTTAGCAAAATGGAAAATAAGTAGTTGTCTAGCAATGTTTATAAAAGAATTTTTACACTGTAGATCATTCCAAGTGAGATTAACTAGTACTATTTCCGATACGAAAATATTAGAAAATGGAACTCCTCAAGGGTCCGTAATTAGTCCAACGCTGTTCGTTATCGGCATTATTGAAGTATCGAAAATTATTAAAGCACCTGTTCAGTATAGCCTATTCGCAGATGATCTGATCATTTACGTTTGCGGCATAAATATCAAAGATATCGAAATAATACTTGTAAAACAACGACTAATCTTCTCGGCAGTAAAGACAGTATGTATCAAATTCGGAATTCAACGGTCTCTTCCGCCTACGTGCAATATTTCGCTACACGACGAACCCTCGAAGACGTTAACGTCGATGAAGGTATCGAGAATAAAGTTCGATAGAAAATTGTCTTGGATAAATCACATCCAATCCTTACGGATGAAATGCCACGAAACGTTAAACGTTCTAAAGGTAGCAGGGCACATGAATTGGCCTGCAGACAGAAAATCACTACTGCTCCTTTATAAAACTCTGGTTCTTTCGAAAAATAGATTGAAATCTTTTCGTTGAGATTTGTAATTTCTGACTTAAAATCGCCATAAGTTCGTATTTTGAAAACTGATAAATGTACGTTGTTTCTTTGGATTTTTCCAACTGAAGTTGGACATGTATTTTTATTATATTGTGTTTGTACGAATTTGAATAGTTCTCTTGTAACTTGAACCGAGTAAACAACGGTGCAACAAGAAAAAAATAGGTTAATTATATCTCTCCGCTTAAAATAATATATTATAGAATAGATATTTTTTACCAGCTACTGTAATTACTAAGATGTAACTTGTTTATTCGATACGCGTTTTTTTTTTTATTATTGAACGCATACTGATGCTACTTTCATTTCCAAAAATTTCTTCTATATGTTTCATTTTTCATTTTTGTTATTCAGCAGAGCTGTTAACTTTATTTCAATACTGAATCCGAACGGATTTTTACTTTCAGCGGTAAATTTATTTTTGCATCTGTGTTTCAGATTTATTAGTGGATATGCTGGGTGTGTTGGCCAGTTATAGTATCACGGTACGTGAATTGAAACTATTGCTCAGTACGATGAAGGCAACCAACGGAATTTGGGTAAATTCAGTTTCATTGCGTTTATGTCTGGAATTTAACACTGTTATTGTTTTATTTATTTATTTATTTATTTATTAGAAATTACTTGAACTTGTTAATTTCTATGAATATTGTAATGCCATATTGTATCCATATTCTTCCATCGTTAACAATCGGAATTACATTGTCTTTCCCAATATTAATATTTTATTCAGTCTTCCATCTAACGAAAACACGAATGTTTGTATTTTTATTCGTCATTATCGAATCCGTGTATATTTCCCAACATACTTCTGTGATCCTCCCTTTTTCTTATTCGATGAAAACAAATTTTATTGAATATTTAAACGAATTTCATCCCTTAAAACTAGTCCGTTCTATATGCATTGCAAACGGTTTTGCTACTCGTGCGGGCAGTGTATTCTCGAGACTCTAGATGCACGGATGGACCGATCTTATATACTATTTAACCTTTTAATGTTACTTCGCAGCGTAACTGGGAGAATAACGGTGGTATTTTTATTTCGATTAATTTCGGTCTCGAAAAATGCTGTTTTTACTTTGGCTTCTTTTTCCATTACATCGAAGAATTTTGGAACATTCGAACAAAAAACAATTAAAAGTTAAATGAATTTAGTTCTGACAAAATGCTATTTTCACACACTGAAAATATAAAACAGACTTTAAAAATTCTTTTTATCATATACAGTTTTTAGATGTTATTTCGACTGTGAAATGTGCATACTATTTGTGTTTAAGTAAGACGCAACATTTTACGATTTTGGAACTGTTTATTGTGAATGTCTTTATTAAGATACGGTAAATTAAATTAAGAAATTGATAGCGTATTTGAAATACTAATTGGTTAATTACTATATTTCTGCATAAATTACTATACACTAGTCTAATGATAAGTAAAGAATTCTGATTATCCGGATTAGACGAAATAAATATTTTGACGAAAAAAGACAGGTTCGCATTTTTCACATTGTAAAGATAATTCATTTTAAAAATAAACTAATACACTTTTAAAATAGTAAATGTATTTCTTAAAAAAAAAAAAAGCAAAAACAAACTTAAAAACAGACATAATTTATTAAAAATCAATATTTACCGACTAATTTTTGTTAATTTCAATCAAAATCACGTACTTATTTACATAAAAATCATTAGAATGAAATAAGCTTATTTTACTTATGAAGCGGACGTTTCTTAATGAATGATATATTATACAAATATGAAATTTTATTATATAGCCAATTTACTTAATATAATTACGTCTATCACGTCGCGATCGTCTAGTTGCTAGAGTACTTAACTTCCGTTATGGAAGTCTTGAATTCGATCCCAGGCTATGACAGAAACTATTACAGAAATGATTACAAAAATAATCACAAAAATAATTAAATATTCGCTAATAATCACGCGGAAGGCATAAATACGCGCTAGTTGATATATAGAAGGCAGACACATATGAGACTACATTTGTAGTATCGTGATAAATCAAACATTCACAATATCAGTTCCAAGCGTAGTTTTACTTCTACACTAGCGTTGCATAATTGTCACGAAAATTACCTGACAGCAGGTGTAACGTGCATCTCCCAGTTTGCTCAGCCAGCACGGGAGATTAGGCCAACTTATCACACCAGGGAATGCCTACGTCCAGCAGTGGATCGAAATAGGCAAAAAAAAACGTGATATACATAAAATCATTACTTATATAGTGAAATAAGCTAATTTTATTTATGAAGCGGCCTTTGCTTAATAAAAGAATTATACGAATATGAAATTCTATTATCTAGCCAATTTACTTAATGTCTATTAAAAGTATTATTATTTATTTATTTATTTATTTATTTATTTATATTTTTTGAAAAATTAACAAATTTGCCTTAGCAAACAGTTTACTTATTAAGGAGAATCTTCGACCGAAGAATTACGTTGTAATTAATATATATCACTGCTGGATTGATTTAAAACTAAGACGGTAATTCACTTAAGCACTCGTGATTTCCTTGTGATTTTCGTATTCAGTAGAGCGGTGAATTATTATCGGGATTAAGAGATTTCTGAAACAAAGTATCGAATGGAGGAATGAATGTTTACAGAAAAAGTAGGTGATAAGATGCAGGGCTTGCGAAGTAGGAATTAAATAGGAATTTAAACATAATCCGAGGTACGCGGAAATGAAAGGCCCCACAAAATCACAGGAAATTTAGTAGTTCCTAAGAAACATAATGATTTTGAGCGTTATCATCCTTAGAGTAATTAAGATGGAGTATAATATTTCGGATTGATTAATTTTATTCTTACGTATTTGTTAATTTGTTGAGCTTATAAACGTGCATTTACGATTTTCGAAATATAAACGATTTGGAGCATCTTCTTTCGATTTTTTGCTGTTTAAAAATTAATGAATTAATAAAAGGTATTTTCTATTTCGGCGTTAAAAAACCGCTGTTTTGCTTAATTATAGTTTAAAATTCCAAGTGAAATGGGGGTAGAGTAAATTTTCCGTTAATGAGAATACGGTTGGCTAGCGTGCATAATGGTAGCGGCCCGACTACGATACCGCGTAGCAATTATTTAACGGCCTTTTTCAATTATACTAATGTTTGGTTCGCGCAAACGCTAGCTTGCTTCGAAGCTTATCGTAATTGAAATTATTCAAATGTAATTTTTCAGAATACCGAGGCTGTTTTTATTTACCGTATGCGCACCTTTTACATCCGTCGGCGAAGATAAAAAAAAACTTTCATTTCCTTTGCGTTTAAGTTATTAAACATTATACGCTAGTTGCCTTAACATTTCAACTCTGTGCAATTCATTATTCCCGTTTATTTTACATGTGTTACGGGGTTACGAAGTTTTCGAAAATTGAAGAATTGCAGCCGTTAAATGTTACCAAATTATTAAAGGAGAACTTTTAAAGTTGCTGCAAAACTTACGTAATATTATACTATTTTCTTTTTGTTTTACATTTTGAAAAACACGTTTGGCCACTCGTGAACATTCCTTTTATTTGTGAAATGAAGAAAAAAAAACTCTGATGCAAAATCGTAATTTTTACAACAGTTTAAGAGCTGACACGCGTGGAATTGAAGAATACTAAAAGTGTAATAATATAAATTTGGTGTAATATCATCGAGCAAGTTGTGCGATTGGCTCGACTGAGCATATTATTTGATAGTATGAAATATGTAATAATCACAGAGCGATTTTTATTAATAATAAAATATTGCCATTTTGTAAGACCATGCTGATAGTTATTGCAGATTGTGTGGGAACCGGAGCAGGAGTCTACCTATATCCTTTATCAGTTTTCATAAAACACAGAGTTAAATATAATTATTTAAAATACAAACTTATACAAAAAAAAAAAAAAAAATGGATGGAATGGCCCGATGGCAGGAACTAGACAGGCGAAAAAAAATTAAATAAAAGTAACATTTAAAATCTATGTACGAATTCCATATTAACTTAGTGCTTCATTTTTTAGTACAGTTGTATCGTTTGCAGTATATTTTTTGTTCCAAAATCGAATTTAAAAGTAGAAAGCCATTTTCTGAACGATCTAGAGTGAATTCCAAGAGAACCTTCAAACGAAAATTGTACTTCCTCTATCTTTAACTCATCCAACGCTTTCTACAATCGTGATATTAAGGAGGAGATAATGCGAGAGAATCAAACTGTTATTTCGGATAAATTTACCATTTAATATGAAAGATGTCGTGATTATCAAACAGTTTCATTGTCAGAATTATCGGATTATTAATAATTTGCATAAATTATTAATTTTTTTATACGGAATATTTTTTAAGTTAAACTTGTTATCAAGTTATCAAAAGTACGTTTCAAATTAGTAAGCAGAAATGAACAGAAATGTATTATTAAAAGTAAAACATCAACGTGTAGTTCGTAACATGTTGATTGTTACCGTAATTGTTTACGATCAGTTTGTTACTAAGAAAAGCTCGTTAGTGTTTTATTTTAAAATGATTTCCTCCGGTCATGTTTGTGTTTATTACTTTGAATTGCACTAAATACTTTTTGTGTTGCCTATATATCCGTATTAATGATGCAGATATATCAATAAAAGAAGAAGAGAAACGAAGGGACTCAAGAGGTAGTTAATGAATTTATTCCTAAAGAAAATTCCATTAAATATTTGCGTTTGTAATGTAATTAACAATTTCGTATCGAAGAAAATATCTCGGTTTCCTAATAAATTAGAAAATATTATTACCGTAAGCGATAAAAGTAAACTAACCCCCGCTTCTATAAAAGTAACAGTTTTATAAGATTTATTTGACAGCTATATTATTCTGAATTTTTTTATTAAATTTTTTATAACGTTATCAGTATATACACTGTCGCGCATTATATTACGTTTGATAACGTAATACTTTTGAATAATGTAAACGCTTCTTTTATAACTTGGTTTATTATTATGACGTAATTTATTAAAAATAATTAAAAATTTATAGAACATATCACACAGAAAAAAGAAATCTTCCGGGCGGAGAGGACACCGCGGGGAAGAGATGAGGGGAACACGAAAAAGTGCCGAAGGGAGAAAGGTATGACCGAAACGAAGACGATATATGGCAGTGATCAGGAAACGACAAAGAGAATGAAACTTGTCAAGCTGGTCAGAGAAGGTAAAGGTTGGACGGAAAGATAAAAGGAATTCGGGTCGGAGAAAAGGGAAAAATAAATATCCTTCCATAATGTAATGTGGAACTGTTTGGAAATATGATTAATATTGTGAGTTGGAAGTTTATGAAAAGGATGTCCATTTGGAGCTCCAGAACGAGCAAAGGAATCAGCCACCTCATTACCTTCAATTCCAGCATGACTAGGAAATCAGAATAGATCTATTTAGATAGAATGGAACAGGAATAATTCGTAAATTAGATATTGTAAATAAGAAGAACGAAAGGTTGTTCAAAATAGGGCAACGGTAAGGGAAAAGAAATCGCCTGCAAGACACTTTCAGAGTTTAAAAGAAATTTATCGGAAAGGAAAGAAGAGGAAGAGATAAAAAGAATTGCATGAAGGGTCTGGAAGCAGGATTTATGACATTATCTGTCAGAAGGGAGGTCACTCTCGGGAATAGGTCATTAGGATAGGATGGACGATATTTTATAAGTATTTACATTCATACGAATTCGGCTGATCTATAATTTCCAGAACTGTCTAAGGCAAGGTGTATAGCTTCGATAATATAAGTTTAATGAATTTCCTCCTTTCCCGCTCATATTCTATACACTGCCACACTAAGTGCTCCAGACTCCCAATTTTAAAATTCTCGTTATTTAATATACCTAATTGGCATAGTTTATCCGGGGTCCGACAATGTCTCGCCCTTAATTTACTTATATATGTTGTGTAATCTCTCTCTACCCGATCGTCAGAGAACGACACTCGTCGTTGAATAGTGTTGTTTATCATATAGTATCGTCACCCTTTTTATTTACTCGTTTCTTTATATTCCACCTCCCACATTTCATACATCTTATTCTTTACTTCTATAATATACTCTTCCCAATTCAATTTAATGAGTCGCCTTCTACCAATGCCTAATCTAGTAAGTAAATCGGCAACCTCATTGCCCCGTGTGCCTGCATGTCCGGGTACCAATTTGAAATTCACTATAACGTATTGAGGACGTAATTTACATACTAATCTTCTAATTCTGACCTCTGTGTTATATATCTTCTTGGGATTCAAGTTCCCTAATTTTTTTAATACCACTAACAAGTCTGTCAATTTTTTTTTATTGCTATCCCTCCTGACATAGATCTTATCTAAATGACGATCCAACATATGAAAATTGACACACTCTAGACGCATTCCTTCCTGAGTAATAAAAAGCTGAAGTATAACGTCCTACGTTTCTGTCCACCGATCCATCGGTAAAAATTATCTCATAGTGTTCCTGTAGTTCTCGTATATCTTCTCGTTAACCTGGGCACTATTACTTTCATTATCTAATATTTCAATATCTCTCCCTATATCAACCTTCAAGGGAACCCGAACCTCATTCGATTCTGTACACTGGAAATTTTGGATTGCGTAGTATATTTAAATGCTGCAATTCCCTATAACTTGTCAACAAGAGGGATGATCGGCCTATTATCCCAATACCTGTGATGCATAACACTGCTAATACCGTGTATTTTTCCATAACTGGATGATGCCTCTGCTTCTTAATTTTTATAAAGAATTTATCTGATATATATTTCATTCGAAGACCTATCGGAACTTCCGCCATTTCTCCCAGCACACAATGTGTTGGAGCAGAGTTTATCGTTCCCAAATATATCCCCACCGCTTTACTTTGTATTGCTTTATTTTTTTTTAAATTTACTCATGCTAAGACTAACAAAAGGGCATTTATAATCTACGTTCGATCTTATTAGAGCTCTATAAATAATTAACATACTAGTGTGGGTCAATACCTATATCAAAGGCGCGCTCAACGAAATTTATTATTAAAAAAATCAAAAAAAAACATACTAGAGGAGGGAGCCCGTCCATTTTATGCCCGCTATCGTGCGAAGTAGATTAATACCTTTCTCACACTTCTGCTATTTACATCTAATCTCATCTGTCCAATTCAATTTACCATCGAATACTACTCGAAAATATTTACACGAAGATTTAAATTGAATAGGTTTTCGTTACGTTAAGTTCAAGCTGCTTAATATTTTTTGCGTTTCGAGTACTGCTTTTTGAATATTTTTTATAGCTTGGTTTGATGTTACTGCAGGGGCATACACTACCAAATTATCGGCATAATGTATCAATCTAACATACTTACTCTGTATCTGTTCTAACTCATATGTATATATTGTAAACAACAGGGGACTTAACATACTGCCCTGCGGTAGCCCTTTTCTTGACAAAACCGTATCATAATTTTCTAAACATATCGAGCAGCTACTTCTTACCGTTATAATAATTATATATACATTTATAATTTATTTTTACATAACTGAAAAACATTTGAACATTTGACATTTGTTTATTTTTATATATTTTTTCGATTCGTCTATAGTGCAATTTCTGAAATTTAATTTTATATTAGTTAATTTTTCATCTTTTTATTTTTTTGATTTTTGTTTTAATTTTATTTGTTTTACTATAATTGTTCGTTTTTTTTTGTTTTTTTTTTGTATTAGGTAATTTGCAGTTTTTTATATTTATCGATTGAAAAATATGCGCCATGTTAAATAGTTTTTTTTTTTGTTTTTTTTTTTTTTTGTATTAGGTAATTTGCAGTTTTTTATATTTATCGATTGAAAAATATGCGCCATGTTAAATAGTTTTTTTTTTGTTTTTTTCTAGCCACGACATTCCACGAAGTTGCTGAGTGTTCTACGTCAAATGCCGCAGCGAGTTGGGCCAGATGTTTTTTTTACATTTCCCGGTCGCAAGGGTTCTGTAAGTATTCTGACTTGGAGTTTATATTGTCTTCTTACAGGATTATATAAAAATTCGTTTTCTTCTTTTTTTTTTCGATTGATGTATTTTTACATTCAGCCATCTTTACACTAAATATGTGCATATCTCGTGTGTTATGTTTAAGAAATTATACGTATTTAATTCACAATAAATGATGAGGCTCTTTTGAGCAACTATCTGTAGGAATATACAAGGACGTCACATGGTGTTACTCCCGTTTTGAAAAAGTGTCTAGCAGAAATGTGATTCTTATTCTAATTATTTTCGTGTAATAATCTGCGCAGACAGTATTATTTATTTTAAAGACCAGGGATTGTTTTGATTAAGGGGTAAATCACCTCGCGCTCACAAAATTTCAGCTGATTTTCTGATACTTACCTCAATGATAGAAAAGAGATAGAGATATGAGGTTTTGTGCATATGAAAGTAGTAGTCTTTAACTATAGAAAAATTTATATACAATACAAAATGGCGGCACAGCAGCGCACGGAAAAAAAAATCGGTCAGTCTATACGGGCGTACCGCTATAGGCCACAATTTTTAATCTGGAACAAAAACTAAAAAGTTTCTTAAAATATAGCTCAAAATGAAATGAACATCGTAGGATTTTTTCGAAAAATTAATTTAAAAAATGATGATGGTGATTTGAATTGTTTTTTTTCTTCTTTTTTTTCGAAAAAATCGGTCGAAAATCGCTTATAAAATCTGTAAAAACCAATTTATCAAAAAAATCCTACGATGTTCACTAGAAAATCTTATTCTAAAGTTGCAGTTAAAATTTCAATTGGATAAAAATTAAGAGAGCTATTGTTACGCCCAGTTTGAAAAACACGGTTTCAAGATATTGCTGTTTAAAGTTTTGAGTAGTAGAATTTTGTTGAAATTTTCCTTATACCTCTAATCTGCTATGCCTGCTCCATACAATTGGACTTCTAATTTGAGGTTTTCCTCCTCCTCATCCTTCCTTGTCGAAATTACGTCCCTGCGGGCAGTTTTAGCCTCTTCGATGAGCGATCGCTCGGAAAGGGAATTGCGCGTCGCATCGGCTTCGGTACAGACATTGTAACAGTTGAATCCTATTGCTATGTTCAAAACTTGCATTAATCCGTTGTAACCATCGTTGAAGTATAAAACAGCAATATAAGCAGCTGTATTGAGAACAGATTTTCCACCACTGGAGGATCCACAGAACCCCTCTCAGCTCGACGTTACCCGACCCACAGTATTCTGCTCTTTCGCCGCAGGCACATGTAACTAGGGATTGCAATTCGGCGTCATTTTCAATCCGACCGGGTACGACCGGATTGGTCAAATCAGGATGATTTTCTCTTTTCGTTCCAAAATAGATTGAGTTAATCGAGTGGGTGTATTATATATGTGGTTTATAAAAAGACACACACACACATATATATATAAAATAAATTTTATTTCCGATATTAAAATTAGACAACGGGCAAACAATTAAAATCTAGCCGCTTTTCAAGAACAAATATCTCAAATCTGACGAAGTACAAAATAAACTGAGGGGCACACCATTTTGACAGACCATTTTCCAATTGTTTTAGACTTTTTTTTTGAGAATTTCTTCCTCATGAATAATATCAGTTGAATCAGTTTTTGATGTGAATGGTTTAAGAAATTAATCAGAATTCGAACGTTTTAATTGGTTATTTTCAAAACTTAGGTCAATGCAATGCTTTGATCTCAAGTGTATTTTTAAACCTTTATAAGAACCTTTACTTATTTTTAATATGTTAGAGCATAATGTGCATTCCGCGTTCACAGAGTTGTCTTTTTGTATTTTTTTTAAATTATGCCATACACTTTTCCCACTGTCTCCACCATAATTCTCCTCATTTTGGCTTGATTTTAAAAGTGACATATTTTGAAACTTTTGTCCACTAAGCTAATAATAAACTACTATACTAGCAGTAGTAGCTGTAACAAAATATAAAACATATTTAATTATAATTCTAATTCAAATTTTAGTTCGTACAAAACGTAACTCAACTCAATTCATTGCCAAGTTAAATAATTCAGACAATTTGTGTGAAGTGTCCGGCATTATTCATTTATTTTATAACAACCTACTCGTATTTTAATCATTCTTACACTCATCACGTGGAATGTAAATATGATTTGCACACGCACCACGTATTTCAAGTACCTACTCATGCAACAACGCGATTATTTCGCCAAAAATTTCTATCACCAGATCCGATAAACGTTTAGTGACGCCGGATCTGCCGGAATACTGGATCCGATTTTCCGGGTTGCAATCCCTACGTGTCACTGTCTTAGCCCTCGAGCACTATCACTAAAGAAACACTAACTGTTGTACGTTCTAACGGACTTTCTACAAATAGCTGATTTCTCAGCGCCAAAATTGGAGTAGAAGAGGCATGTATTAATCAAAATTGAAAGCTGGAAGTTGGGAAGTATCGGTATAGAAGAATACAAATCTCAAACGCATGCTTCCGCGCACATTTGAAAAACCGTTAATTTTGCTTCACGACTATGTTCGGAAAAACGACTTCTTGACCCACTTACAATTTTCCCCTCTCATAATCAACTTTTTATATCATTCTTTGATACTTTAGGAAGTGTTTAAGCCAATAAAATAAAACAAAAAAAAACCCCTTAATAATGCACATCTTCTCCCCATATGCAGTATTGCACATTCTTCGCTCCATCTAATTTTATTTGTTCTTTTGCCGTCGTATCTCTTCAATTAAGCATCTGACATTGCTTAATCTTGTTAAAACGTCAGCTGTTTCACTAGCCTCGAATGCGCAGTGTGATGGAACTAACTTTAACTTTAACTTTAGTTGAAAATCTTTTCACTTTGACTACTACAATTTCATAGTCAATGTGTGTTACTACTTTTTTATTTGATGACCCTTATGTTACTTTATGAGTCGATTTTCTTTTTTTATTTAAAAAAAAAAAATTTGTACAAAATTGATTCTGGTTGGACTTGTTTGATGATTTACCAGAGTTAGCTTTATGAACAAATCTCAAGCCCGCTTAGAGTACCGCCTGACTAAATATACGGCTCGCACTCAAATCTCCGACTTATGTAGACACAATATTTCAGAATCCTTTGCTCTGTGAAAAAAATCTGCACTGGTGGCGGACATCGCATTTTCTTTGTTAATAATTGTTTTTCTTAGTCTTAAAATTCGTTACATAACCCGTATCTTCGAAAATGTCCTTTTCTTCTAAATCCACTTGTCTACACGTATCTACAACTACTCGTGACGGCGAAAAATCGGTAGAAAAATTTAACCCATCGTTCGATAACTCACCATCTGCAATTAATTTTTTTTTGTCGCATTTGATGATTATTTATGCCTGATTCTGTGTTTTTATCAATTTTATTAAATAATTAATTTTTTTTTAAGAGTTACGGGGTTGCTTATTTTAACTGGGGACGGTTTACACCATCGTAATTGGTAATTGTCGAAATCTGCGCGCAGTAATTTATCGTTGTCGGGATTATTTCTGTTTCGTTATCATTACTATTTCCACTATTATCACAATTATTTCTCATTCTCGATTGTTACCGACATCTTACGATTAGCGTTAACATCCATTTTCCGCCGCAATATGTTACATTATCAGATATGTAAAGAAGCAGACTGGGATTGTAAATAAAGCGGCTGTAAACCAGGGATCTTTATGCTCGCGGGAATATTTATGTAAAAATTAACACCTTTTCGAGGGTTAATAAATGTGGCTATATTTCGCGTAACTTTGCAGTGTGCCTTATGTGTTTAGGTGTGTAAGTACGATCGTACAATAATCTTCCAGAGTAGTCGGAAGAAGAGGATCAAGACAAAAAAGGATTAAAATATCAATGTGCATGTTTGGCCTTTCTTACAGAAATATACATACGTATTTCTGACGGCGAAGAAAACAAGAGAACTAACAATTAGTCGCTACGTTTGTTTCGTATAAACGGCCAATCGTGTTGATTCGTTAACTACACTCGCACATGTTTTAAAAGCAAATCATGTTTAAGGTCGCTGGAGATTGTAACTTTTTCGAAAGAAGTTACAACAGCGTGTTTCGCCGAGAACACTTATACCGCTCGACCGAAAGTAGGGCCCTAATAATTGTTCGTCGTGTAGAAATTGGCCAATTCTGTTATAACGCTCTGTACCGCTGCCGAGGCCAGTCATTGTTTGTTGACGCGATATTATCATACCCGAACGCGATATTCCTAGTCTGGAATTTTTTTGAAATTCAGACGAATACTAAAAGAAGAAGAAAGGAAACAGAATGTCGAATGGGATTTTATAGGAAAAAAGGTGTTGCATTGCCGGCGGTCCGAGAGGTAGAAATCGGCCGCCGATACATGCTAACGAGCGGTAATAGGCCGGCCAGATTAGGTTCTCGCAACTGAATAATTCGGTATTGCGTTAGAGGCTGCGATGATGAATTTAATCGACCGTCGCGCCCCTAGTATATTGAATTAACTGCGAATGAGACCTCTAAAGGCGGAATAGGCACTGCGCCGTTGTTGTCGAATTGGTTTCGATTTAATTCGCGCGCGCAAAGTAAACGCAGAAGAGATTTGCCGTGTCGATTGGTCGTAAGTAGGAAAGTACATAATAAAGTTCGTAGAAAAACGGCGAGCGAAGCACGGAACAGAGAAAACGTCGAACGGACAATGCGGAGTGAAGAATAATTGCTATCGAGAACAGCGGACAAATTAGGATTTGCGGTTTCATTGTTAGTTTTCAATTTAGCCCAGTAATTCTTCACACCACTACGCCGAAACAAAGCAACAGAAATTATTTCCCCCGCCCTCCGTCCGCGAGCCACGCAGTCGGTAGCTTTTTTTAAATTCATTTCTATTGTTCGTTTTCATTAACTTCTTTTTCTTTAAACAATTTAATTTAAGGGGCTGCGGACGAGCCCGCGTAAAGTCAGACAGAGTCTGACTTGAGGTAGCAATTCTCCCCCTATCCCCGCTCTTCCGTTGCGTATTCTTTTTATGACCGGGCATTTTGTTCGCGAGTTTTCAATTTGTCACCGCTGCAATCTAGTTAAACTCGCTATTTCTCTCTTTTTTTTTTCTCTTTTCTTTTTTTATTTTTCACTTGGTTTTTTCCTGTTTTTTTAAAATTAATTTTCATTCCAAATTCGGAAAACGCTTTTTTTTTTAATCCACACTTCCCGCTGTCAACTTTTAATCCTTATTATTTATGCTAATTTATGAATATCTCGTGTTAATCTTATTAAAATTATTAGCATGGTCGCTGCGGCGGCCGTCGTCATCGCGTGAAATATCATTATTATTGTTACCGTTCGTCTTTTTAAAAATTCTCCGGCCCATCCTGCTCTAGGTGGCGGACAGGAGGCCGACCGGGGGGAGAGGTCATCCCTCACTACTTGTCGGTTAATTTTTTTGTTTTCCTACGCTATAGGGTTTCGTTAAATCTCATTTTTCGTTGATAGACGTTAATTTATGCGACCTAATTCCGATAGAGAGGGTCGCAGTCCAAGCATCGTTGACAATTAATGATCTGCGGAAAATCGTAAAGGCGCGCAGTAGTTATTATTCGGCTCGGCTATTATTGTTCGCAGGCTGTTCGTTAAGTTCATATAAGGGCCTTTAATTTCTCCGTATTCACGTTATAATCACCGTGTCAGTTTGTTAGGACAGTTCATATTTGCCAGCAATTATTAAATTATAAAAACGCTTTTTTCTCTTCTTTTTCTTTCCTTGTTTTTTTTTAAATTTTCTGTCTCTTTTTTCGCAGCTCTATTTCTTCTTCTTCATTTCTTTTTGATTGATTTTATAGTAAATAACAGTCCAATCTCCTTGTGAACACCTCATTGTGTTCACAAACGCATCGGTCGACTTTGCGCACTTCTATCCTCAAAAAGGTCAAACTGTTGTAGTACTTGCCGTACTAGCGGTAGATCGATCTCTACATTTTACGTTACGCAAATCCTACCTCCTTTTTCTATCTTGTATTCTTCGCATTGCCCGTTTTAAACTCCTCCGAGTGAATCTCTCTCTTTTTCCTTTTTCAAATATCGCACTTTTGAACTCAGTTTATTCCTCGCTATCCTCATTAAATTTTTCTTTTATCATTCGCCAATGCTATCTGCTTAAACGTTTGCAAAATTTTCGTCATCATTCCTTCATCCGATTGAAACTTCAATATTACGCGTCGTCGTAATAATCCGTTTATTTATTGATTGGTTTCTTTTTTTTTTCAACTTTTTCATAACACAACAAATTGTTTATTTCTTAGCCATTTCTTCATTATCGCTGTACAGTTGAGTCGGTTCGCCCCTTTTTTCTGTATTCTTTTCTCTAAATCGATGTGTTCGCCGGGTTATAGAAAAAATGTCTATTTTTTCAAAACAGAAAAATCAAAAGGTTGAAATTAAGGAAAAAAATTATAGGATTTTTGAGGAAAGCGTAACTATGAACATTATAGCACAGCGTAAGTGAAATTTTTGGAAGTTTCAGTATGCGATATATAGCTGGGTAAAATTATTTTGGAAAGAGCTTGTAAATATTATGGGGAAATCTCCCATGAATGTATAGATAAAATTGTTTTTCAAAAAAAAAACAAAACAACTAATAATACGTTTTCAAAATTTGCTATAAGAGTTTTAGAAAAATGCGCTAGAAAATTTACAATTCTGTTTGTATTCTCTCATTTCCGTCTACTTCAGTTATTCTTGTACTTGAACTATTTTTATCCTCTGTCCTTATAAGAATATCAGTTTATTTTTTCCTCCTTTCCATTTCTTGGACGAATGTTTTCGCTGAAAAACTCATTAGAGGGGGGAAAAAAAAGAAAGAAAGAAAGAAAAAAGACACTAGAAAATTAAACAAATCGTTTTTTACCGAAAGATAATTCGGGTCATTTTAAAGGAGGGACATAATTACTTTTATAAACGACATTAATACTTATTAGAGTCGGCACCAAATTTAAATGCCAAAATTAAGAAATCATTTAATGAATATAACAATATATATATATATATATATATATATATATATATATATATATATATATATATATAATTTTATTTGCGTTTCCTGTACTAAGTGTTGAAAATATCGGAAATTTTTAATTGTTGCAATTTGAATTTATGGTCGACCTTAAAAAGTATTAATTTTTTTCCTTTATTTCCTGTCTTTTCTTTTCATCCTAATGTTTCCTTTTTTTGTTTTTTATATTTTGCGATTCCTTCGCGTATATGTTTGACAACTCGCGGTGCCGACAATGTAACAAAGTAAAAAACCAAAAAAAAAAAAAAAAAAAAAAAAATGCATTAATGTTATTTAAGAATAGTCCTAATATACTTCCGTATATTGCTTCTAACTATCTTTGTCAAATAATGATTTTTTACTTTTTGGCGCAATTTTTGTTAGCTTGTTTTTTTTAAATAAATTTTTCTTTCACGACTTTTAGTATAATTCGTAATATAGACGGACCGAGCAAAAATGCTGCCCCTTTCTGTACAAGGCTCTCGGTGTAGTTCCATATGGTAACATTAAATGTCTCTCACATTCATTGTGCTTTTAATTTTCTTTTAACTTAAATATTTTCCGAATTCGTGTTTTCCCTGTATTCTTATTCTTTTCGGCTAATTTTTATTGCCTAAAATAAAGTATTTCTCGGGGAAATCCCCCCTCCCTACCCACCCACCGGTAATTTTAATGACACCACTCAGAATCAATACTATAACCGATGTACACCAGTGGGTTATAGGCGACTTGCACCCGTGCTGGTACATTTTCCGATAAAAACAAAGAATATCTTAGGATTTAGTTCGTACACGCTTAAAAATTATGCGCGATGACGTCAAAGATACGTTAACATTTTTGCCAGTAACTTGGTGAATGTAGAGGAGTTTCAAATCGGTTTCTTTTGTTCAATATTTTTCTATGGCGCAATTAACGTTGGTCATTGTTTGAGTCGATAAAAGTGTGCGTGCGCCTTTTTTCCAGTCAAACTTTGGAATTTTCGTTAAGCAATCGAAGTACACGCCCGATTAGAAAAGTACTACTTTTTTTGTTTAAATTCGAGGCCCAGATGTTACATTTACCGTATTTTCCCTTTAAAATCCCCCTCCCTCCACTTCTTTTGTATACGCGTGGTGTTTGAGTTATGTTTTTCAGTTTTTTCAGCTTCCATACTCGAATTACCGATGAAGAAAACGTGATTTTTGAAGTGTTTTAAATGCGTGAATTCTGAAACACAATAACAAAAAAAAAAGGTACAACTAGTAACGCCTGCAAAGTAGTATGAATACGCTTAGCAAGGAAAATAAAATTTTGATTTATAGGCGAATTGCAAAAGAAAGAGAAAAGCATGCCCGGGGGGGATGGGGAATTTACGATAATTTCGATCGAATAATATGGTGATGAACGATTTTCTACAAAGAAGGAATCTGAACAAGCGACGACGGTTACATGAATGCGCTCACGTTCATCATGCATAGCGAGGATATCTCTTAATTAAATCTCACTACTTGAAATGAAAACCAAACTCTCAGACATAGCCGAAAGTAATTCGTTCGCAGATAATATTACGCTTTCGGTTTTTGACGAGCGTTTTCGATTAATTTATTACCCCTTCTAATATAATATAGGGGTGCATCGTAGAATAATTTTACTACCTAAATTGATATGCCGGATGAAATGGGGATTGACCAGTGGCGGCGGTCGGGCCAAAAAAGATAAAAATAAATTAAACTCTCCAATTAGTAATTTACACGGTGTTTAATGTCACCCCCCCCCCCCATTGTCAATTTTCGGTTTTTTTCTTCAGAATATTGTTTGATTTTGCTCGCGATACTTTTATTTCTCCTCTTTTTAATAATCGAGCCCGCATTTTTCGCCGTTCACATTATCTTCTATTTAATTAAAGATGAGATCATTTTTTTAAATTCATACACTTCTGGCAACGATGTTAGTAATTGAGATTATCGATAGTGAGTGTAGTTCAAAATCATTTATCGGTAGTGGGAGAAAAAAAAAACAATTTTATAAATAATTCGAATTAAATTTTTGTAATTTTATTCTGTATAACATTTTTCTAGAATAATTTTTACTTTTCTAAATTTGGAATGAATGCGATTTTATTATTTACTCGGGAAGATCTACGCCTTTGTAATTGTTTTATTTATTTATTTATATATTTTTTTTGGTTTCAGGCTATAGTGCTGCCACCGTTGGCTAAATGGCCCTACGAAAACGGTTTTACGTTTACCACTTGGTTTCGTTTGGATCCCATTAATTCGGTTAATATAGAACGAGAGAAACCGTACTTGTATTGGTACGTACACTTTGATTTTAATTAAATCTCCGATTCGGCAAATATAAAACGTGTTTCCCTAATCAGCATAAAATCAGACGTTTTTAAGTTGTTCTAAAAGTATTTTTCAGTATCTTCCATTACGAAACATGCGCTGCTCCGTTGGATTAGCAAAACTAAATGAAGATTTTCTTCAGGCTTTTCGTCTAGTTAAATCGTTTACAATTATTAACATTGATCCTCGGCAACATTTTCTTCTTTTTTATTTAATCAAGATCTAGAACAAACCTTTCTAATCGGTTGTATTTCAAAACTGAAGGTAACAACGCGCTTGGGGAGACCGCCATTATAGATAGCTAAATTACGGCAATGGTTGTTATATATTTTTGGAAACAATTTAAAAAATTGCAATTGATTTTTCCTGCTTAAAATTTACATACATAGAAATTTTATTCTAGATGCAGCTGTTTAAGCGGTCGATAAAACGGAAAATATATTAATAAAAATTCAAAAGGGTCTACACGACTAAGCGTGATTTCTCGGCTTACTTGGTTTTTTTTTTTTTTTTTTTTTTATTTTTGTTTTGCATGATATAAATGTGGTGCTGTCTGTATAATTTCCAATTCTAATCGATCTGGGGGAGGGGGCAACTTTTAAAAGCAAATAGTTAACAACACAGTTTAATACTCTTTTCAGTTGAATCGTATGATTCTAATTTATTGCTTTATCACGGTTCTATCAATCCTGTAATAACAGTAAATAAAGTATTTTTTAAAAACGGTAATTAAATAAATTATTAAATTTTTAATAATATATATATATATATATATATATATATATATATATATATATATATATATATATATATATATATATATATATATATATATATATATATTACTGGAAACTTATTTGTTTTGTTTTTGTTCATGATTCTACGAGGGAGAATATTTCGGGTTAAATTTAATTTTTCGGTTAATTAGAAATCACTTAAAATGAAAGAAAAAGGTAATTATACACTCAAACTCCATTCTCCGTTCGTTCATCGAATCAAGAAGTGTTCAGTCACTTTCTCATCGATGTCACGAATTTCATTATGAATTAAATGTTCACCGAAATCATTGTTAAAATCTTTCTTCAGTCATTGTATATTGTTTCCGGGTGTTTTTATCTCTTTAAGAGTTGGAAAACATCGCTCGAATTCCGCAGTTGACGTGAGTGCGATAATTTGAATTTAATCGTTCCGCCTGAGGGTATCACATTCTCTTTTCAGACATAACCAAGGAAACCGACTTAAACAACCAACAATGGATTGTTAGTCTTCTCTCTGGATTGATGGTATTGTAGCTTTGCTTCTAATCTTATCTAGCATTGGATGTGAACGATCCCGCTTGAAATACTGATATCGGGAAACGTTTGCTATAAATAGCGCGAAATTTTTAACATTTAATTACCGGCCTGTAAATAACTATAGGAGAATTTCTTATTGTCTTTCCACGCTTCCTTGGAATCTCTGTAGAACTTATATTCCTTTCTGCGATTAGCTTTTTCGTTCACTACAATTTAGACAGCTTTCGGCTTCATTTAAGCCAATTTTTAAAGGTAGAATTTCGAATTTCGGATATTCTTGAAAATTTGTCCATTTTTTAGAAAAGCTTTACTTTACCTTTGGAATTAGAACTGATTGAACAGTATGTCTACACGCGAAAATATTTTGTGAAAAATGCACTAAAATTAGAATGAAAAATCGGGATTTTGTAAAGTGTTAACTGTTTTATTACGTTTTTCCTCCAACAGTTCAAAATATTCTAACGGTTCCGAGGAATCGCATTTGTTCCAGCGTATTTATTTAGCCTTTGGCAGTTTTTGTTGTACAACTTTTTCTAGTATATCGCATCTGTAAGTTGAACTTGAAAAAATATTATTGATTACGCATAAGTTTTAAAGTTTTTACACTATATGGTTTCAATTCGTACCTTTTTGTGATATGAAAGTAATAGCCGAAGTGAGCATATTTGTATTTTCGTTCAAACTCTTGTTCATCATTCGCACTATTGGATTTTTATTTTTTATTTTTATTTTTTTTTATTTTAAAAATACGTTGTGGATCTCACAGAGCAAATATGACCGTTGTGTAGGTGCCCAACATTCTTATCAACGTTTACTAAAATAGATATATAGTACAAAAATTAAAACTAACTTAACTTATTCCATATATTAAAGTAATCGTATATATATATATATACGTAAGCCAATAAATAACATGCCGCGTAATATACAACTGTACACCAATACATGCGGACAGCTTAATATTTAAAGTCGAAAAAAAAAAAAAAGAACATGATCTGTGGAAGCTTAAAATCCAGGAAGGACACGAGAAAGTCAAAAACCAACAAACCATAAACAAAAAAGCACCTTTAAAGAGTAGCGAGGTAAAGGACGTAACTTGATCTTCAGTTTTTGCACCATTCCTTCAACCATTTTCGCACCTCATTTTTCCTCACACCAATTCTTTTTTCCTTAGAGACGTCATAGTATTGTGCAACGAGCTTAAAAAATGTACTCGAGATTAAGCATTTCAGTTCCTTCTTAATTAGTTCCGTTAAACCATTAGCTGATCAATCTGTGACTACCCTCCAAAAACTCCAAAATCTTTCACTTATATACAGCCGAGATATATAGGTACAAAGCGTACCATTTTACATTGATTCGAAATTTCATCACATTGAATTGCTAATAAACATTGAAAATTGACTCTCGTTAATATGTTTTTAATTCCTTCTCGGCACATCGGAAAAGTACTTTGTAAAATCTCATCTTCAATTGTAATTGACGTTTCTTTAAATATAGTCGCGGAATCTAGACGTTGTTTTAAAATTATGCCCAATTGGGGCGTTGAAGTGATTCACGTAAAACCGAATTATCTCTTTCATTATGCTCCCCTAAACTCCAATTGCAATTTCCTGCAGAATTTTACACGGTTAATTATTTCTTTAAAAAAAGGTATACCTACTATCTTTAGTGTCATCGGTTTATATTGTGCTTTACTATCATTTCTCTACAAGTACTATTTAATTGACCTTTAATATTTCGCAGTAACAGCTCAGTAAAACAGTTTGAATTTTGGAGAATTTATGTGTTTTTTTTTCTGTTTTTTTTTTTTTTTTTTGTGCTCCTTCATGTATAAATTTTTCAGTAAAACCTAATTTAGACTAATGTTTTTTCAGATGTACTATTAGGGAAGAAAAAAAACACACGGAAATCAGAATAAACGGTTTGTTTCATTACAGACAGAAGTCTGAGTATGAATATTCGAATATTAAAATATCGATTATGTTCACCGTTGCGCACCCTCGATGTATCAGTAGTGTCGGTCGGGCTATTGTTTTTAATTTATTTTTTTTTTTTGATAACAACAGCTGACGAAAAATTGTATTTAAAATATGATCTATTCAATTTTCGGATAAAACAAGCCGAAAGCGGGGAAAAAAAAATTTAAAAATCAAATGCGACGAACGCAAAAGTGGAAACATACACGACAATACATATATATAGCGGCGTCTATTTCTACAGATTGTGTTGTGTATATTTTTGGAAACGTCATTATGGGGTGGGTTTAGCGTGGTCCGACCATAATTTCAATCGAAATCTTGACATCAGTGCACTGTTTTTATAAATTCCAAAGGTCTAAATTGAGTTAGTCCCACCAGAGCTGTAAGCAGTGCGTGAAAATGTCCTCTTTACCCGGACGCCCGAAAGTGGACTATAATCACCTTTCGATCGACACAGCTATCTCGACGTGACAAAACGACATATTCTTTCGTAAAGTTGCATATTTACAAAATTGAAGGAAAACGCAAAAACTATAAACCTCCCGCTACCGTGTCACTGATGATTTTATAAACAGAAAACAAAACGATTCTATAAACGAAATGTAAAATACTTTCATAAATGTAGCGACAGATCAATGACATTTTTATTTTATTTTTTTTTTATTTTTTATTTTATTATTTTTTGGGTTCGTGATCGATGAAATAGAATGATCGATATTTTAGCTGATATCGCAATTTACTGAAAATAAAGTGAACGGTACTTTCTAATGCAACGCGACTAATTAGATTCGATTTGATTGTGCCTCTTTTGCTGTTTTAGCCGGCAGTATGATCGTTCTGAAATTCGATTGAGACACACACGCTGGTTTTCTGATGAAAACAACTCGAAGAACAACGGACCGTATAAATAAACTCGCAAAGTGCGCAAGAGTTGAAATAACTAAAACGAACAGAGATAGCTTTACATGTCACGCTAGAGGGGAAATTAATCAAGATCTATTTTATTTTACAGTTTCAAAACGAGTAAAGGAGTTGGATATACGGCGCATTTCGTTGGCAACTGTTTAGTGTTGACGTCGATAAAGATTCGCGGCAAAGGCTTCCAGCACTGCGTCAAATACGAGTTCCATCCGCGCAAAGTAAGTATTCTAAAAAGCGGATAAATTTTCGATTCGGTAACTCAAAGAGCGGCGAAAGGAACCTGGGGTTATTAAAGGTGTGGTACTTTTCGGAAAATACGAAATCTTAACTCGATCCGGGTTTAAGTGCAGACGGTGAGTGGCGAATAACATTAGGAGAACTGTAGGAAAGCAATCAGCTTCTTGTCCCTTGTAGTATCGCTACGAGCTGAGTTTAATCTGGCAATTACCATATACGTATTATTAACGATCCGCTCGCTTTTTTTTACTTTCATCGTTATAGAAAATTACCGGAAAATTATCCGAAAACTGGAAAAATGTGTGTTCGCAGATTAAGGATTTGAACGCTTATTCCTTCGGGAAAAGTGATTAGCTTGCTGTGAAAATTAGCAAATTTTTCAGCTGTTGCTTTCGATGAAATTAAAAGATGCTTTTGGTGGAATGGAAGTTTTTTTTTTTTTTGCAATACTAGGATACCCGATCAGTGGGTTTTTTCTGGCTCCAGACAAAAATCCGGAATCAGTTTCTGTAAAACTTAGCTAATGTACAGTTCGGAGTCGAGCGGTTGTAGGAAACCCGCATGACGGAATCCGCTTTTAGGCGGGGCAGAAGGTAATGTTGATACGGTTGAGCTTTAGAGTAATCGCGTTCGAACTCGTACAGCGTCTGGCGAACCGTTAAGTAAACGTTGTTGTTGTTGTACGCAGTCCATTGAGATGATGGGTCGTATAAAAATGAAAATTTTCAAGATCGAAATTTAAATTTATTACGCGTTAAAAAATTTTTAAGCTTTTCATTTCGGATTATGTTAATGGATCGCGAGATATTTACATTTAAGACGAATTTAACACGTATCGATTGGTGTTGTTTCAGTGGTACATGATCGCCATTGTGTACATTTACAACAGATGGACTAAAAGCGAGATAAAATGTTTCGTTAACGGACAGCTCGCATCGAGTACCGAAATGGCCTGGTTCGTGTCAACTAACGATGTATGTAATTTTTTGTATATTTTTCATTATTATATTACAAAAATGTCTTTTTACACGCATCTTATGCGCGTTGACGAATGCGCTCGAAGAATTCGACAAATTGTGCTGGCAATTCTTCACGTATCAGTATTCTGATTTGACGTTGTTGAATGTTACTTTTGCGGCTAATATGTCCCTACCGTCAGCTGTGCTCAACCATAAAAAAACATATATCAATAAATAATTCTTTGCCTCAAAAAGATCATTGTCTGTTTTTTTTTTTTTTTTGTAATGGCGTTCTTATTAATAGCTTCTGAAGACGGTCCCCACGTGTAAACGTATTTGAAACGTTGAATAGGTGTGTTAATGGTGACGTGCGGTTTACTGAAAATTGTGATTTTGATGTTAATACGAACCACGAAAACTCTTTGTGTATTGTTAGAATTTCGTTCAGTTAAAAGTGACGAACAGTCAAACATTATGTGATGGGGGGTCACAAATGAAGTGATTGTTGGAGGGTGCAATAATAAGGAGACTGCACGAGAGAAAAACGGAAAAGCAAAGAAGGGAACAAACTGTATCACAAAAAACGCAGGCGGAAAATCGCAAAGAAGTCAGAGCGATGCACAGATGGAAAGTCGAGAAAGCAGGAAAAGTAAAGAAGGGATGATTGATTAGACAAGAAATCCGGGTTGGAAAATGAGGAGACGTAAGAGTGAAATCAAAATTTGTAATGAGCAGCTATAGACAGAAGGGTAATATCGGAGGACGAGAAATCGGTAAGAATCCTACCAGAAAACGGATATAATCGAGCGGATGAGTCTACTAATTCGTTTCACTCGATTCCAGCATGACCAGGAATCCAAAAGAAATCAGTTTGGATTGAGCGAAAAGGCAAAAGGCCATGAATAAAGGAGTGAATAAGAAGGATAACGTAGTCAGTTGAGTGAGAAGGAAGAGGAGATGCGATAGTCTGCAGCTTTCAGCGTCCGACAGAATAAGGATGTTGAAAGAGATAAGTAAGGATTACGCAGAATAGCAATAGACTCAGCACAACGGATAGAGCACGGAGTGAGCTGATGTGCATTTTCGAGTCTAGAGATACTGCTAATTAATTTTAAAAACTGTCGACAATGACTCAACTCCTATTCTTTTTCACTTTCTTATTCTTTCCCCTTTTACCTGTCTATTTAACCATATCTTCCTTCCCGTTCATGGTTTTCACTTAACTTTCTTAAACGCTCCGCATTCTCGGCTGTTTGTTGCCTTCGTTTCAATCACAGTCTCCTTCCTTCATCATTTTCTCGGTTTTCATCTACGTCTACTCCATTTCATCCTTTTCAGCCCCTTTCCACATTGCTCGTGGCTCTGATATCATATTTCTTTGAGATTTTTCTGAACAATCGCCCTTATGCTCTTCTCTACTAAAACGTGGTACCTCTGATCCTCTTTTATCTGCTCTTTTTATATTCTTCCACTTCTGCTTATTCCTGCTCACGAATAATGTTTATCTTCTATTATCAAATGTTTTTATTTTCTCCTTTCTTCCACTTTCCATTATTTTTTGGATTAATATCCTCGTTGAAGAACTCAAGAAAAAACAAAAAAAACATGTTTGGCATACAGTGAAACTTTCAGCAACACAGACCTGTATGCTACTGCACACACACATATATGTATATATATATATATATATATGTATATGAGATACACATATATTACAACTAGTAGAAAATAGTATAAAACATATTTCGTACGGAGCATATGACCTTTATCTAAAAATAACAAACTAGTCGCGTGCAGATCATACGGTAATTTTATATTTTCCCGGTTTCCTGTTTCGGCGTTCATTATTATAAACTAATACTAATGCGGAATGGATATATTCTTATCATAAGTATGAAATGTGAATTTTAAACTGCGGGTTAAAGGCACGCCTAAATTTTTTAATTCTGCAGGCGAATAATAAACTATACTAAATATTACTGTATTTTCTTATTTTCTCCAAATTAATACAGGCTGTTTCTCCTTTCCCCTGCTTATCTAATGTGTACATCACAAGTTTTTTAGTTTATCTATGTCTATATATATATATATATATATATATATATATATATATATGAATATGTATAATATATTAGTAATCTAATAAGATAATTAGACATTTTGTAAAGGTTTGTAATAGTATTTATTTCGAAGTAGACGCTATTGCGTTCTAATTTTTCCGTGTCTGCATCAGCTGAAAATTCAAATTTTTAAAAATTTTCAAAATTGTGACTAAAGAATCCCGAGGCATTATTGCTCCGCATTTTAAATATATCGTTTCCGTACTTGAACCGTTTTTTGTGTCGGAATTATACATAAGAAAAAGCCAGGCAAGTTTCATCTTTTCGATTGTTTTCAAAAAATCGATTTATTAAATAGCTCGGCAATTTTTCGCAGCGTGCATAGTAGCGAACTTTTAAGCAGTCACCTACCAAATTTTCTGATGGTTTGATGAAGAATCCGGTGAGAAATTGTATTCAGTGCTGGTAGGAAAAATTCCCTCGAAAAATTAGACCGCGTGATAAGGGAGCGAGATGGTTCGCTTTTTCCGAGGAAACTAAATATCTTGCGTAGAGAGTAATTGTTCTTTGAAGATAACTCGTTACGTCGGTTTTCTGTAAACTTTGCTGCTAATAAAACATCCATTTTCGCTATCTGCCACTGACGCCAGAAGCTTTTATTTATTTATTTATATATTTACAGTTCATCATACCTCAGGTTGGAAGTTGTGTGTTGAGATTGCACTAGAAACCAGAAGCAGATAGTAGTACGAAATTAATTGCCGCCGCTGTAATGTGTAGGGAAAAACGTATTGGATAGGAAACAGATGGAGAGGAATATGTGTATTACCGGCGAAAAACAATTTTTGTCAACGATGACATCGGTTGCTATTGTTACTATTTCATTATTATTATTATTATTATTAAAATAATTACTGTTGCAGAAGTGGACGTACGCGCCTGCAGGTTGGCGGAAGATCAGATTAAGAAGGAACTTACTATGGATATGGTGGAGTGAGTCAATTGAGCTCTGAGTGGTCAAAAAATGTGCACCCTGGCAGAAGGAACAAATAGGAGGATCCGGACGATGCAGTAGATGAGCATAAGTTATATGGAGCAAAGGGAAATACTAAATTTAATGAGTAGTCCTTAAATGGACGAATACGTGAGATGAAGTGTTAGGTGTAATTGATGAAAACGGTTATTTCGTTGAGAGCTGCGTTTCGATTTTTAGTCGTCGGTCGGTCGAAGAAATGGAAAAACATCAGATGGGAGCAAGACGATTTCGCTATGGTCTCATTGCCGGAAATATCGGCTTAAAAGTCTACATAGAGAGTATGGGGCGATTATCCTAAACGGAGATGGTAGACTGTAAATATGATAAATTTTAAAGTACGGTGTTTACCGTAAATTTAATTTCTGATAATCTGTAAAAAGCTGTTAACGCCAGGTATATGATATTTGCGAAGAGGAGACGAAAAAAAGAGGAATTTGATTGTGAATTCGCGAAGAATATGAGCGCGGTACTTAGTAAGTTGAAATCAACGAAGTAAGTAGAAGGTATAAAACGGCTGACTAAAGATGGCGATTAGATTTTAAGTCATGTTTAAATGATGGAAAATGTAGGACGGACGGATAAATTTAGATGGGCGGATTAAGCTCAACTTAATGTTCAAGGGTGAGAAAAGACGAGGAAGCGGTCTGTAAAAATTAGGGATAGGGCTGGTGAACGTTATTTTTGACGTTGATAGTGTATAGAGAAGCGCGCGCAAAAGTTTGATTTCGGTTAGGGGAGTTATAAAACGAGTTATTAATAGGAAGGTTTTGGGAAAAAAGTTGGTTGTTAAACAAAGCTTTTTTTAAAAACTCATCTTTTCCGTACGATTTTAACAACATCTCGCAGTTTTAAATGACTCCTAGGTATCGGAAAAAAACGCGCCTAACTGTAAATAAGCCGCTCGCGAAGACTTTCATTTCTTTCGCTCAAATCTAATTAAGCAGAGCATTTCGACAAAAACTGTTGCATGCAACGCATTCACAAGTTTGAAGACCCACGCAGTGTACCCGATTGACCGTTTCATGGCCGATCAATTTATCGGTTCCGTATAATTATTTAGTTTACGGTATCGGAAGCCATTTGTTAAGCAGCGCGAACATTTCTGAAACTGTTTCGCCCGATGGGCAATAAAGCTTACTCGACTTTTATAGCCCTCTCCTCCGTTTCCGAATGATTACTCTCTGACTAGACAGTACCCGATTGTATATAGCCAACTCTATCCGAACCTCCTCAGTGTTGCCACATTTTACAACGCTAAATTTCTCTCTATACTTATACGCGTCGCAGAATTTATGGCGAGACACATATTTATTCAAAACGTTAAATTCGAAATAATTTGTATAAATTTACATTTTTTTTTTTTTAGGGCAGGAGGAACATTAGGAAAAACTTCTAAAACGCTTTCCGATTTTTTTTTCTCGCTTTTTTTTTTTCTTTTTTTTTCTGATTTAACTTTATTTTTCAATTTCAAATACTTGTCTGTTTTTTGTTTTTGTTTTTTTTTCCATTGCCTTCTTGTTTTAATTATCGAAATATTTGTTCGTTTCGTAATTTTCGGATATGTCTTTCTCGCAAAATACGTACGTTACGTAAAAATGCACACTTCACGTTAGTACTACCCTTATTAGTAACCATAGGAAACATTTTATTGATGAACAGTTTGAGTTCAAGTTTTTACTAACATATATATTTATAGTGTCGCATCATTACGCACTACCCGAAAAACATATTACAATATAATAATAATATTGCTGTAGATATGGAAATTTACTGATCAATCGCAAAACAGAATAATCGACTGTTAAATATTAAAAATTTTCACAATGATTCATCATAAATAATTTTCGGATACACTTTTAAATATACTTCTTTGCCACAATTGTGTCCGAAAATTATTTATCACGAATACCGTATTGATTGATTAAAATGAATTCCTTCTTTCAATATCATTTGTTGTCACCGTGTTGTGTGCTGCATGTTTAATTGCTTTTCACTGAATTTTATTTAAATTAATTCATCGAATGTCATCTTAAAAAAATTTTTGATTATACAAATTTTTTTCTATTAAAGAAATACGCCTTTTACCGAATTTTTAACGTAAGAAATACTCTTTGATATATTGTTTTCCACCTCGCTGCGTCATTAATTTCCTCGCGTTTTCAACAATTTCTCTTAATTCCCTTTTATTTACTTCTTTTAATTTTTTTTTGACGTTTCACTTTCGCCCTTCCTTTCCTGAAATACCTTATTCAATCTTGCTCCGGATGTGCACGCTTTTGTTTACGAAAATTAACTTGTTCCGTCTAGTACTACTTTCCGCTGTGTCGAGAAACAGTCGTACTACAGTCGAGAAAAGCTGTTGTTCGACCCGGCGCTGGTAACTTCTTTTGTTGTCCGAACAGAGCGTAAAAGTGTGGACCAGCCGTTATCGGGCCGGGGGCTATTTCTATGCGTTGTACTGCACTAGACGCCGTCTAGCGTGTAATGTAGTCTGTGTAAAAATATGTTGGTTTTCGGCGGTAAATGCGCGATATATTATTAAGTTTGATTAATGAGTCGTGTTTTACGCAAATTTCAGCCGTTTGATAAATGTTACATCGGTTCGGCGCTCGAATTGGACGAGGAAAGAATATTCTGCGGTCAGATGTCGACGATATACTTGTTTAGCGAAGCGTTGACCACGCATCAAATATGCGCCATGCATCGCCTCGGACCGGCTTACAAAGTAATTTACTGTTTTACGCGCTCGTTAATCGTGTCTCTGTTATTATTCTTTGCTCTTCATTGTTGTCTACGTGTATGTGTGTAGCGGAACATATTTCAGTCTCTTTTCTGCGGCCACCTAAATCTGTTGTCCGTCTCCCGAAAAAGACGATACACCGCCGGGGCGCGCACGCGCGCGCGCCTACATATTGCGGTAGTACATGTGTCGTCGTTAGATTCGCACCGTGATTAGATGTGTATTCCGCTAAAACGCTACTGCCGGACCAGTTGGCGTCCCCGTTGAAAATCCCATTATATATTACCACTACGACGACAACTGCCGGGGTACGGCAGAGTTGCTACGTTCCGGTAGCGAAAATGTGCAGGCACGTGCAGATTAATCAAGCGACCGACTGCGGTTGAACACAGCAGCCGACACTGCTGTTTGCAGTAGTGCGCCACTAGCCCCGTGTAATAATTTTTTAAAGCGCGACCTATCCCGTGTTCCGGGAGGAACACGGTGCGAACTTTTGTCTTTTCGGTTCGCCGGGTTTGATTTTATTCGAACGACTAGCGCGCCGCTATCGTTAACTACCGGGCACAATAATGAAATTCGATTTGAATAAAACGAACGATAACAAACTGTTACTCAAACGATAAAACAATTTCCCGACCGCACCGCTGCGAAAACAACAAATAGTCGCCCGATGCGACGTCGTGTCGAACTTGGGTCTTCGGCGACAGCAGCAGCGACGGAACTTTCCTTTGAAACACACCGACGTCGGCAGCAGTAGCGAGTGAAACATTTTTTTTTGCTAGCATACCGTTAAGGAATTTTAATGCGAAACAAGTTCCGCGCGCTCTCTGTCGTCCCGCTTTATGAAAACGCGATAAAGCGAAAGCTGATATTTATTTATGTATTCAAAGGGAAGAGATGTAAATTTTTCTTTGCCGGTTTTAATGATGCCCCGGCAGAACGAGAAAGTACAAATGTTAAGACGTCGACGCCGAACTAATTCGATTTTTCGCTACACATTTAAAAGTAAAAAGTTGCCGCTCCAGTTGAAATTGCTCCAAACAATCGAGCAAATTCCAGCCCCCGCCGCCACCGTCTAGATTTATTAATTTAAATTTATTCTGCGGCGATTAATATCTGCGCGTGCGAAGGGAGATCGGCCTGTTTCGAGGGAAACATCATAATTATGCCGTCGCGCTCGGTGATATGATTTTTGAATGAAGATACTCTGCGACGCCAGTATGTCGCCCGTAATTTATGCGAAGCGAATGCAGATGCTGCGGAATGTAGCCATGTATGTATATATATGCGTATGCGGGCCTTACACAGTGCCACGAAATTCTGCAAAATGTTAGAGTTGGCATTACGATTTGATGTAAGAGCTTACAATTAAACTGTTAGGGAAATCCGTTCGTCTTTCTCGCACAGAGAATAAGATTGGTCTCGTGTTATAATTTTACGACAAATTGTACCGCTGTCCCTGTTCTTTTTAAAAAGTCATATATTATAAAGACGACAATTAAACCAAGACAGTTCTTCTTAAAAATAGCCTTCTATTCTTGACGACGTATTTTCCGTGCGCTTAAATTAGGTTATTTTTTACATATTAATTTTGAGTGTTTTCCCATTATGCTGCTCCGGATTTTAATTTACTGATATGCCTACAACTATTTGTATTATTCCCCGGTGTAATAATAATAATAATAAAAAAAAAAAAAAAACAAAAAAAAACGGTATTTTTTTAAAGTGAGACACACGTATGTATATTTTTTAATTTTTATTCTTTTGTAGATTACATTTACGCAGAAATATACAAACCATTATAATATGTATTAATATATATATATATATATTTTTTACAAATGTTACAGTAAAAATTTTTGTATGTATAACATTTAATATCAGTGGCGAATTTGCGGGGGGAGAAATAGGGGACATCACCCTACCACCAAAGAACCAACGATTCTATGAAAAACTTTTTGCAATAACAGAGAAACTTAATTTATGCTATAAAAAATTTGTATGAATTTTAGTTATAACTAATATTTAATACTAATTTCTAGTAAAACTATTATTGTTCCTTTTTTATTCTATTTTAAACTCAACTGTCGTCGATCTTTTGCCATTTTTATTTATTTTTAATTTTTATTTTATAATTTTAATTAAAAATAGAGTTCAATGAGAAATATGTTTAAATTTGCTTACGAACAAAGAGAATTTGGATCGGATTACTAATCAAAATTAGAAAAAAAAGTAAAGTGTCCAATAAAAATACTATCTTTCTTACTATTTCTAAACTACCATATTTAAAGTATAATTTTATAATTTCGTTTTATTTTTCACCCCTAAATATAAGACAAAAGTTAAATTATAAAATTGTAATAATTATGTATTTTTAAAACATTTTAAAATTTCTATAGAGGTCGCTATTTGATTTTCTTTATGAAACAAGGGCTATTTCTCAACTACCGTAAAAGATTTTACGTAATTATGTAATTTCCCCCTCCAAAATGTCCTTGTGGATCCGCCTCTGCATATTTATATATATATATATATATGTAGGAAGAAAACTATAAACGAGCATAAAACTATTAATTTTATTCTCCCCCGCATAAAACACAAATTCGAACGTAATGCTTTTGAGGCTAAAATTAATATTACAGTATTCGTACGAAAATATAATACATTATTACTAGATTCCGTAATTAAAACAACCTGTTCAAGATGGATTGCCGCATACTTTTTAATCGTGGATGAACTAATACTGGAAAGTACTAGTTCATTATTTGTGACATTATTTTTGTGCTAAACTTCGTTTGCTATTTCATATCGGTACAAAAATCTATTCTTTTTTATGTAATTCTTTACATCTATTTTATATTTACACATCGTATTATTCGCAGTATTATGTGAATTCTTGCTTCATAATCGTTTAATATTGTGCTTGTATATACATACATATATACATAGGTTGTCCAAAAAATTCTGAGGCTGAACTAATATTTCTGAAACCATGCACGCTAGCGACAAGCGGTAAAATACTTCGAGTAGCCAAACATGTGCACAACAACATATTCAAAAATCAAATCTGTAGGTCCAGTAGAACGTGCACGAGAACAAAACTCACACACTGAGTAAGAAGTGACCCTACCAATTTTTTAAGAGAAAAAAAGACACAAGAAAAACGAAAAAAAAAATTATTTACATAGGGTATAAAACAATTATTTATTATTTTTTTTTTTTTGAAATAACGTCCCTCGTTTTCGAGACATCTGTCCCACCTTTCGCGCCATTTTTCAGTAATAGTTTTGGCAAATTCGGCCGGACGGGGATCGCTTTGAAGGCGGTTTGATAAGCAGTGTTCACATCTTCATTGCCCTCGAACTTGCGTCCCCGTAGGCGGCTTTTCAAGAGGTGAAACAGCCAGAAATCGTATAGAGCGAAATTTGGACTGTATGGCGGATGGAGCATTCAACGTTTTGCTCCGTGAAGAAGTTGACAGTCGCATTGCCTTGGTGCAAACACCAAGATTTTCTGATTTCAGGATACTTCCGAAAAACGTGTAGTCGCAGAACTACAAGAACTGAGCGGTAGTACTGTGCACAGTGATCGTTTGGCCTGCAGGAACGCGGTGCTGATAAATCAGTCCTTTCCAGTCAAAAAAAACGTGACTGTATATGTATATGTATGTGTGTAAATAAGTAGGTTCCACATACCCTTGACAGGATGTTGGAGGTTGCGATGGCTTACAATATACCAAGTTCCTAATGGATGTGAATAAAATATTGGTACCGGTCTGTACTTCGAATCCGCCTTTACTTTCCCATATTTCTCCAGTATTATTTCAGGCGCTGACTTAAGAGCGACATGGGTACGTGTAAAGTCCCATGACCTTCGGTAGCCGAGCATCTTAACTATTAGGTTACTGCGCCATCATAAATGTATTTTTAATAATGCAAATTTCTTTTTCTTGACAACTTCTCTGTGATGAAAGGGAAGAAATGTAGATTGACTCTATTAAGTATCAAAAATTCGGTTCATTATTTGTTTCTCAGATAGAATGACATTTTTCATTCGACACCGGTATAAAGATGGTTACGGACCATCGACGAATATGCTACCGGATGAAATAATTACAAATTACTGGTAATTCTGTTCCAACGGAAAGCTATTAGTGAGCTAAGTTTGAAGTAAATTATTAAAAACTATACGATTACTTCGCAACAGTACGCCGCATAAAATATTCATCTTTATTTTCATGTTTAGGATTCTGCTTATATTATAAATAGTTTTTCGATATTCGACGAAAAAAAAAAAAAAAAAAAGTTGGAAATAAAAAGAAAGTTTAGAAAACACCGATGAAAAAGCAGAAAAGCAAAATATAAGGGTCCGATCAGAAAAGCTCACAAAAATTCAACGTATTGGGTAAATATCTTAACTAGAGCGTGAGTCCCGGACGCTGCTAATGCCAAAGCGATTTTTCAAACTTTAAGTCGGTTCAGTCGAAAGCTGTCCGATTCGACCCGACTGATTGGCGCCTGAACATTAGACTTCATATTATTTAAATAGGTCCGGAATTACTGATAACGGTGAGTGTAACGAGTTTGCAGCAGGAGGAGCACTCGAACATCATTATGGCAGTGCTCTGAGTATAACACTGAAAAAGGAAGGTGTTTGTAAAGCACAGATCGTACCTGCATTATTCTTAATAAATCGACTTTATACGCCGATGTGTCTATTGAATGTAATAATTTATAAAATTTCGTCAAAATGGCTGAAATAAAACTAAAAAAGGAATTGCGGGAAAATGGCCAAAGGCGAAAGTTGAGCGAGGAAAAACCGAATTTAAAATATTGCGCTCCATTTACTTTTTACCTATCGAATAATTCGCTTTATAAAAAGGAGCGACTGGTGACGCGTCTTAATTCTGTTTAATTGTAATAGTGGCCACTCAGTAGTGATCACCAGAAAGTAACTATAATTTTCGAAAAAATTTAAACATTATTTGTCGTTGATTTTTTTAATGATCTCAGAATTATTGAAAGTGTCTGGCATTGTTATTTTCCTTATTTTCCTTATTTTCCCTATTTTCCCTATTTTCCCTATTTTCCCTATTTTCCCTATTTTTTGTTTTATACTTCATTGTGTCAGCATTGGACGATTACTCGTTAAAATATTTAAAGGGGAAAAAAACAATAAAAAGGAAAGCTAACGAGGAAAAAATGAAGTCAATCTTGAATATTGGCGAACGCGCGTGTGTAATATTGTAGAGGCGACGGCAATAATCTAGTAGAGGAAAGGGAACGACAATTTATCATAAACAATTCTTAGGGATTAGGGGAAATATAATTAAGTTGTCTATAGCCGACACGTATGATGGCGTATTCTTTTGAAGATAAAAAGAAGCAATTTGATAATAACCGTCACGGTTTCTTTTTTACCCATTTATACGGCAGGTGCGTATTTTTTATTAAAAAATCACCACGTTTATCGTTGCGTAGCTGTATTTTTATTTGATAAAGAAATCATAATTAAAATGTGCTAACAGTTTTTTTTTTGTTTTTTTGTTGTTTTTTTTTGTACTTCATTACAGTGCCAATTTCGGTTTGATAACGAATGTATACTGAGTTTGCCTGAAAATCAACGGCGGGTGAGTGATACTACAGTTGGCTCAGCGCACGCGAGCATCTGCATGAATCAACCGCTATTACCTGCTGAAAAATCTGTAAGATGTAGTAGATTGAATCGCGCTTAATATTAGCCTTCGTTTCGGTATTTTTTTTTTTCTTTTTTTTTTACCGTTTTCTGAAAGAACGTTCCATTTTGGCACTTTTTTTCTTTTCGTTTTTTTTTTTTTTTTTTTTTTTTTTTATCTTTTCCGTTTCAGTTTTCGATAACTTAATTATTAGCCATTAAGGAACGAACTTTTTATATTTCGATAATTACAAATTTTTTTGTATTCGTTTTTCCGACGTTGGGTGCTGGTGCGAGTGTGTGTGTATTTTTGTGCTTTATTTTGCTTTTGTACGGTGTGCTGGATTTGTTGGTGTTCCTTTTTAAAATTGCTATTCCAAATTAGTAGCTGCTGTTATTGTCATTGATAAAGCTTTTAATTTTTCTTTTCTATTCCTTTTGTATTATGTTTGTTTTTTTTTTTTTATCAAAACTTTTTTTCCTCTTTTACGATGCAATAATCAACTGATTATTATTACTGCTATCATTATTATTACTATTATTATTATTACTATTATTATTATTATTATTATTATTATTATTATTATTATTATTATTATTATTATTATTATTACTTGTACTATTATTGTTGTTAGATTTTTTATTATATTCGTTTAAATCATTTTAATAAATGGACGATGTTGTTCTAGAAAAGAGAAATAAAATATTACGCGCTCGACGAAGATAACGGCAAAATGAAAAGACAAAAAGCGAAAAAAAAAAAAAAAAACTAATTAAGCTGTCCGTGTTTTATTATAAAAGTTTAATTAATTAGTTTGCAATTAGTTTTTTAGGAGCTCAATTTCTTTGTAAATTCGTTTGATCTGGGCACTGTTTCAGCATTAAAGAGATGGGGTGATCTTTTGCAGTAATCTTTTGCGCAGTTATATTTTTGCGTGCAAAGTTGAATTAGTTTTCTAATAGTTCGAAATAACTATTTTTTGTTTTAATTTTCTATATTTCATTAGAAATTTTGCATTTTAAACTATTTTAATTTAAAAAATTTTATCAACTTTCTAATAGATAAGAGACAACACTACAACGCCGGAATTCTTTTCTTCGGTATTTCTGTTTTCTTTCGTTGCCTGCATGATGTGTTGCTTAAAATTACGTTTATTTTTTATTTATATATGTGTATATTGTTTTTTTTTCCTTTTTTTCGTATTTGACACGCTGCGAAAATTCATATTTAACTAATCGTGTGTCAAAAAGGGTCCTGGGTATAAATAAATCCCCTCTACATATTACGATATTATTTTAGGTGAGCTATATCAGATTTGACATGAAATGTTTTTGCACCTGTTAGTTTTATTACATAGTTATGCAGCGCACTAAATATTACTACTCTCCGTGAACAGCCTTCGTAATATTCAAGTTAAATAATAAAAATACTGTATTTAAATCACTAATTGAAAAATATTTAAATTTTTTCATTAATTAATTAATTTGTAGATAAACTTCTCTTCAGTTACCATTTTTATTGTACTCTTCACACGTTACATTTAGCGCATCTCGTATAATTTCAATATATAATGACAGTTTAAACAAATTGTAACTCACCTATGTTTACGATTTTTAAACAAGTGTACTTTGTGGTATGTGTGACAAAAAAAAAAAAAAAAGAAAAAAAATAGGAAAAAAAAATAGAAAAAAAAATGCATCACGCTTTTCCTTTCCGACGAAAAAATTTTATATTTAAGAGAACGTGGTGACATCATTTAACTAAATTTGTTTTGTCGACGAATCGGTTTAGAGTTCATTGAGATCCATCTGGTCGCTAATGAGAAATATTTAGTTCGTCTCGCGTCCGCTTACCATAGTTAATGCACTAAGCCTAGGTATAACTGTTGTTTACACACTTGCGGCATTTCGAATAGCACATGTGGATACTTTACGATGATATACTAAGAATCTTAACCAGATGGCAGAGACGCGAGAAGTTTGAAGAAATACCAATAGAGAGAGATGAGCGAGGGTAACTTTTTTCTTGAAGTAGCAGAGTTACGTGAAATTTTATCCAAGTGCAAAAAGACAATAAAGTGGATAGTTAGATGAATTTTCGATAACCCGATCGCAGGTGGCAAGTGATTGCACCAAGTTTGAAAAATGAACATTGCTAAATAAGCTAGGTTAAAACGGTCTGGAAGTAAGCACTACAACGTGTTTAGCAAATTTTTCTAACTGGCTTTATTCAATTCCGAGGAAATTTTACGCTACACTAAGCCTGTTTAGTTGTAAAAGTGAGTTGTTTTTTTTTGCTCAAGCGCCACGTTAGCAACTTAATTCTTTCGGTATATTTTTTTTATTTAGTTGTTTTGGTATAAAACATTTTTTTAAATTTAATTGTGATCTTACAGTATCCGTTACAAACAGTGGAATTGTAAAAATTTTAAAAACAAAACAAATTTTTTCATTGATATTTTCTTTTGTTTCAAATATGTTAACCAAATGCCAGTGAAAACTGTAGCGCTTGTATTTGTAGTGTTATTTGTTTGTTTTTTGTGTTTCTTTTTTGCTTATTTGTGAAATTATATTTTTATATTTATTTTTAGACACACACACACACATATATATATATATATATATATATATATACACATATACAGTGAAACTTCTACTAACGGGCACTTCTAAATAGCGGACAATTTTAAAATCCCCGTCATTTTCCCGTAAAACACAATATAAAAATATTTCCTAACAACGGACCACTTTAGTAAGTATAATTTTGGAAATTCGATTTCTGTTAAATGGACAAAGTTTGTCAAAAAAAAGTTCAATTAGTGCCCCAGATTATTGTGTAATAGAGGGGGGATTGCATGTGGAAGATCCATGTATCGACATAAATGAATTAGCGGCTGAATTCACGCAACAACAAAATCCATCCGATGCGTGATGAAGTAGACTGTGATGACACAATAATGTTTATGATGGCGAAGAAGACACAACAACTGAAGTTAACTGTGAAACTTTAAATAATGTTGACTCGTTAATTCTTATTGGAAAACTGAAAAAATTCATAAAGCTGATGGTGAAGGGGTTTAAAAATGATATCCGAATTGCAAGTGCATGTCGAATCGCGGATTTTAAACGAAAGAAACAAAGTAGTAAAATTACCGATTTTTTTTCATATAAAACTGAAATATGTTCGATACACGCTAGGATTTACAGTATATATTAAAATAAAAAATAAAATATTTTGAACGTAAATAATTAAAATTATAGACTATCTTGCGTTCTTAAAAACAAGAAGTGATTTATACTCTATTACCTAACTTGTTCATCAACTAATCCTGGAATACAAACATAAGTACTGTAGTAGTACTGTACATACACATATTTTTATATTATACAAACATTTTTTTTTTTTATGTATTTTAAACGCATGTATGTCTTAAGTAAATATGTGCTGTATTTTTTTATATTACGTACTATCTTTTATATTCTTGTTAAATACGTTGCAATACACAATAATGTAAATTTCAGTAAATCGCGAATACATACATTACTATTTCCTATTAACGGACACATCTTAATACCGGATAAATTTTCGGATCCCGCGATTGTCCGTTATTCAGAAGTTTTACTGTATATGAATAAAAATAAAACATACATATAACTAAAATTGTTATTTTTTTCTTAAATTTTTCTAAATAATAATAGTTTAAGTTGAAAGATTGATGTTATCATTTTTTCCCTTTAAAATAAAGGTTTTGTACGACGGAAAATTGTCTAGTGCCATTGTGTTCATGTATAATCCGGTAGCTACGGATAGTCAATTATGCCTGCAGTCAGCTCCAAAGGGCAATATATCTTACTTTGTTCACACTCCGCATGCGCTTATGTTACAAGTAAGCTCTTTACCATTGTATATTTTTTTAATTTTAGAATTACATTGTTGAATTCTTATTCTTTTATATATATTTTATTATTATTGTTTTGTGTTTTTTTTTTCTCTCTCTTAAATGACAGGACGTGAAAGCTGTGATAACCCATTCTATTCATAGTACGCTGAATTCAGTCGGTGGAATTCAAGTATTGTTTCCGCTCTTCTCTCAGTTGGATTTTTCGGTTCACGCTTCTGAGAAGAAAGATCCTACCTTATGGTAAATCTGTGTATAAATTAAATTTCTACAACTTAAGCTAAAACAAAACTTCGGTATACTTACTATTTTCAAGCTCTGTTATTTAGTAGAAAATTTCTATTTGTCCGTTTGTTTCCTAGTGCCAAATTGTTGGGATTCGTTTGCGAATTAGTCGAATTATCTCCAACCGTACAACAACATATGATTCAAAACAGAGGGTTTCTAGTTATCAGTTATCTGCTGCAAAGATCGTCTCGCGACCACTTAACCATGGAAGTATTAACGTCGTTTCTTCAGCTTACCAAGCATCTTATTACGTGTATTTCAGCTAACAGTGAATTACTTTTAAAGCAGGTAATGAAGCGTATACGATTAATTGCGATTTTATTGTTTGTTTTTTTTTTTTTTTACCCCGGTTTTTAAAAGTAATTACCGGGTTCGTTTCCGGTTAGTTCCGTTGTTCCGTATTCCTAGATTTCCTACTGTGTCCGACTGAATTACTATTTTAATAGTTTTCGATAGGAGTTAATTTTCGTTTCTGTTTTCGCTGGATAAAATTTTAAACAGAGCTGAACAAACATGAATTTTATCTTGAGAAAAATTACAAAATTTTCAGTAATGATGACTTATCGAAATTACGTTGTTCTCCTAATAGTCCGTTCTCTTATTCCTTTTATAAATGTTAATCTCAATGAAACGTTGAGCCACAGTAACGATCCTGCGGAATAGCACAGATGAGAGGGGGAATAAAGTGAAATATAACAGAAGGTACGTTTTTCGATTGTGCTTCACTTACATCCGCCGTTTTAATCTAAAGTCGTCAAAAGTACGCGCGCTAAAAATCGCAATAAAAAGCCTTAATAACTTACCGGAACTTGAACAAATTTATTTGCTAACGCAAGTATTTTCTAAAAACTATGGTCGTGATAAAAAAATATATCGAAGCATGAAAAAAAATTACTTTTGTTGTATTAAATGTTTAAAATTGAATTATATATCATATTTAAATTTATATTGCAGTGTTCAATATTTTTTTATCGATTTTATGAATACAAATTATTTATATATTTATATTGATTTAATCATTATTGAAGCGTTTATAATCTGTTCATTGAAAATGTATTAATAATGCTAATAATTAAAAAATAAAAAAATATTTGTGATTAAAATACAAAAATTAAAGAAAAAAAAAATATATACACATATGTATATACATATATATAAATTTTTTTTTTAAATTTCTTATTTTCTTTCATTCTTTCTTCTTAAGTTCGTCAACCAGAGAGACAAACAATTAAAAGAAGAATAACTGTTTTAAAATTTTATGGACCGTGTAAAAACGTTGCGGAAATACCATTCCATAGTTTAAAAAGTTCAGAAAACCTTACGTAGTATTTTTACTGATGGCACTGACTTTCTGGCTTGTTTATTCTTTTCCCTCATCAAATGGTCGCGATAGTGACTGTGTATAATGTTGATGCTCTAACGTGCGTTAAAGAAAGAAAAAAAATTAATAATCGCGCTCTTAGGAACAATTTAGTTTTCATGCAAACTCAATTTACCATTTCTTTCCACAATTCCAGTTGTTAAAAAATTTCATTAATCTTACGTGGTGAAATAGAATTAGTGAGCTGTGTTTTGAATTGTATAAAAAATGAGGAACGATATATCCGGGCAGTGAAGTAATGGATAAAAAACTTTTATTTGAAAAAATGATTAGTCTCAAACGTGTAATCCGCAATATTAAATTTGATATTGCAGAATTCGGTTTCAATAATTTTTTTCTTATACAATTATATTATACGTACGAAGCTGGACAAGATTGAAAAAAAAGCCAGTGGCCAGCTGTTAGTGCATCGGTGAAACATGTACTGAACAACCATCTGGTCTATCGTATTGACCCCATCCATATACTTATAAAATAAAATCATACCCGATTTTCTTTTCGCGTCGTTGGCCACTGTCTTATCTGTGTGCGTCGTAGACAATAATAGTATAATAGCTTTACTTTTTTTTGGCACGTACGAACATGTAAAATTACTTTTTCGTGGAATCCAAACAGTGACGAAAATTCCTCTGTTGATTTTGAAGGCGCGCGGAAGCTTATGGAATGCACGATTTATTTTTTTTTCAATATGCCAACTATAATCAAATTCCACGAGGTTTAGATATTTAGCAAGCGGCAGCGAAGTAAAAATGTTACAGTATTTCTCCCAGAACCCTTGTACATTATTGCAAGATCCTTTACGACTCTTTCATCTTGATTTACTTCGCGAACATTCTCTGTTTTCCCTATGTACAAAATAGCTTGTAAAGGGTAAGCGTTCTCCGCTTCGCATATCCACCATACTTTTATCCTATATTTCGCCAGCTTCAGTGGAATATAATGCTGCGTGAATTTGGTCCTACCATGAAAAGGAAAAAGCTACCCGTTGATCATCAGATTTTCGGTGGGTTTGTACATTGACGAGAGATTTTTATTGAGCATGTTCCATATATATCGAATAGGAGCTGCTTTATTCTCCCGCAAGCGTTGTTGGCGCATTTGCAAACATGAAAACGTATGGAACGAAGTAACGATTAAAAAAACGATTTATTCCCCCATAGCGGCACGATACAGCAGATAAGATGACATTTTCCACATCTCCGAGACATGATCAATGTTCGTGTTCCCAGTGCAAATCAAAATACCTAAAAAGACGCACATCTCACCTCAGTACACACTACAACACTGCTACACACACATTCCCGCAGGACACTGTATAAGCGCGGTCCTCTCTTTTCTCCAATTTTTACATTTCGGAGTAGCTGCTAGTCCAGACAGGAACTAGACGGAAGCGTAGCCCCTACTTCTTCCCGTTTTTAATGTGTGCGTGTTTGAAAAAAGAGATTTTTCGGTTAACCCCACCTCGTATACCTGGCCTAATTTTTTACCGGTACTCATTTTTACACCTGAAAACGTGCTAATTACATTTATAAATATCTAATATAAAATGCAGATGTGAATAAAACCTTTTATTGTTGTTTGAAAATTTAAAAAACAATAAACTCTGTAGATGGATACTCCGGGTATGTAATAACGTAGGTAAATGCGAGTGTGCACATAAGGGTTAATATTGACACGGATCTGAAGTTTGTGGCGCTATCTTTCGACGATGTTCGAAGTAGAAATTTTTTTATCCGGTTGCTTTCACTTCATTTTTTGATGTCTATCGGGTGCTTTTTACGAGCTTGTTTATGCCGATGCCTGTACGGCCAGCGTCCATACTGTCCCAATATGTTCGGGCGGATGTGCGCTCGATCATGTATTCGGCAGGGTAGGATACCTGTTGATCAACCCGATAGTGGCAGTGATCTGCGCTTACGGCTGTTACGCGTCACTGCGACACGTGTTGTCGTACAGCAGGGTACAGTGAGAACGAATTTATAAAATCTGTTAATTTTTATCACGGCAGTGTACGCGGTTCTAATTAAATCAAATCAGATCAAATCATGTATTTATTATTATTATTATTATTTCATTTTGTTCTCGAAATGATCTTTCTGGTATTTATTACAGTGGGAACACTGGAATTTCGCACCAGACCCAAAATTCAGCGGGAAGTCGACCGGAAATAGAGCTCGCCCGCTGAGAATTCGAATTGCGCACTGTCTTTAAACAAAAATACTTTGATTTTATAAAATTGATGAATGAGTAAAGTAGAAGTCACTCTTTCAGTGACTTCCAAAATGTGTTGTTATACCGATAAAACGTTTGCTATTTGGAATAATGGAGCTGCATTTTAGTTGCTTAAAGAAACCTTTAAAGTTTGCGAAAAAAAGACTATCATCTCGTTAGCAATATGGTTCTTATTCTAAATGTTTTTAACAATCTAGGAACGTACACATTTAAGGAATGTTGCATAAAATAAAACAAATTTTTGCTCGAATATTATACAAGATAATGTAAATTACAATAATTTCTAACTGAATATGTAGAATTTTCAGCGCACGGCATATTTTCCATGAAGCTTGTGTTTCACATTAATACAAATACTTTCGTATCAACTGATTAATTTACATAAAATACAAATGTGACTATATCAAATTTTTGAATTCGACAAATTAAGTATCTATTATCATAATAATATGGAGTTATTCAGAGTTTGAAGGAACCAAGTTTCAGGAAAATTTCAATTCTGATTATTTTACCCACAAATGTGTTCAATCTCAGTTATAAATTGTCATTTGAGTTAAAAGTCGTAATTTTGTCATTTAATGTACTATCAAACAATATGTAATATTCTTAAAAATTTACAATTCAAATAAAATCTCATTCAAAACCATTTAGCAGTAAAACTTGCAATCACAATAATTATGGAAATAAATAGTGTTAGTATAGTATTATCTTATTTCTTTAAATGTTAGTCGGATTGGCCGAAATAAGGCAAGATATAAACGGTATAGGTGTGGAAGCGATAAGTGCCGATGTAAATAATAGAATTAATAATTTAATTTCCTTAGTTTACCAGCCAAATATAATGACGGCTTATACCAAGTGAATTTATGATCGAATAGTATTCCTAGATATTTAGTTTCATGTACTCTATTTTAATTATAGTATCATTGGATAATTTAAGCTTTATATTGGATTCACTCCATTTCTCATTCGATTTAAAACAGTATAGTGTATATTTTGTTTTATTTGCATTCAATATTAACTTATATCTCTATTCATCCGATTTATAATTGAATCAATTCCATTTTGAGATAATTTTCCTCAAATTAATGAATTATAGGAGTTGATTTAATTGTTAGGTAGAGAAGTGGGGTTTTGCTTGTACAAAGATAATTTTCGCGACGAAGGATTTTAATCGTCTAATATATGTTATATGTAGTGATTGCCGCGCTTTTGTCTGTCTGAAAGCGATCGTTCCGGAGTCGTTTAATTTAACGTCAAATTTTTTTCCTTTTCTCACATGCTCCGCTGTATCTGGTCTGAAGCCGCGCTACTCTAGTTTTGAGCAGCTATGCCATTTAGCAGATTTTCTTGCGATTCGTGCATCTTTCGTATTAATCTATTCGCCAAAATTGCCCACATTGGAGTAGATAATTCCCGTCGTTTTCCTCGTTTAAAGTGTGAACAGGGATAAAACGAGATCTTGATCTACTGACGGCCACATCAGGAACAAGCAAGCGTAATCATCAGAGTTCCGTTTCAGTATGCGTACGTTTATTTTTTCTGTAAATTCAGAGAAAGCGGTTGTAGAATCTAATGCCGAAAAATTACGATTTTATCGTACTTTCCTGAGTCGAAATAAATCCAATTGTTCGACTTTTCGAAATTAGAATGTCCTATGCGGATAAAATATTCCTTCCGTATGCGCGATTCATTGGAGATACACCGGCAAATTGAAGTGGTTCATTAACCCGAGTGTCCTGAAATAGAATTTTGAAATTTATTTACGCGTTTTTTCAATTGTTTAGTTTAATATTAATCGTTTCAACGGATTATTTTTGGTATGTTATTTAATTATCGCGGAAGAAAAATCTCGCCCGACTATTTTATCTGTCGTGGTAAAATTTCTCTGTCAAGTATATGTTTACAAATACGATACAGCGGATTTTTGTATTTTAAATCGGTATAATGATTATTTTTGATTAACGCTTTTTCTTCCCTTTAAATTGCGCAGCTTTTAGATCACATATTGTTCAACCCCGCTCTATGGATCTATACACCAGCCGCAGTACAGATACGTCTTTATTCGTATCTATCAACTGAATTTTTATCGGATACGCAGATTTATTCGAATGTTCGTCGTATTTCAACAGTTTTGCAAACCGTGCATACGTTGAAATATTACTACTGGGTCGTTAATCCGCGACACAAAAGTGGTATTAGCCCTAAAGGAGTAGGTAGGTTATGTTTGTATCTCGAAATGTTGAACATTTATTTTGTCAAGTTTTTTTGGTCTACTTTAGATTTATTGTAAATGTCAAAAAAATGATAAAGAAATTTTCGTTTAACACTAGAAATGATAGCGTCGTTTCTAGCAAACTGATATGGTTAATCAACTGTATTATATTCTTTTAAAATACATTGTAGACTTTTGTTTTTAACGTTTTAAAGGATGTTTTTAATTTTAAAATTCGTAAATGTGTTTAGAAACGTATTTGTATTAAGACGAAATTTAATGTTTATAAATGTGCGAATCGTGATAAACATTTAAATATTATCCTTGGTGATCCCGTAATAATTGAAGGGTTCTCTCAAAGTAAATTGTTATAGTTCGAATTCTGGTAAAAGGCAAACTTGTATACTATTTCGTTTCCTCGAGTTATAATTATTTTCATCTTCATCATTTTTTTTCCAATATTTCAACTCATTTCTAATTTTTGCGGAAAATAGATTTTTAAAATTTTCTCTTCTAAATTTTCATTTTCGTCCTCAAGCGATATTTTTTAAATTTAGCCTTTACTTTCGCGATTTATAAAATTAAAAATTTTTGTGTTGCTACCGTTCTCCTTAAAAACGGAAGATATTAAAATTAATCAGCATAGGTACCACCACATTCGGTGTAATTTATAGGCTCGATATTTTTGCGGCATAATATCCTTCGTTCTGGTTGCTTTGTGTTCAATAAATTTTTCCATCGACAATCTAATACTTTTTATTGTGAATATCATATGGGAAGTAATACTATAAAGAAACAGAAAACCAAGATATTTTAGAAAAACAACAGTAATTTAATTGCACATTCGTTCAGCGGTTGTACGTTTATTTACGTTCCGTTGATATTTTTCTAGATGGTCCTCGTCCTAATCAAAAGGATATACTGACCATACGGTCTTATATACTTTTGTTTTTGAAGCAGCTAATGATGCTCGGAAATGGCATAAAAGAAGATGAATTACAAAGTATATTAAATTATTTAGCTACAGGTACGTCTGTTACATATTTAAACATTTAATTTTCCCTGTTTTTTCGTATATTTTTATTAGTTCGTTATTATGATCATGTTTTTTCTGTTTATAAATTTATTTATTTTCAATATGAATTTAAGGTATTATTATTATTATTTTTTACTTTTTAATAATCTTTTTAGGTACGTGAAAAATAGCTTTTGATGTTACTAATTTAAAGGAGAAAAGGTTTTCGTGGTTGTATCCACATGTCCATTTTTACTATCATTTTACCCTATATAAAGGGTACTACAGACAGAATAGGTAGAATTTTAAGAAAACATAATATTAGACCCGTTTTTGGTGCATGCAGAAAAATTAAAGATACTTTAAGATCGATCAAAGATGACTTTCCATGGGGATTTACAGCAGGAGTTTATAAAATTCCTTGCTCTTGTGGTAATTCTGATATCGGACAAACTGGCAGAGCTATTATTACCAGATTAGAAAAACAAAAAGTGGATTACGCACATTTGCGAACGGAAAAATCAGCATTAACAGAACATGCAAAAAATACGGTACACGCGATACAATTTGACGACACAAGATTTTAGCTAAAATCGAACGTATGGTACACGGATTGTTAGAAGAGCTTTAGAAGTTAAAAAATATCAAAATTTCAGTAGAGAAGACGGTTACGAGCTGAGTTAAATTTGGAAAACTGTTAGCAGACAGTTAATAGATGAAACACCCAGGGTTCGGCACAATTATTAGTTACGGTTACCCTTCCACAAATCATTAACAATACAGCCAACGATGATAATGAAGACAGAAATTCTAATATTAAATACAGGTGTTAAGAGGCGCTACTACTCTCCGAATTACTCAACGGGACGATATTGGCTAGTTTGGTTTTTTGTGTTTGTATTTTATTTTTTTGTTCTTTGTGTTAGTTTAGTTGAAGGACGTTGTTGCGCTATTAGCTTACTATTTATACGGTTCAGTTTTCTTTCATTTCATCAGTTGCTTCTCTGATGATGAATACAGTGTAATCTGTTTTGAAACGTTACGAGTTAATGATGAATTCTTTGGTTTCTACCAAAAATGGACATGGGGATAGTTTTTGATTTTTTTTTGTTTTTGCCACCATTGTAATGCATATATACCGTACTATAAGAAATGTTTCAAAAGTAGGTTTTAACATGTTTTGTTGAAACTAGAATTTATCGATAAAATAAAATGTTTTAATTAGAATAAATCCCTGAAAACGATTTTCCATCAGTTTTATACACCAGAATGTTGTTAGGGTATATAATTAATTGCTTTGTCATTTGTACGCTGAGGGCAGTATAAAATCTCGTGACGTTTTTATTTACAAATCCTGTTATGTTTTTGCGTTACGGAAGTTGATAAAAGCTATTAATGAAATTTGTGAATAGAGTCATAAATTGGTTATACAATTAGAAATTGCTACACAAACAGTAAACGGAAAAAAGTACACGGTTAACTGAAGGCGCGAATCTTTAGAAGACTGTGACCCGTGGCGAGGTTTAAAAGATCGTATTTTTTTTTATATATATTTTATTACGAATTTTTGATTTGTATAATAAGTATGCATGAACAGGAGATGGTCACAATGCTTAAACTGGAGCAGTACGTCTCATAAGAATGAAAAAAAATCTAAATTATTAAGAAGACATCAAATTTATAATTGATTAATTATTACACGGCTAACTTGCCATGTGTAGAATTACATAGGTTTTTTTTTTCTTACAGAAGCGTCTACTCGAAGCGTACAATCTTTACAGGATCGCTCGACAACTTTTGTAACTGATTTAATAAAATGCTTTCTTCCATTGCTTTAAACGTTTTTTTTTCTCTCTTTTTTAGTTACGTTAAAACTGACATTTATGAAATGAAATAAAACGTAACAGAAAAAAAAAAAGTAGCTGGTCTCGTTATGCTTTCCTCCACAATGTGGCGGCTTGACAAAAGCACGGGTCTGTAGCCGGTCTTTTTCTCTAAGCTGTCGCATCGTGGCAGGAACCATAATAAAATCGGTTGAAGTTGATTTCGTCAAGCGCAGTGTTTTGGCGAGAAATAAAACTTAATTCTATTTATAAATATTTACATTTTTTAAATTTATCTGTGGGTGTGGGGCTTTGTTTCTGCATAATATTGCATTGTTATAGGGTTCTGACAATTGGTAAAAATTTCAAATCATTCAGACGTCGGGAAGTAGGTGAGAATGGATTTAGATTGCTATATTGTATTGTTGAATTTACGGAAAGGGTGAACTGCAGATGCAACGGAATAGCGATAAAGCATGGGGTGGTTTTATATCATTTACATTTGTTGAGGGATTGAATGACTACTGATATAATCACCCCATGCTCTATTTTGAATTAAAATTAATTCTTAATGTCCATTTCTTCACTCTTATGTTAACATTGTAAAATAAGTTATTTTTTATTGTGCACTAAAATTAATTATTAATGTTCACCTCTTCACTTTTGGATTAGTATTGTAAATTTTTTTTTAAAACAAGTATGTCGAAAAACGTATTATAAATTTCATGGTTTCGAAATTATGGAATTTTTAATTATTGTGACTAGTTCAATTTTTTTTCTCATTTCGTATATTCTTAGTATTATTTTGCAATTTTTGACGCTTGATCCTTTTTTTTTATTATTATTTTTTTTGTGTGAGTATATATATATATATATATATATTTACATATATTTATATTTATACATATAACTGATTTTGTTCTTATGAGACGGTTGGCTCTAAAATAATACTGAACTTTAGTGATCTTTCTATTAATCCCCAAAACAGATTCTAATTTATATATGAAATTTTAGAAATACACGAGAATGAAGTGCAGACATCTTGTTTTTGAGAGGAAATTCAGAATTTATTCATTTTAGAAAAGTGATAAAACAAGTCGAGTTTTAAAAAAGATTGCCTACATAAAGAATGTGCAATTTTATTTGTTCTAAAATTAAAGTGTTTTGAATAAAGCATTCCGCGTGTATCATCGCTAGAAAGATTAAATTCAGCTCTCTCCGTGTAAGTATGTCAAACATATCGCTAACATTATTAAACAGTTGATATGTACAATATATTATTAAATTATTATTTAAATTGCAATTGTGCGATATTTTAATCTATTCTGCACGCGATTGATTAGTGCATGAAGATGAAAATCTCCACGATATGCTTCAGACGTTGATAAACCTAATGGCTGACCACCCTTCTGCTATGATACCGGCATTCGACATCAAGAACGGCGTTCGGGTTGTATTTAAACTATTAGCGTCGGAAAGTCAAATGATCAGATTGCAAGCGCTAAAGTTGCTTGGATTCTTTCTCAGTCGTAGCACACATAAGTAATTTAATTTGTTTAATTAATTTAGTAAAAAGGTGAAAAGTTACTATAGCGACGGCATTGGAGCAAGTGCCGCTTGCAAAAACTTTAAATTTTCTTGATTGGGATAGAACTATTAAACGATATTATTTTTTTGTAACTATTTCAAAGATTTGATATTCGGAATTATTAATGACTACGTCATTCTTAGGCTGCGGTACTTTACATTTTTTGTTCCGTGATTATGTCCCGTTAGTTTTCTGTCCAATGATTATATTCCGTTACTTCATATAAGATAACAACGATTAAATGCTGTTATGTATTATTTCTTCCTGTAAACGTTTGTTTCACTGATATTATAAGTTATGTATTTTTAAACCTTAAATTACGTTACAAAGTTATAGTTTTAAATATTACTCGGACACAAAGTACCTTTTAATTCGTTAAAACATACAACATTTATTTATATTAAATTATTACTTAAAATAAAAGTTACAGACATTATTATTCACAAAATTGTGAATAATAATGTCTGTAACTTTTATTTTAAGTAATAATTTAATATAAATAAATGTTGTATGTTTTAACGAATTAAAAGGTACTTTGTGTCCGAGTAATATTTAAAACTATAACTTTGTAACGTAATTTAAGGTTTAAAAATACATAACTTATAATATCAGATTAAATGCTGTGTTGAACAACTCTGCTAAGCTTCTTTTCTTTTCTTTTCTTTTCTTTTTTTTTTTTATAAATAAAAGATAGCTAAGAATGATGTAGTCAGTTGAAAGCGATTTTTCTAAAAGAAGTTTTGAAGAAAAAATATTTGTTGTAAAGAAGGCTTGCTCCCTTGCAGGGTCCGAAAGGGGCGAAGTTTATATTAATTACAACGTAATTCTTAGGCTACCCCCCATTAGAAAAAATGTCCCAATTTTATGTAACGTTTGTTATATTTTATAGGTTTTTGTTATTGTTATTTAAAAATTGTCACAATTTGAAGTAACGAAATATGTAACGAAAAAATGTTTTAATTTTATATAATGAAAGTTAAATGTTAGGATAGGATTTTTGTGATTATGTTATTTTTTTGTGTTGATGCCACTAAGAATTACGTTGTAAATTTTGATCATTTTATACAAAGTATAGAAGAGAAAGTGACAGAATGAAAGCAAAAGGGATCAAGGTACACAGTCCCTTGCGAGGCCAAAATGGCCGAGTTTATATATATATACTAGCTATGCCCGCGTAAAATACGGTTCTAAAAAATTACTTTATTTGTTAAATTACGCCTGCGTAGAATTCAGTTCGTGACTGTAAGAGTATCAGTAAAAACTCAATCTTCACCGATTGTTTATTTTTCATTATTATCATCGTGCTCAGCTTCGAATTACCTTTTTCAATTGCGAGACCGAATTTCGATTAAAATATTATTTTTTCAGCTATGGAACTCATTTTAGTACAACTCAAAAAAAAAAAAAAAAAAAAAAAAAAAAAAGCTATCAGTTTCTTGAAATATGTCGGTCAGAATACGAATAAACATCAAACTAGTATGATAAAGAAAATCGAAATTTTATGCTTTAAAAAATTTTAAATTAATGGTATACTTTTTATATATAACGTACAGTAAACTACCATCATTACCGTAAATTACAGTTGAAATTATTGGTTATGTTTCTTGGTTAATTAATGGTACACCGAAAAATATTCTTTGCTTTGAATGTACTGTATTTAAAAATTTTGCAGCAGCAATGAATATACTTTTGTATATTTATTATTATAATGGAAGAGCTAATTTCTTACTGATCGATTTAGATGTGAAATTTTCATCTGTCCATTACCAGTAAATGTTAAAATGAAGCAGCGTAAACGTATTGCCATATGTGATGGTATGCTTTGTTGATGGTTATGATTATAATTAAACAATGCGCAAATTGTTAAAAAATTCAATAAAGAAGTTTAGACATGTTGAGCATACATACCATGTTTTTTTTTTTAAATAAAAAAATTCATTTCCCTACTATTTCTTTTCAAGAGCTGCTTTGAATTTAACCTTTATTCACTAAAATTCATTTGATAAATTCAAAATTAGTGTACAAAATTTAGTTTTTCTTTGAAATAAAAATTCCTTAGAATGTCTCTATAGTTTCATTAAATATGCGATCAAAGCGATGTCTTACTTTATTAAAAATAATACAATGAACTGGCAAAAATATAATGTAATAGTAATAAATAAATTATTCTCAGAGTTTGGTTAGCAGTGTAAACCTTTTTTTGTGAAATTACATTTTTATCGATAGTAGACTAATGGCTAATTGGAACTGTTGAATTTATTATTATTATTATTATTATTATTATAGTATTGATATGATCCTCTATTAAATCGTTATTCACTAAAAATGTTATTCTATTATAGGCGCAAATATGATGTGATGAGTCCATTCAATTTGTATACGTTACTGGCAGAGCGATTGTTGATGTATGAGGAGTCACTTTCGCTGCAGACGTACAATGTTCTTTATGAAGTATGGGAATAATCTTTATCTGCTACATTGATGCTTTATCTTTTTATTTTCACTTGGTATTATAGCGGCTATTTTAAATAATTGAAACACTTTTATTATATTAGTACATTATAATGCACTAATATTATTTTTGCTGATATAACGAAGATGATTATTGTATTTTGTTTTTTTAATTTTCATCACATATGTAATATATATATATATATATATATATATATATATATATATATATATATATATATATACATATATGTGACGGTCACTGAGAAAAGAGGGACATATTGTGTTAAAAATGCGGTTTTGACTTAACAACGGTTTCGGACACTTGAAAGCATGCTCTTTAACGTGAAATAGGCCAAACTGGTGAAAATAAATTTTTTCCTGTTGTAAATCGTAATTGTATGTTTAAAATTATCTTAAAGAGTATTATATTGCGAAACTTAAACGCGTTTTTCTCGAAAACTTGTTATCTGACACTATGTACCTTTTTTCAGCGACCGTCACCCCCCCCCCCACATATATATATATACACGTGTCCATACATCTTTTTTAAACAGTAAATATTTTTATATAAAGCAGTTTAGCTGCTTAAACGTATTCTGAAGTATGTAATACTGAATTATATAGAACGCAATGAAAAATTCAGTTAAACAACGTTTATCCATTAATAGAACCGTAATGTTTATTTATTTTCTTCTAAATTGTTTAATCCAAAGAAAATTTTACACGAGTAAAGGACTGTATTTTGAACTTCTGCTGCAAAACTAACGAACGCATTTACTTCTTTTAATACGTAACCCCAAACATTTTTTAGATGTATAAATATTATCTGTTTTCGTAGTTGTTAAATTTCTTAAACAATGATTAGAGTACAAAAAATTATTTTACAACAAGTTATAAGGCGTTTCAATTTTCTGAAAATAAACTTGAGCTATCATGTTAAAACAGTATTTTTAATATAGCTATGTAAATGTGTATTTATGTGTGTAACATTACAAAGCTATATATGTATTATATATATGGCGTGATTTTTAATTAACATAATGTCTGCATAGTTGCACAATGTTTCCGAAATTCGGGAGCTATTCTTTTGGTAAATTTCCGTTACATCCTAAATTACCTACATCGGTTATTGTTGTGAAAGATGTTTTAGTAATCTTTTTAAATTATTTTAAATTTATTGCTTGTAAAAGGAGTTAGTTGAGTAACCGCGATTTAATTATGTGTAATCTAGTGTAAATGGCATATGCTATATTATTGTTTTTTTCTTTTTTAAACGTTGTTCTGTGTAATTTGCTCTGATCATCATTTGATAGATAATGATAGAAAGAATTAATCAACAAACGGTTTATGCTCAACATGGAGAAGCAGATAGCGGATGTAGATTGGAAAATCCGAGTAAGTTATAAAGGAAATTATATTTATTATTTAATATCTATACCTTTATATGATCTATTTTTCTATTCCATTCCGATAGGACTGAAATTTATCAAATTTTTTTTTATGAAATTTAAACAAATATTTTTAGAATATAATAATAATCGGCGACGTCAGTTATAAAATAGTTGTGATTATTAATAGTTTTCCATTGTTATTGTTACCAATGAGCTGAATATCAATTTAATCGTCTTTTACAAGTAAATATGTGTACATGTTTTTACAGTGATTCTAAAAGTTGTTGCATCCCTCATAAGTCAGTCTAAACAAACTGAAATGTTGCTTGAAGTGAAGAAATTGTTTTTAACCGACATGACCGTGTTGTGCAGCAATAATAGGGAAAATCGAAGAACTGTTCTTCAGATGTCCGTGTGGCAGGTGCATATCTATTTTTTTCTCTTTCCTATTTTCAGTACTTTTATTGTTGATTGTTTCATTTTTAATGTAAACTTACGAATATTATTTTTAAGCGACCAAAATTATAGAGTAAAATTATGTATTATTATTTTAATATAGTGAATTATTTTTATCAATATTATTTAACATTTTATTGTTTTCGTGTTATAAGCGTTAATTGTGCATTTAAATTCGTTCGGTAATTTATGAATTCTTTTAAAGTTCGGAATATTTTTTTATTATATTATTTTAAAGTGAAAATGACAAAATAAATTAATACATGCGCATATGAGTTTAGTCGCCAGTATTTACCGATTTTACAGTTTGGTTAGTGATTTTAATTTCTGTTCTTTTCCGATTGGTAGAAAAAAAATATATAAATTGTTGAACCGTTAATTTGCGAGTTTCATTAGGAAAATAATATTTTTGCGGACTATTTATCTAAAACCACGAACAACCGTAGAGATATACAGATAAGGAAATAAAGTTTCTTTATTTTTTTAATTCTGTTTATAAATTTGAGTTTACTAATTTTCGGTCTTTGGAACTAATCTGTTACGTTGAAGAATTAATAGAAGTAGAGAGACGGTTCTAAAATTAGTATGTATGTTCACTTTTGATGTATCTGCTGATATGGTATAAACGAAATAATAAAGAAATCGGTTAATTTCTTAATTTTATACAAGTTGACTAGCATTGTATAAATTTTTTTAACCTATGGGTGCAGCAGAATGTTCTAAATAATTCCGTTACTTTGTATTAGGAGTGGTTAATTTCCATGGCTTATGTTCATCCCAAGACACAAGAGGAGCAGAAAATTAGCGACATGGTTTACTCGTTGTTTCGAATGTTACTGCATCATGCCATCAAATACGAGTATGGTGGCTGGAGAGTTTGGGTGGACACTTTAGCAATCGTACATTCAAAGGTTTGCAATATGTGCACTTTTATGCGATTAACGATTTCGCTTTAATATATATTAAACGTGTAATTGTGGAATTCTTTATCTATTTAGAATTAGTTTTATAGTTACTGAAAGTAATAAAATTAACGCTATTGCAATGTGCCACGTTAGCGATTATATTTTTTTTTGGTTTTTGCTGTTGTCCATCATTACTTTATATATAATATTTTCTGATAGTTCGTGTAAGAAAAATATACAAACTGCAACATTGTGAGATTTGTAGCGGAGAAAAATTTATTTTTATCAGCTTGTTTCGGGAAACTGCTTGTAAATATTGAAAAAATGTTTTTAATTTTAGTCTTGTAAAACCTACGTATTATATAATTTTCAAAATAAGAACGCAAGAAATGGTTTCTTGACTAATTAATTTCTTATTTTAAAATTTTTATGTATACACTTTATCCGTTAGCAATTTTGTTCTACTTTAACTGAAATTTTATTTGAAGCAATTGCTTTTAACACTCTGAATCGAGATTCCATTTATTTTCACTAATGTAAATAGTTTTTCTTACGATAAAAAGCGCTTTTTAAAACAAAAAATAGTTTTACTAAATTTGAGAGGCACTACATCTATGTAAACTCGTATGTTCTTTGAACTTTATACTTGAATGTCTTTTTAAATCATTTTTTTACACTTCACTCTTCATTTCTGTTGCGATAAAAGATAAATTTTTCTTATTCGGTTTTTTTAACAATGATGGAAAGGACAAATATATGTAAAAAAAATAATAATTTATAGACTGCCATTATTAATGGCTTTCTTTTTAAATTTAACTAAAATAAATAAACTTTTTCTAAACGATGATAGGTAAGATACTAAATTTTTATCGCGTTAGTTTTTTTGGAAACAGAACCGTAATATATACTATGTGTTAGTTTTAACAGTCATTATTCTTCTTTTAGATTAATTATTTGCGACTAAAAAATTTATATATAAAATTGACATTCAACCATTTTAGTTTTATATAAATTTTTATGAATGATTTTTGACAATTTTAGGTATCCTACGAAGAATTTAAGTTACAATTTGCTCAAATGTATGAAGATTACGATAAACAACGTAGCGATAACATTACGGACCCTCAATTAAGACAGCAAAGGCCGATCAGCACGATATCGGGTTGGAATTCCAATAGTGGTTATTCCATACCAGGCCGTGCTGTTATTTCAGAAGTATGTAATATTTCTATCATATAAGATACGTTTATCGCTTTTCATATTCGTAATAAAAAATCGCGACTTAAGACAGTTCAGGTACTTTATCTTTAGCGAAACTATTACTTTTAGATCGAAAGTTTGATAACGAAGAATAATGTAATTTTTACTTTAATTCGCCCGCTCGTTTAAATCTTTAATATTTTCTCTCGTTTTATACATTAAAGGCCCTATATTTCTACTAAAGATCCATTTTCTTCATATTTTCTTTATATCCGTTGCTTTGTTTTCCTTTCTTTTTTTCGGTTATTATTAATATAGAAATCAGAGTAAATTTTCTGTAATTTAAATTTTTACTGCGTTATACAAAAAAAAAAAAAAAAAAGAGAAGTGTAAAAGTAGACTTTCCTAATTTCAATACGTCTACTTGATATCACCATTGCTTAAAGTGAAATTATAATTAAAAATTATTTTAATCGGTGAAATAGGGGTTAATATATCCACCGATTGGGTGTGCACGTTTCCTTCTGTATCTTATTTTGTACACAGCGACTGCTCAAACTCGATATTGTATGTCATTTCCAATAACTATTTATTTAGACACGGGGTCCGTAATACTGTACAGCACTAAGCATCGGTACTCAGGGAAATGCACGAACCTACACTATCTATGAAATCACCTCTGAATTCAAATATGTTCCTTTGCGTAGAAGTTCACGATTTATATAGTCATTTTCCGCGAGCTCCAATTGTAAGTTTGTACCCTCTTTGCTGAAATACTTATTAAAGTCAATTCAGTATTACTTCTTTTTTATTTTACCATTCTATTTTTCTCATACCATTCATTTATTGTGTAAACACTGCTCATCTACGTACCCGTTCGTTTTCTTAAGCTTTAAATATAAATAATTTTTATTTTTTTTTTTCATTAACATTTTTAAGCAATAAAATAAAATAATTAGAGCAATGTGTCAGTGTTAGCATTCTAATTTTAACAGACGGCGATGGTGTTTATTTCTATTTCTGAGTATTGACCGTATTGAATTGACGTGGCCATTTCTGCAATTATGGCTACGTAATATTTTGGTGATTAAAAGGATGTTTAATTTTCACGTAGTATAACCACGATCGTTCTTAATGATAACCAACAATGTTTTAAAAATTCATAGATTATAATCAGTAATATCGGTTGCTGCTGAAGTACAATCCGCAATAATCCAACGTCGTCTGTATTTGTAGAAGTGGTATAAGCAGTATTATATTCATGCATAGTCTATGCATTAATGTAAGAATTAACATATAGTAAAGTAATACTGTCACTTATGCAATTGAGCAGAGTCCAAAATAAATATATTTATAAATAACCAGGGTGGCCACCCAGCCGGGAATTTTGTCGTAAAACTGTGGAAAAAAGTAAAAATGGTGGAAAATGATATTTGTAATAAGAAAAAATCATTTGAAACGTTAAAAAGTGAATGCATTTTTTACTGTACTTTACACTGAAGAATAAATTACAAAGTTTTGTTTTATTCATATAAAATAAGCTGCGACAGTCAGATATTATCAGTATTAACAAAAAAAATCCATTCTTCTTTTGGTGCAATTCTAGTAATCAAGAGATCGGGAGGATTTAGACCAGGAAAACTGGGAATAAACCGGGAATTTAAAAATTATATTTGAGGGGCCACCATGATAATGCCGGTGTAATATGACTGCACTACTGCAGTTGTGATCTACTACGAAAAATAAAATATTTTAATTCGGAGGTGATTTGATAGATAGTGTAGATTCGTGCACATCCATGAGCACCGATGCTTAGTTCTGTACAGAATTACGGACCCCGTGTAATTTTTTTGCTCAGTGAACACCTAATGGTCTATGATGGGCATTTATAAATCAAATTTCAAGTTTTGTCCTTATAGGGATTTCGTATTTTTAGCTTTCCGTTTTCATTTTCAGGATTTTGTTGTTTCTTTTTTTTGTGATTTTTAACGTTAGACATGCATTTGTAAAAATTCGTTCCCAGCGAGCACCTAACAGTTATGGAGAACTTACGTACTAAATTTCACGTTTATACGCATTGGTGATTTTTGGTTTTTTCGCATTTTCTAACGTTAGCCGAGGAATTATTTGGCGTCTTTTTGTAGGAAGCACCTAATAATTTATAGGGACCGATATACCAAATACGTTTGTATATATTGCGATTTCACAGATTTTGAGTTTTCAACTTTTTTTTTTCTTTTCTGAATTTTGATTTTTTTGCGAATCTTAACGTTAAATATGGGCCTGTAATAATTTCGTTCCTAGTAAGCACTTAAAAGCTGAGGAAGACGTATTTGCCAAATTTCAAGACTAGTGCCTTTGTTTTTTTTTTTTTTTTTTCATGTTTGCCTATTTTATACCATGTATTGTAAAGTATCGAATATAAATTTACTTGTTCGATTTTTATATATATTTGTTAGTCATACCACGTTATTATGTATCATCATACCTGTAAATATTATAAATAAATATTATCAGAGAAACAGATACATTTACTAAAATAATACACCAACATTCCACCCACAAAATAAAGTAGTTATTTTGAAAAATGTCGGTGTATTAATTTTTGACTACACGAATTAATAAATATTAGAAAAAATAAAAAACAAAAAGACAAAATGACAAAAAAAAAAAATATATATTTTATTTACCGCCACATGTAGGACAAAAACAAAACATAACGATTTTCGGTATCAACGACAGAGTTCTAAGACAAAATAAGTAAATATTCGCCGCGTAAAAATTAACGACTAGTGACACAGAATGAACGGCTAAATAACGAACACGAAATCAAACCGGTAAATCATAATGAAGCTCTGTCGCCGTTAAAGAACAATTAATTTACGAAATTTACCGCTACTCTTTTCAATCTGTAAGGGATTTTATATATCTTTCTCAGCTCACCGCTACTCGTCCGAGTCGCTGTGAAACAAACGATAACATACACATACCGAAACCGTATCAACATCAAAAAACATACACGGCTTAGAATGCTCCAAAAATAATCGTTAAAAATAATTTTGCGTTAAATTTATACCGAATATTTTGTTTCTTTTATTTTATTTATTTTTAATTGGCGGTGTTTAAAAAAATCGATAGCTCCGCTTAAATTTCAGCGTGATGTTTGAATTTCGTATAGTTAGGAACATTAATTATATGAACGAATGGAACGTTTTTGCTCCGTTTTTGTAGAGTGCTCAAGATTCCGATTACAAATCAGTAGCTGAAAATTATATACCAAATGTGGACGATATTGCTCATTCGAAAGATGCGAATATATCGAGAAACGAGGAAGCTAGTGAAACAGATTATGTGGACTCGGCGGTTTCGTTCCCCGACCAGCAGCAGCAGCAGCAGCAGCTGCAGCAGCGTGCTTTCGACGAGTCAGCTTACGGCTCTTCAAATGCTGCTACGTCGCCCGTTTACTCGAACGAAACCAATGTGGAAGATAAGTCACTGAGTCCAGCAAAAGAAAATTACGCCAGCGGTGATAACGTTGACGACGTGACGAACGCAGAGAACGACACGACAGCTGTTTCCGAGTCTGTTGCGACGAATGCTCCCGATACACTGCCGACGACCGTTGACGCTGACGTCAGTACTGCTCAAAATTCTAAGAACGAACCGGAGAAGTCGCCCGTTGCAATTGAACGCGAATTAATTGACAGCGATAACTCGGAGGCGTATTTGACTCCTACCGAGAATGAGTCTGATCGAAAAGACGCTCATCGTGTTCCGATCAAATCTTCCGACGAAATCGTCGATGACGATAGTGCTGCTACGATAACAATGGAAAAATCTAGAATTGATGTCGGAGCAGCGGAGGATTCCGTTGATAAATCTGACGATGAATCAGAATCGACGAATGTCGAACAACAAACGCCTGATTGCGAAGAGGAGACAACTTCTGTGAAAACGGGAGCTGTTGAAAACGCGACTGACAATATCGTCGTTAATAATAGCAATTTAAAAGATCGAAGCGACCAGTCTGAACACATAAGCGATACGGAACAGTTGTGTAATCAAAATGAACTAAATAATGTGAATACGGAAACTGCTGTTGGAACTAGCGATGACAGCGCAGCTATTGTTGAGCAACAGAGTTCAATAACGAACCATACGGATGACTTAATCGATGAAAATGAAGTAAAACCGAATTCGGAAAGTTCTTTGACCAAATCGAATTGCGAAGAGCAGGTGACTTCCACTGTTGTCGAATCCAATGAATCCGTTAGTTCCGCTTTGGACGATGCTGCCATATGCGAGGACAGCGACGACAAACGAACGACCAGGAACGATGTCGACAGGTCAGCAGATAATGCGAGCTGTCCGGAGAAGCCGAATCAAGTTCAATTGTCTTGCGATGAATTAACGGCCGGTGGTAACGATGATTCGGCGGTAATCGATAATTGCTCAATATGTAGTAATAACAGTATTAAGGTCGATAGTAATTACGATTCGACGTATCAAGATGAACGGAGTGACGCTCGCAGTGCTGAATTCAGCGGCAATACTAGAAGATGTAGTACCTATAAGACAACTCATGCTGACGAAGTTTCTTTCTCCTCGGTTAATGTCTCTACCAGCGCAATAACTACAAATTCTGAAGGTAATTTACCATTATTATTTAAGAACGCATTACAATTAGATCAACCACGTAATGTTTCAATTTGTTTTTGCTGTCCGTTTTTTTCTTTGTTTCTTGTTTGTAGAAGCTATATCTAGTTAGGTCTTCATTTTCCGTGCAGAAAGATTCGAATTTTATGCTGAATTTAATGGTTAATTTAAAATCGATGGATATCAAATAGCAGTTTAAAATATTTTACTGTAAAACTAAAATCTGCATTAAGAAATTTTGTGGCAAATTTAAAACGACTGTGTGATACTTCTGTTATAAAGAAAAGCATTGTGATTACCAGACTGGTTTATCGGAGTTTAAAAAAATTTATTTACTTACTGCAGTTTATTAGCAGCACTCGAGTCCGTTTCACTGTACTTTAAACATATATAAATATGTATATTTGAAATAATTTTTCTCACCCTATGTTAATAATTTAAATATACCTAATGTTGCGTCTCAAAATTCGATAAATTACAAAATATATAGTATTTGGCACATCCTAAACATATTAAAATGATAATCGGTATCCAAATTACGTAATCTATATATAAACTAGCTGACCCGGCGAACTTCGTACTGCCTTAGAAAGTAAATGTTGTCTTAACTTAGTAGCTGAATTAAATTCATTTTTTTATTAAGATCAAATTAATGCTCAAAATGAATTAAGTTCAATAAATGTACAAAAATCAAAATGAAAAGTATTTTAATTACATTAAAATATGAATGTAATTCACGTGGCAGCAACGCATTATTCGCCTTAGTAACAAAGATCAGTATTACCCAATAAGATGGTTCACAAAAGATAAAATTATTCAATTATACAATAGCTCGGTAACGGTTTGACTTATCAGAATTCGATCATAAATTACAATTAAACTTCTACCTATGATAATATACAACTTTAAGCTGAGCGATTACCCTGGCCAGCAAGTAGCTGCCTAGAATACATAATATGGAATTTAGAACGACCTGAAAAATCACCCTTAAAAAATTCATAACTCATCACCAGATAACCCTTTTAAAGCGAAATTCAAAATATAAAACAAAACACACAAGCCCTTTCATAAAATCCAAAAATTACGGTTAAAAAATTATGTAAACCCCCATTTTGTGCAAAAAATAGTAAAAAAAAAAATTAATTTTCTTTATAAATTTTGTTTTAAATTTCGTATTCTGCTATTCCGAGCGGAGACAAATCCAACAAATCTAAGATCATAAAAATCGGTCCAGCCGTTCTTGAGTTATAAATGGTGTAACTAACACGACTTTCTTTTATATATATACATATATAGATAGGCAAAGACAAATCAGTTCAGTACCATTTCCTCCTCTGTTTATTAACCGTTTTTTTTTTTTTGTTTTTGTTTTTTTATAGTAGCTATTGACGATCTTTAGTGTTATCAGTAAAAAATTTTGGAAACAGTTATTTTTTTCTTATTTAAATAAAAAATTATTACAAAAAATGAAAAATGAAATCGCCAGAGCCAGTAAATCCGTTCTTATTAAAATATTTTAATTTTTCTTAGTAATCATCATTATTGGTTTTTTTTACAGTGTACTAAATCCTAAGGTGTCATTTAATATCAATAGATGAGGATTTTTAAATTGTGATTTACTGTTATTTTATTAAATTTATTTTTTATTGAATTATAATGGTACTGAACTGTTTTGTATTATAAGTACATATAAAAGTGTATGTTCTCAGATATACAATGAACGAATGTATAAGAGTAGAAAAAAAAAAATTTGGAAATATATATCGAACACTAGTTTCCATGTATGATTGTACGATTCGTGTTTGCTGAATAGACGTATTAATTTTAAGCCGTTTGTATTTTTCCAAACGTTTTGTAGTTCGATAGTTCGCTAATTAGATAGACAGATCGTATGAAAAAAGTAATCGTGGTTGCCCTCGTATGCCGTTATGTTAGTACTTTTCCGCCCTTACACCGGCGTAATTTTAAAATATAAAAGCTTTATATTTCTGAAAATACAATAAATTGATCGGGGAATTATATTTTTATTCGGTAATTATATTCGTACGGTACATATAAGCGCGCTGCAGTCGTTAAAATGAACTTTCTGTTATAAAATTAATTGAACTAGGTTTCTAACGTTAGCTAACTTCCTGATGATAACTTGATTAAAGGTGGCCGTGTTCTATTGGAACGACTAAAATATTAAATATTACGAAAATAACGACTCGATTAAAGAGAAAAAAAACGTATGAGTTTTAAGGCGCAGTTGATGAAGAGTCGAATCGAGCGTTTTCAGAGCATTACTAAATGTTTCTTTTTTTAAATTTATATATTTTTTCATTTTTAAAAGTAGCGTTTAGCCGTGTTTTTTTGTTTTTTTGAATTTTTTTTCAATGCTATAACTTTTACTGAGAAAATGAATGTTATCCTCGTGAAAATTATTTAATAAAGCGAATAAAAATTGTACGGAATTTGAGTGTTTGCTGTGGATACTGTTTAATTGCTATGTTAATTATTTGTGAATGGATTTTAAGTTGTTTGGTTTTTGCCATTTAAATGCCAAATATTTTCAGAAATTGATTAACATTAAAGATTGTGAAGCTGATTTACGTATCTGGCATGTTGCGTATTTATCGTTCGCGATCATGTAAAAGTGTATACTCCTGATTTCGAAGGTATTTATCAAGGATATGCCTCGAATTTAGGCGTACAACTGGTTGCCATTTCGAGGCATCGTCTATAAAGGAAAGTGACATCGTTGTTTGTTTTACCCGATTTGTGTAGAAACACGTTAACACGTTAAGCCGACATCTGTTACAAGAACGGATGCTTATAGTCTTATTTTCTTTTGAGTAATTTTTTATTCGGAATTTCTTAAGAAAACTCTTTTCAATTTATTTCCTTTAAATTCGTAATTAGCTACCAATTGTAAAGCTTTTGTGCTTTCTGGCTGGCGTTGGCGAAATTGAATTGTAGAATTATTTTATTCGAAACTTGTTTAACAGCCTGGTTTGGGTTTACGAAAATCTATTTATATTTACGCACCTATCTATGCGCATTCATCGTTCTTCAAATAATTATTTTCGCCCCTAGGTACACGCAGAACATCTGAAGCTGGCAATCGACCTATGTTCAGTCCTGGTCCATCTCGTCCACCGTTTAGAATTCCAGAGTTTAAATGGTCGTTTATACACCAGAGATTGCTTTCCGATATTCTGTATTCGATAGAAAGCGACATACAGTCGTGGAGAAGGTACGAATGATTTATGGTAGTTTTCCTTTTTTGAACGTATAATTTTCTATAAGAAGCTAATTAAAATATAATTAATCGCTTCTTTTTTCAATATATATATATTGTTTTTAGCCACGCGACAAAATCAGTGATCGATTTCGTAAATGCCGGTGAAAATGCGATATTTGTGGTAAATTCGGTTCATCTGATATCGCAGCTTTCGGATAACTTGATAATTGCTTGTGGAGGTTTGTTACCACTGTTGGCTTCGGCCACGTCGCCGAATGTAAGTGTTTCCGTGGTATATTTTCATAATTTAAATTTATATTCACCTACTCACTGTCTAACTTATTTGGGATTTCCGTAAATCATGCGAAGAAACTTTTTTTTTCCTTTTTCCAATCTCCTGATTATTCGGGAATAGTAATCAACTTTGCGGAAAGTTAAGAAAAATAAGTTTCGTGTTAGTTGCAATATTTATGGGTGCGAGTGGCTTGTATTACTGATGCAACGGAATGATAAAAACGTGTAACGTAAATGTTGTTAACAATATAAAGTTTAAGTATTATTATGAATTCTCTTTCTTTTCTGCGCAACTGTTCTATTTTTTGATTCAGATAGGGAGAAGATGTGCCAGAAGATAAAGCGGTAAGGCGAAACGAATGAAAGAGAGAAAGCAAATTAAATAAATAAATAAATAACTCTAAAAAATGTGCCGCGGATAGCTTATGAAATTTCGGTAATTGGAATTAGACTTTGAATAAAATAAGGGAGGACGAAAATAACGCGATCTGCACATATGTGTCCGGTCGACCGTACCTAGTAAGAAGCAGCACGACTCGCACATAGACAAAAACCGTCCGTCGATGAAGATAACAAAGCCGAAGCCTTATCAGTTTAGATTTACCGAAACCGGCTCTATCTCTTCATCATTCGAAACGGTACAACACAACAGCACGTGTCGCAGACCGCGCGCACACGCAATGTCACCGCCCTGTACACAGCGAAACCGACCAGAGATTATCATCGACTACGATCGAGAACCCAAATTAATACTAAGAACAGAGCAATTTATTTAATAGATCGCCGCCGATGAAAGATCGCGCCACCAACCCTGATTCGCATCAGTATTGAACATTTAGAATGCGTTTTAAACATTTTTAACGCGCACGCAAGCTTAAGAAAGTCCAATTTGTGCTCTGTTTAATGAGCACGAAATATACACACGCATTCAGTAAAGAAAATCATTTTAAAACATCTTCTATCTTTCTTTTTTTTTTCGTAATTTTATTTTTCTTTTGAAATCATTACCAAAAACGTAATGTTGCTCTCAACAAAACAGCTGTTTGGTGCACTGTAAGTTTATACTAACTTTGCCTCGTAATTCTACTCACCGTGATTAAACTCAAATATTTAGAAAAAAATTGTATCGAAATATTGTACAAACCTGTACTACCTTTGTTTATTTGTTTTACGGTGAGAGACAAAAAAAAGAAAAAGACGTTTTTTAAATTTTTTTCATATTGCATATTTGCAGAATATATGTCGAAAAAGTAGTTATTATAAGCGTATTTTAGAAGTCAAAGAAATTTTGAGAAGCTTGTAAAAACGGAAGATCAGATTGTTATGCACCTTCAGAATCTTACTACATTATTATGCGTAGCTCAATTTTTGTAATTGTAATTATGTTTTAAAATTTTTTTTTTTCTTGAAAAACCTCGCTTAGCACGGTTTCGCAACATATACCTCCCCGACGCATAGTCTATAGTGGTGATTGGTTCTTTACAAAATTGAAATTATCACTTAAAGAGAATCAATTTAAACTCAAGCTTATTATTCCAACAACAACAACTTTCGAAGCCGAACATTTAAACAACTGTGGATTCATCTATAAAGTGAATTAGTCAAATGAAGACTACTCTGAAGGATGCACTCGTTAAAACCCAGTGTAGCGCTAGAGTACTGCTACCAGCATCAGTTAAATACTTTTCAGTTAGAGCTCGTTCATATTGTATAGTCGCGTCGTAAGTTCTGTAAGTATTTTAGTAGCTTGCACCATAAAAAAAAAAAAAAAAAAAAAATTGAAAAACCTATAAAAGTATAAGGTATAACGGTAGTTTAGTGGTTAAGGTGTTGGCCACCAAACCGGAGTTATCACGGATTTTCGAGACTTGTCTCGTCCGGATCCAAGTCGATCCCAGGTTTATAGCTGATCTGAAATTGAATACTGGTTATAACAGAGAAATCCGAGAGAAAGGAACTGGCATCAGTATTCTCTTTAGATCCATTAGGCTTAGTACCATTATGAAAAGCTTAACTTTACAATATCCGTTATACTCTATCAATGATATATGGGACTTACTTTACTTTAAGTATATGTTTTTGAAATCTAAATTAAAAACTGTTTAAAATGGATTTTATTCGAAATGATCAGCACGTTTGGCGACGCCACATTGTCGATTCGCAGAGAACTTACGGTCCGACTACATAATATGTATCAGCTCTGACTGAGGAGTATTCCATTGATGCTGGTGGCTGTGCTCTGGCGCTCCCCTGTAGATTTTAACGAGTGGGACGTCTTTCGATCTAGTCTTCATTTGACTAATTCACTCTATCGATGAATCTACAGTTGTTTCAATGTTCCTCGGAAACTGTTGTTGGGGTAATCGTCTTGAGTTTGTGGTTTTTTTAAATCGTCTTGACGTCATTAAATCGCTTCTTTGTAAGTGATAATTTAAATTTTGTATAGAGTCAATCATCGTTATGGGCTATGTGTCGGGATTATATGTTAAATGGTGGAGCCGCGTAATGCGGTGTTTTTCTAGAAAATTTTGCGTGATATGAGCGCTTCAGGACAATGTCGTATTGGAGCAACAGTTCCCGCTCTTTTCGAAATTCGTTATTTTTCTTTTTATTGTACCAAGTAAAAGTTCACAACTTGCATATAATCAAATGGTGTAAATCCCTTCAATCACGAATCGTACGCGCTAACACTTTCTCGGTGTTTTAAGTTCAAAGATCGGCTGCAACAACGATCATAATTGTCATCAAACAAGCAGCCGTATTGAAATCGCTTGTACTACATTTTTATCTGCAAATACAGCGTGAGTTTTAAAATTTAAAACAAAACTTGATTCCAAATTCTTTGTCAGATCCAATTTGTTACAGCGATAAGAAGAATGTGATAAATGCGAAATGACGTTATAAACGAGTTTAGAGTGCTTGTGTTCCGGGAGAACGCGAAGCGTCTTCGGCTAGTCAAGAACTTTATGTGTTTCAATTATTGCTCTTCAAATACCTTAAATGATACTTGGGCATCAAAGTATAAAATTTTGTACCGTTGCTTATTAGGTCCTCAGTAAAAAAATTTTAGGTAAAAACTGCGGTTGACGTGTAAATAGAAATTGCAAACGGGCTTAATTATTACGAATTCTGAATGTTACCTATTTTACGTTTACTAGACAATTAATCATTTTAGTCGAATTGTTCTATTTTTAATATAACAGAACGAACTTGACGTTATGGAACCAACACAAGGAATGCCGATAGAAGTAGCTGTGTCGTTTTTGCAGCGTTTAGTTAATTTAGCCGACGTACTGGTTTTTGCCAGTAATTTGAATTTTAACGAATTAGAAGCGGAAAAAAATATGTCTAGTGGCGGAATATTAAGGCAGTGCTTAAGATTGGTAACGTATTTTATTATTGACTTTTATTTTTTATTTTAAAATTTGTCTTATTCAACCATAATTACTAATTATTCGAATGTTCTCATACTCAAAAGTTGAACAGTATTTGTAGTTGTAAATTATGAATGTAGTATTCGTATTCTTGAAATCGTGAATATGAATGGTATTTGTATTTGTCATCGGCGAATACGAATACAATTACTAATGCACTCATAACTCGCTTTACGGCCTAAATAGGTTCCGGGAAAATTGGCCGTAAAACAAAAAACCGTATATCGAATCAAATGTTTTAATACAAGTTCATACAAACTGAATAGGATCCGTTTCAATCTCTTATAAAATGATACAATTTTTTTTTTTTCTAAATTTTATATATATATATAAATAAATAAATATAAAAACTTGGCCATTTTTGCCTCGCAAGGGGCTGTGCTCTTTGACTCCTCTTTCTTACATTTCTGTCTCTTTATCTTCTATACTTTGTATAAAATGATCAGAATTTACAACGTAATTCTTACCGGCATCGACACAAAAAAAGAAACAAAACATGATTACCAAAATCCTATCCTAACCTTTCATTACATAAAATTGTGACATTTTTTCGTTACACAAGACTTGATATTTTTCGTTACATACAATTGTGACAGATTTCGTTACAAAATCTAATAAGAGCCGGCCGGGTTCTTTTTTTTTTTCAATTTCTGATCCGTGAAATTTTGTCGCCTACTTGCTTAGGTTCAAGCATTAGTTAACAATAAGCGATAGTTGGTCTCACTGACGTCTATTTTTTTAGCTACTATTAAAAATTAACATAATTTTAGGTTTAGTGTGTAGGTGATATATTATTAACTTTGTCGGGAGATTTGAATGAATTTAACTAAACTTGATTTAGTCGCAGTGAGAAATATACTTTTGCAATGATAGTAGTGGTATACTGTACGGCCCTTTAGTTTGGCATTAGAGCGGGACGTGCGTTACTTAGTAAATCTTCCTATTATTTAAATAAACAATTTTGACTCGTTCGATTGATTATCCTTTACTGAATTGTTGTAGGTTTGCACTAGCGCAGTTCGGAACTGTTTGGAGTGTAAAGAACGCAACAGTACATTTGTCTCAGTTCACTATCCTCGAGGCGTCGGCAACAAAGCTACCTTTGTTCAGTCCTTAGTGAGGGGTGCGCACGCATCACCCAAAGTAAATATTTCCTTTTTTTTCCTTTTCTAAAAAATTTATATATTTTACAAACTTGTAATTTTTTTTTTTTTTTTTTTTTTCTGTTTTTTATTTGCACATTTTTAATTTGATTAATAAATTCGACAGGACATTGTAGAAAATTTATCAACGCAAGCAAGTCCGGTACGTGATCCGGAAAAGTTACTTCAGGATATGGATGTGAATAGATTACGGGCTGTAATTTATCGAGATGTAGTAAGTTTTTAGTGAAATTATATATAGGTACTTTTCCGATAGAGTTAAAGCACAAGAGAAACAGGTACATGTTTACAAAATAAATGATAATCTGTTATACTTTTACAGTACTTAATGAAATTAAATTATTTTAATTGAATCTCACTAGAAGTGCTAAATACATATTTTTTAAAAAATCCAGCTGTATTTTGAATTTATTAAAAATTTGTACCACGCTGAAAAGACGAAAAAAAAAGAAAAGAAACAAACCAAATTTTTAGCGATTTCCGTAATAAATATATTATTAGTTTATTGGGATGGCATACGATACGAGTTTATTGGGATAATCCCGTATTCCCTAGTTTCTCTTTTATTTATTTTTTTTCAGGTGTATTTTTTATTACTATACAAGTTGTGAAACAATATTTGATAAACGAACAGATCAGCGACACCAGTTCATTTTTGGCGATAATTTGGGTTCATTTCTATTATTATTCATAGTTTATCTGTGAATGAACATAAACTACGACAAATAATAGCAAATGTGAACAAATTAAAATTTTGACTTAACATATCGGAACAGGTACGAAAAAAAAAAAAAAAAAAAGGAAGAAGTGATGTAAAGAGAAAATTTATTTTTAAAATGATTACACAGCCCTTAATTATTTTATGTTATTTTACAATAGTATAAAATAATTAAAGACTAATAATTTAAAAATTATATGTGCCCTATTAATAAGTCAATACACTAAATTGAAACACCGTGATAAATCAGTTTTATTTATTTTTTTTAATTCTCCTTCTCACCTTTTTTCTTTTTAACACCGCCGCGCAAAAATGAATCTGATTTATCTCATATCTCTCCCCTTAAGAGATAAATCAGATTCATTTTTGCGCGGCGGTGTTAAAATTTATCACGGTGTTTCAATTTAGTGTATTTGACTTAATAGGGCACATATCATTTTTAAATTATTAGTCTTTAATTATTTTATACTATTGTAAAATAACATAAAATAATTAAGGGCTGTGTAATCATTTTAAAAATAAATTTTCTCTTTACATCACTTCTTCCTTTTTTTTTTTTTTTTCGTATCTGTTCCGATATGTTACAGTCGTTGAGCTTCCCATTTCTATGAAGTTCCTTTGTTAGTCTCTTTTATTTCCTCCATTTCTAATTTTTTCCTGATCAAAAATCGCAGGTCTTTGCGTAAACTTCACTGTTGTTTTCTTTTTCTCGGAGCACGTTGAGTAATTGTTTATGATGTTATCTACAAAACGAACTGAAAAGAAAAACTATAGGTGTATGGTTTTGAAAATTTTTCTAAAATAAAAAATGTAATTTCGAAACTAGTTGTTTTTCGATTAGAAGATATGGTGATTTCATTTAATTTTACCCTTAGAATTTCTTATGTAATTGTATACGTTCTTTAAAAACTAAATCAGTATATTATTCTAAAAATTAGTTGAAGTATACGATTTCTGTTATTAAGTTTCATTGTCTCAATTTGATTTTGTAAAGATTATATTTTCGCGTAAGTAATGATGCGTTTTTATTTATAGGACGAAACGAAGCAAGCTCAGTTTTTAGCATTGGCTATTGTTTACTTTATATCGGTATTAATGGTATCGAAATACCGCGATATACTGGAGCCTCCGCCTTCGTCCACAGTAACTACTGCAAATAGCACCACTGCTGTTAGTCAGTATCCTACTGCCGCACAGAATAACTTGCAAACTTCTGCTGTTGTGAATGGCCACGGACCATCTCCTATCGAACCATCACGTAAGTTGTGCCAGTTTGAGATTTTTTAATAATGTTTGACCGTAGACATTTTTGATGAATTAAAATGTAACGTATATTCGATTTCTTGTCCGTTTAATTTTAATGTATTATCTTTGACGAATTCCGTTTTTATTTTCCGTATTTATAACGAATTCATAAAAAATTTTACCGTTGTAGTGGATAAAAGATACGTATTTCATTTCACTGCTGATTGGGAGGTACATTAACAGATAATATGCGTTTCTTCGCGGAATTAGATTGCTTGTACTTAGTTCCACGAACTTTTTTTTATGGTAATTAAGAAGTTGGCTATCGCGTTTTGTAAACTCTTTTCTCGATACTCCAGTGAAATCATTTTCCTCCTCTCCCTTAAATTTCGTAATAACTCAATCTATTCCTTTCTTTCTCAACCCTTCTAACTTACTTTTTTTTCTTATAATTTCTATCGCATTTTCTATTAAGGTACAACTCGAACTTTTACGCATACATAAATTCATCATCAGCATTTTTGTTTTGTTTCAAGGCAGTTCCACGGAAGCAATCCACTGTCCTTATCGATATTTTTCCAAGCTCGTCCTTCAAATTTTTATACAGCCTTTCTCCTTTTAAGCCATCTAACATTTTTAACCTTCTATTCCTTTTCTCGTAATTCTTATCCTTTTCTCTCAAATACTATTTTCGATAAACCATTACCTCTTAATGTGCGATTTATTCAGTTTCTTCTTATTTTCACTTTCTCGATTAAAACTCACTGTTAATCTACTCTTTTCGATGCTTCTTTGTTTCGAAACCTTTTCTGTTCATTTTAATTTTTAATATTTTTTTCCGCACCCACATTTCAAAAGCCACCAATGTGTTTTACGTTCTTTCAGTCTTATTGACTACGTGTCACTAAGATATACAAATATTTTATCGTTTTTTTTTTAATCCCATATCCGTTCGTTTACATAATCAATTTCTCTTCCCCTTAAAAACTTCCTCTGCTATAACTTGTTTTTCGCATTTCCAATCCTTTGTTAGTCTACATCCTAAGTATCTTTATTTTTTTGCTTCGTTTAGTGTGCAATTCTATTTATGTTTATTATTTTCTGCATATTTCCTACCCTTTCCCTTTAATTCATTTTGCTTTTTTCAAATTTGTTCTTTTCAAAAAATATTTTTTTCATCCTCCTTCCGGTGTTGACACTGTTTTTTTCAATTTTTTTTTTCTTTACTTTCTGTCAGCAGTACCATATCGTCGGTTAATTTTGTTCATTCTATTATACTTCTTCCAATTTTACTTTTTTCCCTTCCTCTGTATGTTTCTTTGTCTTTTCATCGGTATATTATTACCTCTTGCTGTATATCTTTTTTTACATTTCGGGAGAAGAATCTGTAATTGTACTCGCAAGTTTTAATCTCGCTTTCAGTTTCACACATAAACTTTTAATCATCTTCGTATCTTTTCAATGCACTCGTATTTTCTTTAATATATCTGATAAGATTTCCCACTTTATTATTCCATCAACATTTTCCAAATTTACAGAGTACAAAAACACTTCTGTTCTTCAATTCAAAAATCTCGTTTTACCAATTATTTGCACCGCTACGGGGTAGCATGCACTCATCTATTTTCTGTATTCACGTTGCTTCGTTCCAAAATATTTTCGTTCTTTTTCGGAAGTGTTTTATTTACAATTCCTAAAATTACTTTTACACTCTCTTATAAATAACAAATTTCGGTAATTATATATTTTCGGACGTTTTTGGATAGTATCTAAAAATATTCATCGCTATTCCTTTGCGATTCGAAAATATCAAAATTATCCTCATTAAACGAAATTTTTTTCTCAACCGAATTGGTGATTAGCGATTTAAAATAACCAAATTTTTATAAAAGACTTGCTTTTATTGTAGTATCATAACTATATATTTACCAAAAGTATAATAAAAACAATGCCGATTTATGATTACAGACTGAGATTAAAAGAATAAAATTTTATTAAATCAATTAAAAAAATTGATTATTACAGTTTTTGCCGTTGTTAATTGGCAGAATGTTGTTTTTTTAATGATCATTATTATTATGTTTATTGTTATTATTAAAATACAATTCTGATAAGCTAGCTTCATCACCGACAGGGTATAAAGAAATATTTTAAACGTGTTATTTATAAATGGGAAAAGATAAAATTTCAAGATCACTTTTTTTTTTCTCTCCTTTGTCGGGAACGCCTCCCGAAAATTCCAGAATATAGATGAATTTTTATAAAACGTTAAATTTTGCTTTAAAAAACCTATTTGACCGTTACATTAATGTTCTGCTAATACAGATTATATCGGCACGACGAGTGCAAGACCATTATTCCCTCAGTGGTCGAATCATATTTACCCTCAGTACTTACCTACTTCACACCCGGAACACTATCGTCAACAAGTTACCGCCTCTGATACTATTCGGTCACCTCCAGTAGTACATCATAATAGGACGATAGTAAGACGTTTCTCGTCGTTACCGACTTACCGAGGTTAGATTAATATATCTACGCTGCGAATTTCTTCATTTGCATGACACTTTTTCCGCTTGCAACAGCGTGCCTTGTTACCGCGTGCAATTTTTTTTGCACACACGTGCCTGCAGCATATGAAAAGAAAAAGTATAAAAGACGCTATTACGGACCCTGTTTACATCTGTAGATTCGCCCTGCACAACTGTGTTTTATTTGCAGTCATAATTGCTGACAGCTGTATTCTTGTGCAATATTTTGTAGAATACTCGTCTTTTTGCACGTTTTTTTCTATATATAATTGCAAATTTTATAAACAGTTTTTTTACGTGTGTGTCTACATGCAGATATGTTCGCTTTTAATTACTACGGTATTAAAGCTTTAGTCTTATCGAGAAAAACAGCCGTAACAACAACTTCAAGCACCTGTTGTTACGCTCCACAGAAGAATCCTTTTTTATTTCTAGTTTGCGCACCCTTTGCTTCATTTCAATCGAATGATAGTGAACTAATCTTAAATTTTGCCTTGATGAAACATACTTTTATGTATAAGTAGATATGTAATGTAATATTAATATGACTTTTAATTTTATCATTGTGCATATCATTTTTTAAGATGAAGATGCACGTAAAGAGTGCGATGAACAAATTGAAATTTTGTTAGAGTTGAACCATTTAATAGGATAACTGAACGAACCGGACGAATGATTAAAATGTATACATATTATTTACCATTATTAAAATCCGTAATGCGAACGGAACTTTAGAAAAGCAAGTGAAATGAAAAAAATTATACATTGAGCCCCCAGCCATAAGAAATATTTATATCGGAGAAAAAAGCTTTAAAGTATTGCGTCATATTACATGTTATTTATTTAGCTATCACGGTTCGCTTTATTAGTTTGCATGAAAAGTATTTGAAATAATCGATATATTGTTGTAATGTAAATTAACGTACTATTATAAAAATTTAGTTAAAGAAAAAATATCCAGTTCAAGATTTACTCTGTAAACGTTTAATAAAAATGCACCAAAAGTGAATAATTATTACTTTGCCTGTGAAATATATATCAGGATATTACGATTATTCTTAAACAACATTAATATTTATTAGGGGCAGCATCAAATTCAAATTATTATAATAATTGGAATCAATATTAAATGAGCATAACTATAAACCAAGTAATATTGAGGTGCTGTATCATTTCCATTTCGGCTTTGTCCTATTCCCAAGTAGATCTAGTTTAGTGTTTTAGGGAGATTTTCAATTTCAATTTTTATTTCTTAATAAATAATAATTACAATTTTTATATTATATAACCTACATTTGTTTTGTTATTTTATTTTTTTAAAATTAATATCATATTTAAAATCATTGAATCGAAAAAATACCCGCGAAATTAGTAAATTATTTACTTAGAAAATAAATTAGCGGTTTTCGATGTTTTTTTTCCCCCGTTTATATATCGCTTAAAAAATATTTTCTCCAATAAAGACGTCAAATGACCTGATTATCGTATAGCGGTTAATTTCAATAAGAATTTTCGAAAAATCTCGACAATAAGTTCCATTTTTGGTTTTTAAAAAAAAACTCGTGTCTGAGAAAATTAAAAAAAAAAAAGTTAAAAATTCACTAATACTTAACTGGATCTATTTCGAAAAAGGACGAAGTCGAAACATGTCGCGGCCAAAACGTAACGAGGCTCAATTGTTGGAATCGAATTATTGAGACTGAAACGATAGAGACCTAAGTATTGAATATAAAAAATAAAACAAAGGGAAATGTATTTGACTGAAATGTAGGACACTCTTACTTTGTGTATGCTATTTGTGTAAACAGATTTTTATGTTATAAATTTTAACATTGTTAATATCCATTTCCTAGTAATTCATTTTTAGAAGCACAAAATGTCAACATATAAGTTTTTATTAAAATTAAAAAATTACGAAAGTATCCTGACAAGTACGATGAAATTACTGTCCCCATGAATATGGAGCGTTCTTCTCGGGAACATGTCGGAATATTTCTGTGATTTTTTAATTTTTTAATTTTTTAATTAATAAAGACTTCTGTGTCGATGTTTGTGTTTTTAAAAAGAATTATTAAAAAAAGATTTTTATGTATGTCTTTTTGTAATCATTGTGAAGGATGTGAGACAAATTATTAAAAAAAAAACAAAAAAAACGTATTTAATGTTATTCATTATTATTACTATTTAGCTCAATTATTGACATTTTTTTTATTTTCTTGTTAATTTTTTTTCAATTTTTTAATAGAAGTACTTAAATCATGTTTTTTATGTTGTTCGTTTTGAATTTATTTTATTTTCCGCTAATCGATTTATTCTTTTAATGTGAAATATTTTAAAATATTGAAGGTATTTAGTTACTCATTAGTTATGATTTTTTTTTTTTTTTTTGATAGGACGAGTTAGTTTATAACGATAAATATAAGTAGGATTATTTATTACTAGATGCCGTGCTTGTGCAAGCGATGGTTGCTTTTCATTTTTATTTTGTATACTTTGGAATTGTATCTAATTTCAGTGATTATGATTTTTTATGATTTTGTTTTTATTAAATTACAAAATTACTTATACATATATATATATATGTGTGTGTAATTTTTTTTATGTATAGAAGAAAATGAATATTCGAGTACAAATGCAGATTCAGAAGGAATATTGTCCTCAGCGAAAGTACGTATAACTGCTGAATGAATTAATTAAATAAATATTCGGCATGTCGCATGCGATGGAATATTGTAAAAGTACAAAGTGTTTAGTATCGTAACTCATTTATGTTATGAAAGTAATGAACATTGCATGAGTCTAAGTTTATGCTACATACTTCAACCTGTGGGACAATTTTAATTAACAGAATTACGCGCTATTTAAATGTAATTAATAATTAATTAACTTAAAAAAATAAATTATTAAAAATACTGTCAGTTATCGGGTTTAAATTTACAATTAACATTACGGAAACCTTTTTTTTGTTGCCATGATTTATAATTAATTTTAATGTGGTAATAGTATATGCACTAATACCTTTATATATTTTATATATATTCTTTATATATATATATATATATATATATATATATATACAGCGAGTCACAAAAATGTTTGCACTCTCGTCAGTTTCACATTATAATGGACCCGAAAATAATGTGAAAAGAATTAGTAAGAAAATTGCAAAGGGTATTTGATAAAGTAAGGTGTAATGAGGAAATATGCGTACACAGAGACAGCAAAGGAAGAAGAAGAGGAACATAGCATAAGATAACGTGGGAAAACCCAAATTTACAGCTTACAAAAATGTTTGCACTTTCATCTACAGTGGGATTGATACGTTTTGTAAAGTTCAGAATGAGTCATCCCTGAATGCGAGGTAGTGAGTAATACGTTCCGAAATAACTGCACGTATGAATCTGCTTACGAGAAAACCTAATTGTGTGCATCGTACGTGTGAACAAATCAGACGTACAACTTGAGAGGAAAGTGTCATTGAAATTGGAAGGATGCCCGGTAAACGAATGTCTCCAGACTCCCCAGAGAAGATACAACTCGTGATTTGACGCCGGGAAAATGAAAAATCATACGAGAAAATATGCGAGATGCTTCGAATGAAGGAGAGGACGTAAAATACATCATCGAACGATTCAAAAGGAAAAATCGAATTGATCTCTGTAATAGTCCCGGTCATTCACGGATTTTCAATGCGCATGAAGAACGTCAAATTCTGAGCAAAGTGAAGAAAAATCCACACCTAAGCCCTCCCACAAACTGATAACTGAAATAACAAGTGAATGCGAGAAGCAAGCGATTGCGAAGACCGCGCGTAGAATATTAAGGAAGAATGAATTTCACAGACATGTAGCTCGCAGAAAACCACACATCTCCGAAAAGAACCGTAAATGATGGCTACAATTCGTCCGGGAGTATTTTGGGAAGGATGAAGTTTTCTGGAGGAACGTGATCTTTCGTGACGAAAGTAAATTCAACATATTCGGGTCCGACGGACGATCCACAGCGTGGAGACAAAAAAACATAGAATTAAAACCGTACACCTTAAAACCAACTGTAAACCACAGAAGTGGTAGTGTAATTTGGGGATGCATATCGGCTCATGGAGTCGCTGAATTGCTATTCATTGACGAAAAAATGAATCAGTATGTATACTTGGACATTTTACAAAAACATTTAAAGAAAAACGCCACCAAAATGGGCATTTCACGAACGTTCCAATTATATCAAAACAACGACCCTAAGCACACATCGCGGCTTGTGGAACAGTGGTTGTTATACAATTGTCCACACATACTTCATCCTTCAACGCAGTCCCCTGACTTGAACCCGATTGCGTCGCAGGCGCATCACGTCCAAATCTGAACTTCGTGATCGGCTCCTACTTGAATGGTCACACCTTGAACGTGAAGGTTACAATCCGTTCTCGACTAGAAAAGATATCCTACGAAGTATTGAACGGTATTTATTCCTGTTTCTTCATCTAATTTTTACTTATTTTTGTGATAGTGCAAACATTTTTGTGAGCAGTGATTTTTTATTTTTTTCGTTGAAAGCTCCTTTTTTTGGGGAAATTTCTTTTTCCAATGCCGTAGTTTACGTTTATTTTCTCTGTACTTAGTACAACTTTTTATTTTACCTTAAACGTTACTTTTAATGACTTTTCAGTCCATTCTACACAAAATTGATGAAAGTGCAAACATTTTTGTGACTCACTGTATATATATATATATGTTATATATTTGTATCAATTAAATTTTTAATTGTAAAACAAATAAAAATTCCATGTTATTTAGTAGCGAAAATGTACTGATTTGCCGAAAGATAAATAACTGTTTATCGTGTTTAAAATATATCTGAATATTGCTCTGTCATGAATGAAATTTAACAAAAAAAGGGAAAGCTACTTTGATCAGACTAATAAGAAATCTATAAAATTCATATTTTTAATACTTCGAATTATTTTTATGAAATTTCTATTGAAATCATTCTTCAAGAAATAATTTTCAAGAAAAAATACTTCGCCTATTATTGTAATTAACGAACATATTTTAGCGGATTTAACCGAACGATAATAATGTAGTTGTATAGAATTGATGTAAAAATTAGCACTTATTTACAGGTAAAAACATTCTTAATGGACGTATTCTTTAATTGTTATTAATACTTCGGGTAACTGTTTATTTTTAACTTGCATGTTTTTGTCAAATAATTCGTTATTTGTTTAATCGAATAAAACTTAGCAAACGACTGATAACCGACGATCTTTGAATTACACTACCAGTGTAACAGAAAATGGCGACGAAGAAAAACGAGAAATTGCTTGCTCATCTATTAACCAACCCATACGTGTCAAGGTAACTTATGCTGCATATGTGTAACAATGATTTATTTATTTATTTATTTATTTATTTACTTAGCGACCATAAAATAAAAACATGTTGCTTCTTACTAATGGCTACTTGAACAAGTCCGGTAGTAATAATTTCTCTTTTAAAGGCTTTTATTTAACTTTTCCTTCTTGTTTGTATTCTTGTATTCCTGCAAATCTTGGAACGCTATGATGATCTGGAAAGCGGCAAGGCAAATTTTAATGAAAATTGCCACCCAAATAGATGTAGACATCTTGAAGGTGTGTGGAAAATATTTCACGAAGACGTTGTTCCTGATCATTTTGTTGCCGATATATGTGGGGTCTTGGAAAAGACCGATAAAAAAAAAAAAAAAAAAAATGAAAATGAAAAAAAATAGAAATCCATGTAGAGATGTATTATTCCCGGCTGTTAAGCAGACCATGTTATTTAAAACTGAACTCGTTAGAAGATTTCATTATTTTTTATAGGCTTTTATTTAACTCGATTTGTTATTCTGTCCGTCTGTCATTTTGGAATCTTGCGAACGATTTTATTACAAAAGTGTCCTTTTGCAGAAATGCTTGTTATAGATGACAATACTTTATTATGCAACATCTGGGTTTCCAGCTTTAAAATTAAACCTCGGGGACGCCGAAAGCTTGAACTTTTGGAAAAAAATATTTTTTTTCCCGGGTATATGATATACTGTTGGAAAGGGAGCTATTTGCCGTGAGCAAACTCGTACTTCATTTTCTTAACGAAAAACATTGGAAATTTATTAAAAGTTTAAAAAAGCACAAAAAATGACGTGTAGCCTCGCTTGTGGCTCAGCTTTGTAGCTAAAAATTTTGAACGAGGTTAAAAAATTGCGCATCCTTGTGTATTACTTTACTTTGGAACATTCGAGTTTTCAACTTTAAAATCGGACCCTCGGGGCGCCGGAAGCTCGAAAGTTTCAAAAAAATATATTTTTTTTTTTGGTCATGTGATATATCAATGGAAACATCGCTATTAGTCAAACATTGTGTTTCATGTGCTGCGGATTCCGTGTGAATTGTATGATAAACAAAAGAAATATAATTGGAAGAATGCGATCCATTATTTAATAATAAAATGTAACACAAATTTCTGTAAATGTCCTGTAATCAAGATATTGAATAAAACAAAGCAAAATTAAATACAATTCTAAATTTATTGTTTTTTTATTGAAATACATAGTAAAAAGTCCAGACTAGAAAATAAAAAAAAAAAAAACCTTTTTAAAAATAGCCTTTTATTTATGTATTATAAAAAGTACAAAATAACTTTATTAGTGTGCGACTACCAGATACGCATCTTAACATTACAATCTGAAACTACAAAATAGCGGGGGCCACAGATTAATAATTAAATATTAATATTATAATACATCCTAAGCCAAAACTCAATCACTATTTAAAGTTGTTCCATTGATGTGCGTCACAATACCATACACATCGAATATTTTTGTAACTGTGGCCCCGCTTTTATTTTTCAGAATATTTTGTAGTTTCAGACTTTAATGTTAAAATGCGTATCTGGTAGTCGCACGCTAATACATTTATTTTTTTTTAGCGCATAAATAAAAGGCTATTTTTAAAAAAAAGAATTATTATTCTTCTTACTTTCTAATCGTGTAACATTCGTACCATTCGGATAACTCTTTCTTTTTTTCGTTTCTTTTACGCTTTCATTCGTTTACAAATGTAGCTAAAAATTTTAGAATAAAATAATATAAAAAAAAATTTAAGGAAAGGCTTAAAATTAATTGAATAAAAACGAGGAAAATAATTTTTTCGGGTCCACCGAATTGGAATATTTTAAACAAATAAAATAAAAGCGTTAGTTTAAAAAATAAAATTTCGTATCAGTACTGACCAAAACTCATTCTTTTAAAACATTCAAATTTGATGGACCTGTGGAAATTATTTTCTCTATTTTTAATGAATTAATGAATAAAATCCTTTCTTTAATTTTTTTCTTTTTACATTGTTTTATTCGAAATATTAATAAAACAGATACTAGAAACATTTTACGAAGAAAAGATTTCTATATTGTAAAATTCTTTCAATTCACCTTTTTCAGCATTATCTTTTAAAAAGTGATTTTGTTTAAATGCCGACTTTCTCTTTTTTGATCATGTTGTCGTATTTAGAAGTTTTATTTTGCTCACCTGATCATTCTTGATTGTTTTGTAATAATTTTTAGTTACATAGTAACCGTTGTCATCGACGAGATCTTCGGATTTTTCAGATGACTTCAGTATTCGACGTTTTCGAATTACAAATTTTTAACATCCAATTGAATTCGTTTTTATAGGAGTTTTCAAAGATAAAGTTAAATCTGTTAGAGTAATTGAAAAATTAAAATATTAATTAAATCTTCTGTTTTAAAACCTTTTCTCCAGTTTTCATAAATGATTACGGAGATTGCTTTCAACTCAGCTGCTCGGCAAATCGTCTAACAATCTTTTACATTTTAGTGTAGTGTACATTTTTTTTTTTTTTTTTTTGAAAAATATGTATTTATTATTTTTTACATACAAAACTTTCGTCAAACTAAAACGCTTGTCGACGAATTATCCTATTGAACACTTTACCATCTTAAATTAACTTATACATATACATAATCGTGTCATATTTACTAGTCTTAATCTATCTTTTTACTTATCAGTACTTAATAATCTATTTCTATCTTTTATATTCAATGTTTTTTTTTCCAGTTTTTTTGTTGCACCTTGTCATTTTATTTTATGTTTATTATTTTTTTTATATTTTCTTCTTCCTGAAGCCATTCCTTTATTTTTATTTTTCTTTCCCCTATTTTTTCCTTCTCTATTATTTCTTTGGGTATTTTATTCAACATCTGAGTTATAATATATTTATCCGTTTGCTCCCCCATCTTTGTTCTTGCTAACGGCAGTTGGTACGAAAGTTTTTCCCTCAACTCGTATTTTGTGTTTATTCTTTTCTGCGATTCAATTTTCTTTTCAGCTGATATGTACTCCCATATCTTCAATAATAAGTACATTCCTCTTATGCTCATTACATTTTCTTTTTTAATTATTTCACTTTCAGTTTCTTCTTTAAGAATTTCCTATTAATTTCAAGCATTTAATTTGTAGTTTATTTATTTTCCCCGAGTATACTTTTCTCGCCATTCCCCATGCCTGAATTCCATATCTGATCCTCGACTCTACTAGCGCATAATAAACTACTTTTAATGTTTCATTTGTTGCATATTTCTTCAATGTATATGAAGCTGGTAAAACTGATCTTATTTTCTTTGCAATGTGTTCCATATGTATGTCCCATCTTAAGTGTTGGTCCGTCATTACTCCCCAAAAATGTTTATACTGAGTTACTATGTCTAACTTTTAACAGTTTTTCATCTCGCAATCATTTCTTCCTCCCTAACCGAGTATGCAAATTCATTTAAGCGCATTATTATATTTGGACAATACAAATCAGAGCTGTCTCTTTTTTTCCGCAGCACCATTAGTCTTTTTTACATTTATTCTTAGACTTTTATCGCGTGCCCATTTACCTATTATTATTAGATCTTTTTGCATCCTTATTTCTGCCTCTTTAACATCTTTATGTAACGTAACTATTGCTATATCATCCGCGTACGAGACTACCTCACTGTAACTTAATTTCCCTTATACAGAGACCATTTGTATATACAATAAACAGTATTGGCGCTAAGTTGCTACTCTGCGGTACTCCTACATCCATCTCCTCTGTTTCACTTCGCACATTTAAGATATTTACGCATGTTTTCCTCTGCGTTAAATAACTTTGAAACCATTTTTTCAAACTATTCGTTATTCCTATTTCCTCTAATGCGTTTATGATTATTTAATGATTAACCGTTTCAAATGCTCTAGTAACATCTATAAACGTTATCAACACCTTCTTTCCCTCTTCAAACCTATCTCTTATTTCTGCGGTAAGTTCACCGATTGCTTTCGATGTGGATTTTCCTTTTTGAAACCCGTATTGTGTTTTGTCAATTATCCTATTTTTTTGTAGGTACTTTGTTAGATTATTTGCTACGTACTTTTCTAATATTGTTGCAATCACATTACTTGCAGCAATTGGCATAATAGAGTTTTCATATTCACTGTGTTTCCCTTTTTATATATCGGTCTCGTTTTCGATATTTTTAACCCATTTGGTATTTTCCCTTCTTTTAACGTCTGATTAATTAGCTTAGTAATTTCCTTCACTATTTATATTTTTATTGTTTTTATATCTTCTATTCTTATTCCATCGATTCCGGTGGCCTTTGTTTGATCATTATCTTCATAGAGTTCGTGTATGTGGAATAGATTTGAACCAATACGAGGTAGATAGTTGCGAAAAGAATCGTGACAAGAATTTGCGTTCTGAAGAAGTTTAAATCAACTCGAACTTTCTGCATTTTTCAACAACATTTGCCGATTGTTATCGGTTTCTCGATAATGTTTTTTAATACGGTCTATACTTTATTCTCTTCTTTTCAGATCTTAAAGATGCAGTTCCTTTTTTCGAGGTACAACGCAACTGATATTACCGATGAAATAATGCGGACTGTATCAAACAAAATAGTTCTATATATCGAACGCTCAAATAATAGTATAAAACGTAAAGGCTTTCACTTTTATCAGTCTGAGATTTACTTATCCGGCTGAGATAGGTGGGGAACACTGTGCGTTAAGGTTACTCGTCTCTAATGTAGATGATTCTGCGGGCTCCGAAACGAGAGGCCTCAAGTATTCCATTTAAACTCAAAAAACATTGCTTTATTTGAGTATTGTCTGTTTAACATGTTCACCGAAATTGAGTTCAGTTGTTATCGCATAGTTTGTGGAAAACGTTTAGGAAATTCCTCCATGGTTTTTCTTACTTTACGAGCGATAGTTCGATCATACTGATATCAAAAAAATTGATTTATTTTGTAGGTTATTTAATTTTTTATTTTGAAAAAAATTACACCTCATTTGTGAACATAATTTCAAATTGCCGCACAGTAGATTTGGAAAAAAAATAGGTACTAATTAATCTAAAATCTGCTAAAGCATACTAAATAGTAGTAACTCGTTCGTTGTAGAAAGAACGAGTAGTTATAAGTTCTGTTTACTGATATGAAAATGTAAAGCGATTTACCTGATCACTTTACTTAGTTACTGTTCAGTTTCCATTTTGTGAAGATGGAATTTGTAGATCGTGTAAAATCCCTTACACACTTCGATTTGCTAATGTTAAAATAGCAACATATTCTAAAAATGACCGTAGCAAAGAAACTATTTGTCTCCTTATGTAAATGCTTAGTTGGCGTATTTTTAAAATTGAACTTTCGTTTCGAAGGTTTGATACCCGCCGTAATACGGCCATTATGTAAGGAGCTATTTCGTGTTCACTTACAAGCGAGCACTAAGTAACTCCTGTGTAGCGCTACTAATAACGGTATCATCATTATTGATAAACACTTCACTAACCAATGCACTATGTTCACTGGTTCTCGATCAACTAAGATAGTATCATATATACTACACAATGACACAAAATACGTGTCACTCTGTAGAGCTTTTTATTAAGACTTTTTATTGAGAGCGGCTGAAAATCGAATGTACTCGTGTATAATAATTACGGTTCGGTTGGCATTTCAATTATCGAAATACGTTTAATAATACTATTTTATAGGTTCACGTAAAATCATAGTGAGGTGTATAACAGCGCCGTCATAATAGAAATTCGTTTATATTTCAAAAATTTAATTAAAAATAAGAAATAAATTTTGAAGCAGGCAACAGATCTGACTAAAATCTTTAAATTACATAAAATCATTAGAAAAGAGATAAAATAGTTACATAAAAAATTAGATTCCCCATCAAGGGGCGATGGGTGATTGTTTCAAGCGTTGAAATGAAAGTGCTAATGAATGAAGTTATTAGTAGGAAAGTAAACGTCGGTTTGATTGTCTCGTATTTACCGATGTAATTAGTAGATTAAAGTAGAAATTTTAAATACTAAAATAGCGTGTAAAGAGATAAAGGTTAGAAAATATTTTAGCGGAAAATGAAAAAGAAATTTTTCAAACATTATTAGAGCACAGACACTACTTGTTTACATTGAAGATTTTTTTAAATTATCGGAAGAGGGTATAATTGTGTAAGTGTATATCATCGACATTTTGCACGAAGCATTTTTATAACATCGACAACGTGTACATTTTTTATTTTAATATATATTCGGGTTATGTAAATGGTTTCCGAACACACATTAATAGTAAAATATTTAGGCACTAGTATTACTGTTTTTCTGTAATTCGTTATTTTCTGTATTTTTTTTTTTTTTTTGTTTTTCTGCAAAATGTGCAGTTATTAAGTAAACTGAAAAATTGCTTTTTTTTCTTTAGAAATTAAGATTGTAAATTGGGCTCTTATACGCTAATTCGCGTCCGAGTTTTTAAATTAAGAAAACATAGGTATTCCCAGACGACCTTTTGCAGCAGCACAAATAATATAAATGATTCTTTAAATTATTTTTTTTTCTGTATGTTTAACCTCCTTTTCTTTTCTTTTCTTTTTTTTATTTTTTTATTTTTTTGAAGTATTTATTTCTGAAAGAAAAAAAAATTGGCTTAGATTACGTTTTCTTAGCGTTAATTCACTGTTTTTGGCTGACAAATATAACTGGTTTAGTACATTGGTGACTCGTAATTTTTACGTTCAAGACGTCTACATTTGTGATTTCCAACTGGTAGCGCGCGCTTACGTATGCAATGAACCAACCAGAATAGATAGCATGAAGTAGGCGAGCTTTAGCGAGGAAAAATTAGTCGAATAATAATTTATTGGACTGGAGCGTGATGAAAGTGAAGAAATGGTAGTACTATACATATATGTATTTAGTTTTGAAATGGCCGTTGGAGTTTTTTTAATTTAGAACTTCGGAAGCGTGTGCCGGTGAATATTATCAATTTTAGTCGAAGGTATGTATGTGTATAAACGTAAAGTAAATTCAGTGCTAACCGTTGGCATAGTGTCAAAAATTGTCAAGTTAATATTCATAATTTAAAGATCTAATGGATCTGAAGAGAATATTAGGTCAGTTTCTTTCTCTTCGGCGCTTTTACTTTCACAGATTTACCTAATTATTTCAAATAATCTGTATATCTGCGATCAATCTGAGTTTAAATCGAGAAAAGTTTCGAATCCGTGACTTTCAATTTAATAATCAAGCACCTTTTCTAGGTTAGCGCGTTACCTCTCTTTTCCTTTACCGGAAATGGCCTGAAAATCATATTACACTTTTACGTTATGAAAAATTGCTATACAAACGGTAAACTATTTAAAAAAAAAAAAAAAAAAAACTTGTGTGAATATTAAAGAAAAACTATTATCTGTAGTCCCCAGGGTGTTTCTCAATGGCAAGATCCAAAGGCATTCTCACGCTGGGGGTAATAAGAAAATGCTGTTATGTTTTGCATCATTGAGAAATTCTATTACGAAGTATGTTAAATCTTGTTACTCTTTGCGTTATGTTCATTAAAAATTTATTTCTTCCGTCTGTTTTTTACTACCCCTGAACGATTTTTTGATTACCATTAAAAAAAAAATTGTCATCATTGAGCGAGTTTTGTTACTTCTTCCATCAGATATCAATGTATAAGAAGAAAATAAAGAAGCACATTCCGAAAATAGCAAAACGTTTCTTTATTAAAATCAAGAATAATGTAATCAACGAAATTCAACTCTTCTGCGAGTACTGAGAAATAACTAGCATTTGGGGGACCAGGTGATTTTCGCTTGGAAAGAACCGAATTTGTGTATGTATGTAGTCGTTGTAGCTGATTAAACAGACATTCCGAGTTCGAAAATTAGCCGCGACAAATAAATATTATTAGTTATTAGTGGTCACCTATAAGGCAATAGTAAACCTGCATAAAACCGTAATATTATGCGGGTTAGTATACAAACATGCGTTTTGGACTGCCCTTGTTTAATTGCGATAACAACCGATACAATACATCAATATCAAGCATGTAGTCTTTCATACAAATTCGTATCAACACTTCAAACATAGCTAGATCCTAGTCATGGGAGAACAGCTGGAAGAACCGGTCTAGACTACACGTGATTATAAAGCTAGTTTTAGTTTTCATTTTTTTGTTGACAGTTTCAATGAAAGTGCTCAGCGTTAATCTGAGAGACTTTTATAGACATGTTTTCTTTTTTTTGGAAAAATATCCTAAAATTTAAAAACAGTTTTTACAAAGGTTTACAGAATTTCACTTGAATCACTGTAACGGATTTACTATATGCTTAGTCTTCTGCTGTTCTGCGTGCCCTTCTTTTTATCAAAACTTCACCGGCTTCTCGCAATCTCCTTATCCTGTCGGATGCTCAAAGCGTGCTGCAGACTATCGCCTCTCCCTTCTCACTCAACCGACTGCATCATTCTCCTTATTCGTTCCTTAATTCACGACCTTTTCCTTTTTCGCTTTATCCAAACGGATTTCCTTTGGATTCCTGGCCATTCCGGAATCGAGGGAAATGAGTTGGTTGGCTCATTTGCTCGATTATCTTCCTCTTCTGGTAGGTTTCTTCCTGCCTTCTCAGCTTCCAATATTACCCTTCTGTCTGCAGCTGCTCATTTCAAACTGTGGTCTGACTCCTACGCCTTCTCATTCTCCAACCCGAACTCCTTTTTCTTGTCTATCTAACCTTCCCTTCCACGCTTTCTATGGTTTATTGACTTTCCTTCTATGCGTCCATTGCACACTCCCGGCGATCAATGTATTTCTGATCTCGATCATACAATGTTTTCATTTGTTCGTAATTATCAACTGAACAACCTTTTTTTTATTCCTTCCTCTTACAAACCGGTATTCCCGCTCCATACTGTGCTTCATTCATTCTCTCCCTTCCTTCTCCTTTGGTTATTCTAGCTCTTGATTCCTTTCTGTCGGCTATCTCTGATCGTGTAAGGATCTGAGTCTCTCTTTTCTCTCTGTTCCGCTGTCCTTGGGCCAATGTCCATGTTGACAAACCCATTTAAAAAAAAAATTACTATAAGGTAGAAAATGTAAAAATCGCGCTTTTTTAATGAATTAAATTTTCTTGAAAATTATTAAGAACCTGAAATTCGGATTATTTCCTAGATCCCGTATTTATTTTTTTCACGTTTGTTTTGCTTCAAATAAACTTCTTCTCTATCGCTTAATTGGAGAAAGCATTTTAATCCGGGTAAATAATGTGATCATTTTCATCTTTTTTTTTGCGTATTTTTTGTTGATGAATGATTTTTAATTTCTCTAGCAACGTTTATTTGTGCGTCCTGGTTCATGTTCTAATTATTTAATTCTATCATACTTTCGGTTGTAATATTGTCCATGTAAAATTTATACCGATTAAGTGTATCAACAATTTAGTTTACTCATTTTATTTCTTTACATATGTCTATGATTTTTTTTTCTCTTTTTAATTTCCTATTATTCGGCCTCATCGATGAGAAATCTGAATTATCAGATGTTGTATTTTAGTAATATTTGAAATTGATACCGCTTCATTTATCCGCTTAAAAAAAAAAAAAAAACATGCCAAAATAAGTAAAATAAAAAATGAATAACCTTGTTGGGGACCGATGATAGGACAGTGGGATTTTATTCGACTGCTGTTTATAAAGATAGTTTACGTTAAAGTTATTGATTTTCGAAATTATATTTATAATATAACGCACTTTGCGGGTCATAGGAAGTGAACTGTTCAACGAGGCGATCTAAATTAATTTGTGCGTAGTGACTGATGACAAACCAAATTGGTAACTTAGTAGTTTTGGAAATTTTTATGATTCGCTTAATCCAAACTCATCGTTAATTATTTTTCACAATTTATTTTTTCTTTGTTTAGGAGCGGACTAAATTTATGTTTTTTTTTAGTGTATTGTTTTCCGGTTTTGTCACGTAGTATATTCTAACCGTAGTAGTGGGTCTTTTATTAATATCAGTTGCAGGAAAAATAAATAGCCGAATTGCCGAAATACGTGGGTCTGTAGTATCGTTTTTTAAAAAAGGCTTTAGAAAAATTCGGGGTACTCGGTAAAAAGGGCTGCAAACGCGAAATTATTCTAATCAGCGTTTAGCTATAGTAATTTTTAAAAATAATACCGCTTACTTTCTCACAGAGTTGTTGTTCGGATGACGTGGCATCTGTGAAATCTCAACCATCGAGCGAGTTGGGTAGTACAACTACGAATGATACGGACCCAGCGAAAAATATTAATACTTTATGCAACGACGATTCATGGACCGAAGTTAATTTAAACGACGACGACGATGATCAGCCGATCGCCACTCAAAATTCATCCCAAAAAAATGGTACGTTAAATGTACTTGTATTATTTACTGTTGAATAACGGACGCTGTTAATTATAATCTTTAATTTACTTTCTGGGATCGACTAATTACGTTATAAAATTGAAACTTTTTTTCGATTTAATTTTTCTACTTACAAAATTTAAAATATCAAAATATATTTTTTTACTGTTAGTTTTTAAGTTTTCAAGTAGTGGATGAGTATTATGTTAATTATTACAAAAGAATGTAATTTTTTACTTCTGTATAATTACTACGTGAAAATATTCGTACTTTTAACATTCAATACTAATATATCGAATTTTAGTTTAATTTTAGTTTCATATTATCCGCGAGAACAATTGAAGATATAAATGCTAAAACATATATATATATATGTTTGTTTATTTATTTGTTTACGTATGATATGTTTTTGTATGTTATAATGTATGAAGAGAAATCATAAAAAAACAATTAAAGAGATAAGTAAATAAAAAAACCTGTTATAAATTCATTACGAATATGACACTTAGTAGGACCATTTCTGCTTTCTCTTGGAATTATTGGAAATCTTCAAAATTATAGGTTTTTCATTTATTTTACTCCCATCTTTTATCCATTATATTGCTTTTTTCATTCTTATTGTTATGATTTTACTGTTTTGCAATTTAGTATATATATATATATATATAACGGCCCTCCATGTTCCTCAAGGGGATCCGCTCCTTGACTCCGCCTGGGGCACCCGCGGACCTCCGCTCTGTTCCTTGTGTACTTTGTATAGAACAAGGGAAATTGACAACGTCATTCTTAGACCCATTACTTTTTCTATCAAAACTTTGTCTTCTTGTATATGCAAAATATGTAACGTTTTGGGACAAAAAAAGTAATGGGGGTCGGCCTAAGAATGATGTCATTAATATATGATATATATATATATTTGTGACAAAAATAAGCTAATCAAAAAAAGTCAATGAAGTCGTATAAAATATCATATTTAAAAATACATATTTATTTATTAAATTGCGTAGATTCTTTAAAAAATTGTAATATTCATTAGTAGCAAATAAATGTATCATACACGTATATATATGAACCGCCGTCATAGTATTGCAAAAAAGAACGTCTTTTTAACATTATCTTTTTAGTATTATTTCTTACATAGCTAAATTTTTAATTTTTTTTGTAGATTCGCACAATTTCTAATCGTAAACATTTCAAAATAAATTCGAAAAAAGTATTGGAAAAATATGAATTTAAAAAATAAAAATATCCAATTCATTCTCGCCTCGCATATACGTATACTCGCATACACCTATACACGTATTTCTCTTCTATTACGATTATTTACTTTTGTGTTTTATTGTTCAGTGTTATGTTTTTAGATCAAAATTAAATTCATCAGAATTGTAAATTTTAAGTACATCTATTATCGTTTGCTTCATTACTTTACTTTTATTTTCTATGTGCAGTGCCAATCGTGCACTGTTTCATTGATAAATCCCCAGCGTCCTCTGTTAATTTCTTATTTACAATTTTGATTTCCTATTAACCGACGCAGCCTTTTGTTCTTGCTGAAAGTCACAGCACTGCTGACGAAAAAATTAAAGACTATTTTCATTTGTGGTTGTAGATCTACCGAATGATACGGATGAACATCGAGGTGAAAAGCCAAGAGGTGAAATCTCCGTAGTAAAGGTGTCTTCTGCGGATTCTTGTACAATGTCCAACATACCGCAGTCGCACACGAACGAAGAATTGCCGCCAATGAAAAACGTCAGCTTACCTACTTCGGCACCGTCCAGAGAAGCTTCACTAACCCAAAAGTTAGAGAACGCACTGGGATCCGTCTGTCCGCTGTTGAAGGAAATAATAGTCGACTTTGCGGTATTCCTGTCGAAAACTTTGATCGGCTCTCACGGACAAGAGTTGCTTATCGAAGGAAAAGGTAAAACATCGGTAAAACTTAAGTTACAAACATTTTAACGTTGCCGTATAGATTGCAGTCAGTATGGTATATTGCACACACCTAGACACGTGCGTACAGAAAGAAAAAGAAAATACGTATGGTATATACGGCAACTGACTCGGATATATGGCGTCGTATTTATAAATGTTTATTGTTATGTTTTTTGTTTAGATGAATTATTACTTTTTCATTGCCTTCTTGCACTTTTGCATTTTCATTATAAAACCGAAAGAAGCAATTTTAAGAATATTGTTCGTGTTTTATCATCGAAGTCTTTTTTCGGTTTCAGGACTCGTAACTATCAGAACTAGTCAGTCGGTAGTTGAACTAGTGATGTTGCTGTGCTCGCAGGAATGGCAAAATTCACTGCAAAAACACGCTGGCTTAGCTTTCATAGAATTAATCAACGAAGGAAGGTATGTCCGTACTTTGTGATCTTTTAAACAATATGATTTTAATAGTAATAAGCAGTCAGTTTTCCTATTATATATTTATATTTATATATATATGTATATATATATGAGTATATATTCAATTATGTTTTTGGCCTAGCTTTAATTATAAAATTTTACGTGACAAGAATATACGTTTTTTTGTGCTTTTTTTTTTTTAAATCTTATGTTAAGGTTGTTGTCACACGCGATGAAAGACCATATTGTCCGCGTGGCGAACGAAGCAGAATTCATATTGAACAGAATGAGAGCGGACGATGTTATTAAGCACGCTGATTTTGAGGTACTTATTTTATTTTTTTATAGACAGGCCAGTAAATCACTTTTAATGTCCACGTGCGTATTTGTATAACACTCACTGAGCGAACAAACCAGTTAATGCACCATTATTATTCTAACAAGCGCACAAATTATTTTACCATCAGAAATGATCGCTTATCACACCTACTTATCTTGTTGAAATATTCCCTGTTTGTCTCCTTTCAACATGGATTTATGCATTATTAGCCAATCAGTGAATTGCCGATGACGTACCTTATTAAATATTTTTTTTATTTTTCTGTTCCCAGTCTTATCATTTTTGCTTTTTCGTTTATTTGTTTATTTATTTATTTTAAAATTTATATCTATACACAGTTGACTTATAACCATTTACAGTGCGTATAGAAAAACGTGTTAAAAAAGAAGTATATAGCGAATACCAATTCGTTATCCAACTCCTACTTGTACATTTACATACGTGATTTTACGAAAACAATCAACAAATACACAGAAGGGCCCCAACATATTTTTTTCTATGCAGGTATTATTATCATATGAACGTATGAAATATATAAATGCACAGGTGTCGTATAGTTTAGTCCTCGAATATTTCAATACGAACGCATAAATGTAACATTTATATTGAATTAAATAATTGCAACGCGATCACTGAATGGCGGAACCAAAGGAAACATTTTTAATAAACCGGTTTCTCTTAAATTATGTTCAGTTCGTACCCTACGACAAATTTAAAAAAAAAAAAAACAACTTAAATGTGGTTATTACGTATGTTATAAGAGGGAGCTTTATTTCTGCTAATTTCTTTCTTGTAAAGTTCGGAAATTTATATATACAAAATATTGCTTTCCACTTTTTTAAATTCTTGACGTGTATTTCGTGAATTATTGAATATTCTGTTTTGACGTTGTTTACACTAATTTATATAGGAACCGACAGAATGGACAGTTTTATTATTGATATTAATTTAATATTTCTGATATTGTTTATAAAAATGAGAAACATTATTGGATCCAATGTTAAAACTTCCGGGGAACTGTAATGTTTTGATACGCCTGTGACCGTGATAATAAATGTCTCCAGTATAAGTGTATGTTTAATAGTCGAGAACGGAAGTAAATGATCCATACTGTAGAAGTTTTATTATCAGATTTAGCAGTAAACTTTACCGAAAGCTTTACTAATGTCATCTTAAATACAGTCAGTTAGGATGCCCTTGTCTCTAGTTAGTCAGTAACATATTTAATTAAGTAGTTGATCTCTTACAAAAAGCTATGTCGTTTCGAAATTGTTTTATTATTCTCAAAGCTATAACATATGTTATAGATTCTAAATTCTAAAATGGTGATTGGACTACAATTTTTCATTATTGAAAGTCACCAACTTTAAAATACTTACAATTAGATGCAAACTTTGATAGTTATGTTAATCCAAAAAAGAACAACTTTCTTTAACATAGCCGATTTTCTATCATGGTTAATTTAGGTTTCAAGTTTATCATTCTTTTTTTCTTTTTTTTTTTTTTGTAATTTATCTCTAGTAATCGGATGTAAATTTAGATGTTATACCATTAACTCTGTCGCGTGGATTGTTAGTTGAATATGAAGAACGTGTTAAATATAAATGCAAAATACGATGTAGCAGAAAAATTATCTTAACTAAATTTCATTCTACAACTGTCAAAGTTAATCGACAATCTATATGGTTTAAAATTGTAGCGATTTTTTTTTTTTTAAATTAGCGATTGCCGTAGTGATAATAGCCGTGAAATACTTTAATAAACTTTTAAACTGTTATTCGGAAATTAGTAAATATTAAGTAATCATTACGTGAACTATCCTCCGATGAAATTTCCTCGATAAATTTTTATGATTTCAAGTGTAAACTATGACGGTTATTTAAAACAAATAATTTTCATTGTGTTTCCGGGTGGTTCTGTATAGTACTTTGTAAATTTTCTTATAGAAAAAATTTAAAATATCAAATTAGATTAGATATACATGCAGACCAGTTCAATCGGTGCTACTGACTTGCTTATACTATTTAGATTAATTCTGATGCCAACTCCGAACTGAATAACAGACATCTCGAAATATCAAAATGCAAAATTAGAACATTATCGAGAGCAGCCTTCTTTATAATGGTTTTTATTTGAATCGAGATTCAATTATATTTTTCGGTACCGTCTATCTTCCGTTTTGCTAGTTACTTGACTGGAATAATTATAATGATGTCTGATTGAACTTAATCTAATTATTTCAGATTTTATTTTTCAACTGTTCCTCTCTCTTTGTTATTAAGTACCTTTATTTATATACTACTAAATACTTTTAAATGTTAAAAGAAGTCAATTTCAGCCTTAGTTATAAATTCGCCATCACGTACTTTTGTCATTACCGTGCGAGAAGAAACGATTGCGGAGTGAACGTGTCGAAAGAATCTAATTAAATAATGTATACGATATTTATTGGTACGAATTTTGTTTGAGTCGATTTTTCATTTATATTTTACGGTAACAGAGTCACTGCGCTCAAACAATGCTTGAAAGAAGAGACGAAGAAAAGATGTGTGATCACTTGATTACAGCAGCTAGAAGACGCGATAATGTGATAGCAAATAAATTTATCGATAAAATCGTTAATATTCTATCTAACAAGCACGGAGCTTGGGGATACAACAGCGAATTAAGGTAAAATTTACGAAACTAACTTTACAAATTTAAACATTACGTATTATTCGTGTATAAATAAAATTAAACATTCTCGCTAAAAAAAAGTTCGAAATTGCATTATACGCCTTTTTACAAACGTTAGTTATGTTAACGTTTTACAGAAGGCGAGAATTTTGGAAACTAGATCTATGGGAGGACGATGCTAGAAGACGAAAACGACTGATCCACAATTCGCGCGGTAGTACGCACCCGGAAGCAACATTGAAAGTAGCACGTGAATACGACGTTCCGCAGGATGCTATTTTGCAGGTAAACATATGTTTAAGTTAGTTTTAAAAATTAATAATACATGTGTGGCTATGTGCACTAATGCGCAATATTTAACATATTTCGGTTATTATTTACTGATGCGCGTGGCTTGATAATTATAAAATAATTATTTTTCTTCGATGTAGGCTCAAGAAGAATTCCATTCGCAAATAGCGTTGTCGCATTCTCAGCAGGTAATTCAATCGTCTGATCTGTTAGATGATTCAGAATTAATGACCGATGATCGGGATCTAGATGTCGATCTTGTGGGTTAGTGTAATTTTAATTCATTTTTCGATGCTTTGATTTTTTGATCTGTTATTAAGAACGTGATTTAAAAAAAAAAAAAAAACAAAAAAAAATGCTTATTCAAAGTAAAATTTAAAAAGAAATTACGTAAGTTTTTAATTATACGAAATAGTTGTAGATGCTTTAATTTTCAATAATATGATGCGATTGTTTTCATTTTCAAAATTTAAAGGAATAAAATTTTTGCTTTTTTTTTTATTCTTCTTTTTATTTTATACAAAAATTTTTACACATAAAAAAAAAAGTATAAAAATCATTTGCAAATTTTAATTGACGTACTGGAAATAATACTATTTAATAAACGAGATGAATTTCGAATTTAAGCACTTAGTCTTAAAAACGTTTTAATTATGCTGTGCCCTTTTATTGTAGTTAAAAAAAATTGTGTAGCCTTTGAAATTTTCGACTGTGTGTTTCTGTCAACTTAAAAACTATCAGGTGTTAATCGTGGTGAAATTTAAATGCTTATCGCATATATCTGTTATGAAAAGTTTTCTACGTATCGTAATCTGCGTCTGTATTATAGATACATATATTAAATGAATTCAATTTTTTCAGTTTATCAGTAATAATTACAATTACAATTAAAAATAAAAACTGTCCTTTTCCAGTAAATGTTATACTTTGTTAGCGCACTTTTTACATTCACAATTCGTAAATAAATATACAATAAATCAATTTAAATTTGTTATTTATTATTCGTGAAAGATGTATTAAATTGTATTTCAAAAATTTTAACCGCGCCACCGGTTTCGTCCGTTTGAAGACATTATATAGTTTTAATTTCTATTTATTTAATATCTTATCGTATCTAGTTTTACATTGATACAGCAAATGGTATCGAAGTAACTGAAAAACTGTAATATTTTTCAAAGAATAATGCCTTAAAGGTGTCGATATTTATAAAGGAAACAATATTGCTTGACGAATAAGATTCGATCGATCAACCGCACTCCGATTGTGTCATGCACGGCTCACCCATAGACATTTACTAAATGGAATTGAAGCTCCTCAATGTGCCGTGTGCGGGGTGTGCCATCCTCTCCATTCACCATATCGTCACCGAATGCCCTTCATACTCCTTGGAAAAGAAATCTCTCAACATACCTTCTTCTCTTCGCCTCGTGCTTAAAGACAACTCTTTTTGACTGTCCGGTTTAATTCTTTTCCTTCACGAGTCCGGCCTCCACTCGCTAATCTAAACCTTCTCCTCCCGAGACTCGAACCACGGTTGCTGCACCATGGCACGTAAATCTAATTTAATAAATAATAATAATATTGTTCGAAAAAATTGGGAAAGAATACGAAAGGTTAAAATTTATTGAATGCTCTGAGGCATTTATATTCGCGTATATGATCCTCTTCTCGCGATGCTAAGGCGTTATTATAGAGTCAGGGAAATTCTTTAATTTTGTTTTCTCCGAATTGTGTCTACGATATCGATGGCGTGTTGAACGCGAAATACTAATATTTAAGACTTTCTCGGGCGCGTAAAAAATGTTCTGTTGCTCATCCCTTTTTAATTTCGACAAATAAAAATATTTTGCAAATATTTTTCCCGCATTTATCTTTTAAATTAATACATTGTAATTGATAGTGACTGAAATTCCAACGATATATTTTACGACATTCATCAAAGTTCGCATTATTATTCAGTGTTCGCGTATTATTAATGTTTCATACGTGATTTTCGATTACATCCTTTTTACAATTGCACAAAAGCGCTTGAATAGTTAACTCGGACCCGATATTGAAGATGTTCAGCCTATTCTGTGTTCCGCGGTGTTGTTATTGTTGCTGTAATGGCAGAGTGTCACATAGCTATATATGTACTCTGGGGCTAGTAAGAATCTTGCGTTACGGAAGTTGGTAAAAGCTGTTGCGAGTTTTGTGACGTAAAATTTCGCACAATTAGAAACGCAAAGCGTAAATGAAAAAATGACATAGTGATAAGAAGACCCGGTTTGGGTAGCAATCGTTTCACTTCCGTTACAATTTCCGCTTCATGAACACGTTACATCTAATCGATATTAATATCTTGGTCTCGGCGTAAAAATTACAAAATCGTTAATATATCATGTAAAAAAACTCCATTATTAATTCTATAAATTTTCAATCTTAACGTTACAATAACAAACTGTATAATCGCGTGTTTACCACCATGATTACGTAGTTTTTGATTACGAAACAAAGTCGGTGTTTTAATGATATTTTTAATGATACTTTTAATGATATTTCAACATTTATAAAATTGTAATTTCTGCTTCGCTGCATTGCTTATGTTTTACATATTACCAGCGTTTAGAATTATTTAAATATTTTTATATGAGCGCGCGTATTTTGATTGATTATTAGTTAATTCATTAAAAAAAGGCGAGTATAATTTGCGATGATTTTAGGACCGGTAAGCATGAGTACCAAAGCGAAACTGATAGCTCCCGGAATTGTGGCTCCTGGTATCATGTCGATTACATCGACTGAGATGTACTTTGAAGTGGAAGAGGACGATCCGGAGTTCAAGAAATTAGACGTCGAGGTAAGTTTATACATATTTTGATTCTTTCGTTTTCGGGTGGTATACGTATTTTCGGTATTTTTAAGAAACCACGACCGACTTTTAGAACAATAATTTCCTCGCGACTAATTCCGAGATTAGGAATTATTGCAATTACTGAATATGATAATTTTTCACTACTTACTCGGCACACCGGGGGGGGGGGGGGAGTGTTCTCTTTATTTCGTTACGAACAATATTTGTCGCGGTAAATTCACCGTTATTATTATTTCGTTATTTAATTGATAATTATCTTAGTAACTTCCGCTTGATTTATCGAAGCACTCTACTGATCATTGTGAATTTGCGACAGTAACTTATTTTTCAAAGGCTCCTAATTTGGCAAAATTATTTGCGAATAGAACTTTTTCGAACGCTGTTCACTTCCGTTAACTATGAAAATTTGTAATTAAAAACTTTTCTTTTTTTTTTATCCGTTCTTTATATTATGCGCCTATATTTTACCGAACTGCGGGTAAAATGAACAAAAGCGACGAGGGGTTTTTTTTTTTTTTTTTTTTTTGGACTCGACGGTGGAGCCTGCTTAACCTGTTATTAGCGTCATCAACTTGTTGGTTCTTTTTGCTTGTGCTTGCGTACTTTTTTACTGGTTCCATCTAGATCCGTGATATGCACATTCGCCTCTAGTTGCATGGCTGACTGCAATTAAAGTTTTATTAGGTGCAGTGACGGATGGGGAGATACTTAAAAAAAAAACCGGCAGATGATTGTTCAGATTAAATGGTTAATGATGGGGCTGGCTATGAATAATTTTTTCTCCATATTTTTGTTTGTTTTTCCAGTCTATTATGGTTAATAATAATGATAATAATAATTATAATTACAACAGGGAATGCCTTGTGGCTTAAACAAACTCGTTTAACTTCAAAACCAATTTATACGCCCATTTTTAATGTTTTTCTTTTCTTTTTCACTCGTCTTATTTGAATTTCTTCGCTATAGTTGTGCAGCCGCCTATGTATATTAAAACAGCGCCCGGCAATTATCAAAAACAACTAAACGGCGTATTCGAAACTGCGTAAAGTAACCAAAAAAAAGTTCTCTATACACTTCCGTTTTCAACATTTTTGCCTTTGGATAATGAAGGCTTTCGTTAATATTTCCCGCTTAAAGTTTACTCCTTAAGTTAGCGTAATTGGCAGCGTTCATTTCCGTATAATTTTTTCGTTCTTTCATAAACGAAAAATCCTGAAACACATAAAGTATTTTTTTATCCCCACAGACGGCTTCTTGTCGCCAAGAAAACGAGAGCATGAAGAGAAGAGGAAAAAATCAAGGAAGTTGATAATGGCGGCTGGGGCTAACTTAGTACTTTCTGCGATAATAAGTACCGTTACGGCTTATATCGATATGTTGTATTGCCTACTAATTTATCTTCGTAATTTAACGGAATAAGAATATTTATCCTATCTGCTTTTGTGGCAGGACATAGATTTGTGATCTTAAATTATTATGCTTTTAAAAATAACCAGTTGAAAATATATATTTAAAACCGGTAAATTACGCAAAAGAAAAAATTAATAATTACAAATGGACACCATTTTCATTTAAATATATAATATTTATTATGTTTCAATATGCTTGCAATTAAAACGAACTTAAAAAAAAAACAAAAAAAACATGGCTAAAAATATACTCGCTTATATTTTAAATTTACACTCGTTTGCATGCAAAGCCTTAAAATGACATGCCCTGTTTATTGAGATTGTGAATGATGAAAGGCGAATAATACGTAATAAAGAATTTCAATTATTTTTCAGAAAACCTTTCTTAGTGAATGAAGTAGTGTAATATAGTGAGAATTCACGTTAGGTTCGAATAAAAAAATTTAGTCGATAAAAATGAAATGGGGCACAGAAAATTCTTAGTTTTAACGAAAAAAATGAAAAGAAAATAAAGCAGACAAAATGTTATTTCGCGGGTTTTTAATAATAGTCCGCATTAAAGTGGGTTGGAGGGGGGCGAGCATAATGTTGAACGCGATTCAGAATATTCATAACGATAACAGCGGGGGAGTATTGCGGAAAAAGAATCTACACGAAGTATGCTTACCCGGTCATCGAGAATATGAAATCGAAAGGCTACCACCACAGGTAAAATCGTGATAATTGATAATGAAAGCTTTGCTATAAACAACCTGCTGCTGTATCAATTGTAAACAGTTTTCGAAAAAAGTTATTTGGGAATTAATTTTACGAAAAGCTACACGTCGTTTAAACTTTTTTTAATAGTCTATATAGGATGCAAGTATGTCTTTTCGACACGCTTAATATCGTTTCATATGTTTTTCCCCGAATATCCCTATCAATGTTTATCCGAAAAGTGTCTCTGAATTCGATAAATCACGATTCGCCGCTGCCGTCACTGCTGCTGCTGCTGCTGCTGCTGCTCGACGGCAGTACCTATCAGAATACAGGTTAGAAACGGAAAACCGGTTCTTCCGGAGCGCTCGATAGGGAATTCTATAAGAAAGGACTATTTTTGCCTACATTGGCGAACTGAGCTAATAGGAGAGTATGCGCGGTGAGACTTCCCACAGTGTAACATGTCGGTGAAATACTCTTTTAATCCAACTCGTTGATATCATTAAACCGTTGGACGCTTGACCTTCCAGTTATTTTATCGTCCTATTACTTATCGTTTAAGTGAAAAATATCCGTCCGCAATATATTTTCACCGATATATTTTACATACATTACGCATGCATCTTTCCGCTCGCTGCAGTACCAGTCATCAACCGATTGACCACACCCATTATGCTCCGACGACTCGTTTCCTGGCCTCGAGCCGTATTTACTTTTTAAGTAATTAATTTTTTAAACGGTCTCCCCTCGCTGTGAACGACGGCGCCTATTCAGCAACGTCTGCGCATTTGTGGCCTACGGATATTTCAGTTTGTCGGCTGGATTTCTTATTTACGAATTAATTTATTGTCTTCCGTTCGCTTTATTTTCCGTTTCCTATCGAATCGAAAGCGGTTTTCTTTCTATTAGCCGCGTTATTTATTGTGCTTATGTTTTCCCTATTCGCTTCGTAATTTTTTCATTCTGTTCTTTTGTTTTACTTCTATCTATTCTTTCTTCTTCGTTATTCCTTTCGATTTATATGAGCTTTCCGACTGTTATTTCGCTGCCTTTATAGCTAACAAAACCGGCACTCATTGCCGGTAACAGAGGAATTTCATTTTACATGCGGTGAAATAAGATACAAAAGTTTTTTTTTTTGTAGAAGCTTCGTACAAAAATTGTCTAGGGGAAATAACGCGAGTATCAAAACATTACTAAAGAAGTAGTGTTTATTCTGTTGTTAATAAGGTTCAAAAAAAAAAAAAAAAAAAAATAAAAAATCGAAAAAATAAAGGCCTCCTAAAAAGTAATTTTCGCCCGTTTCCGTTTTTCGTTCGTTTTCTTTCCGTTTTGTCCTCTTCACACAAACGAAGTGCATGTTTGCTACTTTGATCATGTGTTTATTAACTGTTTATCTCTTTCTGTTCGGTGTTCTACTCTATATTCAAATTTGCTGCAGTCTATTGCGCTTCTTATATCCGGTGTCTTTTCCTTCTCCACACATTACTCCTGTACCATTTGTTTAGTTTTAAAGGTTTTTATTTAAGAACGCCCGGCATCCTTTAGCGTCTGTACCATTTGTTCCTTCCTACTAACAGCATTTGATACGTATTAAGCTGTAACTGATTCTCTTTCCTATTCTCATTGTTTCTAGGTCAAAGTGCTTGGCGAGCCGGGGAGGGGAAACAGCGTCGTTCCTTTTTATTACGTCATCCATTGGACAGTATCTTAAAAGTCGGAATAAATTTAACGGAAGCGAGAAAATATTGCGTGCATTGTAAAAAAAGCAGTAGAAGTTGTAATAGAACGGTCAAGCATTATAAAATTGATAAAGCATACGAAATACATACATATATATATATATATATATAGCTGTGTCCCTATAATTAAGATGCGCAAAGGGGGCTATTAATACTCGATACAGCTGATAATAGTGATAATATATTGTTTTTATTTAATTTCGTTTATATTATTAAAACAATTTTTGTTGACTTGAAGAGAGGACTAATTAAAGCCGTCGGGGTATATCAGTTGTATCACGAACTGTGTTGATATTTTCAAATGGACCTTATTAAAATGTTCAAACTACGTTCCCTGTCTAGAAAAAGAAGAATAAAACCTATCGTTTTCATTATTTTGCATAAACATTTTTTTTTGTTGTTTCTTTTTTTTTTTTTTTTGTTTTTTTAAAGCCGAATTGTCTATTAAAGCGTTAATAAAATTAGTACGGTATGTGTAGTTTTTTGGAGCGGCAGATATTTCAAAAGATATTTTATTTTGCTTAGAACATGAAGAAAAAAGTAAGTCAACGTGGCAGTGTTTTTTGCAAATGTATAACTGCGCTTCAAAACGTCGGCCTTTTTCATAATTTGTTTAAGGAATTTAATTGCAGACTTTATAATGCTATACTATCGACGCAATCTAACAATTTTTTATTATAAGGGGAAGTTGGAAAGTTCATAATAAAAGCGAGAAATAGTAAAAGATTTAAATAGTAACTGTGTGGTATTTCGACCGAACTGTTCGTCATTTGTTTATTAGGCTAATATGTTTTCCGCATCGTTGGAACATCATTATAAAATTATACATTAAATCGATTAAAAATTGTTTTTATTAACGTTCTTTTTTTTTTTTTTTTTTTTTTTTTTTTGAAACTCCTTCGGAGAAAGTTCATTAATTTTAATCGCTAACGGTTGATATAAGATAAAGTCGTTTCTCACGTTAGGTGTAATTCTCGAGAACTACCGAAGCGATTTCGTTTCGTTTCTTCCCGACAAATAAACACTGATTCCCGAGGAATGTTTTAGTGGATAATTTGTATGTTTCTGATGTAATTTAGCCGACTTATTATAAGGAGTTTTTGTCAATGAAGCGGAGGGAATAAAGTAGTAGAATAAACTCGAAAAATAAGAAAAAATTTTTCTATAAAATGATTACTATGGTAAATGTAAATATAAATTCTAGATAACATTTTATTAATTTCTGGCTCGAGTAAAAAAAAAACAACAAACAAAAACAGTGTTCTCTGTTAGTCTGATAATAAATTATTACATCAATTACTTATTGGTAATAAATTAATTTTAATAAGACGCTTGAGGAAGAAGTCGAAACAATCAGAACAAAACCGGTATGAGTTTAGGGTGATGTTGTCGGAAATATATAATTCTCGAAGATTGCCGGTGTGATCGACTCGCAGCCGATTTGGAGTGGAACATTGTATACTCGTAACATAAGGAAAAAGAGACCATAGGCCAGTAATTTTAATTATGCAAAATTCTCGGTCTTCTTCAGATCGCGACAGGTGTAGGTCATTTAAGTTGCAGGTGAGGACCGTTTTCTGTTGCGCCGTGACCTACATGTTTCCAGAAGGGGAAAGAATCCTTATATAAACATGCTAATTAAAAATCATTTACATTTCAAGCTCAGGGAAGTAGACGGGCAAGCAAATGGGCAGTTTATGAAATAAATGAATGATATGAAGCAAATGGAATGGTCAAGAAGGCGCAAAAAACGGATGATTGTAGTGATGAAAGCAATGGGGCCTTCAGAAATGATACCCAGTTGACTCTATTAACGTATTTCGGTCGAAAAGGGTGAAGAAACAGGTTTATAACGTGAACGTAGTATTGAGTTGTACACAAAAACGTGGCATAATAATTCTTTATAGTAATATATGTTTATTTTTTTTAAACATTTCGGTACGTAATTCAATAACTATGTAATATTCTGTGGAAAAATTAAGAATATTTTAGAAATTTAAATGCTAGAGAAATTATTAAAGAATCTTGCAAAAGTGTTTAGATTCAATATTTTCTATAGTGGAAATATCTTTTACATTGTAATCTTTGGTTTGCTGTTGTGCGGCTAGTTTCCGTTATTACTAATATGCGCAAAGAAAAGTAAAACTGAAGAGGAAATATATTTTTAGTAGAAATATGTACTTCCCTATAAGGAAAAAAAAAACAAAATTTTAAAGTCTTAAAACGGTATTAATATTTGCGCGTGGGCAGCAGCTAGTTTATACCAGCGTGGCTACTCGACAAAAGTCTCGGAATTTCACTAATCAGGTAAAAATCAGAGAATTTGAAGAATTTATAGAAATACCTGCATAACGTACGATGTATAGAACATGAAAGTATTAAAAATTATTGCAAAACTCTAGGATATGTGCATTTACTTTATATTGATGGTGAAATATATCACCAGATTTTGCTAATAATCGAAAAAACCCAGAAGACAAAGGTGCGGTAACGAATTTCACTTTTTTGTAAAAATTTTAAGTGATTTGAGATTTCAACATTGGGATTAAAATGCAAAAGACATCCTGCGAAATATGTTGAAATTATGTATGGCTTTTTGTACATGGAAATATCGGAAGAAAGGCTGAAAAAATTTGGAAAGCCCAGAAAAGTCAAAGAAATTTATTCCAAAAAAAAAATAAGAGTTTATCACCCTGTTGATAGACATATTAAATTGTGAAATTGTATTTAAAAGTTTCTGTTCAAAAAATTATTTTAGTACATTTGTTGCTAGTTTTAGCTATCATTTTTTACATATTAGTAATTATATTCTTCGTATGGTTTACAAATATGTATAATATATGTATTATATGTAAATATATGTAGGTATACACATACATACATGGTGAGAGTGTGCGCGCGCGTATATGTATATGTTAACTCAAATTCTAAACGATTCTAAACCAAGCTGGAACACTCGTCACCATTTTTATTAATTCCTGACGTTTTTATCTTCTTGTATACTTTAATACGGTTTCTGGACGAAAAAGGTATTTAAGGGTTTTGGGAAGTATTTTTCAAAAATTCCAGATTGTTTCTACTTATTATATATATACATGCATGCATGCATTCATATATATATATATATATATATGTATGCGTATATATATGTATATGTGTGTATATATATGTATATGTGTGTGTATATATGTATATGTGTATATATATATATATATATAATATACGATCCAAGGATTAAACGGGCATGATGTTATAAAAATGTCTGCCGATAGTTGAAACGATGCGTAACCGCTGTCGGATAAGTCGTATTTTACCTGGCCATTATCAGATCGGATGATGTCTATCTGGAATCGTCTTAACAACGTTTGCGCTCGCTCGTGCGACTTTAAAAATTGTTGTCCTTTCGTTGTTATCGCAATCACACCGAGTTTTCTGAAGCGGCGTTGTACACCTAACTATTATCGTATTTCTTATCAGCGATTTACCACAACTACGCTATTCCTCGTTCATTATTAACTTGATCTAAGCGAAAACGATCTTTTTGTTTTTTTTGTTCTTCATTTCTCTTTTTTTTTGTCCTCGTTATTCGGTCTTTGTCTTTGTCTTAATTTATTACTTACCCCTCACTGCGAACAGGGGTTAACTTGGCTCTCTCGGTCTCTCTTTATTGTTTTTTTTCTTTTTCCGTTAGTAGATCGACATTATACAACAAGCTTCAACGATATCGAAATAAAACATTAATCTTTTTATCTGTCAACGATTATTATGTTTATATTATTCCATGCCCGATATTGGTTAGCTTAGTATCTTTATCCAGTTTGATTGTGATAATATATTTGTATGTATATTTTTTTTTTTTTTTTTGGGAACGCTGAATGCGTGTGAATATATATACATACAAATATATATATATATATATATATATATATATATGTATATGTTGTTGCTCGTTATTTCACCGGTATTCATATCAAAATTCGGAGCAATTGATACCTTATCTAAGTTTGACAAAAACAATTTACAGTAAATTCATGACATTCATGAGGGATACCTTCCAATATTTTTTAAACTAACGTCAAGTCTACTTTTCTTTGGCTTTCTTAACGGTAAGGATGGTGGCGCTGAAAAAAACAATCGTTTTTTTAATAGATTTGAAAGAATTTCTCGAAATTACTTCATTAAAAGGAAAAGAGTTCTTAATTAGACCAGATTCCGCTGTAAAGTCGAAGATAAAAAGTGATAAAAGCAGATGTAAAAACAAATTTAGAATAATCTTATTCCCTTATAAACTATCAATTTTTATGTCACCCTTAAAAAAAACTTAATATTTTATTATCGTATTAATGTAATATCGATAAGTTTAACTATTTGTTTAGTACTACTTTTTTCGTTGCAATGTAATAATGAAGAGTTTTGAATTTCAATATCGATTTTACGGAGACCAGCTTGTAGACATATTCGGAATTTGCGTTTCGTAAGCATTAAAAGTTTACTGTACTGTAAAAGTAGAAACAGGAATTTCTATTTATTAGAACTACCAGAGTCAGTTGTTTTAATGAAATCAAAAAATTTCACACTAAAATGTCGTTTATTTTTTTTCGATTTTATTCGGCAATTAATAGTTTAATATTCAAATAAACCGGTTTTAATAGCCTCGCTGCTAAATTTATTTTTATAAATACACCAGTGGACACTTTAACTTTGAACCGAGAGTGACGTAAGATGGCCTCATATTAATATGGTCCTCCTAAAATATCTTATCTGAAATAATGTTTCACTTATGGATAAATTTAACAAGTTTAACGTCGTGAAAACATACTCGGGAACACTATTATAGCAGATAATTTTCCTACGGTATGAGTCAGTGTTGTTGACAATTATCAGGAAGTTAATAAAGCTTAGACTACTATGACTGGATTCACTCTGAAACGTTTTCCAAATTTTACGGTGTGAATAGATAAATTATGAATACTTCTAGTCTTTCCTGTGTTATATAATAATTTCTTTCCGGAAACTCGATGAGCACAGGGAATCTTCAATCGCCTGGCCAGAAAGTCATACAGAATCTGGCATAGAGGCAGTTTAATGTGTGCAGTTTAAATTTCGATCCAGCAAACGATTCAGCCACGTTTAAATTTGTAATATTGTATAAATTACGAGCACAGCCGTAAAGTGTATGCTACGTTGCTGATGCGTTTAGATTATTTTTTCGTCGGGTACTTTAAGCGGAAACCGTTTTTCTCTGTCTCCGGAATTCTGTTCTTGAAAATCATTTTGCGACCCTGTCCTTTCGTTGCAATCTACGAGCGATGTTTGTGAAACGAGCAAACTTGTAATACTGCGATCCTTTAGAAACGAGATGAATCTTAAATTATGACATACGTACTTTTTTATTCAGAGTTGGACATTTTGTAACTACAATTACACGATTACAACGATTCTCAGTTAAAATTAGGTGTATTCGATTACTTTTGTAATTGACCATAAAAATGACGATTAATTTCAGCTACTTAGTGTAATATATTGATGAACAGGTTCGTTGCTTCTTCGGATACGGATCCGGAGCTGTATCGCAGGTTTCGAGTACTGTATGCCAGATACATACGCGCGAAACGATTATGACACATGAGTGTAGATGAAAAAAAGGAATCGTAACTGTACGCGATTGAAAGATTAAAATTCTATTATCACTCGAGTATTTAAATACTAAACTTGCCGTCTAGTCGTGTACTCGCCTATACCGCATTACCGTGTAATTCGATTCCTTTAACAGCAATCCGATTAGTGCTACTACGCCATTATTCATTATAAGTATTATTTAATAATAAATCTCATATTCACTTGAGTAGTCACAATTGCAGGAATCGTAATTTTATAGTTCAGCCAACACTGGCCGAGAATAGAGATGATACGTATGATTGTAATTGATTATAAAATAACTCGTTTAATCTAAACAATTTTATCAGATATTAATCATCTTTTTAATTCAAAATAAATTAAATCGCTAATTTTTCAATGATTTGACCTTTTGCTATTTCATATCGTTGACATTGAAAAATGGGAATGTCCGATCTTCGGTCGTTTTTACGTTAAAAATGGAAGTACTATTAATAAAAATAGTTTTTTTAATGCGAAATCACATCAACAAATTATTGTAAACGATTTTTTTCCCGTTTTTTTCCTCTTTTTTTTTTTTTTTTTTGAAATGTCCATGATAAAACCCTAACGCCGATTCTATATCTCTATCATATAGCACGTGAATCCTGGTAAACAAATGAAACACCTCAAACTTACCGACTAATGTAGCTGACTTTTTAGAATTTTAACTGATGTATGGGTGACAATTTTCGGTGATAATGTGCTACATGAAAATTACGTCACGTAGCGGAAAATAAAATTAAACAGTGACCGTTTTGTAAAAATATGGTTCGAAATTATACTAAAAAGTGTTGTTTTCCATTAATTTTTTGGCGGATTTTATTCTGGTAGAACTGGCCAAAAGTCCTCTGAAATTCGTCTGATCAAAATTGCTAGCAATGGGGTGGAAGTATTTTCTAGAAAGGCAGAAATGGCGCATTTTATTTTCGGCTTAATTAAGCACTGGACGGAAAGCCTAAATTTACACCATCTCTTGCACTTAGAATAAATTATAACAAAAAGATCAGTCGAAATTTAGACTTTTCATTTAATTCTGACGAGGTCGCGGGAACCTCAGCTGAATATTGTTGCCTCAAGAATTTCCGACTTCAGTTGCGCGCTGTGGAGCAATGAGACAGGTCGTCTTGTCGTACGCTAGATGGTGATAATAAGCGGTTGTATTGAATAATATCGGCAACCTTGAAATTCTAGAGCGAATTTGTTTTCGATTCGTTTTCTTGCGTTTATTTAAGATTATCATTATCATTACGATCTAATATATTATTATGATTACACGTAAATAGTATATAACGTAACGTTGTGGTACTGGAGAAACCAGACTGGAATGATTAATCACATCGGACGTGTTACAAGCGCAAACATCGTTTTCCACTTAAAACGCTACACTGGGAGATTCGACGAAATTTTCGCTTCCCTCCCTTATACCTGTAATTGTGAACGTAATAAATCAAATATCGAATTTTTATAAAAACCGTAATCATAGCAGTGATTTTTAAATCTTACGATGAAAATTGGCTTCGTGTTGAGCTCACTTGTAATCAATCTCTGAATCTTCGATGACAGTTAATTGTTCTTGCACGGGGTTACTACTATTTGAAAATTTTAACTTAAAAAATAAAACTAGTAATTTAAAATGAAAAGAATCCGAGTACAAACATATAACTTATACACACACATTCACATACATACATTTATGTGTATATATATATATATATATATATGGTTGGAAAAAAGTACTATAAATGCTTAATTTTGGCTTAAAAACACATTGTAAATATGAATAATATGCGTATTCGGAAATAATAATAGTAAACTAAACAAAACAAAAAAAAGTTTTCCTTCGACAGTTTATAACCACGATTTGAAGTATAAAAAGTACGGATTTGCATAAATCCTTGAAGCTGATTGTTTACGGTAGTTAAAATAATTTTTTACATTCGACGTGTTAATTATTAATTTGTAAAATTTTGACGTGTTTCAGAAAACAATTTGCCCCCCCCCCCCCTTATTAACTCCACAGTAGTATCATCACTACACAACACCGATGTATGTTAAAGATATTATCGCTAAAGTTTAAGGTACGTTAATAAAAAAGTAACAAAACGCTCTCGTCAAAAAATGTCTAAATATCCTTCGCAAATATGGTCGGAAATTAACTTAGATTTGGTGTGTGACTCTTTCTCAAACGATAAAGAATATTGGTAATGCCGAGCATTTGACGGTTTGAAAACCAAAGCAATAATACGGGCATTAGAAAGGATAAAAGTTAGTAGCACATACATACGAATAATTAAATATATATATGAAAAGGCGACAGCTACAATTGTGATCGGCGATGAAAAAGAAAACAGTTGACTAAAAATGAGAATAAGACAAGGAGATGCGTTGTCCCCGATCACAGCCGCACTTCGAGACAGTATCGGGACGATTAAGCGGAGAAAATGCAGTGATACAGGTAGGAAATAAAAAGTTAACTACTTTTTATACGCGGATGACATTGTACTATTTGCAAATAGCTTGAAAGAATTACAAGAAATGATACAGACAGTCAGTGGTAAATGCGCAGAAATAGGGCTTAAAATAAATATAAATAAAACTAAATATATACGCAATGACCTTGTAATGGGATAAATACAGTAGTGACATACGTATAAACACACAGAAATTATGGTAGATAAATTAATTTATTTAGAACAATTGATTAAAGGAACAAACGATTTAGAAGATGAAATATCCAGTAGAATACAATTAACATGAATGGCGCTCTCAAAACCTGAGGCCCTGAAAAATGAACCTTTTTTTTTGGGAATTTTTTTCTCGAAAACTACTCAATGGATTTAAATAAAATTTTCGGGCTTTATTTTACATGTTTAAGGCATACAAAAATATTTTTTATATGGCTTTAAGATACAATATGGCGTCGTAGCACTCGGTAACTGAAATACATATTTTTTCCGAGAAAAAAATCGCTGTATACTGTAGCGAATTCTGTATATCACTTGAACAAAAAAAAAAAAAAAAATATCATTAATTTAAATTAGTTTTTCTTTGCAAGTACCTACCTAGGGTTTTTAATTTTTTTTTCGAAAATTGGCAAATTGACAGCAGTTCTTTTTTTTTTTTTTTTGAGAAAAAATCGACCTAATTTGTTTACTGCAAGCGTAATTATTTATTAATCTTAAAAACCCTCAGCACTTCCATAGACAATCTATCTAAGAAGCTACAGTTAAAATTTGAAGTCAATCCGATGAAAATTGAACGAGCTATGATGTACACGAATTTAGAAAACATAGTTTTAAGAAAAACGCATTTAAAGTTTCAAAAAGCGTTCACTATATAACAAAGACGTCTTGGAAAATTCAAGGGGAATTTGATACCGAAATAATTGCACGCAGAAATGTTCTGCTAGGTTTATGTTTGATGGGCATGACAAATCTATAAATACCAGTTATACAAATATAGAATTTCTTTAAAATTTTCTGACTCGAAATATTATTATTTAAAAAGTTTTCATCATTACAAAACAAGAAAATATTTATTGTATAATTTGTTAAAATTAAAAATCAAAATTATTCGGCAACTCGGAATTATCAGTTGCGTAGTAAATCTTTTGGTCGAAATCAAAATTTCGTCGCAAATTAAAACATCTCCAACCGTTCCAAAATTTCAACTAAAAATTGAATCTGTATTTCAAAAATTTCCAAAAATTCCGAATAATTTTTTCCCTTTCGGAAGGGGAGAAATCTAAAAGTAGAATTGCAAAACACTGGTATGTGAACGTGATGTACTGTATATGGTTAAAAACTCTGATAATCTCATTGGATTATGCTACCAGTCAAATAGTGAACTATGAGATTAAGGTGATAATTTCATTCACTTTTTAACGACAATTAAAAGCTATATTTATTGATTTGAACTTTTATCATCATCGTTTCGTATGATAAAAAAAACATATTGCGAAATATTTATAAATTATACGAGGTCTTTTTTCTGTATGGCTATTAGATTTTCCAAGTCAGGAAGAAGACGTTTTTATTGACAAAAAGGCGATGTGATGGCTTGTACTTCAAAAACCTGCCGGTAGTTTTATATTTATTTTCCCCATTAATCAATTTCATTTTTTTTGGATTTTTTTATAATAATCACGGCGGTAATAGTAGTAGTAATAATAATAATAATAATAATAGTAATAATAATAATAATAATAGTAATAGTAATAATAATAATAATAATAATAATAATAATAATAATAATAATAATAATAATAATAATAATAATAATAATAATAATAATAATAATAATAATAATAATAATAATAATAATAATAATAATAATAATAATAATAATAATAATAATAATAATAATAAAATCTGCCGGTTTTATTCGTAAAAAAATTTTCCAATTTTCCATTCGAGCTTTTTAAGAAGATTGTTTTGCTGCTCATGAAGCGCATTTCTGCTATTTGCAAAGTATTTACTGTGTTATAATTTCAAGTTTAAATGAAAAATAGAATCCAGTTTGGAAAATCAAGTTTAGGTTTCAACAAGCGAGACAGGCTTTCACGAAGTATAAACGACTACTCTGTGATCAGCGACTATCTTTCCAGATCCGATGTAAAATGATCGAGTGTTGCGTGTGGTATATTTTTGTATGGTGTGGGGAGACATATGAATATTAAAAGAACAATAAATAAAACGCTTAGAAGCATTTGAAATAAAAGGTCTATTCCTAGAATGTTTAAGATATCACGATACGGAAGATGAGAAATTCAACGGCTCTCGAAATGACTGATGTTGAAAGACAGTTATTTCCGAATATAAAGGAGCGAAAGGCAAATTATCTTGTACACATTTTGCTGCACGGAGAAAAAGATTCATTACTGCGTCTGATATTAGAGGAAAAAATAGAAGGGGGAGGAATGGGTCGCAAACTCATATCATGCTGTTAAAACATCGGTAACTGGACAGGAGCATGCAATTTCGGAAAGCTCTGTCAAACGGCAGAATTCTGTTCGCTTTGTCGTATAATCTTAACGTTAAGATAATCGTCAACGCTCTGAGAGTACGGCAGCACAAGAAGAAGAATTCCGAGCTTCGTGACTATTCTCATCTTACGTTCGAGTCGGTTTTCAAATTGCTTGTATTATTTTGCTGCTTACATTGTTTGAAGCTCACTACTACTACGCCTGCATAAGTATTTACAGTGTGTCATAATTTCAAGCTTCGTGATTATTAAGTGGCGCTTTAAAGACCGATTCGAATTTTTAAACGTCGTTACTCGCCCGTGTGACTCTATTTTCGACCCGAATTTCGTTGAATGGGAAAACTGATATTTTAAACTGATTACGATTTTCATACTCAGAGAATCAAGTAACTAAAAAGGTAGAAGGAATTTTGAAAATGCGTCGTACTGGAAACGTCAGCGTTTACATTTGACAGTTTTGATAAGACAAATATCAGTTTTTTTTGTTTTTTGTTTTTATTAATAATTTATTTTGCCTTGTCAACTGTGGTCACATTAACCCAACGTGACGATAATTTTTGTGAACTTTTCAATGTGCAGTAAATATGAATCCAGTTTTTTGCAACATCGCTGCCTTATCAGTGTACTGAAACGTAATATTCGGATGGAAATAAAACCAACTTACTGTTTTTTTTGTTTTTTTTTTCGTTTTTTTTGTAAAAATTTGCAAATTTGCGAGGAGTTATAACTGTGTGTGTGTTTCAGCGGAAGTTTGATTACTTTTCGTTTGGTACCGTCATATGTGGTAACAAAAAAAAGCTATACTTTAAAACAAATTGCCGGAACTATTTTGTGAATTGCATTCGGTAGAAATTATAGCGGTTTATTAAACGGAAATCGTCGATGTAAATTAATTATGAAAAAGGAAATATTCGATGGGAATAGTTGAACAGATACGAATTTAATTGCTTTTTCAATTCGATTGCAGCGTTTACCGATATATACCTGTACCGAACTAAATGACGCGGTCTTTTTGAACGAAAAGTAATTAAAAACGCCGAAAAATTATGTTACAAATAAAACGTGAAAGTTATATTGCTGGTTTGTCGATAAAGATAATCTAATTTCTGGTAAACAATTTTTGTACGTATAATTTGTGAAGGTAGTTTAATTCACGTGATAACATCTTAAAAATTCTCATCCAGCTTCGTGCCATCTGGGGCCGATCCTAACATCTTTGAATTTGTGACAATTTAATGAATTATTCTTAAATAGTTGCAGAACTGTCGTAGAGTGTGAAAATTTTGTGTTTTCCTCGTTTTAGTATCCCGTAATGAATGATTAATGTTTACACATTCGAAATATTTGTTCTTTCAATTGTATTAGATTTTGCTTTTGGCAAACATTCGATTAAATCCGACCGATTTCATTCGATTAGAACAATATCCTCATAAAGATACGATACTTATCGCTTGGTCTAAACGCGTTAGAAAATTCAAATATCGACTTACCAAATTTTTTCTCTTCGGTATTATTTTTTAACTGACATTTCGTAGAATTCGATAAGAATTTTGATATTACGGGAATTTCGATGTATATATATATATATAGTATAGTATATATTCACGTGTTGGTCATAAATAACGAAATTACGTAATAATAGACGATATGTACAACTTTTTGCCACTTTCACGAATTAACTCTGTTGTACAGATTATTCGTGAAATTCGTGTATCGTCGGTTTTTTTATTGTACGGTTCACCTATCGAAAATTTACATTTTCGTTTATTTTTATATATTCTATACTGTATTTGATTTATTGTATATATCTCATATGGTAAATAAATAAAAATTTAATTTTTTCCCCATTATACTTATTGCTAAAACCAACACACGCCATTGGTAACTAACAAACAAGAACATGTTTAAAATTATCTACCCAGATCTACATCTAATTGATTTTTTTCTCTCATGTCGTTTCTGGCCGAAGATCCGTTTCTAAGATGCCCCCCTCCTCCCAAGAGGAGTGTTAAAATAATACCCAGCCGTTTTCCTATAACAGGGTTGATATAAACTAACAGATAAATCGATGAGAATAAAAAAAATTAATCGAATTCATCGGTTTTGGGAAATACTAGATTGTCGCGGGTTTTCCAAGGCCGCTGTTACAAACAAATTAAGCGTCGATTATTTATTTTTAATTATCACCTTAGTGTGTAACGTTGGGAATTTAAAATAGTTAATTTGGCGCCATTTTTTGTTTCAGTCTGATAAGCGCTGAATTTTTAAATACAGATATTACTCTATACACATGTGCGCATATTTCGAAGTTTACATTATCGTTCACGATTTTTTCGTTCGTCAATGTTAAGAGCCTACCACCACATAACATTACAGAATTCGTGAAATAAGCAAAAACCATTGTCCACATTTCGGAAATTGTACAACTCCATTATAGAATTCATAAAATGTCACAAGATCTTTTCCTCATTTCGTTATCTGCGCGTGACACATTTATGATGTACGAAAAGTTCAACTGTATAATATTTATCGTAAAAACGTGTTATTGAAAACGCCGAAGAAACTGAACATCCTGGTTATCTTAATTTAGCTTATTTTTTAACGAGGCTATTTAACGCCAACTACCGTTGTATGTAATTACAGTTTGCGTAACGTTAGACAATATGAAATTGAACACAGAAGACACGCTAATAATCATGTATTGGACTACAGCAAATGGTTTTAATAAAGTTACTTAATAATATACTGATAAATAATATATTACTGCAAAACCACACTAAAATAAGTAGAACTAAAATTAAGGAAATGTTGCTAAAATTTAGTCAACAACAAATATAAGCATTATATCAAGTTGTAGATAATACGTGGGTTTATGTGCGCATGCATGTGTATGTGTATATGTACATATATAAGTTAGTCAGTAAAAGTTTATGCGGGTACATCAACTTTGTTTCTGAGGATATATGAGATGTTAAAATACGTTAGATGAATAATGATCAGTTTTAGAAATTAAGTATGTAATATTTATTTATTAAATAAATATACTCATGTGTCTTTATTTTGGGAATGACCTGGTGGCTTAAAAAAAAAAAAAGAAATATTGTTTTCGGTAAGAATTTATTGTAAAACAAGGGTTGAATAGAAATAATATGTACTTAAAATAATCCTCGGTAAGTTGTTGATATCATTTGTCGTCTGCTGATTATTATTTGCGAAATCGCTCTGATCCTGAACCCCTTCATTCTGTCATGAATGTAATTACCGTTACTAAACTGAACTAGAGAGATCAATAAAGTGTCCGAACGATTGCGGACGGTTTTTACATTATTAAACTATAAGAAAAATACATGTTTTAATTTTTCGAATCGCGTCAAAGCGAATATATATGAAAATGGAGCCGATTTTGCATCAAAAATATTAATGTTCCAAATCGAGGGACTTATATTTTTTGAATCGGCGAACGTTTTTGATTATAGAAATTAAAAAAAAAAAAACAAAAAACGGAAGTATTAAACAGGCCGTACTTCATTATATCTACTGTTTCTAACATTCAAGTAATCTCATTGGAACTATAAAGATTCGTAGGTGCTGTCTAGCATATTGTGGTATTCAGTTTATACTTTTATTCTCCACGAATGATAATTATTGTAATTATTTTTCTCTGTGGGCTTATTGTTCTCTCTACTTCGCGCCGGGAAAAAAAAAAAAAAAAAAAAGAAATAACGAGAAATCCTGTCGAGTGGTATCACTGTTACATTTTGATTTTTCACGAGACTTGTTATCAGTTTATCGTGGCGTACTAAATTTACAGTATCTGAACGACCATGCTCCGAATTTCAAAAGTAAAATGCTTAAAAATTAACTGTTTTTTTTTTTTTTTTTTTTTGTTTTACGTACATCGATTATAAATATACATTTGTAATATGCGTATAGATTTAAAGGACTGTTTTGTTTTATTTCAGATTAAAAACTTTTCCCCCTCTGTCTTTCGTAGAAACGAATTCTTTGCGAAATTTACAATAGTTTATTGCAGGTAGGCGAGGAATGAATTTTTCCAGTACTTTATTGCCATATCTTGAAAATCATTGCGCACTCTGATTACTTAAGTCCCGACTAAGATTCGTTTTAGGGCAATGTAACTTAAAAAGTAAAGTTTTTTATTTTTATTTATTTCTTTCAGGTAAGTGCTTTTATTACGTGATAAACTGCAAGATGGGGGATTTACAAAAATATGTACAAATGAAAATGTAAATGAGGGAAACATTTTGATAAATTTCAACAGGAGTTCAAGCTTATAAAACTCGCGACGGGAAAAAAAGTGAAATTTTTGAAGGGTTTTTTTTTTTTTTTTTCGTGAACAACTTTTAAGAATCCGTACAAAGTAAAGAAAACGAATTAAGCGTAATTGATTACGAGGATTAGGCGAAACAATATTGAAATTAAACATTTTTTCCTGTCGTGCACGTTCGTAAAAGCTAAAAGAAAAAACAACAAAGTAAACTTTAAACGGCTAGATAATCAAATGACTAACTATAAGTGTAATAAATTTCAGAAAACAATAAAAAACAATACTTTTAATTGAATATTAAAAGAGCTACAAAATAACCAGAGGGGTCAATCAGTATGTAAACGAGTTTTTAATATCAGGAATGAATGCTTAAAAATAATAGCCGAAAAAATAAATATCAAAATCTATGCAAATAAAAAAGAACTCATTTCAAAAAAGTTTTTTTTTTTTTTTTTTTTTTTTGAGCACGTCAACAATGGAACTTACCCAACGCAAGGAAATGTACCTTATATAAGGAAAAGATTAGAAATTGAGGAGATAAAGAAGGCCAACAAAGGGACTATATTGAGAGAGGGGAGTGCAAGAATGGAGTGGGCACTATAGTTACGAGGGACTGTTTTATAAATATAAATTGAAAGACAAACCCGATCTTCATACACTTTTTAAAGAAGTCTTAATATTAAAAGTCACATTATAGAAGAGGAATATTTCATTGCAAACGCAGTCTAGCGGGGATTTTTTTTTTTTTGGTGGAAGGGGCACATCAGTAGCTTTAACCCAACAGCTAGCGGGATTTTATATTTAACTTGTCGATGTGGGGAAAACCGTAATAAATTTGATTATTTTAATCTCGAATGAAACAAAAATATGAAAAAAGAAAAATTGATCACATCTGTTTCCGGAATTGGAGATTCCACTTAAAAAGTGCACACAGACCTATCAAATAATATCCAGATAGAGAAGTGGGCAGTTAGAAAAATGATAAAGGAAGTAACAGAAAAGCGAAGGAAGTAATAATATTTCAGATAGAATGAGATTGAAATAGTATATGAAAACTAAGAACAATTTTTGAAACGAATTTAATGTTAGCAGCGGAAAAAGTTATTCGGCAGACAATTGCACTTTTTTCAGTTATTTGTTAATAGAAGCAACCATTTTTGGTATCATAGCGAGTTCAGAGTGATAGCACTGTTGGCGAAGAATGAAGACATGTAGTTAATGGTTAAACGGATGCCGTGTGCGTGGAATAAAGAGGATGATAGGCGTATAGACTGGGATAGCGTATCTATGTGTTGCAACAGCGATGTTAGTTTTTATAGGAAAATCGACATAGTTCCTCTGGACCCGAATGAAGGATTATATTATAATCCGAATCAGGTTGTTGAGCTTATTTATGCCACGTTATTTGCATAATTATCGAACATTCTATAAAGCCATCTATCTAGTTATCTAGTTGTCTTTTTTTTTCTTCTTTTTTCTTATTTATTTTTAGTCTTACGATCCAGAGGGGAGACTAGACGTAACCTGGTATTGTTTTTATCTCGCTTTAATTTCAACGCTCGCTGCAGCATATCTTCTATGATCGCCGTAATGACCTTTCTTCGGAAATCTATTATCCAGTCTTGTTCAACCAACCATTCTATTCAATCTATACCTATATATAAATGTATCTATATCTATATCTTATATGTATGCATATATGTGTTTGTCTTTACATACGTCAACTCGATTTCTTAACTATCATCATCATTCATTATTATTATTATTATTATTATTATTATCATTATTATCATTATTATTATTACGTTGTTTTTTAATTTCCTCTTTCTCCATTATCAGTTAGTTCTTTCACTCCTTCGTCATCGGATTTGTAATAATGTTCTCGTTCTTTCCGAACCTAGTTGATTTAGACCAGCTTATTAATCAAAACAAGCACTTCGCGTGCTCCGGTGTTCTGCTGTCTATCGTTTAGATAAAGCACGATTCCACGGATCTCCTCGGTAGGATTTAAACCGGCTTCCGCCGCCCCTTTCCATTCATTATCTACATATATATGCGCAGCCATTTCTTGTTTGTTTAGCTTCTCCATTCATTTAATCGCTGCTATACAAGAAGACAAGCTGCGGCCGAAGGTTGCTGCGGATCCCGTACAACACGACCGTCGTTAGGTTGATGGATGGGAATTTAACAAGGTGAAATGTATATGTATACTTCCAGGATTTCGTTTATCGCTTTAACCATTGTTTCCAGCCTCCCGTCCCTTTTATTTGTCTCACTTTAGCTTGCCTTCTATGCAACATTTTTAAATTAATTAGTACTAACAGCGATTGTCGCGCGAAACTGATTATTTTTTTCTTTTCTTCCATAGCTGGTGTTGTGTTACCTTGTCCTTTGACGGGTTGTTGTATACTATCATACCACGCCTTTTTTTCCTTTTCCTGTAAAATTTGTTTCCTTATATTCTTTTTATTTTTTTTCTTCTTAATGACACTTATTAACTTTTATCGGTAGTTGTGCATAAAGCACTTGACTTAAAGACAACCAAAGAAGAATACGGTAGATGTAATATCCTTTACGATCCGTTTAAAATTTGTAACATCAGTAATATCATTAAAAATGGAACAGTCAGCATTTAGGCTTTTCCTCCCGCACTGAATATAAATTCTATCGTAATGCGCTGCATGTGCTAAAGCTACCAGTTGCCTCTTATGAATGAATAGGACACATTTTTGAATTATTAGTGATATATTATTTTCGCTACGAATGAAGCGGTAGGGCGGCTTTCGAAATATTGTAGATGCTATTATAATAGAACCGATACAAGGAGAACAAATAGGAAATTATGAAAGGAATAGGAACAATACAAGAAGAAGTAGGAAGTTCAAACTTTAACAAATGTAAATAGAGAATCGAACGTTCAACAGAGACAGAAGGAAGAGGCATTGGAAGAAATATGATTAAAGTGGCAACTGTTTCATTCGGGTGAAGAAAACAATAGGTGGAGAGATTTCGAATGAGACGGAGGTAATAGTGTTTGATTAAAGCATAGATGAGTGATACAGACAGCAACGTAATAACAAAGAGGCAGAAACTGAAAAAATAACAAGGATTGGAAGAAAGATTAGATTGAAATTATTATTGGTAAAGGTGAAAAGATAAATATCCGACCAAAATCTGAAGTAAAACGTGGATAGAAGACTAGAATTTACTTAAGATAGAAATGGGAATAAGCAGAAACCTATAGTAAATCAATATGTACGCAGAGCGGTGAAAAGAAAGTTTAGAATGGGACGTCGTGTAATGATAAAGTCGCGTAAATAAGGAGGTGAATCTATTGTAGAGCACGCTGGTGAAGTCGAAGATTATCAAGCAATAGTAGCGATTAAAGGAAGTATAAATAATCACTCGCGTAGGATAATCATTAATTCCGTTGCCATAAGAGAGAACGGATAGAAAGAAAGCGGAAAAATTCAGAAAAGTTAAAATAAGGAAGAATAGAGGAAAGCTGCGGCAAAGTCCTCTTGAACTATTATTTAAAAATATACACGGCGTGAGAGAGAGAAATAAAGAGCTGATATAGGTGCTGTGAAATTCCTATTTAGTATCGGCTTAAAAGAAAAACTTAAAGAAGTTAGAAAAGGTACTACTCTAATATTAGAATAGTTAAATTAAGGAAGATTACAAGAAATTATATAAATGGAAATCAGCGAAGACGAAGAGGGGTAAGAGTTAAAATAGGGGAATTTTCTGAGGAGTACAACGTCAGTTTTTAGCGACGAGAACGTAGTAAGTCTGAAAGAAATAGCGATGGACGTTTAGAAAGAATACGGTAGCGTAAATAGGATCTTCGAATTGAACGTGGAACTGTATTGAATAAGACGAGAATTCCCCTCAGTTCTCCTTTAAAATATTCAGATAATATCATAAACTTTATATATCCCCGTAAATTTTATATATTCCCCCCTGAAAAATGTTCCTAGCGCGTACTCATTAACAATTTTGAATGAAATGCCTGTTATTTATGATTTTATTGTTATTAATTAATTAACAAAATAATAGGATGCGTATAGATGCACTCGGCGGGAAATAAATGGTGAGTTTTGGTTAGCGTGTGAGCGGCATGGTATGAAACCGAACCTGACAAATCGTATAACGTATGAATGTTGCTTTACCGAATCGTTTGATACACGAAAATATAAAATTCCGTTTGTGGCACGTGAGCTGGGAAAGTAGATGTGTAAACGTATTTTGTTTTTGATTCAGTTAAAATTTCTACCGAAAAATTGTTCTATTCGAATTGTTCTTGCATCCGCTTTTTATTCATATGAAATTCCCCCCTTTAGTAACGCAAAAATGAGAATTACATGACACGTTTAAACTTTTACAGTGATTATTCAACATTATAAATAACTTGCTGACAACTGTTGTCCGAAAATTATTTATAATGTTGAAAAATACATGTTAATATAATTAAAATTTCGTATTATTTCTCGGCGCGCTTAATACAAAAAATATTACGAAGAAATAAAATATAGACTAATTTTTAAAATTTGATCTTCATAAATTATGTATTTTTGTAATAACGATTTACGGCGAATTTTTAACTTTTATCATTAAAATGCGTTAATAATTGCGGGGTTTATGTATTTGACACGCGACTATTAATCGCTGGCCACCATGGTCATCGGTTTTATTATAATAATATTATCTGGTTTCCGAACTTTTGTTACGAAGCAGAATATATTCAGTACGTTTTTTCAAATACACATCAATTATTTATGAAATACACCGCAATAAACGTATATTGTCGCGATTTCTGAACATTTCAATTTGATTTCTTACACAGAAATTGACGTCACATGGCTTGTTAGGTTCGGTTTAGTATTTCCTTTTGAGCGATTTTTGCCGAATAAACAACGACCAAGGCAGCCACTTTCTGGGAAACTGAGAAAAGTCCGGAAATTCGAAAGAAATTCCTTCAAAGTCTGGTAATTCGAAGAAGTTGCAAAAAACTATATGGCGAATAATGTATAGAACTGGAGAGGAGCATTAAAAATACGATACATGTACATTTACTTCGTATCGATAGTGGAACTTTTCGCCGGATTTTTTGCTAGTAATCGAGAAAACGGATAAGATAAAACGAAAAGTGTAAAAGTTTTGAGTAATTTGAGATTTCATCATCGGAATTTCTACATACCATGATGAAAAACATGTTGCGAAATATTTGAAAATTGCAGACGGTTTTTTCTGCGTGGCTATTGTTTTCGAAATGTTGAAGAAAAGTTTAAAGTAACCGGAAAAAAAAGTCGGGGAAATTTATTTTCAAAAAAGTGTCACCTTAAGGACGACGCGTTAATTGTCGCTGCTCTTTCTAGAGTACTCTTCAGTTTAGGGGAAAGACGCCAAATAAATTTCGTTATTTTTTATTTTAGTAAAAAAGCTATTAGCCGGTCGCTTTTTTTATTACGCAAGAGGAGATCTGCTCCGATAGTATCGTGCAAGATATTCTCCTTTGATTTTAATGGCATCAAAGTGAAAGCAAAAACGGAAAACACATAATATTGTGATTTAATTTTCATTTGTCGTTCTTCTAAGAATGGAATAAATATGCCTCACATACACAAAAAAAAAAAACAAAAAAAAACAAAAAAGGGAAAAACTGAAAATGAAAATGAAAATTCACTGTCAAAAATATTTTTGCGCGCGTGAACAAACTGCGCTTTTGTTAATATAATATATTCATCAGAAATAAGCGCGCGCACTCTGTTAGATAGCGACTTTCCGCTCAAATAAGCACGGAACACGGCGGTAACAACAAATATTTACCGATCGGATAGTTTAAAATAGAGAAGTGCGTCCGATGATGATATTTAGGCTCCAGTGTGGCGCGCGACTGATGTGTCCAGCCCCAGGGGTCGAATAATTGGGGCTGGAGCTGCTTGATTTTGTGGCTACAGCCTTCGCGAGCAGCATTTCTCTTTCGGCTCGCGGTTGGAAACATCGTCCACTTATCTCCGATTTCACAACAGAACTACTAGATCGGAGGGCGCCTCCGAGTTTCTATCCTTTTCCCATTTACAACGTACACAAAGAGGAGACGGCTCTTATTATCGTTTATCATATCTCCGAACAAGCGCGGAAACCTCACCTTTCCGCGGTCCCGTTCGAGATTATAATGTCCCTCAATCATCCTGTAATCAGATCGTCAGCGTCTGCCTGCATGCATTTCGGATGTTGTCCGATCATCGTCCGATATTACATTGCTTACCCTTTCGCGCAGCCGCGAACGCTGTAACGTAACGCATCTCCGCTTGTCGCGCCGACTTTGAACGAAGTCCGCACAATGAGCACGAGTTTCTTCTTGCCTGTCCCATGTAAAGTTATCCTTTGTTCCTTTTTTTTTCTTTTTTTTTTTTTTTTTTTTACCTATTTTTCGATCCTTCGATGCCGCTCTATTCTTACATATTTCACGGTCAGCGGAAACTTACCGAATTGAATTGATTAATTTACCCACAGTTCTTCTAGTCCAAAGTGAATTCACGATTTTCAATGTTTTCGAAATTCATTTAATTTCCTGCAACAATTTTAACCCTTTCTATAGGTGTTAAAAATGTACGATACTTTTCTCGAATTTTTAAAAAAAAAGGTGATTATATTCTACCAAATTTATGTCATTGACCGACAACAATTATTTTCGACGAAATAGATTATTCTACTATTCACTAAACGTTCCAGTCTTGTTTAAGTTGTCGTAAGAATAAATAACGCGTCTTGCCAGTTAAAATGTTTACGTTCAGTCAAAGTTGGAATAAAAGGGGTTTCTTCACTTTTGGCTTTATGCTAATTGTCGTCGGACTCGTGAGCAAAAATCTCCAAAAATAAGGTAATCGCGAACGAAAAAGAAGTTACAGGATAGAGAATGATAATAAAGGGAACCGAAAAGGCAAAAAATAAAAGTAGTATGGAACTCTACTGCTTATTATAAGGGGAGTAGGAGGGATAAGACCACAAAAAAATAAGAAGCCGATATTGTGTGTTTTTTTTGTTTTTTTTTAAATCTTGGTCGCTTCAATTACGGACATTAACCAAGGGCAAGTGAAATTTTTGAAGTTTACAAAATGATACCGGTATTAATTGAATGAGTGCAAAGGGTACATTTATGAGATATACCGGTTGTAAATGTAACCGAAGAAAGCAACGTAAACGACAACCTACGATCCGCGTGTAAAAAAAAAAATCATGATGCGTGTATCAATGTGTACACGCAGAGGAAGTGAAACTTTTTTGGCTTATATGTATTAAATTCTATAATAAAATTTTATTTTAAATTAATTTTATATATAAGTAACACATTTATTATTATCATTATTATCATTATTATCATTATTATTTTAAACTGTGCTTAAAAAAATTATTAGGATGGAAAAGATATCAGTATAAACAAAATTTTCATTTTCAATAAATAATAAATCTATATACATTTATAAAAAAGGATCATTATCATTGGTCTATTTCACTTATGCTTATTACATGCCTACCGTACGTTTAACGCGTAACCAAAATTTTTCCCTACCGTGCCGTAAAAAGTTTCACTTCAAAAACTCACTAACAGACTAAATGTATAATGTATCGTATCGCGAATATCTTTCTATAGAGTGGTGTGTACACGTACTTATTGCATGTATATATATGAGAATGCTCATAAACTATATACTATACGAAGTCCCGTAATATAGATACTTAACTATACATTTACTCATTTTGGTATACTACTAGACCCAGACAGGCACTTATACATACTTACACATACACACAAATGCACATACCTTACGTTTAACGCGTAACGCGTAATCAAAATTTTTTTCTACCTTACCAAAATTTTTCCCTACCGCGCGATAAGAAGTTTCACTTCAATAAATAACGCGATCAATATGTTAAAAAACCGATAGAAATCGCGCAACGGAGTAATCTATATTCGGCCTAAATAGAGAACTGATGGTTTTGTCGCTTTTAGCAATAGATGAAAATTTTTTGCAGTTGGTTAGGCAGTAGAGTTTCGCTCGGGGAGAACCTGGTTCGAATCTCGCTGTCACACTCTAAAAATATACAAAAATCCCCCCCCCCCAAAAAAAACACAAACCTACAATATATTCTGGTAGCTAGCAAAAATAGAGCTATTAATTTAATTAAATGAATGAAAAATAATTCAACAGCATTGGTCAATAGCGATTTATAATCTTCTTTTCGTGTTCGACAGCTCTATATATACAAAATCCACGCATCAATTAGTTTGATAACATCGTCGTTTCTAGCTGTGTCTCACAGGTCCTCCATGACGACTGTTGGCACCATGCGCGCACATTCGATCAAATGCTTATGATCTTGCCCTTCACCGCACTGGCATCTATCGTTGCTATCCGGTTTCCACATAACGCAATTTATTTGTGTACGGCAGCAACCAATGCGTAGCCCGTTTAATGTTCTCCATCGTAGCCGGTTTAGTGCATTTTTTGGCCGTATACCTTCCGTTGGAGGTACATGCCCTGTGCTACTAATTTTCCATCTTTCTTTCCGTATGGTAGTTGGATTACTCGTCAACATAGTGCTATTATACACGAAGACTTTCAATAATGTTTGGCCAAACACATTGGATGGCGGGGGCCTGTTTCAATTTTCGTCCTTTCAGCATCAGCGATAATAGTTCTTGTTATGGGTGGGGCAGAAATGCCAGGTATCTCAGTCTTCGTTGGCGAAGACATCCAGTTATAATGCGGCATGTTTCATTTAGCGCTAAATCCACTTTCTTTGCATGTGCAGATCGACCCCAACATGAACATCCATATTATTCTCCTGCTGAAAAGCACAGAAGCAGTTGTTCTGAAGACTTCCAGTCTAGCCCCCATTTTGACGAGATCAGCTTCCGGATGACGCTATTACGAACTGCCGCTTTCATCTTTAAACTTTCACTTTGCTTCTTATATGTTAATAAGGATTACGCCCAGGAGTATTTACACACGGTGGTTCAGAGGTTGACCACGCCATGTTAGCCTTAGCTTACATTTCGATTGAGTATTCTTCAAGTGGAACGTGGAAAACTGAGTTTTCTCTGGATTTAAACTATTGGCCTTATAGTACTCGTCTAGTTCGGTCAATATGTTTTGCAGTTTATCCTGGACATCGAAGTGTATACCTCCTTGTGCTGTAATTCACAATTTGTCGGCCTATAGAAAATGAGAAAATGTTTTGTACATTTACTTATCGGTTGATCGTTGGTATATATGTTGCATATTACATAGTAGTCAGTACGCTGCCTTGCGACAACCCGTTTCGTTGACTTTTTCTTTCCTCGGTGGGGCACATAAAACTTCCTTCTAGCAGAACTAAGAAGTACTTTCGTGACGGCGAAATCTCTACTTAGGTCATATGTTTTCTTAAGAAGTCTGCTGTTAATTACTACTGTATCATAAGCTGCGCTAAGACAAATACGGCACCTGAAATCTGTTTCCTCTGCTAACCATCTTCTATGTGATGATGAGAAACGATGTACATATTCCTTGTGAACATGAACATTTGTACACTTCTCATTGGCTCTTTAATATAACGGTGCTACAAAACGAACAAAAGGAGTGGTTAATGCTGTATACTTTCGCTCACTTATAATTTAGTCTGTTTTCATGCTGGTCACGCAATTTTCCAGTTATTTCACTTACATCTCCGGAATTTTGTTTATTGATTTTCATTTTTTGTTTTTGTCCCAGCTTTCACTGCTTGGCCAGGTTTATCATTTAAATGCAAATATAATAATAATCTATTCGAATTAAGCTCCTGCTTCGATGTCTGAGTATAAATTAGAAACATTCAAAAACATTACTCATCGAATATTACACGTTTGACGTTTACACCGCACATTCGTTTAGAAACCTGATCAATAACACTTTCTCTCGATACGTGATAAGAAATGTCCGAGTTTCAGAAATCGGTAAGTGCTTACTGCTGGACAGAAAATGCTTTGTGCACTGTATCTTGGACTCTGCTACGCGATATGTTCGGGGGAGTCCGGGTGACTGGAATAGTTTTTAGATTTTTCCAAATGTCTCCTTTTTAGCTTAAGGATTTTTACGGACGGAGGATATCTCATCTGTACCGATAAGTTTGCTGGAAGGAGGAGAAGAAGAAAATGTGTACTATGTTAATGGGCAGGTTTTATTTATTTGTTCGATAATTCTTTTGTAATTCGAAAGCTGTCTTCGAAAACAGGTTACATCTAATGACATCATTCACTGATTCAGCATACCTTATTATCTGTAGTGAATGTGGTTAGGTTTTTGTAAAACTGGGGTGATCGCCTTTCTTTAGGAAAACAATAGAAAATCGAAGATTGAACAGGAATCGAAGTCCCTTTCCAAATGAGCGATGCGATATTTTCCTAACAAATTATAATATTCGAAACGATGATTATGCGATTGGAAAGCGTTAATTTTTAGAAATAGACCAAAAAAACGTTTGTCAGCAGTGATAAGGAGGAGGTCAGCAGCTGGTTGCGGAGAACAAAAAGCTGGAATTAACGAATAGCAAAATCAGTTCTCTAACGTTATGCGCCCGGTTCACGTTTAATTACACCGTTCGACATTTATTGGCGGTGACGAGGCACGTGACTTCTAAACCGGACGCGCGATGCTAAACGAACGATTGTTGCAGATCGGCTGGACATGTTGCATCGACGGAAAGGATGACCGGAGATTCCTACGATGATCGGTAATCTGAAAACTGTCCGAGTGAATTACCGTAATCGTGCGTCGCTGTAAAACAAAACATCGGTCCAGCGTTTGACTCGTTTCCGATCTGTCGTGCGTTGGTTCCGCAACCCTATAATCAACTTCGACAACGTTTAAACAAATAATTATTTATTCCGCGCATCTCCTCCGACTGGAACTACAACATCCCAACCCGACTGCTCTCTGACGACGACCTGTTAGCCACTACCACGCGCTCCTCATTGCCTGACCAGCACCTCCTTATTCTTTGCGCGCCGGATGCGCAATCGCCAGTTACGCGCGCATTTATTACTTTTTCAATTACCTGTAATTTTCATTTCATCCGTTCCGGACCTCCCATGCAGTTACTTATTTAACTTTCCACTGAATATTGTTTTCTTTGTCAAACGGTATTTTTCATTTCTTCGCCTCGAACCCGTCTCGCCCGTAACTAATAATTAACAGGCGTTTGCTATTTTCGTTTTTACTTTCCGGCACTCGACTGGAAAATTTATATCCGTTCGCGTCACAGTGAAATGTATTATCGGCACCGTGTATACATTTTCATTCATTGAATTTAATTTCTGATTTATTTCTGGATCCGGATGATTTTGACGTTAATACATAAACATTGTGTTCACATTATGTATATTATGTGTAAATGCACCAAAGAAGAAGGAGCTAGTCTCATCATGCTTGGTGTATTATGCAAGGACTAATTCCACAATCCCCGATGCCTTATGATGGATATATGGATATATATATATTTTTTTTTATATATATAGTGCATCGTTTTACTTAGTTCAATCAGTACACTTCTTATCTCCCATCTTTGTTGTTCTATTTTGCGCTCTTTCTCTGCTTTTTTTTATTGCTGGTCGAATTGAAAAATTATTATCTCCGTTCTCCTTGCCGGATATCAGCTCTTGTCATTTGACCAACTTACCTCTCTATCTTCTAATTGAGCATACTGATTGAATGAAAAAGAAATATAAAAATCATAACCAGGGATCTAACGACACATATCAGAAAATAATAATTAGTATGTATTCATTTTACAATTGCACATTTCTTTGATACTCCGAGTACACGTGTAAACTGAACTAATCTGTTGTCCTCTCCATTCGAATGATGCGGTTGTTTGTGACGCCGATCACGTGTTCTTTGAGTGCTCTGTTCTTTCGGTGGATCGTTCGCATCTGTATTCCCATTTGCTTAGGCTAGGGCTTCCTGCTCTTTTTTGTACCCCTTGTATCCCGTCTTTTCCTTCTACACTTATTATTCCTTCTTATTAACGATATCTGATCGTCTCACTATATAACTTTCTCCTCTAATTGTTTTTGGGTGAAAGTCCTCGGTTGATGAACTCAATCTTATTACACCCTTTTTTTATTTAAAAAAAAAAAACAAAAAAAAACCCAGCCAAAACAGTAAGTATAATTTAAACTTGTAACCGTAAAAAGCATGTACATATCCAACAAAAACATATATATATATATATATATATAAATAAGTAGACGAATACGAATATCGCTAATATTTTTAGGATTTGAATTACATATTTAGCGGTGATATTGATGATGGGTATCAAGGTTGAGGGAAATTATAAAAAGGGTAGTTTAACAACTGCATAAGTATACACGGATTATTTGATGAACTTGTGTAACTTTCGATGAGAGTCGTGAGTGGTGATTGTCCTGATATCTACGCAATCTAGACAGCGAGTGGCCATTTGCGATACTCGGAGATCTATTTGTGAATGGTGAAGGGGCCAGCGCGCTGGGTGTTTACCGAACGCTGAGAAACCGTTATGCGTTAATGATATTTTTTTTTCCAGTGTAAAAACAATTTAATGTAGTTCTTTATCTTGTTTTATTATTATTGTATGGGCGCGCCAACGGCATTGACCCAACAACAGGAAAAGCTAAGCTATAAATCTGAATAGTCAGGCGGTCAGAAATGAACGCAATAAAGGACAGCAGTGCAGGCACCACAGAAGATGAAGAAAAGGAGAGGATAAAGGAAGCTATAGGGTTCTTTATTTTATTGAAGTATTTTCTTTTTGCATGCTTGAATTGTAGACGTACGTTAAAGCTTTTCACGTTTCATGAGCGTTGACTTTCTTTTTACTCTTAAAATTCGAAAAAAAATGAAAATTTTCCTTCAATTTTAAAAATATAGAAATCTGGCGCCCGAATTCATACAAATAATACCCGTTAACGGGAGAATAAAAGCGTGTTCGCCCCATTTGTTACAAAAATGCGCCGCAGAATACACAGGGACATCGTTTTTAAAATTGAACATATTCTCATTGTCGAGTTATACTTTTAAAATCGTTAGGAATTTCTCCGAGTAATAACAGGAAGCGTATTGGAAATAAATTGTAAAAATGTTCAGGACAAGTCTTCCCTTACTTATTAACTTACACGAGAAAAGAAAGAAATTAACCTGCGTTATTTGCACTCTTGTGATCTTTTTTCCATGTTTCAATATCATTGCACGAGAAATATATTTTAAATAACCACGAACCATTTTTAGAACGTTCTCTCAGGCTTTGCACATTGACCATACGACTGGAAAAAATTTTCATAACCGGAAATTAATATGGCAAAACCGTTAAGTATCAGTTAGCTTAGTCATTGGTATTCATCCGTTCGGTTTTTGCCATTACGTAACCGGAGGTGTTGAAACAGATGGGAAATGAATAAAATGTATTTATGAGTCAAAGGAGGATGAAAGTGGCTGGCTAAGCTAGCTATCGTGATGAAGTGTTGGTTAATTAATTGTGTTCCGTTTAGGACCGCGTTCGAATCTTGTTGTCGCACATTGAAACTTTTGAAAATTTCACTTGCGCTGAATTAATGTCCATAATTAGGGGGTGGGGGGGGGGGGTGACTGAGTAATAATCCTAAAGATCGTAAATTATGGGAAAAAACTTCTGTACAACTCAAATGCTTGTTGGTAATTGTCGACAGATATCTTTAGCGCTTTCAGCTGGGTAATATGACTGAAACAAGTACAGCTTGATAAAAAAAAAAAAAAATGAAACAGAAATTGTCAGAAGGCAGAAATTTTTGCAGAATTCTAGTTGTCCGGTTGGTCAAAGACTTTCAGAGGGTATAAATGAAAAAGACGTTATCGCTCACAAATAAAATAAATCCACGAAAATTTTAAAACAAGCTATGTTATTCTTTTCGTTTCTTTCGCTCGATCTTTGCCTGATTCAGGGACACTTGTCTTTCTCTTCCCTCAGTTTTCCATAACTTTTTTCCCCCATTTTAATAATAACAGGGAATATGTGTGCTCTGCATTATCCCCGAGTATGGGAAAAGTGATCATTCCGCGTTAGTTATATTCATAAAAAATTCTTTAAAGCCGATTTGTTTTTATTAACACTAGATAAAACACGGCTTATATGTATTATATACTATTGACATTTTTTTTGCTTAAATGCGTGATTCAGACTCAATTACGCCGGATAACGGCTCACGTAATTATTTTGAGGGGTAATGAAGTATGCCCCCTTTGTTGGCTTTCGGAAATGATCTGCGATACCGAATATAAATCTTACACGAGCTGAATTCAATTTGCAATTTCCCAACTTAGTTTCCTCACTTTTTTCAAGTAGGATAGGATGATAAAATGGGTTGAAAATTAATATCTGTTGTTACCAAGCCATGAATTAACTATTATCATCTACCATCACTCCTTCATCGAATTGACCCTCCGGTGACGGATAGCACATCCGAATGGCCGGAATGTAACATCTGATGCCGTTCCTGTTTCCTTTGCGTGCGCCCTTTACCGGTGCTTAACAAAACACATTCCAATCAGCTTATCGCGGTATTGACAGCGACAGTTTCTCTGTTGGCTTGCGCAGATGTAAATGCGCACGTAGCTTTATTTTAATTTACGTTCTTAACCAACGTTAATATATGTAAAACCCCGCCCGGTGTAGTCCAATTAAAGGTAAAGAGGAAAAACACATTTCTTTTCATACTTGTAACATTATTATGCTGTGTGTATGTTAAGAAAATTTAAATTCCGTTTTTACAGTATTCGGTTATTATTAATGCGTAGATTATTGAAAATTTGCCGTGAATTTTAGTTAAATTTTATTATTTTCGATGTAATTAAAATGATCGTAAAATTTTAAATGATTAATTATTGCCTTTTAATATTTTGATTTACATAATTCATATTCATCAATTGTTTTAAATTTAATGGTTTAGTCTTGAATTTTTTATTAAACAACACATAACTGGTGGTGAAAACGTTGACGGAGTTTGCTAAAGATGGTCGCGACAAACATACTAATATATATCTTCAGTTTTAAAAAGAACAGTGGAAATCTTAATAGTTTTAAACACGTTTAAAAATAATATTCGTTAAATTTTTTTATATTCGTTTGCGTTCGTATAAAACATGGATAAATTGTGCAGACTCATAGTAATATGTGAATATTTAAAAACGTAATTTTTTCTTGTTTCTTTTGAGGTCGAATATTTAGTCGGTTTTTTAGATTAAATAACTTTCCTAGTATTATTATTATTATTACTACTACTACTACTACTACTACTACTAATACTATAATTATTATTATTATAAATATTATTATAAATATTATTATTATTATTATTATTATTATTATTATTATTATTATTATTATTTCCTTCTAATTTTGTATAAAAACACACTTCTCGTCCACTTTTTAATCAAGGTTATTTTAATCTGCTCGTTGTTCGGGAGATTCTTATTTGATTATAAATATAACCCCTTCCATTCTTGTTTTTCCTTTCGTTAATTTAATCCGTTCCACCCGGTGGACCCCCTTGGTGGCCGTATCCATCATTATCACGCTGACAAGCAACCACTGCATCCCAGCTGCAGTCATCTTCCAGCCGTACAGTCTAGATTAAGTTTTATTTACCTTTTTGACAGTACTCCCCGCAGGACACTAAACGGTTTTACACACAATGACTGACCTTTTGTTTCGATGCACTTGTTTTATTTCCCTCAGTTCGAATTCAGTGACTAACCTCTTTTATAACTGCAGTGCTTTTTTTTCTTCTACTTCTTTCCCGGAAATTTATGTATTTTGGCCTTCGCGCGAGCGATTTACTGCGCGCAGATGAAATATTTCCAGCAGTAAAAAATTTTTTTAGAAGACGCATATTGTTTTTGTAGACTAATCTTTGCTCTAGCCACCAGCTGGGTGTGTTTAAATTTTCGACTGAACTCGAACGGAATTTTGTCTTTCTCCGTTACGTAATGTTAGTTCGCCAGTGTCGGAAGTCCGTGTTTATCCGCAATTGGGCCTTTTTTGTATCATTTAGGTGATTTTCCGATAGACGTAGTTCATCCTACGTTTCTAGTATTCTGTTGTACATTTTCCAATATTCTAGATTTACTTTCTCTTCATATTTCTTAATATCGACTGAATATGTAAACATATGGACAGACTTTGCGGTAGTCAGTACATAAATCATTTCGGAGGCAAAACCTTTCTTCGCCATAATATTTCTCACGGTCCATTATCGAAGTTTTATCAAGGCCATTTAAATAAAGAATGAAAAAATGTTTCAGAATTATATACGGTTAATATTTCGTCGCACATTTTACGTGGGTGTTTCATAGTGAGGCGCGCTATATATATTCTGATGAATGTTTCTCATCAAGAAACATTTTACATTTATTAAAGTGGCGCCGTATTTTTTGAATGCGAGCAAAGGTGCAACCTTCCGTCTAGTTAAGCCGGAATTGCGCCAAATATTGACGCTTTCAATGCAGAAACAAAATTTTTCATACGCCTATAGCAAGCACCGGAAGCAAACATTTTTTTTGCATTTGTGATAAGAAGGAAAATGGAACTTCGTAGAGAAAACATCTATGCTAATCATGCTCCGTCTGTACAGAAGCGCATATTATTATAAGTCTAAGTGACGTTCAGGTACTCGTCGCTATCTCGTAGTAAATTTCTGTCCTGAATTCGATAGCTTTCTCAAGAATTATCAAAATTTCATCCGAAAAACGAATATAATTTCAAGCCACCTCCCGTGGCCTTCTTGATGTGAAGGAATTCGTTCAACTATGACCACCTCTCGATAAAAGCTCAAAAGTCCTCCTCGGTGTTCTAGTAAATATGCGAAAGTGACTATCACGCAGACGATTTTCGAACGTTTCAAAGTGGATTGCAAAAGGAGAGAAAAAATAAATGAAAAAAAAAAAAAAAAGACATCAAAACAAAAAAAAAACAACTTTTAAACGAGTTACTTTAATAATGCGAGGTTGTTAAGTTGTTTACGGCTGGTAGAATGTTTGTGTGTATAACAAAAACAACTCGCGATTGGCGAAGGATAAAATAATGATCGCCTGGTTCAGTCGAAATTCGGGTTGCGACAAAAAAATTAATTATCTAAAATTCTCGATTTATTGTTAATTAATAAAATTCGTAAACTTTTTTTTTTTTTTTTTTTTTTTTTTTTTTTTTTTTTTTTTTTTTTTTTGTTAACAACGACTGAAAAAAAAAAGTGGCAAAGTCTGTTATATTTTACGAAAGCAATATTGGAAGTACCGGAGAAATCATTTTCTTGAATACGTTATAATTTTTATTTTATCGATTTTTCACCGCGTTTGTTTATATTTGTCGTAATTCGGTTGCTAAAATTTGAAGGGTCCGTTGGAAGAATTTTTATGTACTCGACTGTGCTCACATGCTATAAAAAATTGGAGCATGTTTAAAGAAGCTTCTGCGAAATTTTTAGGACTGCAAATCTGCAACCAGAGTTGTTGCGGAACAGAAGTTAAGCGAATCATGAAAATTCCTCGTCAATATTAAAAGGGAAGGTTTTAAAGATATGATAAATGGGAAAGTAAGTGATTTCATAAAATTCCCGGCTTGGCGATCTTACAGTAATTGTTACGGAAACTTAAGTGATAACAAAAGACAAGTCGAAATTCTGCAAAGGTGCGTTACGTCGATTAATGTTAAATTGCAGTCCATATAATGAAGGATGTTTAACATTTCAACGCGTCATGCCGTGCTAGAACTTACCTTTTAAAGCTTTCCCATAGAGCTGAAGCCTACGGAAAGAAAAGAAAATTATTTTCGAAGTAACAATGATTATTTCAAAGACCATAGGACGATAAACATCATAGTGAATCATCGCCAGAGGAGGCATATCTGGATCATATTTTGAGAGTTTGTTGGTACTAATTAGATACGTTGATCCTGCGCAAGTTTTGGATGTCTGTCTATTTTGATTTTTGAATAAATCGAAAAAAATTAAAAAATAATTTTTTTCCCAAAAACCACGTAACCGATTTCAGTGAAATTTGGACACATCAAAGAGGTATATAAAGACTATAATCGGAAAAAATAACAGTTCAAAAATTGTTTTCATATTATTGTTTTGAATATTTCAGGTTATTTGCACTTGCAAATTAATCGAATAAGCTTCTTTTCTGTATAAACATTAAAATAAAGCAATTTTTATGTCAAAAAGTTGGTTTTTATTTATTTTTTTCGATATGACGTACCTTTTCGATCAGTTTATAAATTTGAGTGTTTATTCTACATTAAAAAAGACAAAAAAAAAAAAAAAAAAAAAAAAAAAAATAGTTTCAAAATTATACGAAAACGTTATTATACAAAAAAAAGTAATAATTTCAGAAAAAATCGCCTGTTTTTCTAATGGTTATTATAAACATTATAAACTGTTATTTTTTCCGAGTACGGTCTTTACATACCTCTATGATGTGTCCAAATTTCAATGAAATCGGTTAAGCTTTTTTTGAAGAAAAAATTTTTTTTTTTTAATTTTTTCATTTTTTTCGATTTATTCAAAAACTAAAATAAATAGAAGTCTAAAACTTGCGGGATCAACGGTTCTTATTAGTACCAACATACTCCTAGATATCGCTCTGAGGCCTAGTATTCACTGTGTTTATTGTCCTATGATGATAGCTTTTATATATTTTTAGTCGATTTACGCAATTCGCAACCATTTAATATTCTTTTTATAAAGACTAATTTAGAGTTCTTATAATCGCTTTAAAAGAAGAAAATTATTTTTTCCTCTGTCTCAGTTCTTACATTTATATAATAATCCCTGCAAAAAAGTGTATTAAACATTCACGCAGAAATTTGACGCCTTGCGAATGTTAAGATATACATATGTCTAATTTGACTAAACCTGGCCAAGGGAACAGACACACTAAATGGCATTCTTAAAAAAAATTAACAGTAATTTTCAGTTTGCGTGGCAATTCCTATTTTTTTTTTTTTTTTCGAAGGGGGGGGGGGGGGCTACAGACGGTAACACAGTGTACAAGTGAAATTTTCAAAGGCTACCGGCGAGATTCGAATCAGGTTCTAGCCGAACGGAACACGATTAACTAATCAGCTATGCTATACCGTAGCTGGCTGTGGCAATTTCTTTTACAACTTCAGTTGTCTCGTAACGTTTTTTTTTCCCCATTCAAAAATAACGTTGTCATTAATGTAATAGGAAACCGATTAGCAGTCTGAATTTTAAATGCTTTCAGGTAATTACGAAATAATTTGGTTGGATCGTTGGCGGTAAATTCTAAGGGTTCTGTTGTACGAATTTCTGTCTGGAGGAGTCGTCTTGCCCCCCATCATGTTTTTCACGAGCATGTTTAATTAGTGTAGAACTTGTGTTGCGGGCCGGCAATCTTGCAGATGCTCTAATGGCGCTTCTTGTTAACGGTTGAGTAATAGTCAAAAGCCGCTGCAAAGAAAAAAGGGTCAAAACAAAAAAGAAAATAAGTTGGCCCCGTATCGCCGGCACATGTGTCATCAAATTCGTTCCTGTTCTACAAAGTGTTACTGAAAGGCGGATTCCGGTTGCATTCGTTTTGTAACGCGTTATAAATCGTTTTTCTAGGCTCCTCGGGTAACTAAAAGCGCAGTGTTTTTTAATGATCTCAGTCGATAAAGTAGAAAATATAGATAAGCGTAGTGGTATTTCAATTAGCTGTTATTCCGGCGACTGCGGGTTTACTTTATCAGCTAACATTGATTTTAAAAATATTTCACCTGTACTGCTTCTTCACTTTTAGTGATAGGTCTCTTTCTATGAATTTTATTAAACGTTAAAATATACGTCCAATGATTATATCTATCCATTCAGTCTCTCTTTCTCCCTCACTGTATGTGTATGTATAATATATGTATACATATACACACAGATTTTTAAAATTTTTTAAATTATCCTTTTAATCAATAAAAGTTTACGATTCAAAATATTAAAAACAACTTTAAATAATAAAATTTTGGTTTTCGTACAACTTTGTTTTTTCCGGCTTTTCATTAAATTACGTACGCAGTTCAATTGCATAAAATTAAAAATTGTCCCATTATATTAAGGATGTTTTAATTTTTCAAATATACATATTTTGAATATTTTCTGAATAGATCGTTGAAATTATTGGGCTGCAATAATTTTCAACCATAGATTTAACTTGTTTCTTTCATATATTTAAGGTTATAATTTAATATATAGGAATTTGCGACGTAATTATTTCGAAAGTAATTACCATTACACGGTATTCGTGTGTTGCGTATAAAATGTTTATAATGTCAAACCTTATATTTACCTTTCAAATTATTGTACTCCAAATAAGAAATTTATACTCTACATTTCTCGGAAGTCCGCATAAATTTATGTGACATATTTACAATTAGAATTAAAGTTGCAGAATTAAAAAACGTATTAAACTATTGAACTTTTTTTAAACGATAAATTAAGAATAATACAGCTGTAAATAACCGATATAGATAAATGGTTTATTGTAAAATTCTTCGACTTTCACAATCTGCGGTACCTATTTTCAAAATTACCTATTTTATCGGTAAAAAGTAACTACTCCGGATGTATTGATTATCGGCAGCTGGAAGTGCATCGCTTTTCCGTTCTGTTGCCATATTTTAGTACCAATGATAATAATTAAATCAAATCAGATTTATTGCTTTAACAAATTAGTATGAGAATATAAGAAAACGAAAAAAAAAAAACGATATATTCCACAAATGTGCACAGCTGCGCGAGTATTGGGATTATTATTATTATTTTAAAAAAGAAAACTGATAACACATTGATAGATTATCCGGATATAACAAAACCCATAATGATATAAAATAAATATGTATAATGAAAACAATGTTGGGAAATAAAACAACAGAAAACACGGTACGATACAACGCAATAGTCAAACAGCTATGGACTGAAAATCTAATTGCTACAATCAGAATGTGAAATAAACATCAGTATATTATTTGGCTATTGCCTACAGAATTTAACCTTATCATGTTCGGTGCAAGATTTACACATAAATGAGATAAATCGTAAGTATCGTATAACGGGGATTTACTATTTACACATACACATCGAACTACAATAAATAAGATAAAGGAATTTAACTATCTATAAACGTGCAAACATCTACTAATATTTTGATAATTATATGCATTGTGTATCTACGCATCCTCTATAGTACACCAAAATTTTACATGCTTCCATATTCCTTGAAGGAAAAACAATTTTTACACATTCGGATGCTAGTCCGGAATAAATCAAAAAAGTCCACGCCAAAGTCGCTCAAAAGTCAAGGACTCACTGTTTTTTGTTTTTTTTTTTTTTTTCCGATATCGGCGGTCTAGTATATCATGAATTAATTCCAGAGAAACAAATAGGCAATAGTATTGTTTGGACGTATTAAGACGTTTGCGTGAGAAATTCCGTCAAAAACAGCCGGAATTACGGAAGAACAACTACTCGCGTAGATTTTACACGACGATGGCGCGCCATCGCATGGAGCCCCACGATGGTGAATTAGTTTAAAGTCAAAAACGTGATAGCTACCATCGAACAATCACCACGTTCACCTGATTTTTAGCTCCATATGACTTTTTTTTTTGTTTTTCATACTCAAATTGCCGCTCCGTGGAATCCGTTTTGAGTCTATTGAAACCATAGAAACAAAATTCGCGTGAAAGGAGCTAAAATGCTGGAAAGTGTCTATAAAAAATCTTTCGATTAAAACGCTGAAATATATGTACAGCCTGGGAATGAGGAATACTTTGAAAGCAACAAAATAAATGTTGATGCGCTGGTAGGTAAAATTCGCGTTTTATTTAAAAGTTCTCGGCACCTTTTTGACATAGAATGTAATGTTTGCGTGTTCAGTGTCAATTTGTGATCCAAGTACAAGCCTGAGCCCACGTGGTACTCTCTTTAAAGTTTGTATTGGTGCCGAGATTAACTGTTGTTCATCTGAGGGTGTTGGTGTGGATGATTTTATGTACCAATAAAGTTTCTTTTTTTCTTCTTTTCGGTCGTATTTAATCGATTATCTTCAAAAGTACAATGAACAGTTGAGTTAGCTATCTCGTAGCATATTAATTTTAATTGTGTTACAGGACCGGGTTCGAATCGCGCTGCCGCAACTTTCAAAAATTCCACTTGCCCTGGGCCGATGGCCATAGTTGACGCGCCTAAAAATAAAATTAATAAAAAAATAATACTTAACACGTGTGAAAATGCATTAAAATTATCCCAGAGAACCAGACTGACCCCAGTCGATTGTCTGCGTAAGGGAAACTGTTACCGCTAAACGTTATGTAAAAAACAGAATTTCTTCGCCTAAAATGCTAACTGCAGCGGTGAAAAGATCTTAATTTTAGTTACGTATCTTCTAGCATGCAGATAAGATTAATAATAGCGCTAATAAATGGCAATAATAATGGCGATATGTCGACAAGGAGGCGCTCAGTGGTGCACGCGTGATTGACGCTTTATCTGTCTCGGAATGTGCATTAAATGCCGGGGTCTGGCTGCAGCAAGAAGTCGTGATTTAGCCGTACGGTCGCGAGTATTAAAAGTGCCTTATTTAGAACTGTATCGAATGACGTCGGCCTTGCCTCTCTGCGCGTTGCGTCGTGTGTTATTGATATATCGGCGCGAAAAAGGTAATTTATAAAGCCGCACAGGCGTGTATTGAGCCTAACGCGTATTATATTTGTCACAGGTACAACGGCGGGTGGGGGCGGCGGGGGCACTTTTTGCAGATCGGTGCTGGTGGCTGTTAATTCTTTCGGCGAGAAATTCTTATCGAAAGCTCCTATTTCTGGCTCGTCTTCAACGCTGAATCTCGCAGAACTGAATCTGCGGCGTCTGCTGCAGCAGATAACGGTTTGATAAGTGACCGCCGGATGATTTATCTATTTATCCGCTTGTAAGATATTCGATATCATCTGTATGTTCGTTGCCTCTTCTGATCAATTTAGACTGACGTACAGTCATTATTCTTCGCGTTGCCCGGGCCGCGCGGTGTACACGATGTCACACAGTCGCCCGGTAATAATCTATATGTCCCGGTTGCGGTGAACCTGGAACAGGTATAAGAACTTGTATAGATAAATATCTAAGATCTGGAATAGAGGAGACAGACTGCTAAGCCTGCGACCAAGACACTAAGGCTAAGACTAAAACAATACACGCTCTCTGCGCGCGGACTCTGGCTCGACTTGGCCACTGCTTTCAGACGAAATTCAGCTGCGTGCTATTTTTACACACTCTCTTCTTTCCAGACGAATTTCTGAATATCTCTTTTTGTACCGGCTACGTTTTTATTAGTATTTTTTTTTTCCCTTTTCCTTTTTGTTTTCGTTTTCGACTTTTTTTCTCTTTCCTTTTTTATCGCGTATATTTTTACATGTCGAAACAAACGTGAAATCCGAGTGGGGTTCTTTTCTTTATATTCAAGTTTATTTCGCCATGTGCACGAAGTTTTTCTACGCATACGTATATTATTTCCGCTCGCATTCTAGAATATGGGATTTTCGATTATACGGAATAAAAGAAATTCTCGCTTTGTTTTCCGTGCAGATCCGGCAATTGTCTGTCGGGAATTATATTTATGATATTTACATGAATACCTTAAGAACTATCGGAACTTTTTCTTTAATTAAAATCTCATTGAATTCAGTATGAAAATGTGCTCGTAAGAAGAAAAAAAAGATCTAAATTTCGGATTCGTTAACTTAATTCAGCGCGAGCGAAATTTTCGTTTTGACATTTCTCAGGGGCTCCAAAGAACACGAAATGTTCTCATTAGCTATTATTTTCTAACAGAAATGAAGAAGCATTTGAAGAAAATATGCATTGCGGCCAGATATCAAGGACAGAACACATTGAAAAATATAAATAACGTAAATTATAATGTCGGAAAAGGTGTATTATTATTATTTTTATTCGTGTCCGAGCCAATTAGAACTTAAGTTAAATTAAATTAACCTAGATTAACTATTAACTTTTATCAAGTATTCTCAGACCAGTACTCCGCCAGCTTTAAGTCATCCTCGTCCGCGTCTGTAACACTCCTCATCGATTCGAGTAGGTACGCTGCGGTCTGTATCTCGCGGCACTCGTATTGTTCGTCCTCAGCCAGGGACCACTTTACCAAGTTTTGCTTCGTCCGGGCGCACATCCTGATCGAATTGTCCACCAGCTCTCATTGCGCTGATTTCCCCGTCGCCACTAAATCTGAATGCATCAGACTGCCATCTTCTAACAAGCCGCTGCGTTGCCCTGCCGTAGTATTTAATTGTATGCTGCTTGTCGATGTAAGAAAGAAACAGTTTAGTATCTAGTCCGTATAGTTGAGGCAAATCAAATAAAAAAGTATGACCCTTAAATATGAACAATCGAGTGGAGATAAAAATGAATATAAAAAGAAATAGTAGCTGAAAACTTTAAAGCAAAAAAGATTAGTTCCTATACGTCGGAGTAAAAATATTAATTGGAAAAAGCAGAGACTATATAATAATAAAGACAAGATTAGAATTCAAACTTTCCACGCCTCTGGCCTTGCAGTTCATGGCACGTGAATGAAGAAGAAGATGAACAATGTAACTGTTTCATAAAACTATATGTAATTAGTACAACATATAGCAGCTGATAATTAGAAAAATTTAAATATAATTAATTAAGAACCAAATGAGCGTATGTTAACTTGTTGATGAGTTTTATAATAGCTCCTTCTTCATGAGTAAATCATTTTTTCCGTTATACATTAGAAAATGGTTTGTAATCAAAATCATTCGCTTTATTGCAGGTTAATAAAGTAAGTCCCATATATCCTTGATAAGATATCATGAATTGTGAAGGTAAGCGTTTCATTACTAAGCCTAATGTTTACTTTTCCAGATTTCTCTGGTATAACCAATATTCGATTTCAGATTAAGTGTAAACCTGGAATCGACTTGGATCCGGACGAGACAAGTCTCGAATATCCATGATATCTCCGGTTTGGCAGCCAAAACCCTAAAAACCACGCTGCTCCCCTAAAAAAATAAATATATAACAAATTAAATTACTATATTTAAAAAATAATTATGGGACTTTTTTGAGGTTGTGTATATTGTTTTTCACATATTTTTTACTTTTCCATAATTCCGTAATACTGGTTTACATTTTTTAGTCAAAATTCTAAGAGCACGTTTAAAATCATAAACAATTTAGTCGGCATTTTTAGAACGTTTCAAAACTAAAATTTAAAGTTTTTCGTTAGCTAGAGTTCTGAAGCTATCCTTGGACGAAATTTAAGTTTCAGCCAAAAGATTAAAATTATGAAATTTCGGCTGAAACTTGAGAAAGTAATTTAACCAAAATATACGGTGTTTATAATATTGAGTTGGCAAACTTAAAAAAAAAAAAACAAAACATGAACGGTACAAATTAGAAATAGTATGCAATATTTCGGAATAATTTTAGATTAAAATTTAAAATGAAATAAACCTACCACCTCACGTATCATAATGTAATGTTGGCATACTTATTAGAAAGTCTTTATCGAGAAGGAAATTTAAAATAATGATTTATTATTATTCGAGTCGGGATTGTAGAGGTTGCACCACGGTAGGAGTATTAATGCTATCATTTGCTCGGTATTCGATATTTATTTTTATCAAAAAACAATTACAACTCTGTTCCTAAGGAACGCTATATGTGTCAACGTCTCATTCGAAATATCGGTAGAAGTGCTGTTTATACGGTGGATACTGTGAAATTTAACCCGGCGCGATACTGAAAAAGCGTATTTTGCCGTCAACAGTAAAATTCCTACTATGTTTGAAAGTTTATCCAAAATAGAAAATAGCGTAAACCGACGATGCATTTTCCGAATTTTCTTTTTCTCCTCTTGTCGCCCGATTATTCGGCTATCGCTTAATCGCTTTGCATGGATTCACTTATCCATAGGCGTACCCAGGCCAGTTTATCGGGAGAGGTCGATCAAATTTAAAAAAAAAAAACACTTGACAGAAAAAAGGATTTTACTTAGTAATTATATTTTATTAATAATCTCTTGTACAATAGTTTTAAATGCTTAAGGATTAGGATTACTTCTGTTCGTTTTCATTTTGAGAATAATTTTCATTAATACATAGTTAGTTGTACTGCTAGAATGCCCCCCTGGTACCGAAACATCTTCCGGACGTAAAATAACAATATAGCAACGTAAAAATCCATTTCGGGACGGGTTTGAACCCCGAAATCCCCTCCCTCGGTACGCCTATGGGATTATCTGATGTAATAAGTTCCGATTTCTTTCTATTCTGAATAAATCCTCCGCTGTCCTGTAATTCCGGTTCATTTTTTTGGTATTATCTAGCCAAGAAGTCTTTCTTCTTCCTTCTACCATACCCATTATTATTGCCTGTAATAATTTATATTTTTCATGTCTGAAAAAAATTGTGTCTTTCGTCTTTTTATTATTACCATTAATACCCGGTTAATTTACCGTTAATTTTATTGTTTCTTCATTTTTCATCTTTTCTATTCTCGGTGTATTTTCCACACTTTTTTCGAACGATGAGATACCCTTCTTTCTTATTTTCTTTCGGTGTTCACGTCTCGCATATAAAAGCACTGACCATACGTAACATCGCAATACCTTCCTGATCTGCAGGCAGTGAATAATGATTAACGGAAAGATATTAAAAATGCATAAATGAAAATAAGAAATACGGGAAAATGGGGAAAAGTAGAAAAAAAAACAGAACGGAAACAATTCAAAACGATTAATGAATTTTTTGAAAAACAATGCCACAGACTGCCGAATGATATTTCTTTGTGTTCTACCGTTCTAGCTTTTGAAATGTGAAATTATTGCTAAAATTCGCCGATAATATTTCGCAGGAAATGTGAATTCGCGATGTTTGTCTGCTTATTCGTTATCGCGGGCGAATGTGCTTACCGAAGTGTGATTAAAAAGTGGCACGCGAATTTCTTTAAATGCTGCTTTTAAAGTCGGCGCTCATGAGCGAGTACTTCGTTTTTAAAAAATGAATCGGAACAAGGAATAAAAACCGTACACGTTTCAAGGATGCTTTGAAAAATAACGTTAATCTAAAGTATAAAAAATTTATTATATTTCGCTTTTAGCGTTGATGTCTCTAGTTACTTTTATTCTCCGTTCCTTAGCTATAACAAATGCGATCCTCTCCGGTTTGATAAAATCTGTTCTAGCTCGTTATTTACGGTGCAACTGAAATTTACTCTGTTACAAAGCCGTATTTTGCGAATAACAAAAATTACTCTGCTATTTTTTTTTTTCTTCGGAATATCTTCTAAAATCTAGCGTATTTTTACTTTAAAAAACTATTAAAATTTCTTGAATTTGCCAAAGTAATCTTTTATAAAATTCATGCATAGTACATTTTTAATGTGTCCTTTTTAAAAAAAATGTAATATTCGTTTTATAAGTACTTCTCATATATATATATAAACTCGGCCATTTTTGCCTCGCAAGGGGCTGCGCCCCTTGACCCCTCTTGCTTTTATTTATGTCTCTTTCTCTTCTATACTTTGTATAAAATGATCAAAATTTACAACGTAATTCTTACTGGCATCAACACAAAAAAAATAACATAATCACAAAAATCCTATCCCAACATTTAACTTTCATTACATAAAATTAAGATATTGTTTCGTTACATTTTTCGTTATAGATTTCGTTACATAAAATTGTGACATTTTTTAAATAACAATAACAAAAATCCTGTAAAATATAACAAATGTTACATAAAATTGGGACATTTTTTTGGGACATTTAGCGTTACATAAAATTGGGACATTTTTTTGGGACATTTAGCGTTACATAAAATTGGGACATTTTTTCGAATGGTGGGTAGCCTAAGAATTACGTTGTAATTAATATATATATATATATGTATATGTATATAAATATATGTATATATTCTAGGGGACTGGTCTCGCTGGCAGCTCCGCGAGCCGTTCCTTCAGACTTTAAATCGTATTACTTTTTAAATTTTCATGAAGACTGCAGCTTTCACATATATACTTATTTAAAAAGTAAAAAAGGAAGTACACCAATATGTCGATTAAAAAAGTGAAATTTAGATTAAAATATCCGAAAAACTGAAACCGCTAGCAGGCTAATATAGTATGTCAGAGGAATATATTACATTTAATTCCTTTTTGGAGACGTTAGAGTATGTAGGTTAAAAAGAAAATCAATACTTGAACTATTATTGAACCGGCTGCAGAAGTTTTTGAAAATATTTTTTTACTTAAAACTTGATTTTCACATTTTTCAAAACTTTGGACGTTTTGATATAAATATTTTTGAGTTCTCGTATTGTTCCTATATTCTAGCGATTGAAATACATCATTTTAAAAAAAGAGTGATCCTCCAGCTACCACAGAAAGGGCTGTGGACTTTTTTTTTTTTTTTTTTGGTTCCCACTATTACCACTTTAAGAGAGAGTGTATTTTCCCAAATATTGGTCTTTAAATATCAGACATTTTCGATGTTTATATTTTTCCTGTATTTTTAAGACCTTAGTATGCAGGTTAAAAAGAAAATCAGAACTGTAACTCTTATAGATCCGGTTGAGTGTTTTTTTTTTTTTAATTATTTTCTTGAAATTTGATTTTCATATTTTTCAAGGTTTAGAGCCTTTAATTTTAAAATTTTGAGGATTTTATAATTTTCTTATGATCTGACGAAGAAAATACGCCGATTGAAAAAAAAAATTCACCCTCTAAATACTATAGAACGGGCTGTATGATTTTTTTTCTTGCAGTTTTATAAGATATATATGTATATAGTATATACATATGCATTTTCCGAATATTTTTATGCAATAGAAGAATGGCATTTATATGGTGTCTCTAAATTTTATAATCAGAAATTTTTGGTGTCCCTTTACCGTAAAAAGTGAATATATATATATATATATATATGTATATATATGTATATATGTAGTGCGTGTGTGGAAAGTGAAAGAAAAACGATATAATGCGAGCTGTTGTCAGTTTCAGCATTAATTAGTAGTCTGGTATTTCCATTGTTCCGCGAACAAGATGTAATGATGATAATCTAACAGTTTCTAATTGCAGTCGGATCTCTGGAACAGCTTCGGTACTGCACCCGGGACATAAATGTACCTGGAATATGAAACGAAAATTATAGCTGGAACTGTTTGCTGCGGTTACTCGGCATTTTTTTGTAATGCAGCAGACACCGTCCTAATTTCGTCGTCGCTATAGTAGAATGTTCTCCTTTGCCGAAAAGATAATTTTAGCAGAAACGTATTCATGAGGAAAGGAGAAGTAAAGCGAGCTGTTCTTGACACGTCGTCAAGGGCTGTGAAGTTAAGAAGTAAAATTTAAATGAATAAAAAAATAAAGCGATTAAAAGAAAATTTTTAAAAGTGGTAATTGCAAAAAAAAAATCAGTTTGGATGTCAATCAATTTTTCCCTTTTTAATTCTTAATATCCAGTGGTCACGGAAAAACGAGCGAGCATCAACGCGCTGGGGTTTACGTGGAAGACTGAAAAATTACAATCTCAATATTAATGGTTTTTTTTTCCCCCTTTCGAATAAGAAACTGTATAGGTGTGTTTTGGTTTATGAGAAATATTTTAAACCGTGATATCTACTTTGAAATTTACAACGAAATTGCGCATTTCAGCGATAATTTCGACTTTCAAATTAGCTTTTTTTTCTGTATGAATAAACGGTTATACGAATAAATGTCGGTGGGTGTTTGTACTTATCCGAAATATATTTTTTTCGTAATTTTCAATCGGATTTGAAAAATGAAATACAAATATTGCAAAAGAAATCTCTTTCAAAAAAAAAAAAAAAAAAGTCTATGGACGCAACTGTACGCTTCTGCTCGAACAAATTCTCGGTGGGATGTTTTTATTGTGCTCGACTAATCTCGGTTTGCAGTATGCGTTTCTCTTCAAAGCTAAATTCAATTATAGCATTACGCCGCAATTGCTCGTTAAGCATTTGCCTCATTAATGTATTGCGCGATGCGGCAAGGTGACATCAGTCAGTACACATTAAAGGAAACATCTGCGCAGCGTTGCACAGAAGGAAATCACAGTGTATATCCTGCGCAACATGGTTATTACTTAAAAATCGTAAAAATACTTGGCATTAAATTATCATCGACGTCTTTGTAATTGTTTTTTTGGTAATTATTATCGTCTCACGAAAATCAGCCGGTCGAATTTTGTAACTACATTGTACGCGGCGGCAGCAGTCCAATTAATGAAACGGAATTAATTAGGAAAGGAAAATGAAAAACAAATTCGCGCCGATCGCGGCTGCAAGGCAAGAACCGACGCCGTCGAAAGGCTGATTATTTATTATTTATTATATTCAATGGCCGTTTGTTATCTCGCTATTATCATCACTATCGTCATCATCATCGTTATATCTCGTGCGATGATTCTGAAGACGTTCTTTTCTTATAATGCGCCCGTTTCCTTTGATTATGGCGCGGAGCCGCACAATCGTGCCGGCGCATACTATTCAAATAAACCATTTTGTTTTTAAAGACTCGTTGTGCTGCGTATCTCGATTTTTCTCAGTTTTACGCGCGTACACGCGTTTCTGTCCGTGTACACGTTTTTTCTCTCGTTAGTGTGTTGGTGTCCGAAACGTACGTGGCGGTTGGATGAAACTCGCGGCGCTGTCCAATAGTTCTTTGAAGATTTTCCTCTCATTATACGATTCCGCTATTTCCTTCTCGGTCGCGGGAATTCTTTTCCAACCGGTTCTCTTAAACTGGTTATTTTTACTTTTTTTCCGAAATATTCGCCTGTTCTACCGTTATTGTTTCCAGCGCACAAAGTATGTCGCATAGATAACCTAAACATAATTGTTCATTTCGCCGCTCATGCTGCACCGTGAAATTTGTTTGTTGCAAAATAACTGGTGCGGTTGTTATCGGGAAGTTTTTTTTTTTTTTCAAATTTATTTTATTAATATAGACAGAATTGTTTTTTTTTTGTTTTTTTTTTGTTTTTTTTTTGTTTTTTTTTTTTTTTAGAACTTATTGTCGCATATCAGCGTTATTTTAGGATGTTCTAGTTTAAATGAGTAGAGTTAAACAGGTAACGATTATCTTCGAATGACACACCCCAACGAGTATTCTTCGGATACATAATTCATCGACCAGTTTTACGTCCGAGCCTAACGTGAACTCCAGGCTAGTTTACAGATTACAAAAAATCGTCAGTTTAAATTTTCAAAAAATAGTTCTAACCGAAATTTCAAATGAGCTTTTTTATTTATGTTAGTTCATATTATTTTCGGCGTACGGTTAAATTGTACGCCCTGTTCGCGAAAAGAAGTCGAAGTCGAAGATTTTTTGACGCCGGAAACGAAATCGTTTACTTTTGTATTACTCGTAATTTTTTTCGTAATTGTATGAACCTTGTTAGTCCGAGAAGCTGCCAGGTCTGCGTATTTCTGATCGCAATAAACCGCTGATATATTTTTTTTTCTTAAGTACGACGTTGTTAATTGAAATTTGCTATCCTATAAATATTGTAGAAAAAAAGTATCCCGCAGTTTGAGGTCAAAAGGATTAAGTTTCTTATATAAATGTGTGGTGTGAACCTTTAACATTCGATACTTTTCCATAAAGGTTATTATAGGGATACAAAACGGTAAAAAGAAAAAGATTTTGATTTTAACTGATTTATAAAAACTAGTTGTAATTAGTTTTGTAAGAGAGGAAAATAACATATTAAATTAAGCTGTGTTCTCTGATAATAGGAATGTCGACTCTTACTCTCTCTCTCTCTCTCTATATATATATATATATACGAGATCTGTTCAAAAAATAGGGTGACTTTTTATTTCCCTCGAAAAATATTTATTTATTCATCAATATCTATTTTGTCCCCTACAAAGTAATCCCTCTCAGATATAATACACTTGTGCTAATGCTTTTTTTCAATCCTCGAAGCACTTCTGTTATGTGCTTTTTGGTATGGCCTTGAGCTTTTTCAACGATGTGGTCTTTATCTCCTCAATCGTCGTGGCAAACCTCCGTCCTCTCATGGGTCTTTTCAGTTTTGGGAACAAGAAAAAGTCACAGGGAGCCAAGTCCCTAGTGAATACGGTAATTGAGGCATGATTACAGTGTTGTTTTGGCCAAAAAATCACGAACAAGCAACGATGTGTGAGCAGGTGCATTATCGTGATGTAAAAGCCATGAATTGGTTTTCCACAAACGCGGGCGTTTTCTTCGTATTTCTTCACGTAAACGGCGCATAACTTCAAGGTAATATTTCTTATTGACCGTACAACCTTCTGGCAAGGACACATGATACACTGCGCCATTGTAAATGAAAAAAACAGTGATTTGGCCGAACTTGGCTTGCTTTTGTCGGTCTTGACCCTTCTGGCCGCTTCCATTGGGATGATTGAGCTTTGGTTTCGACGTCATAACCATATACCTACATTTCGTCAACAGTTATGACCGTCTTGAGCAAATCTGGATCGTTGTTGACGCCATTCAACAGCTTCTGAGCTATGCTCATGCGACGATTCTTTCGGCCAAAATCCAGCAATTTCGGAACAATCTTCGCTGACACACGTTTCATGCCGAAAACATCCGAAAAAATTGCATGCCATGAGCCCACCGATATGTCGACATCCCCAGCAACTTTTTTAATAGTGATTCGACGGTTCTCCATAACAATATTGTTCACTTCTTCAATGTTTTCATCGGTTATTGACGTGTTGGGATGCCCAGGGCGAGCATTGTCATTAACATCTCGACTTTCTGTGAAGAGCTTGTATCACATATAAACATTTTTTTTTTTTTTTTTTTTTTTTTTTTGCTAGAAATAGACTCACCAAATGTCACAGTCAACATTTCAAGTGCGCTGGAACACTTAATTTTATTTCTCACATAAAATTTGATACAGGTTCTTTGATCCATTTTTTCGATAGAAAAAAATCGCCGATCACACTAAAACACGCCTAACCTTTATAACTCAAACACAAACTAAAAATGCAAAACAGCTGATAGTGTCAACATATGTCGGGGACTTGTGTAGCAAAATAACAAAAAAAAAATCCCAAATCGAGTGTACATTGCCCGTGAAATTTAAAAAGTCACCTTATCTTTTGAACAGACCTCGCGTGTGTGTATATATATATATATATATATACGCAAATATTTTTTTTTTTTTTTTTTTTTTTATGCGCATAAAAATGTGTTCGTCGTTTTGGAGACACTACAGTTCATCTTGTTCCCCTTTTCACTCGACTGACTATATATAATTTTAATACGTTCTCTCCTTCGTAACCTTTTCCTTTGTCACTCTATTAGAATTAATTTTTTATGGATACCTGGACTCTCTGTGATGGAAGCACTTGGCCGATCTCTGCTCGCTCGTTTAACTTCTTCTGTCGAAAGATTTTCCTTAGCGTTTTTATATCCCACAACATCACCGTTTTAAATTACTATAACATTCTCAAATATCTGTCTGTTCATACGGTCGTCCTTGGTTTTCAGCTTTTCTTCTTTGTGGCGTTTACCCCCCCCCCCCTCTCTCTCTCTCTCTCTCTCTCTCTCTCTCTGCAAATCTGTCGTCTACGGTTTGGGCGCAGTTTTTTCTTTGCTCCACATCGTTTATCCGTTTCTCGCTTACAGTCTTTCCATACTTTTACCTCTCTTATTATACATGGCACACTGATCATATTTTTTTTGAATGCCCTTCCGTCACTTTAAAGCGTTTCCGTTTTTACTCCACATTTTTACTAATTCTTCGTATCGCGGCTTTCTCCTTTCCGTCCCCTGTTATACCGGCTCTTATATCCTTTCTGTTTGCTATCTTCGATCGCGTAAAGATTCTTTTTCTTCTCCGGTGCCTACGCTGATGCTCACATCTCGATGAGTTCACAAAAAAATGAATAAAAAGGTTTGAAAAAAAATCGCGGATCGGCAGTTCTTAAGACGGAACATCTGAACATTCTGTTCCGTGTAATGATAATACTAGGTAAAGTAAATTTCTAAGTTGAACAACTTTGAAAATGTTTGTTCCGCGATAGCGGTACGATAATAGAAGTTTTGTAATCGGTTTCGTATGATAGATTTCTACGGATTTCGAAATACTTCTCGAGCAGGTGTCGTCCTTTAGGACGAACGATTATGGAGATTGTTGCGTTAGTCACCATTCTGTTAAATTTTAACCCCCCCCCCCGACTGTTTAATATACACGCAGAGCAACTTTAATAATAACGGTAGTATGAGTTTTAAATTATGAGCAGCTTTGAAATGTACGCGAAACGGCAAAAAATTAAAAATAGATTGGCGGTCGTGATAGACGCGGGTAAGGAGTTTATTTTTGAAATTCGTTTGCGGCTGGTTGGGCCGTAAAAAGACCCCGGAATATGACGAACGAGTGGAGTGGATGCGTTATTTTCCAAGTCATTGGAGCAGAAATAGCCATCAAGAACGTCCAACTGTTCGCAAACGCGGCGGTTCGTCTCGTTCGTAACCCTTTCTAATTTCTAATTTTCTTGCGATATTTACATTTCAGTCGACTACTGACGCAACTGACGATTCTACGTTATCGGCGACACAGTTGCGAAATAATTTTCATTTCGCCATTTTTATTTTTATTTAGTTTCCTATCGTTTCCGCTATGCTTTTTGTTACCCTGATTGTTTCCGAAAATTGTCGGAAAAATCGTCCCCGGTTGCGAACGGTAATGACTCCATCTTCTGAAACAGGCTATTCGCGGCGGATTTAATTCTTTCTCGCATTAAAAGTGATGTAATTGTACTATTACGATTTTGCGAAGAATGATCAACAATCCTATTTTGCGGAGTTGGTAACCCTGAGAACGAGGAAGGAAATTAGAATCAAATATAGTAGACAGAAAAATGACCCATGGACTAGATCTGGCAGAAGAGAAGGGAAGAATTCAAGACGAAATCAACAATTCCCGTTTATCGGTAGAAATTCAAAGGAAATCATGGTGTCGTTAACGTTTCCGTGAGTTGATTCGGCGCAAAGCCCTAACAGCTACAATACACTACTTTCGAGATAAGCCTTTGCTAAACGACTTACGCAATCTCGTTTATCAACTTTTTAACTAGGCAAATCGACTGAGCGAATATTTTCCGTTATAACCCATTTGCGAGCTGTTGCTCTTAACATGCATACAATGTGGTGTGCTTACTGCACAGAGCGTTCTAAGCGCCCGGCTATATTTAGCCACTATTGATAACGCAGTTCCGTCTGGTGTACCGATAAAACCGCTTTAGAAAGTTTTGCTACAAATAGGAATTTGAACTGCTAATATTTGTATACGGGGAAGCAACATATATAGATTGGGCATATCTATTTCTTGAACTATACAATTGACAAAAATTTAAGCTACAGTCGATAATTTTTAGCGTATCCTCCTCAGAACTCCGTTTTTAAACGCGCATTGTTCAGTTTAAAATGATATCTACTAATCTGTACAAAATCGTTTGAAAAAAATAAATGAAAAATAACAGCGTACAAGACGCGCAAAAACCAATAAATATGGTCGCCGAAAAAAATTGGAACTTCTCAAAGGCGTGTTTAAAAGCCTCAACTTTCTTGTTATTAAACCGGTAGACTACTGGTGCACGCTATTTATTAAAAATAGTTATTAAAATAATAAAATTATAAGCGTAATTACATTCTAGGATTGAATATGAACAAAGGCATATGCTAAAAATGTTTTTGGGAATGATCTGCAGCCAGATTTAACGGATATATAATTCATTTTTACTAATTATTTTAGTCGTTAATATTTCATATATTAATTACAATGTAATTCTTAAGCTCCCCCCCCCCCCCCCCCCATTAGAAAAAATGTCCCAATTTTATGTAACAAAAAATGTCCCAATTTTATGTAACGAAGAATATCCCAATTTTATGTAACGTTTGTTATATTTTATAGGATTTTTGTGATTGTTATTTAAAAAATGTCACAACTTTATGTAACGAAAAATGTAACGAAAAAATGTCTTAACTTTATATAATGAAAGTTAAATGTTAGGATAGGATTTTTGTGATTATGTTATTTTTTTTGTGTTGATGCCAGTAAGAATTACGTTGTAAATTTTGATCATTTTATACAAAGTATAGAAGAGAAAGAGACAGAAATGAAAGCAAGAGTGGTCAAGGGGCATAACCCCTTGCGAGGCCAAATTAACCGAGTTTATATATATATATATATATATATATATATATACATTATCACTATATTTTTATTTTTGCAGACATTTAAGTTCATTTTTAATATTCTTTGATGTTGTTTCTTAAATGAATATAAATTATTTAGATCTTTTCGGATGTCCAAATAATTTAATGGTAAATTTATCTTTATTTTTATATTTTCTGTTTTCTAGTTAGTAAAACGACTTTTCTTGATGATTCCATTTAGTGTTCGATTTTAAGGTGTTTTGTTATTTATTAATTTTATTGTTTTATTTTCTTATTTTTATTTATTTATACGGTAAAGTACAATTTAAAAAATAGTTTCTAATCTTGATATAAGAATACAAATACAATAGAGTCTCGCTAATCCGCGGTGCTCGCTAGTGCGAACATCCGGCTAATCCGGACGAGTCGAAAAACATAAAAAATTTTAAAAAATCTCTGGCGTCCGGGACGCATGGCAGGTGTAAATTACATACATTTGTACAATACTATGGTATATAGATATTGTTTTATATGTAAATAACTTTCTTAAGTACATAGGTATACTTTAAAATGAGGAAACGTTGATTTTTAATCATTAAGATTTTTCCTTTTACCTATAAAACTTGTTTTTGACACATTTTAAAGTTGATTACGTTTAATCCGGTCAGGTCCCGGTCCCGGCAAGCCCGGATTAGCGAGACTCTGCTGTACATATATGATTTTGTATAATTGATTTAGAAAAAAAGGGATTCAACGGTTTGTAGCAGTCGTAAATAATTGACATGCACTCCGAGTATTAGATTATATTCCAGCTGGTTGACGGCATACTAACATTACTACATTACCGATAAGGATTTATTCGGTTAAGGGAGGGGGGGACGTTTTTTTTTTTTTTTTTTTATTGATTTTTGTTGGCTAAACACCTCAGTAAAATTTTAACTTAAATTAGCGACTAATAATTATCACTTTTTGATGTTTTCTTTAGACGCGTATGAAATACAAAAAAATTATAAGATGGAAGGTTCTTGGAACAATTTCGGTAGCCGTATTTGCATACAAAAAACTAAAGTTATTTCTACGGGCCGCTTATGTCAGATTTTAAACCAGTTTTATTTTTATTTATTTTTTGTTTTTTTAATTTTTTTGAGGCATTGATTAAAGCGGCCCACTATGAATAACGTTGTTCTTGTACGCGATTCTGATAATGATGATAGTTTTGTAAAAATATCGAATTACCCGTTTTTCGAACAATCATCGCGCTGTCGTCAACAATATTTCGTAACCCAATACACGGAACCTTATCGGTGAACGCAAGTCCCCCCCCCCCCCCACGTTGGAAAATTTGTTCTCGGTTATTTTTAATTCTGCCGATCGTAAATGACCTTAGTCAATGGGGTTTGTTTGCCGCTTGAATGAGTTTTAATATCCGGTTTTGTTGAAGTAGTCTGAGACTCACCGAACCTACGTTACTACTGCCAGATTCCGACCATCTATAGGGGTCAATTCGGCAAATCTGAAGAAATACATAAACCGTCGAACGGGGAAAAAAAGAAGACAAAAAAAGGTGCATCGACGGTTTTGTAAATTTCCGCAGTACGTTCAAAGGTTTTTATTTCTCTGATTGTGGAATTACCTTTAGAAAATGAAGAATGAAGTTACGGACAACCGACACGCTCCTTGCTAAGTTATTACCATGTGAAAACTCACGAAAATCAAGCGAGAACACCTTTACATTATCGGGGACCGTACGATGTGCAAAACTCGCGCTCAACACGAAATTTACATCATCCGAAAACGTATTCAATAAAGTATGAGAAAATAAATGATGTCCACTTGCGATCGTCCTCAACAATCCCGGAATGCAATTGACGAGAAATCCATTCAAAGAGTGGAGCGGGTCTCTCGTGACCAAGTGTCAAATAAGTGTATTCTAGTCCAACTAAAACTGAGCCACTTTTCTGAGAAGGTACTAGGATCATCCCATTTCAGTCTGTATAATGTACTTAATTAGGTTTGGTGTTTAGAAGCAATTCTTTATCGTATCTTGTGAATTCCTTTTTCGCCATTTCATTATGTTTTTTTTAAACTATAATTGCGTTTAATATGTAAAAATGCTTTTTTCTTCAAATGTATCTAAGCTGGTGCAGACTAATGATGTCGTCCACTTATTAGAAGTTAGTTCCGTCCCAAATGCTTGAAAGCTCAAACTAACTTGGAAATATTACAATTTGTCATTTTTACTGCGAAAATACTTATTTAATTTTTGGTATAAATTCTTTAAATATATTTACCCCCATCGTAATACGAATTGGTAACAGAAAAAAAAACAAAAAACGAGTGTTTCAGAAACCGCAAAAATATCAAACAAAAATCAATAACTCACGATCGGATTAACTTATAAACTTCAAAATTGGATCACAAATTCTAATTAAAATTCTCTTTAAGATAAACTATTACTTTAAATTAACCGATCACCCAAGCCGCCAAAAAACCCCAAAAAACCCTTAAGAATATATAATATAATATTTAAAACGACCTTAAAAATCACTTTAAAAATCATAACTCATCACCGGATAAACCTATAAACGTGAAATTCAAAATATAGAACAAAACGTAGAAGCTGTTTCATAAAAACAAAAAATTACGGTTAAAAAATGATATGGGTCTCCACTCGAAAACAACAAAAAAATTATGTTCATGTACACAATAGCTCGATTAAAAAAGTAGAGAAAACCAAAACCTATCTCAAGCTTATGCACAAAAGACCGCTTTCTAAGAAAATTATAGCCGAGCTTACAACTTTATAAAGCTCGAAAGTTTTGAAAAAAATATTTTCTTTTCCGGATATGCGTTCAATGTCGTTGGAAAGATCGCTACTTGTCGAGAACAAAATCGAATTTCATTTCCTTAACGAAACTTTTGAAGTTGCTGGAAAGTTCAAAAAAGCGCAAAAAATTACGTGTTCAGCGTTGTCGGTATTATAGTTTAAAATTTTAAACAAGGTTAAAAATGTGGACATCCTCGATATTTCTCTAGTTCGTATCGTCCGGGGTTTCAACTTTGAATTTGAATCCTCGGGACTTCAAAGGCTCGAAATTTTTGAAAAAAAAATTCCCCCCCCCCCGGCATGTGCTATTTGGGGTAGAAAGATCGCTTTTTGTCGCGAATAAAATTGTATTTCCTTTGTTCGACGAAACTTTCCAAGTTGGCAAAAAATTCAGAAAAGCACGAAAAATGACTTGCCTCATCCTCTTTGCAGCACGAAAAATCTGATTTCTTTGTTTTGAGTTTAGTATTATGTAAATGTAAATTATAGTTATACGAAATCCTCAGCGCATGAAACATCATGCTTGACTGCATTTGTTTTAACGTGTTCTTACTATGTATGCGCATCTTGGAACTCTCAATTAACCGATTTTCTATATACCCTTTTTGCGGCTTTTACCATATCTTTTCCTGATCCATTTTCGAATTTCGTACTTTCGATAATAAAACTAGAGATGCAGTTGGTACTAGGTTTTGTGATTTCTAATTATCTAATAGGCGTTAAGCTTTGCAGTTGATGTGTAGGCACGATTGAATTTATACAGGTGACGAAGAGCTTACTGGAATTAAAAATTTTCGGTAACCTGAACTCCAGAAATGTAGCAGATTATAAACGGATGGGTCTGTTAGTTAATTGTTCGAGTTTAAAAATAAAAATCAACGACGCAAAATTGAGGCTGCAAATTTCGAGAAACGTTTAGAGACTTAACTGTGTGTAAAGATGCAGAAAATACAATCAACTTTCATGAGAAAAACAGCATTTTAATGTAACTTTCGATCGTGCTAGTTTTTCTCTGGCCCTAAAGTGGCAAGGCTTAAAAGCTTCTAAAAACAGTGCAGCACAGTTATGCTGACGCTAAAGTAAGCTGAACAAACTAACCGGTCCCATCGCAGTTTCCTAACTTACGCGGAAGTACTTAAAATAACAGTAAGCCTTAATATCCCGCACCATCTTTTATTATGTATATGTATACATATGTTTCGTTCGTTAGTTGCCAAAATAAAATAATGAATATTTATGGATATCGAGCATCTCGAAAATTGAATGCAGTAATATTTTTTTTTTTTTTTTTGAATAATGTCTCATCTTCAGCGGTAGGGAAAAGAAAGGATAAATGTGCGGTACATCTGAACAGACCTGCTCGGATATCCTCGAAACCCGCCTAACGTAGGTATATATCTATATCCAATTTAAAAATGTTTTTGTTATGTCTATGAAATTATTCGCATCTCATTTTTTCTTAAAATTTCGTTATATACGTTTAATCCTCGAAAAAAAGAGCGTCGATTATAAATAACTACGCAGAGGTCAAAACGGTACAATGATTTCTTGAGACGCCATGTTGACAAACTTGTCATCACACACGCTGTGAAATTAGTAATTTCCAGTTATATATCGTGTATCGGTTTGAACAATGACGAAATACTGTATCGACACATCTGATGAATATTAAAACACAATTATTTCGTAAATACTGCGATCCAACTGGTCTCGGATTTTTAGTGACGCCGCTGTATCGTAATACTTTTTCACAATATTGCATCAGCGTGCGCATTGATTTTCTTAAAGGGAGCTGTTACTTCCTGAGACTGGTTCTTGATGTAATTGTTCTTCGACTGAAATATTAAAAATTTCAGGCTATCATCTGTCTAGCTCAATGGCAGTTTTGTATATTTCGCAGATGAACGTTGTGAATTGCACGTTCCAGTGAAACATCTAATTTTCCGTATTCGCATTTCGTTGTGCTCTGCCGTAAGTCTAGCCAATATTTTTCAACTCTGAAGTAGTACTCTTTGAAAAACACTCGCAAATGGATTCTTTTTTTTTTTTCTTTTTTTCTTGAAATGCCTTATTCAATTTGCACACGCTGCAACGGTTTTTCATTCGACTTGAGTATAAATGTCACGCATAAAAGCCTGCAAGTTTTCTTTTTTGTTTGGCATTATTTCCGCCAAAACATAGTACTAAATGGGGCTTTGAAACAATGGTGACACACGACGTCTAACCAGTTCATTCCGTGAATTTCGTAACAAAGAACGTTTGTTTTACTCAGTTCTTCGCCACCGACCATTTTTTTTGTTTTTTTTTGGAGAGGACTTTTAGGCGAATAATGGGGGAAAAAAAATCTACTAACTTATCAGGTGGTAATAACTCGGTAGTGTCTATTACTGAATGTATTTACCGCGAGACTGTGTTCCTTGCTCTCTAGGCCATAGGGGCGCTACGGATAGAATGAAGTTTCTCATGGCAGATACTCTAATACTTTTAAAATTCTCACTATATGGAATTCGATTATGCGTTTAGACTTTAGCTGGCCTGACGCTGCACTTGAAAAAAATTGAGTTTCGTGTCGTCATTCTTTGAAATCGACGTCTTTTGTTTTTATTTTACGAATTCGATAGAAATTTTCAACGGGTTTTTTCAGAAAATAATCGAAAATTATTATGAGTAAATTCTTAAACTGCTTCGTTGACTTTGTTGACTTCGTTGTTTGGGAAACTACCATAGTAAGTCGCGCGACTGTAACAATTTCGACCAGTCAGTGAAATGCTAATTTTGATGTAGGGTATATAGTAATTCCGGGTTGGTTTACACGTTACATCTCTTTATATACTTTCGCGTTAGCACTATTACGAAGAAATCAACAATTTTTCGTAATTTTCCATTATTTCTGTTAAGTTGTTGTCAAACTATTTAACATTTTATGATTTTAGACTATTCGATGTTGGTATTATTAACAATTAATTACTTTATGGATATTTTTGGGTAAGTTCCACTGTTGACGTGCCCAAAAAAAAAAAAAAAAAAAAAAAAAAAAAGGTTATTTTTAGAGTTATTTATTAAGTCCTATCCTCTTCGCAACAGCCTTTTCAGTTGTTTTTTTACTTTCGTCCGGGGGGGTCATTTGTATTTCACATTGTATATCATATTGGATTTGTAGCTCTATTATTATTATTATTTTTTTTTTTTTTTTTTTATCATATACTGTGGGAAAGGCATCGATTTTTAGTTGATACGTTTATTCATTTTAGCTAACCGGCAGTAATAGTCGATGTTGGTTTCTCTAATCAAGACTATTGTTTGTAATCTCTCAATAGTTTAGTTTCGATTGTTTTTTAAACAAAACTGGTGGATTGTTTATTTCTCACCTGCGTACACATTAATCTGGCTGCTGCAACTGGTTATCTATTGGCAGGATCGCATTTGATGTTCATTCGTTAATTCACTAATTCGTGGCATAATGCTACTTCGCATTTACTTATTCTGTGACTCTGCGGTATTTACTATATTAAAAGATGGACGTGGTCGACTAATTTCTTCCGTATTGTGTCGTAACTAGTTCATTTGCGTGAATAAGTCAATGGCATTCTACAATATGTAGGTACGAATTTTTAAACGTCCGGATGAATAATTCGGATGGTTTGCTTGACCGCCCACTTCGATGGAACAAGTAAATCTTTTAGTCATAAATCTGTTCACAAGCAGTATGAAAGCTATTATGTTTTGTTTGTTTTTTTTTTATTAACTCACATAGCGCGTTTGAAAAGTAATAAGGCGATTTAACGAGATATTCGCCAGCTGCATTTATAAAAGAAGGTATTTTTAATGTGCTAAGCGCCACTGGTCCGAATGATGCTCGCAAGCTGGTTGGAATATTTGACACAAAGACTCAACCTTTTGGACAAGTATTATAGCGTGAATGTGATGCTCCAGGATAACTGCCTAGTCGCATAACGGACAACTAGACACGGAAACAAGGATTTGTCAATTATATGTCACACGTTCAGGTGGTGTGGTGACCGATCCGCATGCGCTGACCCTAAAATCCGGAAGGCTCGACGCTGTGGCGAGTTTATTAATTTTTCGAGTACGTTAATTTCTCAAACGGTCTTGCCTTTTGCTTTTCGATAAGAATTATTTTTTATTTTGCAAACTTTAAAAGTAAAATGATTTTCAAATTGCGTCGCGAAATATTCCCGACATTTCGAATGTCGCTATCGGCCTTTCCAGATCTTTCAAATGTTTCGTTTTTTTTTTCCCGCTCCGCTCTCACTATTGGCCGAAAAATCTCCTTCGCGGCAATATTCACACGTTTGAAGCACTTAAAAGTTGAGTAATATTTAACCGAAATTTAATTTTAAAAAATGAAAAAGAAAAGAAAAAAAAAACATTTAAATTATTATTATTCATTTGTTCACGTTTCTCGATAGCGGTAAATTCTAAACTCCGAAAATGTGCGGGAAGTTGCCGGTTTGTCGGGAACCAAACTTAAACGCTTAGCCCCTGACAATATTATCGATACTTGCCGAAATAGTATCCATGGCGCGTACGCGAAATATTAAAATATTCGCGATGATAATTTGGTCCGGTTCCGGGCGACGATCAGTGGAAAAATGGTGCGCGTTCAGTGAGCGGAAATTCCTCGAAAGACGGCGGCAAAGTTGCGGAACCGGCAAATTGCACGTGCGGGGGAGGCTCAAGTGAGAAATTGCGGCTGTTGCGAGGAAATAGCGGCGGATGTTGTGTCTGCGTTTGCGTTTGATTAAGGGATGCCGACATCTCTCATAAATCTCAATAAAAACGCGTCGTCCGCGGAGGGCTGAACATAGGCGCAGTCGCCTTGCTTTCACTTGCGAAACACTCTCGCTTCTTCTCGCTCAGGACCCTCTAATCAAATTTCGATTTAACTTTAATCCTAGAACCGCCGAAAAACAACTCGAACGCCAGATCAGCATCCTGCTTCAGGACGTTCGACAATATTTCCCTGTCTCGTTTGGACGCGGCTGAACACCGTGTAAATGCGGCCCGCTCTAGGCTGGCGATGCGTGTGCAATGATTTGTTTCAGTTGGGGTGAATTCTGACATGATTGACGATTTCACTGGTTCTACTTGCATGTTCACTAATTTTTTTACTCTTATTTCAGACGGCTGCGTTGGTCGTCGCGTCTTCGTTTTCCTTCTACATCGGAGTATTTAGCGTTATTCAATCATGTCCGGAAAAAGAGGATGATATAGATTTTTTTTTGTTGCCCCCAAAAATCCGAATGGCGTGTTCGCTTGACTAAGATTTTCGGCAAAATCGTGCTTTCTGCGCTTCAGAATGAGGTGGTGCCACTGTGCGCGCTCAAAAAAAATGAAACAAAATAAAAAAAATAATTATTTTTTTAATTGAACTCGTTAACTACGTCTAATATATATATATTTAATTGGTGGGATTGGCGTGCGGTAGTCGAAATAATTCATCTTGTTGGTCCGATTATGCTTTTCAGTTCTTTTCGGTTCTTTTTGCTTCCCATTTATATGTCACGCACTGAAAGTTACGTAGTATATTTAAAAAAAACAACTAAACGATGCACTAGGAAGATATCAAATTAGCTGCGTTTTTTAGAAATTAGCTGTCGTTCTGGTTGCCTTTTCCATTAATATACCATTTTTTAAGCGTGAAATTTCAAAGTTTAGATGAAAATTTTGATTAAATTTTAATCAGTTTGAGAGCGCAGTCCGGTTCCGATATGTAATTGTGATTATTGCAACATGAGCTGTTTAGGGGTCAGTTAAGAAGTAAAAGTAAAGTAAAGTAAGTCGGGGATTATGAAGTTAAGGTTCGCAGTGTAATAAGAGCCTAGTTGATCTGAAGGGAATACTGGAGCCAGAGTGACCTTCTCTCGGCCGCCTTTACTTTCCCAGATTTCTCTAGTATAACCATTATTCAATTTCAGATTAGGTATCACCTGGGAGTGACTTGGATCCGGAACGAGACAAGTCTCGATAACCTATGACACCTCTGACTTGGTAGCCAGGCATCTTAACCACTAGAAGCTCGTAATTGAGTTTATGATTTTAAATTTCACTTGTTCCTAGAGAATATAACCCCCTTCTATCATCAGTTTGCCGTTATCGGTTTACGCCGAAATTTTTCATGATCCTAACGTATATGAAATATCTCTCTATGTTCCTTTGTAAGCGTCGAAGGAAGTCGGTGGGTTGTGTTATAGGGGAGTCCAAAAACGAAAAATTGATCACTTTTGCAATTGTCCAATTTCCTTTTTTTGTTATAAACGCAATATTCTCACACACCGATGTTTCATTATTGCAATTATGGCAGACTTATTACATAAATAAAAGAAAGTCTATTAAAAACCGCGATGGACCGCGCTTAAATCTTCCAAGCAAATCTGTCTCCTTCACGGCACCGATTCTTGTAATAGAAATTTTTCGACTGTGTGCCTGTAACACGAGCCTTCGCAGGATTTTAAAATGAAACTCCAAATGGATGTTTTTCGCGCAACGTTTATTAGTTATTCTTAAAGCGAACTTAGTGACTAAAATGGTGGTCAATTTTGTTTTTTTTTTTTTTTTTTTTCTTCAGCAGAGCGAAATCAAATCTTTTCGGTGGCAATTATTGAAGGCCGTATTTTTTTTTTCTTTTTTCACTTTTTGGCCCATCGCCACTTCTTAACCAACTACGCCACAGGCTAAGGCCATATTTTTGAATTAGTCTTAAAAACGAAATGAAAAATATAATAACTGAGCAAATAAATTTCTGCGAAAATATGTTTGCTCGTTTCGGTCGGAAGGGATTTGAAATGTACCGAGAATAATGTCTGTAGGTGTTAGAGTATTAACATTTTTGCTTCGTTGCGATGTTGAACTGCAAAAATGAAGAAAGTGCTAAATTCTTCCGAGTTTATCGAGCAGTCGAAGGTGTTTACAATAAATTCTTTTCGGACGTGTGTACACGCTTATATCGGGCGTTGTTTAGTTTTTGTCAAAAAATTTACAATAAATTATTTTTGATCTAAGACGTAATAAGAAACGGGTATTATTTTAAAGGGTAATTTAAAGGGTAGTTTGTAAAATTTCGTGAGATCTAATATATTACTCCTTTAATCTTATTATTGCCGATTAATTATTTTGTAATTGAGATGTCCGCTTTTTTTTTTCTTTTTTTTTTTTTTTTTTAAGTGACCTCAATTTATCAAGTATATTATTTTTCCGTGATTACTTCTCTCCCGTATTTCTCTTTTGATTTTGCCGATTTTTCCCGTTTTCCTAACTTAATCTATCTAGAATTTTATCCTCGATCGGTAGCTATGCAGGAATGTCTGAATTTACCCACTTCTCGCTTACAAGCTTTATCGACGGTAGTTCTTCCTCGGGAAACAGTGAAGTAGGAGCTTCTTTTGATCTCAACTTCTCCGAATCTTTTTATTTTTTCTCCTTTTTTACTTTACTGCCGAGGTTGTTAGCTACGCTCTATTATTTATATCTTTTTCCGTCGTTCCTCTATTTATTTGATTGCCTCTGATTCCTCGGGTCCAGGCTATTTGTTCTTTCTTTCCTCATTCTTCGTATACGCATCCGTGGTCTCTCTTTTTATTCTATATTGATTTGTTTTGTTGGCCACGTGGGTATGGTAATAAAATGGCGCATTCCGCGGTTCGTTCTGCTGCATCCGTTTGTCTCTTTTTCATTGAAATTCCTGCCTCTAATCTGCTACCCTCGAGTAAAAAATTCCATTCCAGACTTTAGTCGGATATCTAGGCTTCGTTATTTTCCTGTTGTTTCGCCGCTCCGCTAAAAATCTCCATTATTCGCTTGGAAATCGTATTTTCTTATCTTTCTCCCGTTTCCAACTCAGCTCCAAATTTCCCTCTTTATCCAAATAATGAAGCCGAATGTGATCATGTATTATCCTTCTGTTCTGTATTCCTAATTGTTATATCACTGCTTATTTGGACATCTAGCCTTTACCTACTCCCTATATCATTCCGGCCCATCAATTTCTGACACAGCATCTCCTGACACAGCATCTCTAACTGACTTTTTCCCTTCCATACTGCTGCTTCTGCATGAAAGACGAGAAAATTCCGGTTCTAAAGAAATGTGGCTTTTTTATTTGCTGTTTGTCTTTTCGAATTTCAGTGTAACAATATTTATAATGATGTTCATGGAATTTAACGAAAACACTTTTTATTTATTTATTTATTGATTAATTAATTTATTTTTTTTGTTATTTATAAAACTAGCCTTAAACATATTTTTATATTTAATTTTATTAATAATATTGTAGTGAACCGCGAATACCGAAAGGTAGTTAGTGTAGTAAAATGTATTAATTATTAAAGTATTTATTATTTAAAGAGGTAAAATTGATGTAATGTAAATTAAAACTTATATTTGTCCGGTAGAGTTTGGAAAATCATTGTTTTTGTATGTATTTTGGAATTTTTGTTAAGTAACGTAACTTTACATATCTCTATAATAAAGCGCCAAGGAAATAAATAGACGAAAAATCGGAAAAAAATAAACGAAAAATCAAAAAACAGTCCTGAGACCGTTCTATGGCACTTAGAATGCTATTTTTTTTTTTTAATCGACAGCTCCAGGTCAGTGTGTTTTAGGAAAATTATAAGATGTCCAAAATGTTCATACCTTGGGGCTCAAAACAAAAAGGGAATAGATCAGCGCTGATTTAATAAGATCATTACCAATCGCATGAAAACGCGGTACTACTGTATTTACCTACGCAGCACCGCGCTTCCACCCACCATCCATCCGGTACTGCATTTACCTACAGAGTACCGCGCTTCCACCTAACCCAACAACCGTTACTGGCTTTTCGTTCATCGTCTATTACTCATAGTGGACAAAGACGAAACATCTTTTGTTAACGATTCTTCTTTTGTTTCCTCTATGGTGTATTATTGGTGTATTTTTAAATTTGAAAAACGACGTTGTAATTTTGAAGTTGTGATAGGCACAAACTGAAGAAATGAGCAAACTAACGTATTTGCAATTCTACGAACAGTATCGTGATAGTGGAAAGAGAAATATAGAGACTGGTCGCAATCGTTTTATAAAAAGGGTTCGAGGAGTATGTATTTTTCGAAAGTGGTCCGAGTTACTCAAAATTTTTATTAGAAATTGGTGAAGGAAAAATGCCAGAGACTTTGTATGGCGAAGAAAATGGAATCCTATTAAATTTCCCCGATTTAAAAATGTTTACTTCACTTGATGAAATGATTGATCACATTTATCTCGATGATGTTCTATCAAATTTTTCTAAAATGTCCAAAAGATGTATTTTATCACCAACGAATAAACACATTTATTCTCAAAACGAAAACGAACAGAAGTCTTACGCATTTAGAACTATTATACAAAAGATTATTAATAAAATATAATTACTAAATAAAATCCTTTTTTCTGTTAAATGTTTTTTTTTAAAATGGATCGATCGCTCCGGGAAAAACTTGCCTGGGTACGCCTATGCACACGTAGCTACATTATGAAAGCATTGATGAATTGGTTAAAATTTATAAATCGGTTTCCGGTTTGATTGCTGATCGTCGTCGTTTCGGCCAATTAGTTCTTAAGAGGAAAGCTTCTTCTGTCTGCTTACGTGGTAGTGTTCGTTTCTTAAAGTTTTCGTAATTACATGTACGACCAACAACTTTTAAGAAATGGCAACATTGCAATAACAATATTTAGCGTGTTATTTTTATTAATTAACAGATGTATAAGTTTAAAAAGTTAACCGCTTCTTCGATTATTCAATAAAAAGCTGATTTGACCCGTTTAACAAGTTTTACACAATGCGGTCCCCCAGCTGTTTGCGGGAAATGCGAAGAAGTTGAAAATCCAGCGTCGATTTCTACCTATGCTAATGTAAGCTAGACACGAACAGTAAATAATAGCAGTAACAATTGGGAAGCCGCAAGGTACAGCGAAGTTAAAATAATAAAAAATAAATAAAACAAAAAAAAAAAAGGTAGACACGAGAGGAGAAAGGATCTGGTTGTGATTCTAATTAAGCCGATTACTTCAGTTTCATCTGATGAAAAAATTTTTCATTTGCCGATTCAATTAGCGATTGAGCCGGTGCGAGAGAAGTTTTTACGACCCCGTGGTTTCGAAAATGAAAAACGGGCTTGTAAAATAAATGATGCGGGTGACATCCGCGGAGTTGTTCTGCGGCAATATACGCTAAAAATACGCGGTTACCGCACCGATAAGATGTGTTGATAGGCGGCGGGCTATACTACGGCTGGATTCCGGTTACCTGAACAGCGCGTTCCGGGTGCCCCATCTGGCGGGAGATAGTCAAAGTGTTCTTCGTGTACTTATCTTTGCAGCGTTCGGCCGGGGCCGGCTTAATTTTTAACATCTATTACGTGGCGCTTTTGTCGGAAGATGCCACTTTTTCAGACACTGAAAGGCCGCGAACGACGTGGAAGCGCAACACTTAACGAAATTGTGTCTCCGATAATAGTCATGCGCAAACGCGGTGTGTCCGCGTGTGCTATTAAGAAAACGCTTCACGACTCCCGGAAATACTTTACAACACCCTAGGGTCGGTGCCGCGATGCCGCTACCGTCATGAAAGATCGTCGCCCCATCTTCTCACCCCACGTCCGCGGATTATCTTGCTCGCCGTACGAGTTTCTATCTTTCCTTTAATGGATTTGCCAGGCTGCTCTATTATCTTTACTAATGGATTCTTCATATTACAACACTGTATGTATCATCTGCACAGCGTCGTCAGCCGAAGCGCACGGCTCTAGGGCTTCTGTTTTTGCGGGTTACTATTCGTCGTAATTCCGCGATCTGCTTATTTGCGCGCCAATAATTACTACTAATCTTTCGACGGACCCGTTTGTACAACCGGGGTGACCTTCAGACCCATCCGCACCTCGTTAACCCATCGGGTTGCTCTCCGTATATTTCGGTTGTTTTCCGAAAATCGATACTAACCTAGTTATCATTCGAAATGCAATTATAACCCTTTCATCATTACACCAGCAGTCGTCTTCTCATTTTACAAATCTCGGACCGACACGGGGACGAAGATAATCTTTTAACCTGATATGACGCGGCTGGTGACACTCGCATGAAGCAGCGACGGACGACTGGGGATACTTTTTTTTGACGCTATAACGAGCAAATGTTATTTTTTGGTTTATTTCTCTATACTCGGTTCTGTTAATTGGAGGCGCTGCGCGTTTTAATTATTTTTAATTGAGTTCGATTTAACTAAAAATAAAAATAAAAATAAAACGCGCGTCACTTTATTTTTTCCTAAACTATACACGTTCCAGTTCTAGGGGTTCTACGCGATAAAGCCGTAATTTTTTACGCAATAAAAAAATAGTAATAATTTTGCACTGTTTTTCGACCTGATTATTTAATGTTTTACTCATTAGAAAATCATACTTTAGGAGAATCTCTGAAATCGAATATTTAACGATAGTTTATGAAAGAGATAATTTTTTGTCCCGCTTTTTTGGACTTGAAACTACTCAAAATCAAATAGTCGGGGTGGTTTTAATCTTTAATTTGGCCGTATAGCTGCGAAACGAAAATAAGTTTAAACAAAAGTGTAACTCTGATAAAGAAAGGAAACGGTTAGAATAGGAAGTATTAAAGTAAAAGTACAGTCCACAAGTTCTAATAACTGAGTGTAAAAAATAATAGAAGATGGGCGAGAATATTCAAAATCACAATTCGGATCTCATGAATAAAGATGGGGCCATCAGGATGTAGACGAATTTTGCTTAATAAGCTTTGTCGGCCGGTTTTAGCGTTATACTTTTAACCGGAGCGAAGTCGAACGTTTGTTCTTATTTTTAATTTTAATTTTCTCGAGAATAAAATATCTGAATAATATTATTCACAGGAATCATTGACCTTTTAATTGAAACGACTACTTGCGTTTCCTTTCCTCAGCGATAAAATTATCTTACCTTTTTCCGTGGTAACTCTTTTCTTTTGCTTTATACATTCTATTGATTCACCTTTTTCTACTTCAGGATATCTTACTGGCCCTCCTTCTACTTAGAGGTCTCTCCGTGATTTACTCCAATTTCCGCGTTTTTTCACCGGTTTACCGCGAAAAATTAACATTGATAATTTTGTTTCTAATTTTTTTCACTGTCAGTCCAAAACTATCGCTTGATTTGATTTACTTTGTACATTAATCCATTTCTTCACATGAATGTCTCTCAGTAGGTGTATATTTTGTAACAAACTTGTACTTTATGTCAACGAGTTGATAAACTTGGTTGTCAAAAATAATTTAATGTTTGATAAAATGTAATACTTTATATATATATATATATATATATATATATATATATATAAAGTAAAACAAATCCCATTCCCTTGATAAGGTATCATGGATTGTGAAGTTAAACTTTTCACATTATACTAAGCCTAATGGATCTGATGAGAATACTGGGGCCAGTTTCTTTCTCATGGGATCCGCCTTTACCTCCCCAGATTTCTCTGGTATCCAATTATTTCAGATTAGTTATGAACCTGAGAGCGATTTGGGTCCAGAACGAGAGAAGTCACGATAACCTACGACACCTCTAATTTGGTAGCCAAGCACCTTAACCACTGGGCTACCGCGCTGCCATATTAATTACAACGTAATTCTTAGGTCCCACCCCATATTAGAAAAAATGTCCCAATTTTTTGTAACGTTTGTTATGTTTTAATTTTTATCGACTCTTTATATATACATACAATATATAATTAGATTTTGTAACAAAATATGTAACGAAAAAATGTTCTAATTTTATGTAATGAAAATGTTAGAATAGGATTTTTGTGGATTATGTTATTTTTTTTTGTGTCGATGTCGGTAAGAATTACATTGTAAATTTTGATAATTTTATACAGAAGAGAAAGAGACAGAAATGTAAACAAGAATATATGACATTTAAAACACATATTTTACTGTTTCGAAAATTACGTTTCGTCTGAAGAAAAATTAGAAGCTTAAAATTTTAATAACAAAATTTAATTATACCTGATTCTACTACTTCCCTTTTATCTATTTTATCCGATGATTGTTTCACCGCTACAACTTCAAAGTTTTCATAAATTTTCTCCGCCGTTTTCGCAAGTTTTTTCTTAATGTTATGCCCAATTGTCAGTTCCATTTTTCTATTATAACTTCACTTTATAAAAAGCGCAAAGTCGAAATAAAATTATATTATAAATGTAAATGATTGAAAAGAACTATGTTAATATGCGGTTACTAATGTTACATTTTTTATTACTCAAACGACCTTTACAATTCACAAAACATATAACGTTATTTATATTGCAATAAAGTTGAAATTATCCGAAACACATAAAAACGAATGAATTATATACATAAAAACTAATCACTATAATAAAATAATCCGACCGATTTCGTCATTTATGCGACGTACACTAGTATCTAAATCAGATTTTTGTGTTAAAAAAAAGAACAGCTGACTTTAAAAGATTTACTTTAAAACATTTAATAAATAATGCTCTAAAAAGTAAAAAATTCGATACTATTTTACACCAAAATATACTAGTTAAAGGGGTGAAATTATGATTATTCTTAATTTACGAGTCTCCCGGTACATCAATTTGCGATAATTAAAAAAACATATTAAATCAGTATGACAAAACAATGCCTCGTTTTCCATAAGCTAAGCTAACAGCGAAACATTAGGAATATTTAATGCGATTCATTAATTGTTGCAATTACCGATGCTCTAATAAAGATATTAATGTTTACGAATAATCATAATATCATCTTCTTATCGTGTGTAGTTATTTTGTATTTTTCCGCGCATTTTTGTTAAATGTTTAGTTTTAATCTTAAAATCGGTATTTTTTATTTATTTATTTATTTTCTTTTTTTGTAACGTAATATTTGAGTGGTAAAACGGAGGATAGACCAGTCCCTAAAATGCTACTACTTTGGGTACTGTATAAAGCTGAGTGCATTGGTTTGAGAATATAATGTTCGAATTATTCCATATGATGAGCTTATATTTACGATTTAAGAGAAAAAAAAACTGTTGGTAACACTTTTCAGTTTTCTTTATTCGAAACGACATTTCTAAAGCACTAATGATTGTAGACAAAACCCGTAATAGCATGTTCGTTAAAATTTGTAAATAGAAAATAAATAAATTCCTCTTGATAACAAACGTAAGCATACATTTTCTTTAATAAATTAAAATAAAGTTTCTAAAATAAGGCATTTATTTTAATTTATGAAAGTAAATTTATGCTTATGTTTGTTATCAAGGGGAATTTATTTATTTTATATTTACAAAAATTAACATCGATAGCGATTTCATTCTTGTCCGACTATATTAAAAATTAGTTTTCTAATCTACGTTTCCATAGCGTACGTTGATAATATTTTAAGCGCTGTTTTGTTCTACTATTAAAAATTTCTCTAGTGAGGAACTTTTTATTTTTTTTTTTTTTTGTTCGCTTATTTCAATAACTAGCGAGAATATCTCACCGATATTACTCGTATGCTTGTTGATCGGTAGGAATAAAGAGCTATTAAACTCGGCGTCCAAATAATCAAAAGTTATGCGTGAACAAACATGAAAGAATGATAAGAAAAACATATAACCTCATCTCTTTTTTTTTTTTTTTTTTTTTTGGAGTTAGAAACGCGAAAGCGTTAAATGAGCAATTCAAAATATCTCCGACTTAAAAATGACGTAGTCATCAATATATGTACTTTTATATATTAAGAAATATAAATAAAAAAACAGAAACAAAAACCCGTTAAACTCCTGCCTTGTCTAATTATTGGTAATTTTTAATCAACGGTGAAACAACGAACAAATATCTTCAATTAAGCGTTTTCCGATTTTGAAACGGATCCGATACATAGCGGCGGCAATTTGCCCGCGAGTGTGTTTAGGGGAGGGTATTTTTCTGTTGTCGAAAATTCGATGACCTACAAAAAGTACGTTCGTCCGTCGTCTTACCCTCGTCATCTGAAAAATTATTCTTTACCCCATGTGCAAAGACAGCATAATTTTCGGTTAATTTAGTTGCTGGCTTGTGTTTACGTAGAAGATTTTAATGTCACAGACCGTGCAAACATGATTAGTTTTCCCGTTCTGTACGCTGGTGTGCGTTTGCGACGATCGCAGTCTGCAAACGGTAATGTCTGCGCCGAGATGCGCTGGTAATAATGGAGTTCATCCACGCTTGAAATAGTTCCAAAAATAAGAAAAATAGCTAAACGCGAAATCGGCGGACGCGCGGCGAAGTTAAGGAGGCTTGGAAGATGTGTGACAAGAGGACGAGACTAGTAATTAGAGACGAGAAATGTAAAGCAGCTGTCTTCACTTAGTTTCATCTTTTAAAAATGTTTTTCTAAATTGTCATCATCTGTTTCCTCAGCGACTGGTAGAGCTGTCTCTGTTCGGTGTTCGCTGCTCGCACTTTGTCTCACGTCTACTGCGACAGAAGCGTTTGTTCCCTTTGATAGCGCCATTCTGAGCGAGAAATTAATGCACAATAATTATTACATGCGGATATAAGCTTGTCGTACGATTTTTTTCTCTTCAAAAACATGTTTCCCGCAGTCGCTGTGCGTGTGTACGTGTTTCATATTCGCGAAATTTCCCTTTTGTCGGCACGGGATCAGTTCGACAGCAGTAGTTTCGGTTTCAAAGAGGTACGTTTCGCCGTACTTTATGTCCTACACACAAGGTGCTTTCCCAATTCCTTTCATCTTTGTTTCTCGCTTTGAATGTATGACGTCATTCGGACATCGTTCTAATGACAATAATTTACATTCAAGGTTTGAGCGAAAAACGATTTTACATACCCACACGCATATATTATACATATATATATATATATATATATATATATATATATATATATATATATGTATATTATATTTTTCCTCCGATTTTTTATAACGCGTCGGGTTTTACTGCTGGTGTAATTTTATGTATTAAAAATCAATATTGTACATCATTGCATCCTTTTTATGTAGCGCATTTTTAATTAAAAGTGTCGTTGTTACCTTTAATTGCAACATTTAATTCGATTCATTTTTATTGCCGCAACCGGTTATCAGTATGATTATTATATTCGTTGCGCCGAAGAAGAAGAAGAAGAAGAAGAAGAAGAAGGAAAAAAAGATTGTATCCCCCTATATATAGTATGTGTTTAAAAAAAACTCGCAGTTTTTCAATGTAGGAGAATTGATTATTGATTCAAATCCATTTCAACGTCAATTCATAACCGGAGGAAATACTTGAGAACAATGTTCGAATCGTATTTGACGTCATTCGCAATGCGCTTTACCGGCTTCTGGTCGTGCAAAAATTTACATTAGCCCGTAATCAGATAGACGGAAATGATTAAAAATCTGACGGAGCATCGAAGTCATAAAGTTGACAATTGTATATAGAGTCTCACCTGCGCGATATTTATCTAAATCTCAATTTGCACGAGTGGCTCTTTAAAATTTGTCGATCGACAGTGTCATGCGCAAAGCGGAACAAGTGTGTGTTCATCGTTGTTGATGACTTGTATCGCAGAAAATCGATGTTTTCGAGTATTCATTTTTGTTTTTCTTGTTTCGGAAAATTGTAAATTTCGTATTTTTCCCGTCGATTCTTTTTTCTGTCGTATTTAAAAAAATTTATCAAACCCAGTAGTCGCTGCATGAAAAAAAAAATAGTTTCTGGTACCCTATACAAATTTCGCTATCATCTAAAATTGAATCTTTAATCGGATTATTATTTATTTCGTCTACGAAGAGACACGAACGGTCCCAAAATCCTTTTCTTCGACTATTCGTAGTCTCGTCTGAATGATGATAGCGGCCCAGCTAATTAAAAAGGTTAATTTGATTCTCTTCTCGGTCGCTCATTATAACGAAATCAAATGTACCGAAACCCACACAACATGTTATTGCACGCAATGATCCTACGTCCTTACTATTTATACTGCGAGAGTAAATGTCGATTTGCACAAAGCGACATAATATCAAGATATGTACTAAGTGGACGACTTCCATTGTGAACTGCAATTTACAGAAATATTCTTCTTTATAGTGTACAGGGAAAAAAGTGATTTGGTAATTTGTAACAATTAATAGACTTGCATAGGTGTGCGATGGTTAGCGGAAAGGGAAGGTCCCAGTTTTTTTCTTTATTTTTATTTCGTTTTGGAAATTGTGGATCATAAAATTATTGTGAGCGCTGTCACCACGCCCTATCCTAGATTCGGTTATGTCGACAAGGTTGTCCATTATGAGATTACTTTTCATTACCGTCATTAAAAGGAAAAAAAATTAAAAAAGGTTCCATTTCATTTCTAATTATTATTATTAATAATAAAGCTATTTTTTTTTCTCACTTTTCTTTTTTTTTATTTCTAAACGTTTGCCATTTTGTTTTCTTTTCAAGTCGGTCAACGTTTGCGTTCCTGCTCTTCTGTATTGTCTACGAAATTTATATTCCTTGTTTCCCCTTTTATCTTCTATGTTTCCTTCCAGGGTATCCGTAAGCATGCCGCCTCGCCGTGTCTTGTATTCATTTTGATCGTCTGTTTTGTATATTTAACAAGAGCGGCTGTTGTTTTATTTGTTGGCTGAGGATTAAATATTTTCCTAGAATCTGTTTAAATAGCTCGTTTAAAAAATAGAATGAACGTTTAAATAAATTATTTAAAAAAAAAAAAAAAAAGGTATGTTTAACAGTTTTATTGTTTATCGCGAGTGAACCATTTTATCGCATAATTCAGCTGAATAAAGAGAATTATTCTACGTAGCGTGTTAGGCTGACATTTACAAAGAGATTTTTCGTTTGAGCAGTATTACCTTCCTCAAAAGCGGAATTTTAAATTTATAATTTCGTTGAAGCAGTTATTTAATGATTCATATTTTATGCGGGCTTACACACCAATTCGTATAAAATATTTGTTCTTCGCTAAAAGAACTTGAATGTTTTTACAGGATCAAACAAAATTCATAACTGTGTACTGTTATGAAATTTATTGATTCTTTTCAGAAACAAACAAACAAAAAAAAAAAATACAAAAAAACACAGATATCGGTGAATATTATTAATAACTTTTTTAAAAAAATTGGCAGCGATAGTTGCTTTTCTCATATATATAAGTCGTGCGCATTTCTCGGTTTTTTTCAGGGTGACATCTTTAAGGTGTTTTAGATTATAAATTATTTTTATAATGGAAAAAATGTTCGGCTATCTATTTATCTATACATATTATGTATATATATACATGTGTGTGTGTATATGTGTATAGATAGATATATTATGAACCAAGATTAAAATGAAAAGATGTACTGGTAGTAGTGACACTGCTACACGGTTAGACCTAATAAATATGAAATGCTACAATGTATGAAATATACTCAAGAGGATAGTGCTAGAAAAAAAGTTGAATGATCCAAAACCAAACTGGATTGTAAAAGTGACCGAATGAAGCGTTCTTTTTGCTGCAAAAAATATTGTTAATTATTCATCCGCTATTTGCTTCTCGACGGAAATGAAACGATGGTCGCATTAGTTAACCGTATTTGGTTGTGGCGTCGAAGTCGATTTTTTGTATATCTGTGGAAAATTTCCTGGTTTAAAATCAATTTAACACGGCACATAGAATACTGTAAGTTGAGTTGAATTTTACTAGCCGATCACAACTTAATTTCGATGCATTTTTGATAATGTGTTAGTGTGTGTGTGTGTGTGTGACATGCAATTAAACTTTCATAATAAATTTTTATCCGGTTCCTTTCGATTGTAGGATGGGAAACGCGTGTCGTCTGTATCTTCTTTTTTTTAAGTATCTACAATATGACATCACACTTCGCTTAGACAATTTCGTTGCATTCGTATTGCGTCCGTCGGAAGAATAACATATAGTCATTCATGTATATACGAATTCGACCATCTCCTCATGAAGATACCACCTGGGCTCCTAAACGACAGTCTTTTGTAAATTTTTCAGAATGAAATAAATGTCTTATTAACTTGAAAAAAAAAAAAAAACTGTTTACAGATTTACGAACTTTCCATCTTACTCGTGAAATCGGAATTTTTATTAATATGTGTACAATAAATATGCACACTTTTACATATATATATATATATATATATATCATATATATTATATAAATAAATAAATAAATCCATAATTTGTTGCCTATTGAAGTAATTAAGAATAGTAACTTGCGTAATCTATTATTGCAGTAGGTTTGTACAGATTGCAATAGAGCACTATAAAGTACCTTGATTTTTTTTTTTTTTTTTTTGGTATATCTGGGAAAACATCGGAAGGACCGAAATATAACAGGTGTTTTTTTACTTTTGGTCAGTTTCTTTTGTTAAATAATTCACCCGGAAAACGGATGTTGTAAAGGTGCAAATATGAAGTTTCTTAGTAGCACGCGCATTAAATTCTTCGCGTATTTTAGTCTAAAGTCGCCTTTCTAAAAGTTACAAGTAGTTTCAGACAGTCTGTGAACTATTTTACCGGACAGCTGCCGTCGTCTAATACCGGCGAGGTCGCTGGTATAACTTTGATAATATTACCTACCGACGAATGTACACACGGTTTATTATTGAAAGCTAACAAATACGTTGGAGTTTTTCTAGCTTTTATCAATCTTTCCATTTTTGACGACTAAGTTTTATTTATGTTATCCTATAAGGGTATAAGAAGAAAAAGAAACGCAGCGGAGAATCGTTACAACAACTATGTTAAAAGTGGAAAAACAAATATAAGAAATACTACTACGCCGGTTTATATAGTTTAATTATATGCTATAATTATGTGGTAATTACTGGACGAAACTAAAGCAGGCACCAAAAAAAAAAAAAACAAACAAAAAAACAGATAATGTGGCACAAAGTGCTTGTCTTTAGAATGAAAGGAAAGTACCATTTAAAGCTATTGGAAGTTTAGCTAACTATGGCTGAGTAAATGAAAATTTATTGTTACAAACTAAATAACAACTGACTGGCGTAGGTTTTATTATTTTCTACCTGCTTACGAAAAATGCAAGGAGAGCGTTGACAATTCCTTCATACACCTTTCAACGTTTGCAAAAACACTTGTTCGAAATAAACAGAATTGTTAATATTTAATAATCCAGGAAAAAAACGGTATTGCCGAATGGCGTAGGGGAACTTATAACTAAATCGTTTAATAAAAATAGTGAAGTTGAAAAACTTAAGCGATCTTGGAGGACGACAGTTATTCAAACTTCTCTTTTTCGGATTGCAGCCCTCGCCGTTGAATTCCTGAATGAATTCCTTCTCGATATGGATAAAACTTTTTGCTGTTACGAATATTTGACCTGTTCGTTTGAAGTAATCATCATTTAATGTAAACTTTTCGTCGATTTGATTGTTAATTCTCATTCATCTCGTAAACGATCTTTCTGAAAATTCACTGTGCAGCTAAGTGTGCTACATTGGCTCTGCATAGTATTGGATCTATTTTATAATATTGTTGCCCACTTCTAGCTATGTATATGTGTGTTTAGCAAGATTCATATTTATTAGGTTATTATTACCAATAAACTGTCGTAATTCTATTCCTTCAGAATGATTACTAGTACCTATGCGGCGTGGCGAGCATTTAAATCTCCCAATATTATATTATCGATCATTTATGAATTTAGATCTAGTAGTTTCCCATTGAACATAAGTTAGACCATGTCTAGGCGCTGTGTATCACTATAGAGTTATTGCCATGTTTTCCCGTACACTTATATCCATGCAAACTATTTGTATTTTGTTATGTATGTTTTCTGTAAAATTAACTTTATACGTGAGGAATTTGAGGATAAACAGCACACTTTCTGCCACGGCTGCTTTCTATTCATCGCATCGATAATATTATAATGTTAAGTTTAAATGCTTGTTTCATTTTCAACCGAGTCTCATGTAATACCCGCAATGAGATATTTTGTTGACGGGACATACGTTGACATTTTTCTGTGATTGAGTATATTCTGCGGCAATTCTAAGGGGTTATCTCCATTATTTCGTGTTATTTTTTATTGGTATTAGCAAAATCTTTAAGAGATTCGAACTACATATCAATATATGTATATTTATTTTTTTAATTTTTTTTTATAATATATACATTTATTTATTTTTCAATAATAGTACGAGTTTTGGTGGTGTCAGTACCCGAATTGTTATTGCTATTATATTTACTTTTTAATGAATTTTCTTTCTTCGTTGCTCTGGCTTTCCTATATTATGATCGATTTCTATTTTTTGGTTTATTTTTGTGTTTAGGAAGTTAACGTTTTCCATTATTTTTGTTGTGTTCACTTTTCTTTCACTACTTGCTGTGTTATTTCCTTTAAGTGTATTAGATCTGTGATCTTCTATCCCTCTCGTAAATATATTTGTGTCCTTTTTGAGATTCGATTCCGGTGTTTCTGGAGAGCAGTCTAATGTTTTAGAACAGCTACGTTTATTGATCTGTATTTATAGACGCGAGAGAAAGTGTAACTTGATTCTGCGCGGTGCATGCCTTTTATAGCCATGTTTCGAAATGGGAGATTCGACATTTGCCGGGAGATTATAATAACGGCTGCAGATACTTTCATCGAGTTCGAGAAAGTTCTCCTCCATATTTGCTAATGGTTGGAATCTATGAGATACCCTTGCAGCCGATCGAACATTTAATATGTCTATGGAAGCTTTTCCATATGAAAATTTTTTAATGCCATTAGCTCTTTAACATTGTTTTGTCTGTCAGTTGCTGTATATGTTCTGAGGCAGTCATTGCACTTTATTATTACATTTTTCTCTCACGTGAGAATTTTCTCCGCTTACTGCTCTGATAGTTTTTTCATGTGTGTCCAAATCTCTGACAAACTGTGTATTATCTTTTGTATTAACTATGTAAGGTTCACATATTGAATATTAGTTTTATCGATTTACTTGGAATGTATGTTGCTTGGTTGTCTACAATTCTTCTATTCAGAGGCGTTCTGCTTTCTCTAATAGAAGTTTATCACATTCTATATAGTCCTATATGTTTTGTATGACGTAGTTAATGTCTACATCTTTTATTACCGCCAATTTAGTAATAACGAAAAACGAAATATAAACTCGATATCCTTTAAATTCCGACTTATTTGGTCAGTTCAGTAGGTGATTCAGCATTTTGACAATATATTATGGTTATATTACCTCTACCTGCGCGTTCAATTTCGGTTATATTATTGCGGTATCCTAATATTTTTAATAGCTTTGCTACATTTAAAGTACCGATTGTCACTTTTCCACCATGAAGTTGGTGTTCGTTACGGTAAACTAGGGCGGGATACGTTTTATCAATATTATAGCTATATGTACCACTCGCACTTTTATGAAAAATTTCTGAATTTTCTGCCTTATTATTATCGACTATTGTGACTTCTTTAGCCTCATTATTATTTTTACTCTTATCTTCGTTGTAATATTACCGTTTTGCAACTACTGTTATTACTGTTCCTATTGTTAGTACTATTATTAGATAAAAATTTCATACCTTCTGCCGTCTTATTGTTACTTATTTCGTAATATGTGTCTACGTCTTCTTGCCCATTTTAAACGAGATAAATCTTCCCCTCGTTCATTGTCGTCGTCCATCCTTCGATAAGTTAGTAGAACTACCCGATCATTAAATGCGATCTGTAAAACGATTTTAACGCGTAACTCTGAACTAATCGCTTTTTTATGAACGCATAAACTTTCATTGATAGCTTAAAAGTTAAAATTCAGTTCATTTCTCGGTACATTAAAGTGATAATGTTCTGCGGGAAAAAGTTCTATATATTGCACGCTAAAAATCTATTGTAACGCTAGAAAATAATACCGTTTTCTAGCAATTTGAAATATATATAAAATATGTAACATTCGATTAAAAAGTGGTGATAAAATTAATAAATTCACTTCGGTTGAAATTCGAATCACATTCAGTCACGCAGAGTAAACTAAGCCCATAATCACTACATAGAAATTGTTTTTACGCGATTATAATATTTTACAAAAAAACAAAAAAAAAAAAAAAAAAAAAGCGGTGCGATTTTGTCTCAATGGACGCACATAGGATGTGGGATGTTTTGTAGCCTATAGAACGGGCTGCAGATTTCTTTCAGATCTCGTCGTGCAGTTTTATAATCCTACTAGCTGAAATCCTCGGTTTTACCCGGGTATAAAATATTTAAAAGTTCTACGTATAATATTAAATAATTACAATTCAAATTAAAACAAAAAAAGATATTATTATTTTATTAATTCAAAAAATTAAAAAAAAAAAAAAAAGAACTGAAAAAGTTAACGGTTTTGTTGTCTAGGATATTCGATATAGTTAGACGGCGCATGTGTGCATGTACATATTTCTTCTATGAAATATCGATTTTTTTTTTACATAACGTTGATTGCTTCGGAAATGGAACATAACCTATAGGAGCAAAGCTGCTTTCAAAAGGCGAAAGAATTTTTTAAGGTCATGGATATTTAGTCTTTTTTATTTATTTTTAATTTTTATTTTGCAATTTTAATTAAAAATATTTCAGTGGGAAATATATATATATATATTTAAACTTGCTCATTAACAAAGAGAATTCGGATCGGATTACTAACAAAAATAAAAACGGAAGTAAAGTATCTAATAAAAATACTATCTTTCTCACTATATCTAAACTACCATATTTAAGGTATAATTTTTTTATTTCGTTTTATTTTTCACCCCCCCCTAATAGAAGAGACAAAAGTTAAATTAAAAATTGCAATAATTATGTATTTTTAAAACATTTTTTAAGTTTTCATAAAGAAGTCGCTATTTGATTTTCTTTATGAAACAAGCGATATTTCTCAAATCTACTGCCTACCGTAGAATATTCTACGTAATTATATAATTCCCCTCCTCCCAAAATGTGTATACGCACGTAAATATTTACATACTGATTATAATGCAGAGCAAACGAAAAAAAAAAAAAAAAAAAAAAATTCTTTCGCCTAACAACAGGAGTTTTTAATTTTTTTTTTTTTATACTATTTTGTATAGAAATAGGATGACAGGGATCTGATAATCGCTACACGTAATGTAGTTCGTGAAGGGGTGAGCTACCGGAGAAGCGAACCAGTTCATTATTTCTGGTTCTAATGATGGCGCTGATAAGTTTTTTTTTTTTTTTTTTTTTTTTTGCGGGTCAGCTATGTAGTAACCCAGCACGAGTGAAATTTTTGGATGTTTCAGTAGCCGGCAGCGGTATCTTACTGAACGAGATACCACTGCCTAGCTAAATACGCCTCGATAGTTGGCTACCTGATAAGAGTTGATTTGAACATGTTATTGTCTCTCACTATGTTTTCAATTTATTTACGAAATTAATCCATATTTTTCATATCGTCAGGTATTTTTTAATTATTGCGAATAGTAGTGAGAACAATTTATTGAATTTTCTTGAAATATTTTACAATAATTTTAATACCCAAGCACAGGGGCATATATTTTCATTAATTTAAGAATTGAAACTAAACGATCAGCGATTAAAGTTGTAGTTCATTTTCGGCGTAGATGGACCGCGCTGTAGGAAGCCAAATACCCCTGTGTATGACACGCTTCCTGCCCAGAAGTGAAATTAGTGTATTGAAAAAATTCTGTATATGTAAACTCGAAGATTTTCCTTTTTTTTTTTACCGAAATATCATTCCACAAAAACCATATTGTATGGCTAATTCTTCTGATACATACATATGGTACACTGAAAATGTTAAAATTTTCAGAGAAGGGGGAATAATTGGTATTCCATTACACACCACCCACGCATTCTTGCCCCCCTCCGTGTTGGTTTTTTTTTTTTTTTCAAATTCGAGTTGTTTAATTCTGCAACTAATCCGTTTACTAAAACACGCGTCTATCAAAGAAAATAAACCGGTAGAAGTGTAGAAGTCTTTTTAGAACTCAGAGTAAATGCCCCAGTGGACGTTTATAATTAATCGAATTTAAATTTATCGAAATTATTTCGTTGAATCGGGAAGTTATTACGGCATTTTTTTTTTTTTTGGATAGAAGACGCGGTCCTCACCAATAAAAAAGATATGAAAGTGTTAAAAATGTAATGGCATTAAAACTAGAATAATTTTCTTGTTAACCAAACTGCGAACAAGTTAAATATGCGCTGTTGAGTAGGAATTAGAATTTTGCAATGACCGTATATATACATAAGTTCGATCCGGAGAAATGCACTACTCTGAAAAACCTGAAGAGAAGAGATTAAATGTGTATCTTCCGTTTTCGGTGATTCTATTAAAGTACGAATGAATATTAACTATAAATTAGCCGTAGATAAGTTTTAAATAATCAACTAATAAGACTACTTAAAATTATGAAAACGTTTCACATTGGTAAACCGACTGAGATAAACTATACAGGTCCTCCGTATAGAATTATTTTTGCTTTTGCTTTAAATATTTTCTTAACATTCTGCCGAAATAAATGGAAAAATATTCACCACGATATAGCTGAAATAAAAATTAAAAGGAAAAGGTAAATTTATACAGAAAAATTATTCAACCGAATTTTACTGCAATTAAGAACAATCACCGCCTGGCGGCCTACTCAATGTGAGCGGGAAAGTGAGAAAAAGTGTTAAATATGCATGTAAATGTATATATGTATACTAAAATACAATAAAGTATAATACATCTCAGTAATGTCGTGTAAATTTCAACTTGTATGCCCGCTAAGATTTTTAATGTGCGAGGGAATATGCGGAATTTTTCGTGACAATTGTCAAGCTGGTTCATAAATTTCGGTTTCTCATTATTAAAAATGTGCCGTGTAATTTCAAAACCGGTAATGTTACTACGTTTATTCCGCATGCGGAGAACGGTTTAGGTGGTGATTTTTTTGATATTTCTGATATTTTTCACGCTGTTTTTGTTCGTGTTCGGATAAAAATTTTCCTACTATATCTCGCCTAATAATGTTGCCCGTATAGTAAGACCAAATTGACACCGAAATCCTTGTATTAGTTTACCACTGTTCTGAAGACACCTCGACGACGACTATGTTTAAAAATAGATCGAAACTCACACACACACACACACACACATCGGTGTTGCCGGAGACAAGTTGTTGACTGATCATTAACCGTTCAGTCTCAGATAACCGGGAAGAATTAATAAAATCGAGGGGCCTTCTGTAGATTATAACACAGTTATAAGTATGCTGCACATGACTCGGGAAGTCGACGAAAAGCGAGATAAAAACGAGTATTACAAATAGACCAAATTAGCGCGCAGTAAACTCGTAAGGTTAATGAAAGAGACGTGTGTTCATTACGAGATTAAGAGGATTGAGAGAGAATACGTTAAATTAAAATGCAGATTACAAAATAAAAATGCGATGGAAGAATAAAAAACCCGTTAAAAACGTGTTAGAGGGAAAGAATATAGATAGAACGGTAGGTGTGACTAGTTGAGTAGGGATGAAAAAGTAGAGACTTTCGTAAGGGGCCAACAATTCAGGGGGGATCGGCAGTTCCTTGCTCGTGTCAGTGCGTATTTGTACTGTGAATCTTATCATTTCGTGAAAAGTGTATCATCTGTTTTGAGATAGTGGTACTGAACCCCTATTCTTGGGAACCTGATTTTAATCGTACGCATCCGGTTCAATGGTAACATGAAATACGCAGTCACCATTAGGACTTCGCCGCTTTAACTAGTTTCGATATCGTGTAATTTTTTTCCTTATTTTTAAACTCTCCTTATTCTCCAATATGCTGTAAAAAATCTTGCATCCTGGTTAGGGACCTAAAGATATATTTTGTACTAGGTTGGGGGAAAAAAAAGAATAAGAATAAAAAAAATTCTTTACATCGATTATTATTTTCGTTGCAATGTAATTTTAACAGCGACGGCATTGAAAATTTTAAACCATTTTGCATTTTTACTCCAAACTATGTCTAAAAAAATATTCAATGCTGAGGTTGTTCAACTTCTAGGTGCCATGTGTCTAAAGTGACTTTATTTAAAAAAAAAAAAAAAAAAAAAAAAAAAAATCTCATGTAGTTACAGAGGTTTTTTGTTGTTTTTTTATTTGACATTATATGATCATAGAATTAAATGACCTTAATCGTGTTTTGTTTTTTCACGAATCGTTTAATATGCGCAGAATTAGGAAAATTTAATCTTTTTGTTTCTTTTTAATTCCCGGATGATGGGTCATTTCCCTTTGTTGGCATTTCCAAAAAATCCGCGGCGGAGGGGGGGGGGATATGCGCTCTTACTACTCTTATATTAATATAAACATATAGAGAACTCTGTCTTTCGAACAGAAACCGATACGGATAGTATTCTATAAGAATTATAGAAGAGTCACAATTCACTATATCATTCTTCGTAAAATAATAACATTTTTTTTTATAATCTTTAAAAAAATTTCAAAACGAAAGAGATTTCCATTACATAATTTTGATTTTCCATTACAAATTTTTAACGCAAGAACGTAGCCGAATTTCTTATTACCTCCAGCGTAAGAATATATAACATAGCCTTTAATATTTACGGTTAGCTGATTCGAATCGAAACTTACGGAATGTTATCGCCGTATTTAAATTTTTTACGTGTAATCTGGTCGGTCGTTGTTCGTTCATAGATACTTCTCCGATCTTTTAAAATTCGGCCACTTATTTTAAAGGTAGTGTGCAGTTCCGGTTCTCAACCGGGGTGGGATATTTAGGATGCCTATGGGCAGTTTCGGTGCTTCCGTGTCAACACTTGTCTGCGCATCGTGGCCCAATTCGCGTCTTGTTCAAAAATTGTTCCATTCTTAACAAGTATGTAATTTTGTTTTTGATAACGGTAAAAGCAAAATCGTGAGACATCAGTTTGTTTTTTCCACTTTTATTCTACTTTAAATTGTTGTTCTCGCTGAACTGATTTGTTTGTTTGCTTTTTATTTTTTTTTTTTTTTGGTATATCCCTTGCGCATTTAGAAATTTATTCGATTTTCAAAGACGACGCTAGTCCATAAAAAAAGAAAATCATCGTCTAAGTTTGTGGAAGTACACTGGAGAAAAGTGATTTAGTTTAACTGGCCGACTATGTCGGATTGTAACGCCGGATATTCGCGGGCCCCATCGTATACTTAAATGTCGATTTACGATTTTTCGAGTATTCTTTATCGTGATACAAACGGTTTGGTGACAGCTATGATGCAACGACGATGTTGTGTATACTTATAAATATCGACGTTAAACAACGACCATTGGTAGTATAATACGGTGGCAATAAATATTCGCTGTGCGTGACGCAGTTGTATAGAAAGGGTTACTATGTGGTCGACGTTCCGAACTAGCAGTTACGGATAAAGCCTAATCATATTGATTCAAATTTGCCCCCCTCCCCCCGCTAAGACGGCCTTTTATTCTTTCCGTATATAACTTACTTTTTTTTTTTTTTTTTTTGGTATAATATATCGATTTCATTCACTATGCTTTTGACGTCCCCCCGTTGTATAAATTAATCTCGAACTATTATCCGATAGTTGAATTACTAATTTTAACTTTAACGTTTTTAAAATTAAACTTTTCGGTAGAAACTACATCATCGCTATTAAAATACTATTTGACGTTTCGAACACGCTTACATTGTAAAATATCTTCCGCTGTCCCGGGGTTAAAGGTTTTCGTAAAATTTTGATATTTAATCTCAACTGGTAGTGGGAGTATTTTCCGGATTTTATTTTGTTTTCTCCAAAAAATTATTCGAATAAACATTTTATCGCGATGTAATTATTGCTAGCCCGAAACTGGGTTTAAATTAATTACATTAATTTCAAAAAAAAAAAAAAAAAAAAAAAGAGAAAACACTTGAGAAGGATAAATTTCGATTCTTAAGGAAGCTTGAGTGTGCGCTACTAATCAGTCGTTCTATACCATTTGCGGGTTAATTATCCTTTGTTAGGAAAAAAGGTGAATTGAATTTCTTTTACTTTCTATAGGTAAGTGTGGAAAATGTTAGAATAAGTTGATTATATTCAAATCCGGCATTCGAAGCCATTGATGCTCAAGATCGTTTGTTGAATAACTCCTCGGGTGATAAATTTCTAATGAGATATGACTGAATGCTGTTTTTTTCAATTTTTTTCTTTTCTTCATCATTATCAATTAGTTGTGTTTTATAACTATTTCTACGGTTCAGGTTATTGTTTGTTGCGTTTGTATCTCTGAACTAAAAATGTAGTCAACATCTTTCGTGGTCGCCGTGAATGGGAAAGAAATTTTTTTTCACGTATATCGTAGGAGGTAACATTTTTGATTACGAATATTATCTGTACGGGATTTTCTTACAATTTTGCAAAGTACATAACGTGGAATTAACTAATGGAGCAGAATTAAAAAATTGAATTCTGTCGAACTAGCACTCTTACTCCGCCCACATCTGGTAGTAATAACGAAATATAATATCTGTCGCGCTTCTTTGTACGAGAACACTGTTTAACTACTATGTTTATAATGTTTTAGAAGAAAATATCCGATTGAGAAAAATTGTGAATATATGTACCTTTTAAGAGCTGCCCGAAACTACGTGTCACCTGTGCTGTTACTAATGTTATCTACTCGTGTTTCAAATATGTTTTTCGTATCCAAAAATGAGTCAAAACCGTCAGACACTGCATTAATCTGGTTTAAATAATATGATATACATGTTAGCTGGAATTAATAATAATAAAATGGGCAAAAAGATAGAAAATAAAATTTCGAGGCACTCTGTAGAAAAGGATCATCGTGTATAATTTTGCGACGAAGTAAATCTACGAGAAATACTAGTCATTTCAAGTAGGATTTTGATTTTATAAATACAGTCTATTAATTTGGTGAATTATAGTTTACGATATCGCTGGCTACGACGAAATCATCTTGAAAATTAATATAAATTTATGTCATTGATTCCACTAATAGTCCTTTTTACATTAGTAAACAATAAAACAAAACAAAAGCAAATGGGCGGTTATGTACAATATTCAATATATTTACGCTAAACATTCCAGTTCATACTTAATTTTGATTCCACATTGTCCATAGTAAATTCGATTTTTTTTGATTTTTTTTTTTTTATTCTTTTGATGAGCAATATTGGTTATTATTTATAAAATAATCGCCGCGATTGTTCGATGAATTTTAATTTTATTGACGGATCGTGAGCGAAATTTTTGTTCAATTAAAAAGAAATGAACGAAACCATTTCAAAACTTATTATCTTCACATTGAACCTAATCTGTCCAATTCGAGTTCTTAGAGTTTTCTTCCTTTCGTCATTATGTTGCATCTTTAATCGTACTTCCTCTTGTTCGTGTTTTCTCTTTCTCCTATTCAGGATGTTTTATTCTCTTCGAAAATACTGTTATTCTCATCTCGGGTTTCCTATTCCGACTGTATCTCTTATATTTTGCCTTTTTCCTTGTATCATTCCCTCTTTTATACTGACAATATTTGACCGAATTACTAATCAGCTACCCTCCTCTACTTCCTATTATAGAGTTCCTCGACGGGAGTTCTTAGTTAAAAAAAGAAAAATCTAATTTTCCGTTTACTCTCTATTCTACTCACAGAATCTTGTGGTAAAATTATGTACCGAAGCAGCCTCGTATTTCTAAAATTGTTCGTGTTTGGGATTTTCTATTAAATACGTTTATTTTAAATTTTTGCATTATGTGTTTTTGACATTTTCAGCGGGAAATATGAAAAATATAATATGCCCGCAAACCTCTATGCCTTTACTTAATAAGTATGTTTTTCGTTTCGGTATACATTGTCTATACGTTTTTCTTTTAATATTTCTCTACCCGAAGGATGGCTTATTTTTATGATCCTCTGATGTTGATGGTTCAAAAGTAAATACCTATCTTTAGTATGGCTTAAAAAATTTTAAAAACCTTAATACCATACCCCAAGTACTTAAAGGATAACCTGGGTCTCGGTTAATTTTTTTCGTAAAATGGTTTGTCTTTTAATCCTAATGTGAGAATCCTAAAATTTATAAGCCGATTTCATTGCCACCATTATACGACCCCCAAAGTTTAACTATTTTAAATTTGTTATTATTACATATATTTAATTTTTATTATCATATTCGCGATATTTGCAGATAGGCGACAATTTTTCTGAAAAATTCCATTCGATATTTTCAAATATTTTTCGAATAAATTGAAATACGATAAAACTTTTTTTGTTTTCTATAAATACTAGTTGTAAGTCGTGTTTCATTGCCAGAGTCAATGAAATCACGTGTCAAAGGTTAACAAGGATAATGTCTAAAGTTTGATTTCTAAATTATGTTTTTTAAAATTGTTTTTAATTTTATTCAACGCGTGCGCTATAAAAAAGCGTTAAAAACGAGAAAAATATCCAGATTTTAATAAGAACGGAAACAGAGGAAATGATAATACTCATTATGTATGCCATGTTTTATTAATGTGAAAAAAATGCGTTGTTTTTGATGATGCTATCCGAAACGTCGTCAAATAAAGATTTTTTAAAATCACCGTGTGTCCGGAAATAATTTGGTTTCCAAAAAATCGCATACTCACTAGTTCACAATAATAGGTTTATTCAAATTTGAATTGGGTCCCGCTGTTTTGGTAATCTGGAGTCTAGAACCGCGAGGTACTTATTTTTTGGCCTGATTTTTTTCCTTACGGAAGAAAAAAAAAAAACAGAATTCCGGATTCCTATTTTTTTTTTTTTTTGGTTGCGGCGATATTACATTTAAACATTTACATGTGTGGATATTGGAGCACGCATTTGTAATTTTTAATTAAGTAACATATTATATTTTTCCTCCGATTTTTGTGATCACTTTTAATCATTTTTATACACTCTTAAAATCAGCTTTTTAATATTTAATAAAAATAAGAACATTTACCGGTTAACTTAAAGTTAAAGACTCATTAAGAACTTTTGATTACTCTTGAAATCGAAAATAACGAGTTTCTACCGTAACCTATCTTTTTCCGTTAAAGTTCATCGTTACATTGCACGAGTAATGTCGTTGCAAATTTTGTATATGCGTGCGCATATATATATGTATATGTAAAATTGTAATCTCTTAACAATCGCTAGTTATGTTTAATCGGTCGTTTGGTGTCAAAAAAAAACTCCTCACCTATAATTTATTTTCTTTAAAAGTGAAATATTCCGATGTGGGGTAAGGTACAACTTAAATTTGAATTTCTGATAAATGTAAACAAAAATAAAAAAAGGAACGAAGAATAAAACTTTTTATGTAATACTCCATTTTATTGTTCGACAGTTGTGTGTTGCCCCAAATGATAAAAATACCCGTAATAACACAAATAATTACTTTAAAAAACGAAATTATTATTACGATATTAAAATTATCTCAATTGGTTTTGTTTAAATATTCATAATCACGGCCGTGGTAATAAAAACATTTATTTTCAAGTACTGGTTAAATAATAGAAACTAATCGGCATATTTTTAATACCTTACTATAATTATAATTCTATTTTTATCGATTAAACAATTTCATTCTTTTCGATGCATAGTTTGTTTATAAATTAACTGAATAAAATTCCAGTCAGCTGACTTATTCTTCTTCTTTTTTTTTTAATTTTTAAATTTAGTTTTTATGTAACAAAAATTATACTTTTTCCGCCTAAATAGAAAAAAAAAAAAATAGTTTTATTTTACCGGGTGTTTAAACGGGTTTTCACAATCCATAAAGGTTCAAAAATTCAGGAATGTACTTGAGAAAAGTTGGTTTTGAGTTTCGTTATGTGTTTACATTTTACGAGTAATATACGATTTATTGTACTGGGAAATTGTTGGTAAATATTAAAAATATCGAGGGAAAAAAACATTATAAACAAATTAGGGACACAACTGTGTTAGAAAGAATTATATTAGCTTAACGTTTCGGACAGCTTACACTGACCACATCAGTGTAAGCTTTCCGAAACGTTAAGCTAATATAATTCTTTCTGACACAGTTGTGTCCGTAATTTATTTACAATGAGCAATCACTGTGAAAGCTTCAAACATTTTAAAATTAAAAATATGTTTATTGCGTACCTGTTTATAATTTTCCGATTGTTAAAATTGATCGCTAAACTTTTAAACCGCTCTGTAATTAAGTATTTAAAACGTTTTCACGTTTAAAACTACACATAGGTGATACATACCGAAATGTGGCTTTTATATAGCGTGTCCTTCAAAATACGTACTCAGTAAAATGTCAGCGAACGATAAGAACAAAAAACAAACTTAACAAAACGAAAAAAAGAAAAACAAGTAACTAAAGTAATAATTTAATATTACCGAGATTTAAGGTCGTTATAAACGGAGTTAACTTTACAAAAAGAAGAAAAAAAAATATATATATATGTATATAAACATAAAAACACTCAATAGAATAGGAAAAGTAATACTGATATAGGAATATCTTAGAAATAAAACACTTCGATAACAACGTTTTCGTTTTTTAGCTGTTCACACGCGAATAGAACGAATAAAATAATATATACGCGACGAGGTTAGGAGACTTTTTAGCGCATTTAAAGTGACTGGAATTGGCGCTCACATCATAGTTTTTCGAACGCTCTTGCGTTTGTCAGTAGTTCTCTGGTAAGTCTCCAGACTTGCCGGGCGGCGTTTTCCAAAGCGCTCGGGGCTTTGCCTTTGAACAGATCCAGATGCGGTAGGAAGTAGTGCGGACATCGTCTGCACTGCAGGCATGAGATTAGCTGCAAAAATATGCCGTTAATTCGATCGCCTAGGCACGGTTCGTCCCATTCCACGTCCTGCGGATGCTTCTCGCACTCGTACAGCAGGAGCGTCTTCATGTGATAGTTGGTGACCGGGTTTCCGGGAAGTTCGAGGTGCCGGTCGCGCAAGGTCTTCAGAATGCTGAGGCATTTGCGACGACAGCCGCCGAACAGTAGGCGACCTTCCGCTTCGGTAAACGACATCACCCAGGCGTCTCCTTCCATGGCCGACTGTTTGCCCTGCATCGAGACGCTTTCCTTCGACAGCAGGTCGAAGCCTTCCGTCTTAATTTCGGCCACCAGGTTCGGATGTGGCCACGGGATGTGCGGTATCGGCCAGTGAGCGGCCGATCTCGGCCATATGCCGGCGCACTTGAACGACGGCGTGATCTGTACGACGTAACGTTCGCGAATGCGCAGTTTCACTTCGGTCGTGTCCGGGATCATTTTCACCGAATCTCGGTAGACGCTTTTGTCGCACGCTTGCGCCACCAACGTTTGAAAGCGAGATCGAATTTTTCGGGCCGACAGATAACCGGACGCGGTGATGAACTCCACCCAGAGCGACATGCTTCTTTTGCGACCGTCGCTCAGTTTCAGTACCGCGCATCCGGGCACGCTTCCGTCGTCGACAAAGTTCAGAACTCCCATCTGGTTCAGGTAGAGTACGATTTCAAATTCGGTCTGGCCGACCACGTCCAGTCCTTCGTAGCGGCCGTTGCATTCGACCAGCGTCGATATGAATCGCGGTTCCTGGGCTTCGACCTCGCGCAGAATGTCCTGTATCACTTTGCAGACTTCTCTTATCGATTTGTTGATCATCAGATTGCGCGCTTGGACTTTTTCCCCGAAATACTTATTCAACTGGTACAGCATCTTCGACTGAACGGCTACCATATCGGCCGGCACTAGCATCACTTTTGCGTCGACTACCGCGAAACGCATTGATAATTTCTTACACCGCAAATCGACAACCACTACCCCCCCCGGTTCGGTTTCGTTTGTCGCATAACCGAACCGCGAATCGGTATCTTAGCCATCTAGTGTATACTCCCTGTACACTGGGTCTGCGTTCGGCTTGTCTCGGTGAAACTTTTTTTGTGTTGCCGCGACGAAAAATTGGAAAATCACAGACGCAACCGTTAAAAAAAAAAAACAGCGTAATCGAGCGTGGTGAAACGATGTGTCGGCGAATGTGTCGAGTCGGTACGCGCGGTTTATCGAATGGGTGGCCTGCTGGGCAGCGAGCCGGCTAGACTTCCCGCTGGGTGTCGGTCTGAACGTGTTTGTAAGTCACGCCCTGTTCTGGCACTTCCTACCGTAATGGGCGTTCCCGAGCTCGTAATTTCGAACCCGCTACCAACCTAAAACCCTATTCCCCCATAGGGAAACCGCTCGACTCCTATTTCCACATTCCCCGTTCTTACCGAGTCATCGTCCCTTTAAATCATCCCTCGCCGTTTACGCTTTTCTCCCTGCACCCCTGACCATCTTCGTGTATATCTGAAAATATATATGCTTCGACAATAACTGATAAAGGTAACTTTTATTTATTACATATATTCCGCGCACAAGTAAACACATTCGGCCACAGTCTCTTCAAAGTCGCTCAAAAGCCCGCGTTTTTTACTCTTTTTTTTTTTTTTTTTTTTTTTTTTGGAATTACGAATATCTTTAAACGAACATTCCGCATTTATATACGCGTTTTTTTTAATTTTTTTTTTTTTAACCGTTTTACTTTTACAGAAAATATGTCGTAACCGATGAAACATAAAGGGAGCCCCCAAAATTCAATTTGTGTGTTTTTTTTTTTTTTGTCAAATAGAAAGATGTTTAATTACAATTCGATTAATTTTTTCAACTCTTGTAACTTCGTAAATCATATACATCGGCGTTTTAATAAATCATCTTATTTAATTACGATAAATTTAAAATAAGGGCCGGGTTATTTTGATATCAGAACGCATTGACTTTATTATCATCAAAATCGTAATATTTTACAGTTGCAATTTTCAAAAAAATTTAGCCAATACGATTTAATGTATGTTGGCGGCAAGGTTTTACATGTTCAAAACACTTCTCTGGGATACCATTTATATATATATATATTTCGAAATAATTTCGAATTTGCGACTCCCGCTAGCTGAAATTCCGAACGATGGAAATGTAAAATTTCGATAACGATTATACACGCTTTCATTTCTAAATAGTTTATTGTACTTGTACGAGAACATGCGAATGTTTAATACACTTTTGTCATTTAAATTATTCATTGATGAGCCGTCGTTTTGTCTGGGATGGTTAGAAAACCTTGCTCCGCGGTAGTAGAAATATCAGTTTTCTAACAAAAATTGAAATGGAATTTTGAGTTTATTTCTTTTTTCCAAATTAATACTGCTATTCGAAATATTTTTAAATGTGGATGTAAAATATTTCTTAAATTTATTTTTTACAAGTGAAATGTGAAATGTCAACGGTACGAAATAAAGACTAAATAGGGGCGAAAAGAACAAGGGTGAACGAAAACTCGGAGAATGCCAATTGATTTATTGTTTTAAAGGAAAATATTTTTGTTAAAATTCGTTTTTTTTTTTAATTTTTTCTTTTTTAAATTAAATAATGCCTCTGCACGAACAATTTTGAATAATCGCAACGCGCAGAATTTTATAAAAATAAACACAGTCTCCACTTTTTTTACTATCGTTCAATGACGCCATACAAGCTTCCCAATTCATAATTGCTCTGAGGGGCAGGTAAATAAATGATTGCAATCCTGAAATTCATCGAAATCACATTGCTCACTATCGAATATTCCCCATTTGTAGAAATTATATTTTGTACGCGCGGTTCCACTTCTTAATCTATTTCAAGGACTCTAAAGTGATTTCCGCTAGAGCTTCCGGTCTATCATTTGTTTAATGTTCCATATTCAAAGTCCTTCCTTTTCTGCCGTACATCTTCTCCACCTTGTCTAGAAAGCTATGCCCTGACTTAATAAGGCTTTATTTGCCGTAATTAATATACTTTGTATCGTTACTCCGTTACGATTACAATGATTAAAAATTTTAAAAAATCACCACTTTTTGGTATTTTTTCGAGGTGAACAGTTGTGTAAATTTTGGTTAAGTATTGAGAGCAATCGTACTTGGAGCACGCACATAAAAGGGGTAGAGGAAGTGTTTCTGTAAGTACGCTAGCAAAATAAATAATAGATTATTGTGTTTTGTGTTAATTTGGGTTTCAACTGAAACAATTCCAATTTATTTTTTCTTTTGATATGAATTGTTAAAATGAAGTACATAGAATGTAGACGGTAATTTTTGGCAATTAAATTATGATTTCTACAAATTATGTCAAAGTAAAAATTGGGGAAAAACAGTTTAATAGGGAAATAGGGGAAAAAGCGGGACAATTAAATATCTGGATGTATTAATTGGAAAGAAATTTAGATTTTTATTAATTGTTGACTATTTTGACTCGCTCCAGATCGAATACAATAAAAATAATGAAACAGATTAAGGGTCGCTCTGAGCGTAGGTGTATTTTTACCGGCGGTGTTTTCAAATCGACTTTTAGTAAAACGTTAATTAACACGAGACATAACTGATCTATTTACTGGAATCCGCTCGCCTGTCGGTGCGGAGAGGTGAGGAATAGTTTATACTTTGACACTTACCTTATAATATACGGTGAGAGTTACGTATTGAAAGCGATCATATTCAGAGCAGACAACTTACAAAGAAGATCTTCTCTATTCCCGAAGAGACGTGCAATACTTTACAAGCTATATAGTTATTCTACTATAATTAAGGACACGGTAAAGAAACAGAGATATACATTACAATTTTATTTTTAACTAAAACAATTGTATTTTGTTTCCCAAATGAATTGTTAAAATTAAATAAATAAAATGTAGACTCGTAAAAATTTTAAATCATTGCTTCTGCCAATGGGTATATGTAAATAATTAGAGAAATATGCGTACTGAAAGGATATGGGTAATAATGAAAAAAATAAACTAAATATCTGCGGACGTATTAACTGCTAGAAATTTTAATTTTCTAATCAATCGTTGGTGCTGTGAACACTGCCATGCTAGATTGAATATAATAATAATTCAGAAAAACGAGCCGGGAATCGCTCTGAACACGGCACCATATTAGGAGGAGGATGTTTCTAGCACAGTCGGCGGCGGGTTGCTTTCTCAGAGTATATTGATTAAACAATACATTAGCAAAAAATGAAATTGAATTAGAAATATTATTTCTTATCGGGATATTTTTTTCAAATTTCACGATCTTCTTCTTACAATATACCGCTGAGGAACCTCTGTGCTCGTAGGCCTTACCATTGAATCAATTAGGTCTTAATTCCAGATCCGAACTACAGTACTATATTCTTCAATACGAGCTTAATTATTCTAAAACCATGATTCTCGGTTAAATGCAAAACAGTTTTCGTTTTAAAAGAGCAGACGACGAGAATCTGAGACGGAAAAAGGAATTATATCGTAGTCGAAAAGTATTTCGAAGTAGAATCAGCAAAAGTATTTGACAGTATATTGAACGTGTTTCTCCACGCAATTCGATAAAAGTATTATTTTGGGTAAATGAAATGGCGATAAGAAACAAAAAAAGAAAGCAACAACAAAAGACCGCTCATAGTGAGGAGTGTTTTTAGACATCAACTTTAAGAATATGCGAAGTTAAAATTTTTAAAAATTGCATCTGTTATTTCGTTTGGAACGGAATTCAATCGATGCCGAAAGCGGAAAAAGTGTTGGCGATAGTGTTATTTTAAACCTTCAATTAAATAATAAAAAAAGATATTGAAATTCTACTATTTTTGTAAATGATCATTTATAAGGCAAATTGGTTAGAATTTTTTATTTAACTCCTAGTATTAGTTGCGTTCGAAATATGATTTATGTTACCGCAAGGGGTAACTACATCGAGGGAATAAATTTAAAACAAAAGAATTTACAGTTGAGTGTTGAATTTATAAAGTAATGACGCATTCTTTGCTATCGTAAAAAAAAGGATTTATACTTACGACGCATTTTTTACTAAATCGTTCTTGTTATTTTTTTTATTTTTTCCATTATTATTTTAAAAAAAAGAGCTAGAACGAAGTTGTTGAATAATTGTAAATTTAACCAATATTGTTAAACGGTGGAAATTAAAAAAAAAAAAAGAAAGAAAAAAGAAGTAAATTACATTAAAAACAAGAAGTATAATATCATCTGATCTGTCGGAACGAAGAGTTATAACAAATATGTGCAAAAGACATGATTAAATGATGGTTTAATGCTATTTTTTGAAAGGATGTTTTAGGTGTAACTTTTTATATTAGTATTCGGTAGTGCTGATGGAATTAAGTATGCCCTGCTGTGTAATTAATATCGCATTTCATTTTCGAGCAAGCTTTCCACTTATTAAATATTGTATTTTTAACACTGATTGTATATCATCCAATTAAGTTTCGGAATTTGTTTATATTAATCGTTACGTATACATTTTAATTACTATACGGCTTTCTTATGATAATGGATTTAAAATATATATGTCGAATTTATTATTTTCCAATTCCTTAACCTTTTTCATCCTAACTTTATAATTATACATTGAAGAAACTAAGTACAAACTTATATCGTTTTATTACCTTTGTTTCCTTTAATCTTGGAAATCACAATTATCCAAACTTTTTAATTATACATACATTGAAGAAGCCTAGACCGCTCTTCTGAGCAGTGTTAAAAATTAGCTTTACCGCTATAAACAAATTACGTAGATTATTTAAAGAGAAAGAATACGAATTAGGTACTAAACGGACACCTGCTTGAAAGCCGGATAACCCTCGAAACAGCTGGCCAAATTAAAATCGACCATTTCCTCCATTGAAATAGTTACCGGATTTTCTCAGCATTATTTCGTGCGCTATTAAATATGTAATAATTCATAAATCTACAGAAGAAAAAGACAGGTTTTCTATCTTTTTGTCGGAAGTATCGATTAATTAGAATAAGTTAGAAAAAATAAGGTATTCCTATAAACCTTCTATTTAGTAAATTACTTGGGCATGCCGAAATGGAGAAACAGGTATATGTGGAATCGTTTTGAGGTGTTTGCCATATGCGGAGATTTCAACAATTATCTGAGTTAAACGTGTCCTCTAAATGCGACGTTAAATTATTTCTATTCCGCATTTGCAGTGTACAAAGATTTGTGCACAAAATAGTGAAACAGTAATCGTTCCGTTTGCATTTTCATTGGTCGTGGCTCGGTCTTGGTAATCCCTTCCGTATATTGCGATATTATCAGTAAGTCTTTTTTTTTTTACCCTCCTTTTGGGCATGTCAACAAAGGATTTTTGCCCAGAAACGACACGAGGAAGAAGGATTTGTTAAATGTAGAGTCGGTGTCAAATATTGATAAGATGAAAAAACTGAGGATAGGACAATGGAGATCGACGGAAACGATACGATATACGAAGCACAATAAGGAGTAACGAGTTTGAGTGATAACAGATTGGAGTACAAAGAAGTGCGTTCGTTCACGAGGGATGGGCATTCAAAGAAGATATAGTCAGGATCTATCAGTAACTCTCTTTACCTCAATTTCTTTTACCACAACTCTTTTCAAGTTTTTCCACTTGGCTTTCTGTTCGCAATGCGAGACTTGGATTACGTCACTCTCAATATTTAATTAACAGATTTGTGGGTTGTCTTGCATTATGGAGAATATTCCAAATGAATCGGAATCAGCGCCTTTTTATTTTTTCCGCCATTTTTGTTTTGTCCTTTTTCTGTTCTATCAGACAGTGATATGCAGCTTCTCTTGTTTCACTATCCTTTTTTCACGATTCAAACCAGTGTGTTTCTTCGCGCGTAATGTGTGTTATCACGTTTTTTTTTTTGCTTTTTTTTTTCTGTATTGCTCCGAATAGGGATTTTGCGAAATATCTGGAAAAATCTTATTAAGCTTTCGGATAAATATACACGGAAAATTATCATTTTACATTTTTTACGCGTCAACATACTAAAATTTGGAATTTAATAAAAAAAAATTACACAAAAGTTTCAGTATGCTCTCAGTATGCTCTCAGTATGCTCGTGGCAAACTTAATTTAATCGATTAAACAACACTAAATTATGTTGAATCGTCCGGAAAAATCTAATTGCCACACAGTAATGCGCTTTGTGTTAAATTGTAAATTTAGAGCTGGTAAAATTTGCCGCTGCGCGGTATTTAGAAAATAATTCTTTTCGTCGTTGTTTAAGAGACAATATTTAAAATTTCCGCAGATAATGATGGCAATGTCGTTTTTAAATTCGTCCATTTATTTTAAAATTCCTACATTGTGAAAATTAAAAATAAAGAATAAACTAATTTACACGCATAAATTGTGTACCCGGTAATAAACATGAAACCATATCGAATTGCCTGCGTTGCCACATGTGCTACATTTTATTTATTTATTTATTTATTTATTTTCATTTTTAAATTTAGTTTCAAAGCGTTTTATGAAAAAACCCGTTTTGCAAAACAGAAGAAATTAGTATTATTATTTTTTTCCCTTGTTTTGGTTTTTCCCTGGGCTTGGCAATAATAGACGATTAAAATAGTAGCAATTAGGAGTCACAAGGAATATAATCGGACAAAGAACGCTATACTAAGAATGGAGAAACAATGACAATCAACGTCTATGTATGCCAAACATATGCATCCTACAAAGAGAAGGAATGACATTGCCGAAGGTAAGATCAAAAGGAGTTAGCTGTCTCATGCCATGGCCACATCTGCAATTACAGAGCCCGCAGTACCAACGGACAAAGGGATCAACCTACAAATAATTAAGGAAGAAGAAACACGGGATGTTTGAAAAGCAGTTAGAGCCATTTGAAAGCTACATAGAACACAGTGCTTAGTATGCCGTAAAGAGTTATCCGAAAATTCGGTTACTTTCTCCACTACTATAGACAGCAAAGTATATACATAATTCTTAATTATGAAAAATAAAATCATTTAATCTCCAGAGAAGAGATGTATGTACGCGACAATAGATACGAATAAAAAGCATAAAACAAAGTAACTAATTACGAATGGAACGTGATACGAAACGAAAAACGGAGAAATTGTTCAACGTCGCATAATGCCTGATTTCGGATGTCATTTACGTTCTAGCTGTCCTAAAGGGTAGGGCTTCGTTATCATTCTCGGCATATTTAGTTGTTATCTAGAGAGAGACATAATTTATATCATCAGATGATAAATTTACTTTGTCCAAAAATTAACCGAAGGCATTGTACACCATCATACGGAAATCAAATTCGGGATAAAATAACAATTCCGTCGTAGCTTCTAACACGGTAATATTTTCGCGTTACTTTCCTCTAAGAAAAACCCGTAATTATTCGTAATAGGATTTTCTAGCTGAAAAGTGTTTGGATTTCTGCCTTTCCATATGTTTAGCGGGTTTTTTAATAGTCGCACTGTGGAGGTAAAATTATTTCGTAGTTTCCAAAAATCTGCATATGACGACTGCTGTACTAATATCCCGAAAAACACGTTAATGTCTTCAAAATTTATTGGCTGATAGACTTTTTCTGAAGATAAAAATTTCGGAGGTTCGTTTAATAGACGCGACATAAAACGCAATACTATGTATATACCGTTCGAATAGTACACACTTTTAGTAGTGACTACGAACTGTGTTAACTTCCATCGGGGAGAACTTTATCTACGCTACTTATCATTCTAATGGTTGCAGAGCAAATTCGTTATTCCACTGCAAAGAAGACGAGAGACCATGTTTTCTTGCCCGACGTAAAATGCATCTGAGGAGTGATGAAGAGGAAAGTGCAGAAGAAGGAACCAAGTTGATTGAATGATCGAATTTGCGTTTGGCAACACCGAATACGAGATCAAGAATTATCTATGAAATTTTTTGTTTTCGGAAGGTCAGAGATCGTGCTGACGTTTAAAATGATGTGTAGCAGAAAGATTGTCGAGGTATAGAATAATGGAAACATGGTAGCTGTCGAAGAAGCAGTGTTATAAAAACACTGCAGACTAATGTAGGCAGAAGCTCAAAAGCAGCGTTGGATACTGTAAAGTTTTCCAAATATAAAGCGGGAGAATGATCGATCGTGTCGTTATGGACCATATCCTAACTTTGATGTAATTAGAACGGCCTCAATGGAAGGAAACTCGAATCAGCGTCGACGACAAATTGAGTAGAGGAACTGGTGAAACTGGAAAAATAAAAAATGATTGAAATCAGTAGTGGATACCGATTTAATAGGATGAGGAAAGATATTCGGAATGACAATTGGTAGTACGGAATTAGGTCTGTGAGAATTTTCAGAAGCAAAAGAAGATGGTGGCATATAGGATTTTTAATTAAAAAGTCGTTCACTGCGCAAATCATCTTTACGATCTTATCTCTAATAATAGTAATAATAATAATAATACGGGGCTTGCTGCGATGTTAAAATCAAAATCGTTATTTGACTAGGTTTGTGAAATTAATACGCACTGATGTCCAGGGCATCTTTTTTCGCCTATATACTCCGATAGTTCTACTGTAAAATTTTTAATTACCGAAGAGACTGTAAGTGAAAATGGAAACGGGACGTAAAACGGAGGATACAATAGTAGGAAAAAGATGTTATTTTTTAATGACTAAAAAATGAAGTTCAATAAACTACCTCATTCTTATGCAATCGGATATGAAATTTGTTACATTTTTGCGTTGAAAGGCATTTTAATTTTTTAATCAAGAATGACGCAGTCGATGGAAATTGATTCTTCCACAAGTTTTACGAAAGATTCAAGTATCCAGAGGAAAAGAGAGAAGAGAAAGATTTCTTGAAATTTATCGCATACTGCACGAATAATGCGGATTAATCATAAAATATATATTAAATCCACGTACCCTGACGAAATTCGAGCATAATTCGAGTGAGCGTGTAATACAACTAAGTGTCGTGTTTAACAACTGCGTACACGCTAAAGTCTAACATTAGCAGCGGCAATTGTACAATTGCACGAATTCGTCCTTGAAATTTATAACTTAAACGCGACAGTCATCATCGTTATATTTGAATTATATTTAAAGTATTTTAGAAATGTGTCGACAGCATTTGTTAATGTGAGAAGATATTCTGAAATCGTCTAATTATTTTCTGATTGCTCTTTCGGAGGAAACATTTATGTTTCTTTGTTTTATGCTCCGATGCCTGCGAGAATAACCGCGAAAAAAAAATCATATACGTCTGCGCAATATGCCGACTGCGTGTAACTTATTGAAGTAAATAAAATACAAGTTCCTTGATTATTTTGATTAATTATTTTCCTATTAAAATTTTGCTTTCTATTGATCTTCCGCGCTAATTATTTCAATGATATGCCATGACACATATTTACTAAAGTGATTATTTTTATTTCAATATTAAGCGATCTTCGAATGAAATTACAGCATTATTGTACCTTAGGTTAGTCTTTCAAGAGTTAAACAACGCTTAAATGCTTTCTGTGGTGTCAATTATAGGTGCGCAGTAGTAATTTGCAAAATTAATAATACTGTGCCAAATGTTGAAAAGAATCTTTATAGTACTATTTTAAATTCTAAAAAAAAATTGAAAAATCCTTTAGTACACCTATTAGCTTTTATTTTTTTTCTTTTAACGTTTACCAAATTTTTTATGCAAAAGTGATTGCAAAACGCGTGAGAGATTGAACAATTATTGAAACAGTCGAAATTAATTTTCCCCTAGTTTTTCTTATTCTGGCGCTATTAGTCGATCGTCGAGTAGAGTAGTACATTTAATTATTTACTACAAAATTCGGAGATAGATCATTTTCGAAATTTTCTGTTTAATTCAAATCGTGTTAAGAGGATTTTCCTCTGAAGCCGGGGGCTAATATTTAAAAATCTTCGCAACTTTAAATAAATCGTTGTTTTAAAATAATAATTCGCTCTTCCGTTTTAATGAAAATTTTAACTTGCAAATAAAGAAGAAAAAGTTTTCAATAGCGCAGAAAACGTTAAAACACCCGAAGACTAGACGGGAATCTTCCAAAGCAGATTTAAATAATTCAATTTATTTAGAAATTTGACCTAAATATATTGTGCAAATTCTATCTTCGTAATTCTTTAGTATATAATTTTGACTAATTACAATTTATTGCATGGCGTAAAAAAAAGTTAAAAAATAAATATAAATGTGGACACATCAAAATTTAAATAATTACTTAAATTAGAATTCCTTTTCAATTTTCCTTATTACGTTTTTGAATTTTTATTCGACAGCATAGACCATACGTATTTCAGTACAGTTTTTTCTCCTCCGATTATTGAATTAAAAGTTTCATTTTAAAAATAATTCGTTTCCTATTTTTTTGTTTTTTTATTTATAATATTGGGGGAAAACAAAAACCCAAAAAAAAAACAAACAAAAATTAAGCAATTTTACAAAACTATATAAATTGTAGAAATTAATAATGCAGTTCATGTCGTATAGCGATGCAGAATCATAAGAACCGCTTGGTTTTGGATAATTTTAGAAATCATATACATTTACGATCTTGTAATATATTTTCGAAAATAATATGCCTGCGAAATATAAACAACATTCAACATTACAGATTAAAGTGAGAGTCATTTCTGAACCAGTGGAATAGAAATTTTATATTAAATTTTACACTTGAATCTTTGTTTACAGAAAAACATGAAGCATTATTAAAAACGGAAGAGATAATAGATAACGATAACCATCAAAATCATAAAAAAAATAGGAATTTTTCAGTTTCTTGTGTTATATTTTATTAGCCGAGGTAATTTTAAAAAGCGATATTTTAGAACTAAAAGTGTAAAATGATAACAAATGTGTAAAATTTCAAACAACGTTTTTTTTTTCTTTCTTCAAACAATTTAAGACTCGTTTACGTAATAGCTAACATCGTTATTAGAGGTATCTTCAAATAAGCAAAAAAAAAAAAAAAATAAATAATAGTAATAATAAAAAATAAAACAGGAATAACGTAAAGAAACTTTTAAAATATAAACTTAATAAATTTAAATGCTGAAATACAATATATGTGTATATATATAGAGAGGTATATATATATATATATATATATAATAACACGGGAGTACGGTTTAGGAAACAATCAAAAATGCACTATGTACCTTCAGTTAGAGTACTCTTAATTACCGTTGACTAGAAAAAAAATTATATGGGCAATTCACGAGCTTCATCAGGTTCTACAGTTTATCGAACGCTTTCGAATTCGTTAACAGTTCTCTGGTTAGTCTCCAGACCTGTCGGGCGGCGTTTTCCAAAGCGCTCGGGGCCTTGCCTTTGAACAGATCCAGATGTGGCAGGAAGTAGTGCGGACATCGTCTGCACTGCAAGCAAGAGATTAGCTGCAAAAATATGCCGTTAATTCGATCGCCTAGGCACGGCTCGTCCCATTCCACGTCCTGCGGATGCTTCTCGCACTCGTACAACAGGAGCGTCTTCATGTGATAGTTGGTGACCGGGTTTCCGGGCAGTTCGAGGTGCCGGTCGCGCAAGGTCTTCAGGATGCTGAGGCACTTGCGACGACAGCCGCCGAACAGTAGGCGACCTTCCGCTTCGGTAAACGACATCACCCAGGCGTCTCCTTCCATGGCCGACTGTTTGCCCTGCATCGCGACGCTCTCCTTCGACAGCAGGTCGAAACCTTCCGTTTTCACTTCGGCCACCAGGTTCGGATGCGGCCAGCCGATGTGCGGTATCGGCCAGTGCGCCGAAGATCTTGGCCAGACACCGGCGCACTTGAACGACGGCGTTATCTGCACGACGTAACGTTCGCGAATGCGCAGTTTCACTTCGGTCGTATCCGGGATCATTTTCACCGAGTCCCGATAGACGCATTTGTCGCACGCTTGCGCCACTAACGTTTGAAAACGAGATCGTATCTTTCGGGCCGACAGGTAACCGGATGCGGTGATGAACTCCACCCAGAGCGACATGCTTCTTTTGCGACCGTCGCTCAGTTTCAGTACCGCGCATCCCGGTATGCTGCCGTCGTCGACGAAATTGAACACCCCCATCTGGTTCAGGTAGAGGACAATTTCGAATTCGTTAGCCGTGATCACGTCCAGTCCTTCGTAGCGGCCGTTGCATTCGGACAGCGACGATATGAACCGCGGCTCCTGGGCCTCGACCTCGCGCAAAACTTCCTGCACCACCTTACACACCTCCCGGATCGCCTTCATGATGGAAATTTTCCGATGCTGCGCTCGCTCGCTGAAATATTTGTTTAGCTGGTAGATCATTCTAGACTGTCCAGCCAGCGGGTCCGTCGGTACCAGCATGCTCACTGTTTACCGTCCGATCGGGGACGATTATCAGAAAACCGTTTCCGACTGTTAAAAAACCGTCGTACCACCGTCCGTCGAATCCGGAACGGACATTAGCAACGCGAATACATTTTGTCCTCCGCAATAGTACAGTACACACTGCTATATACTACTCCGTGCGTACAGAAACCGGACGAAGAGCATGTTCTGCAGTTGTTCTGTAGCCTACCGTTATCTGTTCGCGGTAGGCGTTGCCTAACTTCCGAGTCGATATCGTTTCAACCAATCAGAAAGCGAGCGCACTTTACCTAGTTCCCACCCTTATTTTCTAACCCCCTTCGCCACTCGACGTGTTGCCGGTTCGCTCTGTTTGTATCATAATGCGAGTTTCATTATTTTTAGAAATCGCGTGCTTGCCAACATTTAGGCTTTTCGGTTTTTCTTTTTTTTTTTTTTTTCTTTTTTCGCTGCTTTTCATGCGTTACGACTGTTCTTTCGTATTTTTCATATACTAAAGAAGAATATGATATTTTTATAAAATGGCGACCCCATGGGAAATAAAATTTGACAGCTACCATTACGACGGCGCTCAGAATTTATTTAAGTACTGTCCCTTTTGCGGAATTTCTTTCTGCTAAACCGGAGACAGGATATTATACCCTTTTTTAACATTTGCGAGGTATATATTTCGAAATGGTTTAACTATTAAGTGTGCAAAGGCGGCGGAAAAAGTCAAGTTTCCTAATAACCGATTTATAAGAATCGTTCTAAATCGTTTTTTTTTTTTTTTTTTTTGTATAAAATACTTACGAAAAAGAAAAACGACTTCAAGATTTACTCTGAAAATTAAACGAAAATGCATCGAGAAGTAAAAAATAAAGACAATATATTTAAATTGTGATAATTCTTAAATACCTTAATTAGATCTCGCGGTAAGTTCATCAAATTCAAACTGGAATCCTATTAAATGAGTATTACTCGTCTTTTGTAAGCTAAATATTCGATTCAATTTTTATTTACAGTCAGAAATGAAATATATAAGAATAACTTTATACCCCAAATATATTAGTAATATTTGACGTCGTTTTGTAATTTTTATTTGTGTGTAATTTAAATTACCGAAACTCTGATTAAGGTATTCTTATTGTTTAAGAATAATCATAATAGCTTCATTTAAGAGCATATTTACCGTAAAATATATTTTTTTATCGAGTATTTGCTTTTTTTGCGTTTTAATGCATTTTTATTAAATGTTCAACTTGAAGTCAGAATTTCTTTTTTTAATAAAAAAAGGAACATTTTATTTCACTATTTGTATAGACTAACGTAAAATGATATGGCTACTTTCGAGTAGGTACACTGCATAAAGCTTGGTAACGGTTAAAGGATATATCGGTCAGTAACGAGCTTGTAAAAAGAAACTTTGGAAGTTTCAAATTCTACATTTGTATAAACTTTCGTTGGTAATACTTGAAGTAACGTTCATCGCCTCCCGTTTAATTTTTAAATTTTAGGCATTCATATTTTCCCTATACTGAAATGAAAATTTTTCGGCTAATTTTTATCCGGTTATATTAATTAATAAAGGTATATCTTCAGAGAAAACTGATGAGATTTATGTAAAATGTACTCAAAATTGGATAATAAAACGAAAATCGCTTTTCGAAAATAATAAAACAAACTGTGATAGTTTAAATATGAAATAAAAACTACTCTTACGACGTGCTGTAAGGAAAATGACTTACGCTGTCTAAACTTTCCAAGTCAGATTTTGCTTAACTTCGGTTAAAGAAAAGAATTAAAAACGCGTTTTAAGTAGTACGATTTTTAAAATTTCTTATAAAACGTGTCAAATTATCCGGGAAGGAATTCTATAAAAGAAATGAATTTCGGGTATCAAATTTCCGCCAAACTTATTTTTCATGGGATAATGAAAGAAAAAATTACGATGGAAGGTCATACAGAAGTACGCATTTAAGTCTAATAATGCAAGTTTTTCCAGACGCTCAAAAAATCCGTTTAGTTTCTCCTGAATTTTCGTGTCGCCTTTCGTATTCGGCATTTATGTCAGTTTTCTATAACAAATATACAGACATGCATACGACGATATGTTCTAGTAGGTCGGAAATGCAAAAATGCTTGAAATAAATAATGTCCTTTCCAAATGCGTGCTTCTGAAATCATCGGACAGAGTGCAAAAGATAGTGTGATTAGATTTATTTTAGAATAGTAGTTTATTTTATTATTATTATTTTTGTTATATGTAATATTTAGGCTTTTTTCTTTTTAAATTAATAATTTTAACTTTTTTGTTAGTTGTTTTTTTTTTTTTTTTGTCTTCTTTTAGATCTTAATATCAAATTTTTTCGAAATTAATACTTAAAACCGGTAACATATTTTAAAATTAACAAAGGACAGATAAAAGATTCTGAAATTAATGAAATCAAACTAAACAGAAAATAATTATGAAAAATAATCACGCACGAAAGCCATATCCTGAACAACCATCATTATTTATTTATTTATTTGCAACAATGTACTAAAACAGTAGTAGCCTTTCGGCCAATTACAGTTTTCACTTATAGAGCTGAACAACTATTCTGATCTGTCATTATATCCTCTTAGAAGTTGATTGCACATTGTCTTATTGAAATTCGAATTGTTGCCGATCTTTCTTTTCGATTTTTTGCATCAGAGTTATTTGTCTCTTTATTTTCTTTTCCGCTTTTTTTAATCGTATAATTCATGGTAGTTTACAGTAATATTTCTTTTTCCTCATTTACTTAACACGGACTAGTTTGATTTCTTTACTCGATTTTCTATGGGTTATTAGTAGCGCAGATCGAATTGCAGAAGATAATTCGTTTTTTTTTTTTTTTTCTATGTCTCGATATTGCCATCGCAGTACATTTTTTACTTTCAGCAGAATTTGCTACTTTAAATTATCCAAAGGATGGAACTCCTGAACGTGGTATTAAAAGATTGTGATGAAGGTATCCTTTTCAGGCTTCGAACGGCCAGATAATATATTGTCTCTTACATTTGTCTGTATATAATTTTTCTTATTGAAATAATATCGTATAATAATTCACATTAATTATTAAAACTGGTGTAGACTTAGCCCTTCTTCAATGGCACTACTCGTTAAACTATTAAAAATACTATTCGAATGCTCTCATTTTAAATATTTCTGGCTATTTGATTAATACAAAATCAGGAAGTAAAAGAGAATTAGACACGAAAAACGAGGAAACCTTTTTTGTATATGCTTCGCTTAAAACAAATAAAAATTAATTAAAATACATGCAGTGACAGCAGCTAAGAATAATGCTCCTAAGCGGGATGCATATATTCTCCAGTCCATTAGATGAGAGATAACAACACCTCTTTCGATTGTTTAAGACATTAAGAATACTTATAGTATCTGTAACCCGAGGAAAAATTGTGTTATACATATATGCAATTGGGCTACTCGGAATCTAAGGGTTTTGATGAAATTCACGAATTAGCCGGGGTTTTTAGAGATAAATCAATTGGGGTCCAGTTCTCATCTTCGAGATAATTCTGTTAAGCGAACCATTTGAAAAGGGGTGATCGTCGTATTTTTACTGTTAATTAATTACCGCGGTGTAAAAAAATATAATAATAATAAATTTCTTTACACGGCAACGCAGATAGAATTATAATTTCGTAATGAAATATGTTTATTTACACTTTAGGCGAACGGTATTTAAATATTACGCGAATTCTTAAATATACACGACTGGTTAAAACACTATCGGTTAAGAATATTTGCTTTTATTAAGTCGAGAATACTTTAACCCTGCAGGCGGAGCGCCCCAATTTGTAACACGAACAAGAGCGCTGGGTCTCACAGACTTAATAAAAAAAAAAAAAAAATGAAAAATTTACGTTTTTTTAACTGAATGTGGTGACTGCTTCATACGAAATAAACATCCTTTATTTGTATTAAAAACGATATAAAAAAAAATAATTGAACAAAACGACATAGAATATTAACAGTTCAGAAAGACTACAAAAAATAAAAAACACTCTAATGTAAAGTAATATAAAAAAATAAAAGACAAAAACAAAACATTTTTTTTTCCCTTCAATAATAGGATAAACTGGTAACGTAGATTAGATTTTATTCATTTTTGGCTCTCTCTGTTGGAACACGAAAGACACCAAGCTTCCGGGTGATTGGAGAGACAAACACGCATTTTTTACATTTTTGACAGTAATACTTTGTTTTCGAGTCTTTCTGGTAAAAGAAGCATCTTATTCTCGTTCAGGGTGGAATTTCACGATTCGCTTGCATAGTTAGTGTTCCAGCAACGTCCCGTCTTCTTTCTCTCACAGATGCTGCCGCATTTGTTTTGAAAGACTGCCGCTGCATATGGTCTTTAGTTAGGGGCAGACCGAGATCTCTGAGAAACAATCGCCTTTCAATTTCGCATATTTTGATTATTACACGCATAGATAATTTGAGAGTTAACACCTGCCATATTCATCGTGGAATAAAAAATTACCATGGGGGCTAGTCTCCTAGTATTCCTAGCCACATCATAAGTTGCGCTTAATTTGTATCCGGATTATCCACGCCACCTTTATAAAAAGTTATAATCTCGGGGCTTGCATTTTTCTCCTGTAGATACGTCGATGTTATCGTCGTGTTGTAAGCTGGATACAAGAATAACATTTCTATATTTCTTTTTGGTATGTAACAGACGATTGTATAATTCTCTTGAAATCAAAAGACTGAAGAAAATGGAGGTCGAGCTCTTATGTTTGTGAATTCGAAGCTCTCTTTTATTTTTCTTTACAGCGCTCATATATGTGATTTTACGATCGTTGAATAATTTTTCTACTAAATTCACGCTCATAAACCAATTATCACATGTTGAATTGCGATGTGTTTGTGATATTGGCTGTATCAACTTTAAAACTATACTATATTCCAAAAACACAAACCAGGGCGCCGGGTCTCACATCTAAATCTAAACACTCGCACACTCGTCGTTTGTGGAACTTATATTGCGACCCGACCTGGGAACTAGCGGAACCGCTTCCCACGACATTTTGCCGAGATATGCCGAATGTTATTCGGAACGCCGGGCCTCCGCTTGCAGAGTTAAACGTGAATATAAATAAAGCAATGTAAAGAAAAAGAAATACGGGTTTCGTGCGTGCATATTATCCGTAAATATTTAGTCTGTTTGCGAAACTTGTCAAAATCCATTGATTAAATATGGCAAGTTCAGATTCGAGTAAAGCCCAGAGTTATTATGCATGTTATATTAAATGAGCAATTTTTATATATGTACTACGCGCGTGTAGCATAAGTGCAACTGGGTTAAATTGCTTCGACGCTTTTGATACAATTCCCGGAATTAGCTGCGGGTTTTGAAGTCTAGGAATCGAAACGTGATCGAACTTGTGTATTTAGGATTTAATGAGAATTTAAAATTCGCTCATTTACCATATCGAATAGCATGGCCGAAAGAAATTTCGCGATGAATGAATTCGTTCACGATATTACGACGCGATTCGGAATATACGCAAACTGTACGCCTTCAACATTGCAATTACACGCGTTATTTTTATATTTTTAAATTTTTTCGAACTCGTTACTTTGACCGACCTTTGAGTAGAAAATAAATTCGAGCAAAGCCGTATCAGGTACTTTAATACGGAACAGCGCGAACCTATGTGCAACATGCTCCAATAAATACTGAAATGTAAAAGGATGACACAATACGTCGAGCGAAATTCCAAATATCTTCATAGTACAAACTATTATATACATTCACCAAACCGATAATTAACTACACACTAACGGAGAGGATGGCATATTAATGTGCGCGCAAACAAATACCTCCCCCTCCTCTCGTAAAAATTCTATTACCTTTACCCACACTACTATCGTATATTAATGTGGAAAGCGGCCAAGTCGAAATAATAAAATACGAGAGAGTTCGAAATTAAACGGAAAATCATGAAAAGTTGTTATTTCTTGAATGGAGATATTATTAAAAATAATCGGCCGTTGGCAATTATTCTCAGCTACACCCCCCCCCCCCACCACCACCACCTCACCACCACCCCGCCCTATTAATAAGTATCCTAACACTGTAAGAGTACATTGCTCGGCTAGTTAAATTCGGGGCCAGCAAAATAGTTACACCGCTTGAAAGTGAATTACAACTAGTTATCGGAGAAAATTTTTTACGAAGCTTTAACGAAATCTGTTAGTAAGTTTTTCTGAAACGATTTGCGACGAATATACTCTTCTCTTTCGATAAATAATTTACGAATTCGAGCGCTAATAAAATTTCATTTATTGTTCTTTAGCAGTTGCTGCCATTTTGCAATCTCTCCAAAGCCCCATACTCACTTTACAACGCTGTGCGTTTTATCTAGGTATACATATATTTTTAAAATAACACTGCTACACGAAAAATAAAGTTTTGTAGGCGGAATTTTCGTTTACTTCAAGTTCAGTTCCTATTCTCATTTGGCTCGCACATTCCTCGAAATTGTCCATTTTTCTTTCTTTACTGTTCGGTTTTTAGGGTTTTACCGCATTTATGTCGGTCGTCACGCTATATGCACACGTGTACATGATTTTTATACGCATTAATTTTAAAAACTGTCCTTTAAATTTCGGTAAAATGAATCTGAACTGGAAATGAGAGAAATAATGGGGAAAAAGGAAGAGGTTTCTTTGTTTTGTTTTTTTTTTTTTTTTTGTTTTTGACAACGTAATTAAAAAATGATTGAGTTATATATCAATATCGAAAAGTGTCATTTAAAAACAAGAGTAAGGACAGAAACAATGTAATTTCTTCCTACCTTTCAAGTAACCTTGCTGATAATTCTACGCAGTTATGATTGAAAATATGATTTTTTCATTTTTTTTTTATTTTTATGCCATGTTATTTTTCTCCGCTTTTTTTTTTTTTTTTTCTTTCTCTTTAGGTAATTTTTGGTAGCGAGGGACAAAAAAACGACGAAAGAAACTTAATACCGTGTGAATTGTACTAAAATGAAGAGAGGAAAAAGCGAAAACGAACAGATTTATTAGAATTTATTTTATAAAAATATATCGCTTGTAATTTTAGTGCTGATACAAACCGCGGCGATGCATACGGGAAATGTCCGGGAGGGAGCACTGTGTCATAATTCCGAAACTGAATAAACCAAAAATTCTATCCCATCGAGAACGGATTAGAGTGTACGAAAAATGCCTATTATTAAAATTGAAATATATAATAATATTTATCAATAAATTAAAATTTTAGCGTTCTGAAAAGTAAGTCAACAGAAATACTATATATATATATATATATATATATATATATATATATATATATATATATGTTAAGTAATAAATCACTATTAAAAATTCAAAAGAATTCAAAGATGCTTTAGTAACCCTAGAGATATTACAAAAGTTTATGTGGTAGCTATAAGGTAGTAGCTGAAACATTCAAATTAGAGACAACTTATTATTAACGAGGTCATTACAGAGATTCTGATAAATGTCGGCAGCGATAAGAGCATAGTTCCAGTTATAACTGGTATTCCGTACTAATATGCTACCTGTTTTTAAAACGTCGTTTGTTCACGAATTTATAGCATATATATATATATATATCGCTATATGTGGATAGTGATGTAAAAATGATCGATTTTGTTGATAACGGCGGCCATAAATTATTATAGCATGTAAAAACTAGTAATTAAAATAATAAACGCGTAGGCTGATAGTAACCTTTATCGAATGAATTTAATTCGATATTAATTATTGCAAAAACAAATTTAACGATTTTTTGGCAAAAAAAACCAAGTTTACGACTACTGTGTTTGTACAGTTTAAACATTAACGCTTTTTCGAAAGGTATATTTAGCGGCGATAGTAAGTGCCGATTTAAAATCTTAATGCGGTAATTTTAGCGACAATAATGAAATAAATTACGAAAAGGAAATTATTTTGATCAAAATTTGTTAATTGCGATAATATATGAAGATACGATTAAATTTGAAATATTGCGAACAAAAACAAAACAAAATGATAGAAGAATTTAAATTTAACAAAACCATGCACAAACGCGTTCATTATCTATTGTGTCGAAATAGTTATAATATAACTGTTTGAATTCGAAATAAATTTGCACGTGTTGTCGATGAATTTTTATATTAAAAATAACATAAATACACATCAGACGCATTTTGGTTATCGTCGCGCGAATAAATAATAAAACTTGCGACAAATACAATTTCATCGAAACACGATTTCATACAGTAAAGTTCTGTAACGATTACGATGAATTAATTAAACCTAAATAATATACATAAAAAAGAAGTGTTAATTATGAAGAAAATCTTCGTTCAAAATTTCACAGAAGAACATCATCCATCAGGTTGGAATAGCTGTAATTTCAATTAGAGCTAAATTGTGTACGGTAAAGCAAATAAATCTCTGTTTAGTAAAACTTTTTAAAGGAATCTTAACTTAGTTTAAATATAGCATTCGAAATAAGTTGATACTTAATTACTCGAAAACATTTCGAATCATTCGAGGTTTTCGTTAAATTTTATTTCCTTGAAATTATTATCGATTACAAAAATTTCATCAAATAGTAAAAAAATTCTACCACTTCAATGCGATCCATTCGCTTGCAATGAAATTATTCGAGCGTTAACTTAACCGCATTCGATGGTGTAAATAATTGTTTATTAATCGTTGAAACATTTTTAAATAACAAATGATCTCACTATTTTTCTAAAGAGATGGCTGAAAAAATAATGACTTTTGTTACAAAATATATTTTACTGTTTTAATCCGACATTGATCAACATTTCTTTTTTTTTTTTTTTTTTTTTTACTTTTATGTATTTTTCTTTTTAATAATTATGATATCCTAAATCGAGCTAATTGTTCACTTGAAAAACGGGTAAGGGTTGTGTTAAACTCTATTAAGCCTTCAACAACACGATTTAAATAAAATATCCATTTATAAAAATTTAATATTTGTTTCTAATCAATGGATATGTTATTTGTTGTATTTTGTTAATTAGAGGTACGCGTGGAATATTAAATATTATCTCTTTATCGGTTCTAAGTTTGTGTGGATTTCGGATTATGTTGAAATACGTATATGAGGTTTCAGTCAATTGTGTTAAAAAAAATTCCCCTTTGGAATAATAGGTTAATATTTTACACTAGGTTTTCTCGCAGAAAAAATACTTGTATTCTCCTCTTCACTTTAATCTACATTTTAATAAGTATTATAAAACAAATAGACGGTGTCTTTAAATTTTTATATTCTAACGTGCTGCTTAGTATCACTGGGGATTGGATTGTGCACACCAGCAACAACTGCCGATTTGTTTTTACAAAAATTCACCAAATTCATCCAAATGTCGCAGATAAAAAATGACGAAAATAAATCGTATTTTTATAAACACAAATAACTGAAGTGTTTCTGTACGTGCTATCATTCCTCAAATCTCCACAAAACTTTCATCAACCGTGCCTTTATAACACGTAAGATATATCTATGTACTTAAAAATTAATTTTTACGATAATATTTTTTCCCCGTTTTGTATTAGTCGACACGTTTTTTTTTTTTTTTTTTGAATTTCTTAAACTGTTACTTTTAATTGGCAAGATTATTACAGCAGATGGAAGTCGGTGTGTAATTTAGGTGTATAAACAAAACTCGTTTACTTCAACAGAAGCCAAGAGCCAGAGCTTTAAAGAAATGTTACAAAGAATATCTCACACGAAGAACTTTGTAATCTTTGTATCGGTCGGCGCGATGTAATCTTACGCAGTCATAAATAATGTGTGCCACAGTTTTTGCTGCTAGGTTCACGTGATGAACGTGGAATGCGAGGAGTTCGTGTATAATTACGCAAATTCAGAAATATCACCCGCCCAAAGATCAGTTCAGTTAATAATCCCTACCGCGGGTACACCGTCTGGGGACTGCTGGACGTCTAAAAATTGTTTTTGTGCTTTTGAAAAAAGTTATACCATGCCTATTGATAACTACATGGGTAAGCAGCTGAACATACATCAAGCTCTGCCGTTGCTATACACTCCAACGGGGAAGAGGTCCCGAGAAATTACTTTTTTTTTCATGTTTCTGTAGAGTTTTTTTTTTGTGTACATTATAGAATTAGTGTTGCCTTCTAATCACAGGGACATAATGGCTGTAGAAATGTTACAGGAGTTTTGACAAGTAGTATTTTTTTTTTTTTATTATTATAAAAAAAGTGGGGGGGGGATTCCAATGTGTTTTTCTATGTTACTACATATTATTATTATTATATTTTTATAATGCAACATAATTCTGTGTTTGGAAAAATGTCCAGCTATCACTTAATTAGACTGGTAATTCTCAATCTATTTGTGTTTGTAGCTGCCTACAGCAAAAGTAAATCTGTATGATTTTGTAGCTGTACGACGACATTTCATCATTTCTAAATACTCTCATTATATAATAAAGAGCGCAATTTTTAATTTCTACATATGCTACAAATTATTTTACATATAGTATTGTGTAGTTTGAAAATGCTAAAAAAGAAAGAAGAATACAAAACATTTTTAAGTAATAAATGCAAATAAAATGGAATTCAATATTTCACAGGAATCTCGGAATCGATGAAAATTCACAACCCAATCTATCTATTGGGAGACAATGATTTATTTCTCTCTTATCTTACTTATTACGTCTAATAAAAAAAAAGTTAGATAATTGGATCGCATCTCCGGCACCATTTTCTTTTTAGCCTTCTGGCCGGATTTCCTTGCAGAGTGCTTCTATACATTTTTCTAATGTTTGGGTTACAATGTTGTGATGATTTATTGAAGTATTTTGCATACTGCTCTATATGAGTTTCTTCGACGAACGGTATCCTCTTAGATCATTATGCAAGGTCTCGTTAGATACATACTTCAGAGCTGTTATGCGCAAAATCTTACGACTATTGTCGTTGTATCCGTTGCAAGTTTGATCTAGCACTACCGTACAGCTCAATTCCGTATCTCCATATCGCTGTGATATAGGTTAAATATATTTGTCTTTTTAACTTTAGACTTATAGTGTTAAGCTGGACTTTTTGTGAACGATTTTGCGTTTAAAATGTATAACATTAAACATGCACCTCTACTGCAAATAATTATCTGGGACATTTATTTTCAAAATATCCCTAAATAGCCTTTTTTTTCTTTATTTTCTTCTAAGCTCACCAAGAACCTGCTTATATATATATATATATATATATATATAGTTGAATATTAAAACAATATTTTCTTCTCTTTCGCTTTTTAAAAATCAGTTTCGTCAGGTATGTCTTGAAATCTAAAAAATCACAATATTTCATTATCTTACGACCGTTCCCGAGATAGAACAAAAAAAAATAAATAAAATACACTTTTACAAGACTATGTTTGTTAAAACATACTGACTGTTGAGTTGTCTAGAAGAATCCATTATATTAGCGAGCTATGACATTACTTTTAAACTATAATGAAGGTTGTGATTCTTCGAGCGATCAATGTTACCCCACCTGTATTTTCATTTGCAAATATTTAAATTTACTTATATCAGAAAGGAAGCAACTACGTTTTCAGTTTAAAAATTCTTGCACTATTCTTTAGAAAAAGAATATTAAAAAATTAAAAAATTAATTTTAACTTGAAGACGTAATAATACAAATTTATGTAATAATCTAACCTTACAGTTAATATTTAAAAATTTTTAATTTTTTTTTCTTTTTTCGTAAATTAATAATTAACGTAAAAAACAGTAGTAGTAGGGGTAGCGTCGGATTCGAATAGATTAAGGAATTGAAGAAAATAAAATAACGATAAAATTAGAATAAGCGCTGTTAAATCTAAGAATAATTCGACTAAAAAAACACGTAGTAAATGGAATAAGTCGTATCAAGTTATTTCTTACAGCGATCGATCGTATTATTATCGTCAGTTTAATTGAAAAAGAATCATCTAAGAGAAAAAAAATACTTTTGCAGAATGTACAAAATTTTAAAACCTCGTTTGTCTCAGTAGATTTAAATTGAAAATTTCGAATTTCGAATTTCGAAATTTAAAATAACACTGCACCTCTCAAACTTCGTTTGTGTCTTGAATAATTCTAGTTGATAAGCGGTCTCCATAAAATTAATTTCAGTAACATCAACATCAACGCGAAATAGAATAATTCCAGACAGAATATGAAAGCTTAGTTTAACCCGTATCTATGTGATTTCTATTGCAATTGTTTCTTTCAAATCTCATATGATCTATAAAAAGCTACGTGAGATCCTTTCTTTACTAAAATTTTGTGAAATGTTTCAATCCCTCAAACAAGCATACTTGACATATAATAGTGTGCATTTAACACAGATATGTGTAAGCTTCCCATCAACGAAATATTTATTCAGATACGGTTTTCCCGCGTCAATGGTTCTAGTAGTAAATGTATTATTTTAAGGGGGGAAACCGCATTAGGGGGCTTGATTTTTGTGAATTTTCCTTTTGAAAGAGAAAGAAATAATTAGAATTAATTTAAACTACTGGAAGGTACATTTCACATTTTTTTCAAGTTTTTTCATGATCAATTTTTAAAATTTGAAAGCTGCTATTCATAGGGCTCTTAAGTCAGAGTTCATTTTTGGTGTGCCCTGTACAGATCTTCAAGTTCACTTGAAAATAATGAAACAGATTTTGTTTACATTATTTTCAGATTTTATTATTATTAGATGAACCTAATTAATTATAGCTGCAAATATTAAAAATTAAAAAATCGAGAACCGTTTGAAAAAAAATTCAAAATTTCCTTTTTTTTTTGTTCTTTTTTCAGAAAAAAAGAATATTTAAATTGCTGTATTTTTTAAAAATTAGGTTCATCATCTGGTAGATATTTTTATGACGAATAATTATTATCTTTTAAAATCGATCAATTATGCTGCACGGGGCAATTGTGAGAAAAACGCGTTTGAATAATTCGTGATAATAATGAAATATATAATATAATGTGCTTACATTTCGATCAGCTCTATTCTATAGCAACCCTTCTTCTTCTTCTTCTTCATAAGCACCATTCAGCTTAAACATTTGCTCTTTTCTAGAGCTTTTCTCGCTTTCTTCGTCGCAGAACACGCTATGTCTATTTTGTCGTTTAACGCTCGTCTCGTAGCTCCACGAGCCAACTGCAATCTTCAATTCATTAAATACCAACAGTAAGTCACAGTTTCCCTCATTAAACAAGACGGTAGCTAAAAATGTTGCAACTTCCATAATTTTCAGGCTCCAATGCAAATGCGTTGGAGCCAAATGCCAAATTATTGAATTGAAACTTGCGTTTGCATTTTGTGTGTGGCCACCTAAACATCTTGCCGGCAAGTTTTCTCTCGACATATCTTCTAATATAGGTAAAATAATTCTTTCTGCACGTCGAGGTGTAATGGAATAGAGTAAGTTTCCGGCTCAGTTTCAGGAGTCTTAGTACGCTGCCACTTGCACCAGCCGTCAACATTGGACAGTCCTCCTGTTAAAGGTTTTTGGTCTGTGGATACGATGTGAGAGAACGTAGCCCAAATAACTTTATTCATGTCTTCAGGGCTGTTAATATTTCTTCAAATTGCTGATCCATGGTACGTACTCAATTTATTTATTAAAGTTCAGTTAATCTTTCCCGCCGAGTTTTTAACTTTCTTTACACTTCGAGATAGAGTTCTTATTCTTCTTTGAACATGACTTATACACTCGCTCTTGACAACTATTTGTTCTTCGTCGCCATAAGGTTTAACATTGAGAAGAGTTGCATATATATATATATATATATATATATATATATATATATATATATATATATATATATATATATTTATTTATTTATTTATTTATTTATTTATTTATTTATTTATTTATTTATTTATTTATTTATTTATTTATTTATTTATTTATTTATTTATTTATTTATTTATTTATTTATTTATTTATTTATCATCTTTAGGATGCGAAGATAATTTTTTTCATTAAATTTTGCTATACTTATCGACAGTAAGTAACGTGACACGACACTTGTTTCACGCTCGCTGTTTGGTGAAACTGTGTGAAATTTTTTCTAGCAGAAGAGGAGGGAAATACGAACACAATGCCGTTTGCCGTGTTCCGATGTGATCAGTAGAACGTCTGTACGCACGTGTAAAACATGTTAATGAACGTTTCCAATCCGGCGAGTTGTGAGATAAATCGTCAAATTTCTGACAACTGAAGAAGTTGCAAGTGCAGAAATTGATCACTGACTGTGCATAGTATATGATGCAGATAGCGCTATGACGCGAAGTGTGGGTACGAATGAATCACGGTGTTTGAAAGAACGAATACACATAAGGATCAACTAAACGGCCGGCCGAGTGTGGAGCACGCTCCGTTTCGTACCCGTAACATACGAATGACTTTTCCTGAGCATTTTTTTGGAATAGTTATGCTGACGATATATATACAGTAAAAAAAAATCGATTTTTTGAAGTGTCTAATGTGGTGTTTGCCCCCTTAAGTGTACAAGTTTCTGTTCAAAAATAACTCAATAAATAATAATTGAAAAATTACGTAACGTTAACGATTGCAATTCTCTGAAATTGGCGTTATTGAACCGAAAAAGAATAATTTTATCATCCCTTTTATTGAACTCGCGAAGCGCCAGGAGATGAATATTTGCCGAATGATAATGCTTCTCTAGCGCATAAAGAATCTTAACTTTGTTTATGTCATTGTAGATCTGCAATATTGTATGTTATTGATGCTTGGCTATTTGCAAACCCTTATATTGTCGAATTTGGGTAGAGTTATAAATACATACATACATATATATATATATATATATATATATATATATATATATATATATATATATATATATATATGTAGAGGGAAAGAGAGAGAGAGAGAGAGAGATTCTTTATTCTGGTGTTGCTGAATCTTTTTGTACTGTTCCAAATGTTCTTCTGTGTTGAGTACAAAACATTTTCAATATCGGTAATTCTGTATACAATAATGACACGAATTTCTCCTTTTTTTTTCTTTTTTGCTTAAAAGTTTACACGTGATATCTACGTTCCATTATTCTGTGCCTTCGATATTTATTCTGCCCCATCCCTGCATCATCATCATAACACGGTGTCAGTCAAACTCGGTCGACACAAGCACCTACTTGTTGTTAAGGCGGAGGGCGGTTGCCGCCACCGAGGTTGTTCAGCTAGTCGGCTGGTTCGTCCTGTATTCCGGCTTTAGCTTATGGAGTGTGTTATTACACGGCTCTTGACTGACTATAGAATCTTTCCGCTGGTTTTGTTTACCAGCCTTTTATCGGCATTGTTGAAATATCTACTAATCCTGTTGTTGGTCCATTGTCAGATAGAACCGGTGCGCTGATCGTACCTTTTCCTGTAAGCCGAGCGCATTGCGAACTATAATAAGGTACATACTTTTCCTTTCAACGAACTATGTGTCCTGTAGCCGTAGACGCCGTCTTTCATGCGCACGGATAATATCGGAGATGGCGATCTCCTCGTCCCCGAGGTTTTTTGTTCGGCGCGGTCTTTTGTTCGCGGCACATGTGTGCACGTACGGAGATGATTATCAGCGTATTACTTCTCCCTCTCTGCTCCATTTCCACATATTGCTTGTCGATGTTCCGCCTAGATTAGAGTAATATACCGGTTCAAAACTGTGTCATACGCTGTGACGAGTATTTTAATATCCCAATTTTTTTGCGTGTGTGGCCGTGCTGCAAGCAGCTACAAAAAACACCTTTACAGTAACTAAATTCGTGGTGGTCGATTTCGATTGGCGTGCGAGTTTTTTATGAACGCGGAATATCAATATTACAAAAAATAATAATAATCCATTTAATTTGTTAAGTACGACACAGAAGGCAGCACCCCCGATTTCAGTCAATATCATCAACAGCGGTTTGCCTGACGTGACAAACAAAATTATTTATTTGTTTATTATTGTAAATAACAAAGTGTACAATTCAAAGGGTAAGTCGATAAGTTGAATTGAATGAAATTAAATAGTTATTTTAAAAATACAGTTACGTAATGTAGAATAAACAAAAATTATCCTCCATGGTCAGTAACGAAGTGTTACATTGTGTATGAGGAAAACAGCTTTTTAGTTCTCTGAAAATGGTTAATTGTTCACGACTATAGAAGCGGCGTATTAAAAGGAACACAGTTGACATCCAGAACGAAATTTGAATCTGCTCGGTGACTGTAGTATGCAGAATTTTTCGTACCAAAATGTACTAAATGGTAAGGAAGTCGTATCCTATATGACTTCTTGTAAAGACTATAAAAAAGTAAAGTGAGTTCCATACCCTTGAGAGGGCGTTGGGATTGTGAAATTAAGGTTCACAATGTACTAAGCCCAACGGCACTAATGAGAGTATTGGGGGGGCGGGGGCAGTTCCTTTCTCTCGGCCGCCTTTACTTTCCCAGATTTCTCTGGTACCCAATTATTTCAGGCTGGGTAGGCTTGGGAGCGATTTGGATCCGGGACGAGACAAGTATCGAACCCATGACCTCTGACTTGGTAGCCAAGCACCTTAACCACTAGGCTATACCAGAGGCCTATTGTTGAGAGTTATTCCCGATATAGACCACGATTTGTTATTTAATATTGATTGAAAGTCACTCGGCAGTGATATAGGAACCGAAGCACGGTCGGTGGCAACTTTTTTGCTGTTAAATTGCAAAGATCGTCATTCTCGTAAGGAACCCAGCGCAGTGCGATAATATTACGGCCTCTTAATTTGAACCGATGCAAACGACTATACCGTCGACAGTTAACAACGTTCAGAGAGCTAATATCGTTCGTATTTATATCTTCTCCGTATATAATATAATATACCGCTGCTATCTACAGAAGACAGTTTATTTTATACATTATATATAACTACATTATTACGATGACTAACTTAATTTAATTTATTAACCTGTCCTTTTAATTGTTATATGTTTTATTTCTATTTCTTTTGATCTCGATTGAACAGTCTTAATTTCGCTAATAATATAAAAGATAAATAAATAAATAAGTAAATAAATGATTGTCTGTCAGAAAGACTTTTGACGACCGCGATTGCACTTATTGGCTGAAAAGATTTCTGCTGATGGAAACAGCAACTGTAGACAACTCGGTGAATCAGATTCGATTGAGTAATTAATATCTAAGTATTTTAAGGTCTTTATTAAAGTTAAAAGTGGACAAAGTAAGGCGCGAAATTTCACTGTTGAATAAATATCAAATTTTGCACAAAGCGCCGGGCAGTTCAAAAACCTATTTTGGCATTAAAGATGCGTTTTTTTCGGTGTGTTATTTTGAGGCGTTTAACGATTAAAATGCAGAATGACACGGTCAAGTGCCTTAGCATTATTAGTCTGAAAATGGAACAACATTCTGTGTTATAATTTACAAAGGATTTTAAAATTTAAAAATAATTGTAGCGCGCAAAAAGACTTGAAATTTACAAAGAACTTGGCTACGCACAATGAGAATAAGTGTAAGATGCGAAGGTCTCTACATACAATGCAGACTTGAAATGTAATTTTTTAAGAATTTCTAAATTTTCTGGTGTAATTACATAAAATATTCCAGATTACGCGCCTTTCGCGAAAGAAATATTTCAAAAACTTATTTTCAGTTTTAACTAAAACAATCATTTCGGAAATGTTTCTCATCATCCCGGGGTGGGTAGGAGAGGGAGGCTTGTTTCATGACATTTAGAGAAGCCCGCAAATAATAAACCGAATGTTCTATCTGGGGGGTCCGTAGTGAAAAAATTATGCTCCATCGTGATTTTGCTTTAACATCAATTGGGGTTAGAAATAAATTTAAAAAAATGCAATTTGCACATTTCGCAATCGTATCTTCATTTTACAAAAATTGCATAAACTTCAGCCTAAAATTGTTTTATTTCATCTTTCGCCGAGTTACGTTCAAAAACTCTTCCGTTGAACACTCTTAATTTCCTCATCTACTCTGTTCGGGGCAACATTATAATTGTTTATTTCATTCAAAATTTCCCTTGGTGAATCTGTTGATTAAATTTTGCGACCTTGTCATTTCGGACTGCGCAGTAGCTCATTAGTGCGAATAAAGCATCGTGATAATCCGGTTTCACGACACCAGAGGTTAGCATACGCGGATACGACCAATTTGTAACGCTTCCATCGCCGCAGTCTGGACACGCGACCGTCAGATCTAGTGGAATATCCCTCCCCATTGCAGAATTATATCATCGTCATATTCGTTCGAACCCTCTTTTATTCTGCTATTAAAAGCCGATCAATGTTCTTCTTTTTTCTTTTTTCTACTTTTTTTTTTGGAAGGGGGCGGGCTTTTTTTAACGTTTTTATTTGTTTCGGTTCTTATTAGAATAATTCCTAATGCAAAACTGTTGCTCTTTCAAACAAATTATATTTTGACAATTTTCAATGATATAACCAGGAGGGTCGGCAATGACCGTTTTCTAACATTATAAAAATTAAATTTTCTACTTTTCCTCCAGTTTCGGTTGTGGCAAAAGTAGCGCGATCATTTCCGAAAAATTGGGACTATTACAGTATAATTTTTTGAATGCAGCGGTTCTACTTATATAGTGTTCACGTGAGCTTCTGCGCCTAAAATTTTATCGCCAAATTTTCAAAATTTTCTCCTATTAATCTAAACAAACATTGCGCGTAATATTCATTACGAATTAATCTTTATTCAATTAAACGTTTTATAACGAGCGAGTACGATACTGTCGGTAAAGTATAATATTGTGCCTCCTTTCAAAATGTGTATCCTCAGCGGATCTCTGTACGAAGATATTTCTTTCTGCTGCCTTTACTTTCGTCTAGATCGCACTTATAAAACTATTCCAGACATTAGGTGTACATTATACATCAGACTTGACAATCTCCGATAAAATGATAACTCCGGCTAATCAGTTATCTCCGAACTATGCCGGGCGTTACACTTTTTATAGAGAACTGAAAATCGTATAATCGAATAAATGATGAGTATACAAAAAAAAAAAAAAAAAAAAGTAAACAAATAACGAAAAAGCTAGCATTAAAGTTAAGTATTTATGGTTTGTTTTTTAACCTTGCTACCGACTAATCCAAATGATTTCTCTACTTCGAAGTAACTGTACACATTTAATGAAAAATATGGTGTCGGAAATCTTGTTTACAACGTTTTTTAATTCTACGCGTTTGAGCCGGCAACCATATTTTTATTACCACCTATAAAGAAAAGAAATTTGAGGCTAGCCTTTTTCTTGAAGTGTAAAATCAACATTATTATTAGATATTTGCCGCGTAACTGAGTTTCGAATGTTCATTTGCAAATCGAATGTACGGGGTTAAATTGCAATAAGTCAATGGCCGAGAATGCGCAAATTCTTCTTTTAAACGACTTTTTTTTTTTTTTCTCTTTCCACTACGGTTTTTAAATTTATACTCGTCGATAACTGTAGACTGTATATCGTTTGCAGAGATGGTAGTTTAATTTCGAAAATTCCATTTCATTCAATCGTTGAAAGTACCGCCGTGTCTGAGGCTATCTGCTGATAAAATTTCCTTATTGTCGTGCGTGTAAGAGTGGTAAATTTTTCGATGTTTTTGTTTTTGTAAAATTTTTCAAACGAGCCGTCCTGAAATACGATTTTATTAATTCTAATGATGGGGACAATCTGCGTAATTCAATATCTGTACTTGTTAAATTATTTCCATCTGAATGAAAACCACATGGTTATACGTTATGCCCAAAAGACAAAAAAAAAGTTTAACAAAAAGAAACGATTTCTTTATTAAAAACCTACACATCTTCATGATAATTCATTTTTTTCAAATTACGTTTCTATTGGTAAATTTACCATGTTTTTCAAGTCAATTGTGGCTATTATTGTCTAGAGGAACCACATTTTTTTAACGCTAATTTGAATGACTACTGATTATCCGTGTTCACCAATACTTAACCGTGTACTCACATGGGGTACCACCGTAGAATGGCTTCCGAATGAACAGAAAATCGTTAAAATCGGTTCACATGGATACAAGTTCTACGCGAACAAATATAAAAAAAAAAAGACACGTATAACCTTCTTCTTTCTTGAAGTCAATAAAAACTGATTTTCTTTATTATGAGGAAAAATCTCAGTTATCTGTGTTATGTTATTTAATGTTTATAAATACACAGGTATCAATTAGATCTGAAAATTTTCCCTTACTTATTCTAAATTCGGTTTTTCACACCTTATGTTCTTATCTGATGGTTTATGTTCTTTTCGCGATTAGGGTGTTAAATTGTCATAGAAATATAGAAAAGAACAATTCACCACTTCGTCTAGAATTATTTTTTAAACTAGCGAACTAGAATAAATTTACAAAATTACCATTATTTAAAATTCACGCAACTCGAAACAACTCGTGGTTACTTCAAGAATTTTCGACAGGCTGAACATTTTACTGTTAAATCCAAGTTTGGCGACTATCAAAATTCGCTCGAAAAAGTTTTTTGGATAACGAAAATCTGTACTTTGATATCGCCGTAATGAGAAAATGTATACCATCTATTCACGTAATAACCCATTTAAAGTAATGAAACATTTTATTTACAGTAGAAAATGTAAATGAAAATAACCTTTAAAAAGATCCGTTTCCAGTAATTATCCAAGGAATTTGACGAAACAGTCCACGACTTAACAATTGTGAAAAAAAGCGCTGCTCGTTTACGATTTTTTTAAAATCTGCTAACGCGTAGAAGTTTTAAAAAGCCGGTACTGTCAATTAGTCAAAATATCACAGAATTAGTTGGTTATGCCCATAACTGCTCCATGTACCACCTTTATTTCCTTTTCCTGCACGACTATGATGAGACTGATTTATGAAAAATGTAAAATTGATGTCTGCGTTTTTCGGTAGCCCTTCCAAAGTTTTTCCGCGTATGCGACAGGCGAAATGGGCACACTTCATATTGTAGAGTTTTGAATAAATTGAATTCGCGTCGAAGTTTCACGTAAATAACGCTGGCGAGTGAGCGGATTTCGATAATTAATCTATCTCAAAACGCTACTGTCAAATTCCTTGGATTATCCTTCGATTCCAGGCTTACGCGGAAGCCTCATAATGCTGATTTGAAACTTGGTTGCGCCAAATCTATACCAATATTGAAGTATCTGGCTAGTTGGAGGTGTAACGTCGACCCTAACGTTTCCTTTTTAACATCTACAGGGCGCTGATCTTATCGAAAGTCAACTACCGGTGCCAGGTGTACTCCACGGTCAGCAAGTCACTTTTGAAATCCTTGATTCCATGCAGAACCGCATCGAATCTCTCCGGTTACCAGCATGTACGCTCTATCCGGCTACTACCCTCCGCTTTCTTACACACAAAACTTTCCTCTACGGTTCGATCACTTTCCTCTTGAAAACCAGCCTTCCCAGGACTATCAGAATCACTGACCGCTCTTCGACGATTTGATACCACGTCTATAAAAAAAAGGATACCTAAATATACTTGCAGAGATGGTAGCTAGAGAAATTAACAAATATTCCGACTACCTAATTTACTGCACTGGTGGATCTTAAGGCAAGTGACAAGGCAGGACCACTGTCGGCAGCCTGCGCTTTCGAACGTCAGGGCGTTTCACACGAAGTCAGACTCGATCATGCCTGTTCCGCGTTGTATGCAGAACTGCGTTGAATTTCACGCTGTCCCTATCAGCTCGTCGTTAAAGCCAATAATTTCCTCCTAGTTACTGTTTCCCTACAATAATCTTTGAACATGATTAAAGACCAAAAATACAACAATCCGCTTATATTAAAAATATACCATTATTTACATCAGCTACATCAAATGGACAGTCACGAGTCGGCAGGACATTTGCCCAAAATTCATTGTGTCACGAAATCAACTTGCCTTAGCATACAACAGATCCTCCTTATAAATGCTGCAACATCCAGCACCAGGGTTCTCTTCGTTAAAACGTGCGGTTTAACCCGGCATATTTAAATTCGCTGCGCCTATGTCTTGCAATGACCATATGGATAGTGGGGGGACACTTCGCTTACATCGGCCGTATTGCTTTACTAGAACGGTAAAGTCCGTTTTTTTTGTTTTTTTTAATTCGATAAATGGAGAATACTTCTAAATATAGGGACGCGTATTGTTAAATTATTAAACGAAACAAAAATTACTTTTAAACTGTTTTTTAACGATCCTATATAAAATGTCGAATATTTACGCTTACTTATTCACTGTTAGTAAAATTTTTCAATTTTTTCCTATCTATTAGTAATAAAGAAACCAACTTGCCAAGTTTTTTGGACATTTTTCAAGTTGAAATCTAACGCGCTAGTTAAAAAAAAAAAAATTCCAATTCCAGAATTCCATAGTTATATGTCCTTTATTCTAAGTACACACTTTGTACAGCTTTTCATTGGACCATCAAACAAGATTTTTCGATATGTTTTAACGAAAGATTCTTCGGCTCGTTCGTTTGCTTACTTTTTCGTTATCAAACGGACACTAATGTTTGTTTTTAGCTTTTTAAAATATCACCGCCACTCACGCGGTAGATTCAAAGTGTTAGTACTTGACAAATTCTGTGTAATCGAGAAGAATTATATTATTCCTCCTTTATAAATGGGCATTGTCTATCGATAAATTTCCGCGCGTTCTTTTATTACTTCTAGTTAAAAAGATATTACGTTTCACCTTTGTTGCGGAACATGTAAGGGTGTGATATCTAGTGGGAATAGCGGCAGCGGGTGAAAGATGGTGGGATGTTTTGTTAGTAAATCTGCGACCCTCTCTAATGAGATTGGGGTAGTTTTGAATGGAGTGTATTAACATCGACAACAACCGGAGCAGATAAAACGAGGGTAAAGTACTGTCATTCTTGAAGTACTCTTTCGATGTAATTTGTTTGAACAAACGCACTCTCTGCTAATAATAATAATACATCCTCTCGTAATTACTCTGTCCGAGTACAAAGTCCTTACTCTCCCGGGGATTTTAATGAAATACTTATCGCTGCATTTTACTTAATCTTTCGTCACGAAAATGTCGCTTACGCGACGTCCACTCGACGAATAATTTTTCAGCCTGCACTGCGGCGATGACAATTTTTTTTCGTTTAATTGGACGACCAAAACTGGCTACGCCTATTGCGAATGAAAATAAAATCGGGATATATTCCTATTTCGGCTTGGGGCGGAAATTTCAAAAAAAAAAGACACCAAAAATCTTTTCGCAAAACATCTTTCTGCTTTTTTATTATCAGCATGCCTTATATGTCAGCATTTCAGATAGTTTCAGACAAAAATAACTCAAATTTGATAAAATTAACCAGGTAGATTTTTACTTTCCCTTTTTCGCTCGATAATTCATTGGATAAGTTTTTCTAAAAACACTTTACTACGAAAGGTATTTCACAAACTTGAATGATGTTAAAAATTTCCATACAATCTTGTTTTCGCATGTTAATACCAATTTACCTCTTATTTTACGCATACCTTAATTTGAAAATTCCCTATACATGTCCGTTAAATATGGTGTGTCCAGAGCGACCGTGTTCATAGCGACCCACCAATAATGGTGTTCAGAGCGACCATCGGATCTTTTTTATTATTATTATTATATTCAACTTGCATGTTCAAAACGACCCGCAGACATTTTTATTACTATTATTACGTATATGCGAACTAGAGCGGCCAAGTTATTTTGTTAAAACTGCTAAAATTATAATACATGATTAGGAGCGTATTTATAGTCAGTTTAATCATTAATATTTTATTTTTAACTAAAACTATTGAGCATTTACACGACAGTGCGTTTTGTTAGAAAAATTAAACTGGATGTGAGTACGTTCCCATTCTCATCTATTATAATAATTTTACATTAACAAAAATTATATATACAATTTTGCATTAAATTACGTTTTTATAATATTGTATACCGTTACATGTTAATGTTAATATAGAAATATAAAGTTTAAAGTAAATAATAACGAATTTAGAAATTACATAACTTCTAAGAGAACCGTAACAGAATATGATCTCGTAGTCCATTATAATATCAGAGATTTCCAGGAAATTACCTTTCCTGTCTATTTTAGATGTCGGCTTTAAATATGGTCGCTTTGAACACGGTCGCTCCCAACACGTAACCGTTAAATATCGTAAATGAGTGTATTCGAATATTATTAAATAGCTATTATCCAGATGCTTTGGTGGAACATAAACGTTTTGAACAAGTATTATTGATTCAAACTTCGACCTTAAATAACACCTTTTAATCGGCAGTTTAACCAATTTTTTTGCGAGAGACGTTCAATTTAGAATAACAACCCTTCCCTATTTTTACCATCCGTAATGGCAGCACGCCTGTGTATCGATGAACTTTGTTTACGCGTGTCAGGTTGAACATTTGATAACACAAAATGACGTATTTCGTATACTTCGATTATACCGTGCGCTTTTGCTGGTTATTTCGTACAACCCCTAGGCACAATCGTTTCGGCAGAATAATTTTATTTTCGAAGTAAAAACTGACTGAATTTACTCTTCGGACTTTTATGTTTTACTTCTAAAATGATAAATTTCGTTTGCGTTGCGTTTTTCCCCCTTAAAAAAAAATTTAAAAAACGAAATCATAAAACATTTTTGTGATATTTAGATGTTTCTTATTAAAGAAGAGAAAATTATTTATTTATTTATTTATTTATTTATTTATTTATTTATTATTTTATGTTATTTTCCGGTGAAATACATGATTTTTCTGTACGATAATGCGGCGGAGTTACACCTAGCATAATAAAATTTGAAACGAGAATGAAGGTGACTCCAGAAGAGAAAGGATGTAAGGGAAAAAAGCGAAAATTAAAATACATTCAAAGAAAATGTGATCGATTCGAATCTCATCATTAGGGCGGAAAGAGCAGAGCGAAAATGTAGAATAGATGGATAATAAAGTTGCCCGGTAATCGGAAATCGTGACCCACCCGTTTCTCTTTTTCGACCGTGTAAGAGGAAAAATCGGAAAAATCGGAAAGTGAACGTTAGAAAAAAGAATAAGTGAAAATATGTAATCAAAATCTAGAATGAAATTTTTGATAGCGGTTTTTTTTTTGATATTCTGTTTATTTATTTATGACCGGCGGTAGGGAGATCACAGCTCAAACGAAATAATTTGACGTCTCGTTATCCTCGCTATCTGCGTAAGTAAGGATGCTAACGGGAATGAACCGAAGAAGGATCGTTGATGAGGGAATATTAACAGTATAGCGGAGTAGACCCCGAGGAGAGAAAATAATCGATCATTGAAAATTATTAGAAAGCGTAAATTACCGGAAAGTTACCGTATGAAGTCAGAAGGAGAAAAACTAGTCCCGAAAAGTTTAGATTAAATTTCTTTTGGGCGCGCATCGAACTAGCAGACGACCCTGAAAATAATCGGATGGTAAATAGAAAAATAAAGTATTAATATAATGCTATAGAATTCCAACCGCCGGCCTTGTCCAGCAGCAGAATTAAGTCTTAAGGACGATATTTTCTTAAAATTGGTTCATTTTCAAGTACGCTATTGTCTGCTTGAAATGGTTACCGAAAAAGGACTTGGCGTTTATCGGGAATTTTCTTTTTATTTTATATATTTCTTTCATATTTGAAAAATGTACAAAAGCGTTCAAGCGATTGTTGGTATCTACTCATTCTAACGATAAACTATGCGGGATGCTTGAAAGGAACTGCGCATTTGAAACTTGAAGTGTGGATGCTAGATCAAATTCGGAAAATCAAGGTTTACGGTGACAGTTGGAGAAGACGACCCGGAGTATACAGAGGGAAGAAGGCCCAATTTGACTGTGTAAAGCGTCAGACACAATTGGAAGTTTAACTCTGAGAATTTATACAACGGACTGCTATATATTATTTGAAAAATTTCAGTATGTCTTATGAGCGTCCGCGGAGGCCCCGGCAATGAAGGCCGTTCTTAGCCTTAAAAATTTTGGGAAAAAAATAAGTGGAAAAATGGACAAAAATAAGGTTAGTTCCATTTTGCAATAAAATCCGTACAGCGTGAAAAATTAAGAAAATCCGTTTTATTTATTTTTTTTTCTTATACCGGTACATGTATCTAACAAATGCCACTTTGTCGATATTATTACAGAGATCGAGATTTTTCTGAAGTTAGATCGAAAATATGTTGTTTTTTTTTGAATTTCAAGGGTTTCCCCAATGAAGGCAATGCTCCTATTTCATTTTTCGTCGACCGTTGATTGATACGCGACCACGCGTTCGTATTCCGACGGCCTCTCTTGTTATTATTTTGGTCGTAAATTGATACAGAAAAAAACGACGTATTTTCAAATGTAAACACCAGCTACCAACCAGTTAAAAAATAAATAAATAAATAACTGTAGTGTAAAAAAATAATTTTTCATCGAAAATTTCCGTCAAAATAAAGTATAAAAATTTGGCGCGTTTTTTTTTTTTTTTTGAAAACACGTTTTTTTTTAAATTTAAACTTCGGGGTCGAATATATCTCTGCGAATTTTGTACTCGGATAAATTTCCTCGAGTCTTGTGGGATGGACATTTATCTTGTTAGATGTACTCGCGTATATATAATTTCTTTGTAAAATGAAAAAAAAAAAACAATAAAAAACGCAAGCGTTGATTTTCAGTGGGAATAAAATTATTTTTGTAACTAATTTTGCGCGAATTATAAAACTCTATTAATGTGTAATTTTTAATATTTGTTTACTATAAATTGTGCTAAAAATTCTTTAAAAATGATTTCTAAGTCGAGTAAAGAACTAATTTTACAGTTCTAATGTTTTATTATATGGCGCAGAAGCAGCGACAAATACAAAAAGAACAATGGCATACTTGGAGGCATGCGAAATGTGGATACATAGGAGAACCATGAAGATATCATGGACAAGGAAGATCACGAATGATGAAGTATTACAAAAGGCAAGCACAGAGAGACAAAAATGTGATGTAATAAAACAAAGAAAATCCAGCTATTTCGGTCACGTTATAAGAGGGAAGCAATACGAATTGCTACGCCTAATTATACAAGGAATGATTATGGGAAAAAGAGGACGAGAAAGAAGAAAGACGATGTGGATCGACAACATACGAGTATGGACCGATAAAATAACAATGAGAGGCTTGGTAGACGCAGCGGCCAAACATGAGATATGAACAATGGATCGTTAACGCGCATACAGAAGAAGAAGAATGTAGTAATGAAGTGTTTTCTAAAGCTAAAATAATTTTTGCAATTTTGCTCATTCCCCCCGAGGAAAAGTCCTGCGAACTTTGCTTTTCGGAATAAAAATTACCTTCGCTATACGGCATGATGTGGACAGCAGTGACTATAAAATGCAACTAAATTCTAAATTTCAAGTCCATATCATCAGGTTGTTTAGTTTAAATTAGTTTTCTATAGTTTTCGAAATCAGTCGGTATATTTTAAATGTACATCAAGTACGAACAAGAGTTATAAGAATTTGAACGGAAAGAAAATTGACGCGTCAAATCCTTTTTCAACTTATACTGATATATATATATATATGTATTAATTACAACGTAATTCTTAGGCTACCCCCCATTAGAAAAAATGTTTCAATTTTATGTAACGCTAAATGTCACAAAAAATGTCCCAATTTTATGTAACGTTTGTTATATTTTATAGGATTCCCGTGATTATGTTGTTATAATCATATGGACCGATTTAGAATTACGTTGTAAATTTTGATCATTTTATACAAAGTATAAAAGAGAAAGTGATAGAAATGTAAGCAAGAGGGGTCAAGAGTCACATCCCCTTGCAAGGCCAAAATGGCCGAGTTTTTATATATATATGTATATATATATATATATGTAATATGTGTTTATATTTAAGTATATGTTTAAATAAGAAATAAGTAATTTTTAAAAAAAAATAATTAGTACTGATGCGTGTTGTTTATTAGAATCTGAACGATAATCGTTCCTACTTGACGTGTAAAAATGAATAACGCAACTCTTATCGAAATAAATATGAATACCAAAACAACTACATTTGTCGTTATTGTTAATAGGCTAATAGCTACAGTCAGTGCTATGTTTTAAGATGGAAAAGTGATTATTCGGGGACTAAAAGCGATAATAAAGCGGAATAGATTGATTTAGCATGTATCGGAAGGAACTATGTAATTGGGAATTGGAGTGGTAGTAAAAGCCAAAGCGGAAGATAACGGATAATGAGAGGTGATGAAGAAGACAGATATTATTGATGAGGGCATAGCGAACATTTCGCGTGCCAAATTATGATACTGAGTGTGACAGTCAGAAAAAAGGTACACATAGCAACAAAAAATGTGGGAAAAATTTTACCGTTTAGATTACGGATTAATACATCGGATCTATTAGGCCCAAAAATCAAAAGATCATAACAAAACTGTACACCTTTTTCCCACCACTGCAAGATTTTTGTCGCGTCAAATGGACATGCCTATGGGACGTATTACGTGAATTGGATGTACAAGCTGCACACTAAACAAACCTCATTCGAAACTTATATAAAGACGTTGCAACCACTGTCCGAATGAACAAAGTTATTTCTGGTAAAGCATCCGCGGGGGAGTAAGGTAGGGTTTTATTCCGCCGCCATTATTACTTAATATAGACCGTACAATTCTCGACACTCTGCCAAGAGGGTTTACTTTATAGCAAACATAGAAAAGATAGAGAAAAAACTGAGTTTCTTTCGACTGTTTTTACTTCGAGACAGTTATGAGAGCCGTGTCGGAGTGGTGAGAAAGCGGCCCAGTCTGATTTCGAATTTGTTTCTCAAAATGTTTTACGAAGAAACGTGTTCTTTGTGGATCGGTAGTTTGTACTAGTAAGGAAAAAAAGCAATAGAGATTGATGTTAGAATATTGAAAACTGGGCGGAAGGAACTTTCGAGGTAGAGAATAAAATCGTAGAATACTCGTAAAATCATCGGCCAGGTGAGTTTTTTTCTACCGGTAACCTGTCTGTCGTGTGTTTAGACGCTGTGCAGATGAGCGGGCGTTAGTAATGAGATGGAATTTTGAAATATTGTGGGAAATAGAGGCAGACGCGTGCTTCTATCTACGATATTGAAGTAGCAGCTGTTGTAGGCGCCGTTCAATTCTGTTTATGCGATCTAACGAGATTAATCATCGGCTGCCTGGTCAAATTAATGGCAAGATGCGAACACGCTAGTGCGTGTGTCCTCCTATTATTAGCCGCTTAATGGTTGCGATACCTGCAAAATGGATTTTCCATTTTCACACAGATAAACTTTCTTTTCGTAGCGGCTATTCTCCTGGTGCCATTTCAACCCCATCATCCGCTGAAAGGACTGTCTTTTCTTTCCATAACCGGCTCGGGGTTGATCGTCGCACCCTAAAACTTTTTCTTCTACGTTTTTAGAATCGCCTCATTCACTTTTTTTTTCCTTTCTCGTTCCCTTTCGACCAGTATGATGGACGACTTTCTATTTGTCCTCGTTCGTTTAACCGAAAGAATATAGAATACAATTTTCGTGGTGGTTAAGAACTGATTTCAAACAGCGATGGAAGCGAAACAAAAAGAAAATCCGGTTGAACCTTTGTAAGTTTTTGTAAAAATTTTCCAATGGAATTCGCTCTGAACGAGCTTAAATAAAGATTGAATTTGAAGTTCTTTTGTAGAATTCTTTTAAAATTTTAATTGACATTCATTTTGTTTTTTAATTATTATTATTATTATTATTATTATTAATTTCATTTAAATTTCGGATAATAATTATCTTTCAATACTTATAAATCATACACATATTATATTCTTACTTACATTTTACACTGTTATTTTAGTTACACATTGTTTGTAATATTCTTTTAGTTTCAGTTATGTAAGTGTAATTTTATATTCCCCGCACTCAGTAACCCGATGTGTAATTTCATTGTAACTTTCGGAGAATCCCTGTTTACTTTGTTGTTCTAATTTTTAAGTTTATACTGAAGTCATTGGATTTTGAGAAAAAAACCTTAATATGCTCAGACCACTCACTGATCTACGATATTAAGTTTAAATACACACAAATTATAGATAAAGGAGGTACTGTAAAGTTCTGTCGGGTTCCTAGTTATCGCGGAATCATTCTCAATGATATAGCTGATCAAACAGCCTTGAACGGGGTAGTATGCCCCTTTATACCATCTACAGATCTTTTGGACATGATTAAAAGGAACAGCTGTACTGATTGGAAGAACTTCGTTAATAGTTCGCGCCTAGTTTAGGCAAGACATACGAAATTGTCCAATCGTCTCTACCAAGTATGCCTTGGTATAATAATATTACTTCTATCCCGGCTAACTTAATTCGGCGTTTTGTTACTAGACTTCGTTTTACTAGAGTGCGGCTTAATTTTCTCGATGGAAACCATTTTCATTTAAATTGTAGCGATCATGTAAGCACAGCATATCGCGGGGATATCAACCACTTGTTAATCAGTTGGGAGGCCCTATCCACGGATAGAGTCCACCTTTTTGAACAGCTGATGTCCTGTGGTTTATATCCTCCATTCTGAATTTTTCAACAATTTTTTTCGGTTGATCATACATTGTTTATCATTTTTTTCATTTATCAAAAGAAATGGAATTGTAATTTAAAAAATCCAATCAATGTCCGGATTAATGATTTTTTTTTTTTTTATTTGTCTACTCCGAGTGGAGTAATTATTCCCTTTCGCACGGCGTTATTATTGATTATCGAATTTGCTTCATCGGGCATTGTGGTCACTGCTCTGCTGTTGCGGCCATATTGCGGAATGTGATCAATGCTAATTTGTAGTTTCATTTTCTTTCTGTTTCCTTAAATTTCATCTCAGCATTGTATCCACTGCTCCGCAGTTGCGGCCATATTGCAGGATGAAGTTTCTTCCTTTATACTTATCATGATTCTCGGCGGTGACGAGTTGAATGTAAAATTCAAAGTACGCGTAGATAATGAGTGGGATATATTGTTGTTGACGGAACTTGTCAAATTGTAGGATGATTTTTTCAGGTGTGAGCATCTCCACCGCCACCATTGAATTGTCGCTACAAATTTTTCCGTGTTCCTGCAGTTTTTCCACACTGTCGACAAGCCGCATGCTTCTTCTGCATTTGATATATCCGGCGTCCGTGTTTATTGATTCGATGACACATCAGCTTTTCGAGATCTTTAATAAAACAATAGTGCCGCTTCTGGCCACTCTGAAGCAGCAACAAGTCTGTATGAACAGACCGTTTTTCTTTATATGCTCATGCAGAGTAAACAAAATTTTGTTCGTCAAGCACGTAAACGTTTATTGACGAATTCACGTTATTTTCTTCGAATTTCAAAATATCACCGAGACTGGCAGGGAACGATACACCTGTCCAGCCATATTTCACGTCAAGCTCGGGCTTGTTGGTATATTTATGCACTTTAGAAACATTTTAGTTTACAAATTTTGATAACATCGCGTATTTAAAACATAAATTGTCTTTGTTTCGGACGTTAATCACCGCTTTACGCGATAGAATCGCTTTTGGTGGTAGCAGAATATACGAGGATGCGTGCGATAAAACGTTACAATTTTCGAAATAGACAATTTTATCAATTGTCCACCCAGAGCTCTGCACGTGTTCAAATTTTTCCACATGTTCATCGATCGCGCGAGCCGAACTATCTAACCAGTCGCCAAAATCTTCGCCCGCAACTAATAATTTGCAGGGCGCAAGAAAATAAGTTGGAACGAATTGATTGTTTCTCGCGACCAATGTTGCACAATGGAACATGGCGTGAAACACCAAGACTCCATGCCTGATCCGACATTTTGCGTGATTAGTCGATAATTGTTGTTTCACCGGCTCCTAAAAATTTATCAATATTATCCCTTATATTTACACCATCGTTTATAATGCGAAAAGTTGTGATCCTATTCCGGTAGCGCTTTCCAACATTTTCAATATGATGCGTCACGTATATTGGCGGTTAATGTAATTTTTTGCGCACGTCATCAAATACGCGATGCTTTTAGGCAATCATTGAGTTCATCAGCTGGTGTTGATTTTGGTATAACGCGTAGAAAGTTTGTCGGAAATCGCCTGCTAATAAAATTAGAGCTCCACCGAGAATAGTCGTGAATTTTCTCGTAAGTCTTAGTTCGATCCAGTGTGCTTCAAGTGATTTTTTATGTGCCACTGTGGTGCATTCATCCCAAACAATTAATTTACACGTTTGTAAAACTTCCGCCACGCCGGAATTTCTGACAATATTACATGTTAACGATTCGGTGATTTGCACATTTAATAGAAATTTTAGCGCCGAATATGCTGCTGTTCGTCTACCATCCCGGTAACGTATAGCTGCAATTCCCGATGAAGTGAGAACTAGAGCAATTCCAATTTTTGTTCAACAACCGAAAAAAAAATTTCTGTCCTCGATAAATTATCTCAAATCGCCAGTACTGAACCGGCGTCCTCGCAATATAACTCCACCACTAATATCAAAAACAGGTCGTTCTGGCACAGACATTCCAAGTTGTGTAAGTGATTTATTATTTTTATTTTGATCGGCACTTCATTAAAAATATTGAACGAAATCGATGTGGTCAGGTCGCCGCTATTGATGCGAACTTGCTGCAAAATGTCTTCATTGAATTTTGGTCATAGACCTTTAGGGTACGATGCTGAACACTTGTTAAAATGATGGCGAATAGAGTTCGTATTTGTCGCGGATGAGAATTATCGCTCTGTATAATTTAAACGAATAAAAAAGTGTCTTTCTGTTTGCATGATTTTTCAAATGATGATGTGAAGATTAATTCGGTCATTGACAAAAAAATCCGACCATCAAACGGTACTATTTAGCTAAAGATAATTACTGAAATTTTGATTTTTAATTTTTGTCCATTTGAAAATACCGCTACACTTATCAAAAAGTTCTTTCAATAGAAAAAAGTATTTTTTTTTTAAGGTAGTTGCTTAGGCAGTGACTTCTGTATGATGAGAGACGAAGAAAAATCTCGAGACATACAAGAGTTTTGTTCGTTCAGCTCTGTCGTACATTTTATTATTATTATTATTATTATTATTATTATTATTATCTTTATTTATTTATTTTTTTTTTTTTTTTTGAATGGATTATGATAATAATATTTTTGCGCTAAGGGAAAAACATTTACTTATGTAGTTTGTAATTGGCCCTATTCATTAAGTAATCGTACAAACAGATAAAGCCCGTCGCATATTGAACTTAGCCCATGCAAAACCGACGCCCACACGTGGGTCGTCTGTGCGAGGAACACTGTTTTCGTGGGTTGCGTGGGTCGGTTTAAAAATGTTTAGTTGTTAAGAAATGTTGATTTATCCATTATGTTCTTTCATATACTTTATATATAGAAACCTAGACTAGGTTTAATACGGCGGGCTTAATGATTGTTTCCTTTGAAAATTAAAAACCGTTTTTTTTTAATTCGAATTACTTTTTTTTCTTCTTTGACAACAGCTATACGGAAAATTTAAGATGAAATAATATTGTTTTTTAGAATTTTCTTAAACCCTCAAAATCACCCGCCTCCTCTCCTTGATTCTTTCTTTTTTGATTTGAATATATATATATGCGTGTCTCAGTCGCACTCTCATTCCCATTCCACTTCCATCGTTGCTATGGTTGAGTTTTTAGTAGTATTTTTCGTAGGCTTGTCAACTATACGGGCATTAACATAACGTGAGAGGAATTCATCTATACTTTCAACGTGGTGTAGCATTGGAACCAAGCCTTACCCGATATAATAGTAGCTAAATGAAGTATGTGCGTTCATTTAATCGTGTGTGGTAGTCTTCTTAGTGAAACCTATTTACATCCCGTGATATTCGGCTACTCATTAACAATCGACCTGTCAAGAATGAAGCCATCTCTTAATTGCTGCATGCTCCTTCTGTTTAAACAGTTTTTTTTTTAGATTTATTTCTTTTTATTTTTTTGTACTTCTTAATTGATATTTTAACCGGCTCTTAAGAAGATGAAAAAAATGATAGTACATCGTTTGGAATTTGGAAAATTTCCTATATGCGATATTTGCCATTCCGATTCCGAATCGTTCGCGTTTTAATCGTTGTATCAACAATTGTATCAAGACACCACACTCAGACGATCTCGAGAGTCCTTATCTTCGTTGTAAATTAGTATTCGGCAACGTCGAGCCTTGTATATGAATAAGTGAAAACGAGTTTTATTGCCCTCATGATCGTTTCGAATGCGATAAAACATAACCCCATACACATCGGCGGCAGTCGAAAAGTAGAACACGTTTTAACCGTCTGTAAAACAAAGTCGTACCACATTTGTGCGAGCGGAGGGAATTTAATCAAAACGCCAAAAGAAAAAGGCAAGCAACATTAAAAAACCCGACGAAAAAAAGGGGGAAAAAGAACGGGAAAATACTCTAGTCACGTAGGTTAGTCGTATGCGTCGCGGATGGAGAATTATCATCTTCGCTCGGAACACGATTCAATTAGTATCCACGCTCATTGGACCGGGTTCGAAACTCATTCGTCAAATCGAATCAACTTTACACAATCGGAACACGGGCGAAAATCCGATTAGAAGTAAGAGAAAAAAAAAAAAAAGGTAAAAAGTACGCGCTTTCGAATATGATGCCGGATTGAGCGAAGAACGAGAGAAAAATATCGAAATAGCAGCGGCGACGAGTGTTTGTATAGCGGTTATTTTTTATCGAGGTTTATTTTATTTTTTTCATCGGACAAGCGTGAATTAAGACACTCGGTGTGGGACAAGTTTTTAAAAAGGGAATTACCGCTCCGGAGGACTGTTGCTCGGACGGATCATCATCAGATGGCATCGAATGTCGTCGCTGGATCGCCTTTGTGTTCAGGTTGCCGCTGTCACAGCCTCCTTCTGCCGAGACACGACAACGATTATTCCACTCCTTTTACGCGCAGCGCTCTCGCCGTGACGGTAACAGATCTACCGCCATTATCATGGACTGACTGACTGGAATTACTAGTTTCGAACGGAACGGTTCGAACGGGGGAAAAAAATAAACCGATTTGATTATTTCACATCTTATTACGACAGCTTAAGGAATTCCGTTTTCGGCGATTTTTTTACCCTGCGTACGCTTCTTCGGCTACGTAATATATTAACTCTGCCAGTGTCCCGCTTATCTGGTAAAAATATCTAAAAAATACCGCCTCCGGTCGCTCGTTACCTGTGTCATTTTAACGAACCTTTGAACATTAAAATATATTCGGTCGAGGATAGTTGATGAATTTTTTTTTTTTTTTCTATATATATTTTTTATAAATTCCTCCTTCTTTAAAACTAGTAATAAAATTGAAAATGATAAAGTTGGTTAATAAACAAAATTTTACCCTATGTTATTACTGCTAGGTCTGGAAATATTTAACGTCAGAGTGCTCTGTCTCACTTTGTTGGTTTCATTTTGTTTTTGTTTTTTTTTTTTTTTTTTTAATGTATAAACATAATTGTATATTTTAACCTGTTTTTTTAGTATACATTTCTTTTTCTGCTGACTTTTCAGAATTGTCTAAAAATTAATTTATCCCGTATACGCGCGAAAATGGTTATAATTATAATAATAATTACCGTGCAAATTTAGCCTAAAATCGTCGCTGATCAAAACCAAAGTTTATTTTAAACATAACTCGGAAATATAAGGATTTATAAATTTGAGGTTTGTTTAATTAATTTAGAAAAAACAACCTATATAAGAAAAATATTTTTAAGATGAAGAAAAAAAAAGAAACGAAGGGAAAATTGTCCTAAAAAATAATAATAAAAGTAACGTTTTGACAGTAACAACTCTAAACATACAAAATCCACCTAGTTACGTAGTTTACGTGGATGTGGATTGCAATAAAGGAAGGTAGTATATTTAAAACGTATATCGTACAGATGACGTGTCGCGCATTTATAATAGTTATGTGTAATACCTACATGTAAAAAAGCTTGTCGCTTACAAGAAGTTAGGAATAATCTCTATTTTTTTTTCTAGACTTTTATTTAACTTGTGACGACCATCTATGTACATTGCAATAATCTCGGAACGCTAGGACCTCAAAAACGAGAGACCAATTTTTATGAAAAAAAGATGTCAGGAAGAAATTGCTTCTGATTATTATTATTTATTTTATTTTTTTCTCAATTATTATTTTATATTTAAAAAAAAAAAAACACGGTCATTGGTCCAAGAATAGAGCAAAAAATAGGAATGAGACTCGGATATCAGAGATAGCCGACAGAAAAAAATCAAGAGCTTGAGTAGCACAAGAAGAAGGAATTAAAGGTGCGGAGAAGTCGTCTGTTGCGCGTTATCTCTGTTTTGTTAAAGAAATAATTCGTACGCGATAATTATTTAACGAACAATAGAATACTTTATTATCTCTCGTCCGATCATCGAACTTGTGCAGACCGGTGAGATTATTCCATTATATTCATTTATTATTATTTATTACTACTCTTGTCGTTATCGCTTACGCAGTACACAGATAAAAATTATTTAACATAGTCGTCAGATACGCTGCTTTGTCGTCATGTCGACAACAGCGGCCACGCCGACTAACGCTGCTCAACCAATTTACGTAGACACGCAAATCCACCGTCAATATACATCGACAAATGTATTACAGCCAGCCAAATTTATTCCGTATTCCCTGCCAGGCTCTTCGGGAGTTAATCCAAATCAACAACCCGCACTAATCATTACTCCTGAACAATTGCAGTACGAACAGCCAAATATCTTTTTACATGATGTAACCAATTATGCTCAAGCATTTCCAGCATTACCACAAACTGTAGACGTTGATAACAATCAAGAAATGAACGAAAGTGAATGTGATCACTCAACGAACAGAAGTTATGCCGGTAATAACAACGACTGGCAGACAGTCAAGAAAACGTGTAAAAAGCGTCAGTTATTTACTAATAATAGTAATCATAAGTTGCAAAAATTGACTTACAACCGCTACGAAGCACTTCCGACTGAGGACGACCATGATGAAGTGAGTGAACAGACTACTACTGTCCCTAAACCACCGCCAATATTTATACATGGAGTTGAAAATTTTCAAAAAATGAGAGAAAAAATCGAATTATCAATCGATAAGACTAAATATGTGGCGAAAGCTCTCGCAGACAAAGTCGTTAAAGTCAACGTATACTCGCCAGAAGAATACAGACAATTAACTAAGATGTTCAGAGAGGAGCAGGTAGTATTCCATACCTACCAAATGAAGCAAGACCGAACTTATAAGGTGGTGGTGAGGCATCTTCATCATTCTCTGGAGCCGGAAACAATTGCAGAGGAATTAACATTAAAAGGATTTAAAGTTCGTAATGTACACAATATTAAACAACGTCATACAAAATTGCCACTTCCTTTGTTCTTTGTAGATTTAGAGCAGACAGAAAATTGCAAAGATATATTTAACTTAAAGGTTTTATGCAATACTGTTATCAAAGTTGAACCACCTAACAAAAAGTTATCAATTCCCCAGTGTCAGAACTGTCAAATGTGGGGGCACACTAAAGCTTACTGCACTCGGCCACCAGTGTGTGTAAAATGTGGAGCAGGGCACAAAACAGTTGATTGTAAAAAAGACCCGAAACTGCCAGCTAAATGTGGTCTATGTAATGGATCGCATCCGGCAAATTATAAAGGCTGCGACGTTTACCAGAAGTTAGCGCAAGGTAGACAAGGAATCGTGAGAAAAGGTAAAGACTTTTTACAATCCAGCTCGAGGCAGCCAGGAATTAGCTATTCACACATTACTACGAAAAATATCAATTCCAACTTAAATGTAAATTCAAATATTCCAAACAGTCTAGTATCTTCGGGAGATCAGTTAAATAAACCAAAAAATTTATCATTTTCAAAGCCAGCCCATTCGGAAGAGTCCGAACAAATCAATTATAACGGGATGGGGGAAATGCCAACAATCACTGAGCAGTTAACAGGTTTTTTAGCTGACTTCAAAATCATGTTTCAACAGCTAATACAGCAAAATAGCACAATTCTTACCATGTTAACTTCTGTCATTAATAAACTGATTAAATAATGGTTAAGTATTTAACGATAGCGACATGGAATGCAAATGGTTTAAAAAACCATAAAGCCGAAATCGAAGTATTTTTGAATAACAATTCTATAGATATATGTTTAATATCAGAGTCACATTTAACCGTATTAGATTACTTTAAAATAAATAATTATACAACATATCATTGTACTCATCCGTCTGGGAAAGCGCGGGGGGGTTCCGCTATTTTAATAAAATCAAACATAAGACATCATGAACTGGATCACTTCAGGGAGGAGTATCTTCAAGGAACCAATATTAAAGTATGTACAGTAAATGGACAGATAGTGATATCAGCAGTTTATTGTCCTCCACGTCACAAGCTAACTATTCCGAAGCTTTCAAATTACTTTGATTCTCTGGGTAGCAGGTATATAGCGGCTGGAGACTGGAATTCCAAACATACAGCTTGGGGATCTAGACTTACAACTCCCAGAGGTAGGATTCTTAAAAATACTATGGATAATAAGAATATATCTTACATCTCATCAGGGCAACCTACATATTGGCCAGCCGATCCGAACAAATTGCCTGATCTTCTGGATTTTTATATTACAAAAGATGTAGCATATCAGTATACAGATATCAATTCTTCCTTTGATCTTTCTTCTGATCATTCGCCCGTTGTATTAACACTAAGCGACACTGTTATATATAAAGAAGCTCAATTATTTCTACATAATTACAAAACTGATTGGGAAGCCTATAGAGAACATTTGCAGCTAAATTTAAATTTGAAAATTCCACTTAAGAGCAAAGAAAACATCGAGAACGCAGTGCAGTACCTTACTTGTGAAATACAGACAGCAGCTACTTTAAACACACCCTATAGTGAACAGAAAAAAGTAAATAACAGATATCCAAAGATAGTTAGGGATCTTGTATTGGAGAAAAGGCGACTACGAAAAAAGTGGTTTCTAACCAGATATCCGAACGACAAAACCTTATTTAATAAAAGAGCTAAGCAATTAAAGAAATTACTAACAGATATAAAGAATCAGTCATTTAAAGATTATTTATTAAAACTGTCGCCGCTGCCTGAAGATGATTACTCGCTGTGGAAGTGTTGCAAAAATATTAAAAAACCGGTTAAGAGCATACCGCCGATAAGAGATAATAATAGTGGATGCTGGGCTAGGAATGAAAAAGGAAAAGCGAACTTATTTGCTGCTTACTTGGCGAATATATTTAAGTCTGACGTAATGTCAGATCTAACAAATTCCACATCGGATACTAGCTCAACATATTCAGCGACACAATTGCGGTCATCGTCGCTAATAAATCTTCCGACAGCGTTTACTTCGCCGCTAGAGGTGAAAAGCGTAATAAAGTCGTTGAAGAACAAAAAATGTCCAGGCTATGACCTGATTACAGCGAAGTTACTCAAAGAGCTGCCACATAAAGCTCTTATGTTGATTACATTTATTTGTAACGCTATTTTTCGCCTACGGTATTTTCCGAAGCAGTGGAAGTTTGCGCAAATTATTATGATTCCTAAGCCCGGAAAAGATCCACATAATGTATCTTCTTATCGGCCTATATCGCTACTACCAATGTTGTCTAAAGTAATGGAGAAATTAATATTAAATCGGTTACGGCCATATTTGCAACAAAATAATATAATTCCAAATCATCAATTTGGTTTTGTTAAACAACACTCCACAGTGGATCAGTTACATAGGGTAGTAAATATAATTGAAAATAGTCTAGAAACAAAGCAGGTATGTACGGCTGCGTTTATTGATGTTGCTCAGGCCTTTGACAAGGTGTGTCACGGAAGTTTACAGTACAAATTAAAAATACTTCTTCCGGAAAATTTATCACAATTGATGAATTCTTACATCAATGACCGATATTTTCAGGTACGCTTTGAACATGAACTTTCTGAGATTCATCCTGTGTTAGCCGGGGTGCCCCAGGGTTCAGTGTTGGGACCCACGCTGTATTTACTATACACTGCTGACTTTCCGGTAATGGACAGTGTGCATGTAGCTACATTCGCTGATGACACAGCCTTGCTTTCATGTAGCACGGATCCTGTCACTGCCAGTGGTAATCTACAGAATGCATTACACAAAGCGGAAGATTGGTTCAGAAAATGGAAAATAAAGATAAATGAAGAAAAATCGGTTAATGTCCACTTTACCAATAGAAAAGTTACGATTCCATCTGTTAAAATCTGTAATACAACTATACCAATCCAAACCAGTGTGAAATATTTGGGTATGCATTTGGACAGGCGACTAACCTGGAGGCAACATATTGATAAGAAGAAAAAGGAAATTAACATTCGAGTTAGGACAATGAACTGGCTTATAGGTAGAAATAGCGTGTTGTCAATGGAAAATAAGCGCTTGCTGTACACCACTGTCATCAGACCAATATGGACGTACGGGCTGCAGCTTTGGGGCTGTGCTAAGCCAACAAATATAAAAATAATTCAAACAGTACAGAATAAACTCTTAAGGACCCTAACAAATGCACCATGGTATGTAACCAATGATGCTCTGCACAAAGACTTGTGCATTCCGTACGTAAATGACGTTATTAAACATTGTGCTCAGAGTCACGCATCCAGACTGGAAGGTCACCCAAATAACCTGGCTGTACAATTGCTGAATACCACCGGTAATATACGTAGATTAAGGCGTCATAAACCCCTAGACCTTTTGTAGGATTACAGATTGTGGGTGAGTGCCGGTGGGTGCTTTTCCCTTCACGCCAGTTCAGGGTCAAAAAATTCGCTAAATGGCCACTTTGGCCAGATCGTGATGGAAAAAAAAAAAAAAAAAAAAAAAAGAAGAAGGAAGGGAGAGAATGAATGAAGCATTGTATGAAATGGAAATACCGTTTGATAAAAGAAAGAGGAATAAAAATTGTTCAATGTTATTAATGTTAAAATTTATCGAACACATTATTTCTAATACTTATCAAATGAATCAGTGGGAAATTACATTTTTTTCTTTTATGAAATAATAATCGTGTATTTAATTTTAAACACTGACGCGTTGGCTGGTAGCTTCAAGATAGTAGTGTTTAAAATTAAATACACGATTATTATTTCATAAAAGAAAAAAACGTAATTTCCCACTGATTCATTTGATAAGTTTGTTCAGTTGAAAGTGACGAACAATTTCAGAGTCACAAATAAAATAAATGTTAGGGGGGTGCAATGGATAATAAAGAGACGGCACAAGAGAAGGATGGAAAAACGAAGAAGGGAGCAAACTACGCCCAAAACGAAGGCGGCAAATCGCAGAGAGATTAGAGTAACGCGCAGAAGGAAAGTCAGTTTTATTGCAGATGTATGGGGTTTTAAGTTGGAAAAGATTGATAAGAAAATGCAAGAAATTCAACCAAAAATTATATTATTTCTGGCTATTAAGCAAATCACTTTATTTAAAACTAAAGTCGTTAAAACTTTTTCATTTTCTTATTCGTACAATATATATCGTTTAGGTGACTTTTTTTTGTTTCTTCTTTTACGCTTTCATTTGTTCACAAAAGTGTAAAATAAAATATTACAAAAAAAAAAAGGCTTTTAAAAATAATTTTTGACGGATCTATCAAATTATGATATAGTTGAAAAAAATTTAATAAAATCGTTGATCTCTAGAAAATAACGTTTCGTTATTATTATTATTATTAAATTAAATTTTACGTGCCATGTGCAGCAACTATGGCTAGAGACACGGGAGGAGGAGGAGGTTTAGATCAGTGAGTAGAGTCCTGACGTTTCGTATCGGTACGCTTTTATCGCATTTTCTTAAAATATCCCAGTTTGATGACCCTGCGAAGATTATTTTCCTTATTTTCGTGCGTTAATAAATAAAATTCTTTCTTTACATCAGAAAATCTCGTTTAATAATCGGGTAGTGTCGGCAAAAACTTTCGAAAAATCAAGTTAATGTCTTTAATATGCGCGAGTCCTAGTATAATAATCGCGGAACACATTAGTCGTAGACTTAACGATGTGTCTGGTCGTTTTTATCAACCGATCAACTCAAGATTTTGTTCGATTTTACATTCGGAGTTCGGCATTTTGTTCCATAGACGAGGTAATCGAAAAAATTTTCATTTTATCCGGGAACTCTGTCGAGCTGCTACTATTGAAAATATTAGCTCGCGAGGATACCCGTTTTTCTTAATGTGCACGTCCTGTATTATCAAAGAAACGGAATTGAAAATACCTAATATAAATTACAATTTGAGGAAAGTTACTAAATGAGACGAAATCGGAATTAAACAAAGGGGGAGGAAAATCCTATTCATAAACCGTCGATACAAACACATTTTAGATGCTAAAAAAAAAGTTACCCGGAAAGCAATTTACGAGAACACCAAATTTAATAATTAAAGTAATAAATTAAAAAGCAGGTCCGATAATTTTCTTTCATTTCCTAACTCTTAAATATATTCGGCAGCGAAACAAATGCAGCTTTTAACATTGCGGCCAATGTGTAATTAAAATAACGTTCAAAGTAAACGTGTGTATATATATATATATATATATATATATATATATATATATATAGTCTTTTTCATTTTCTTCTCCCTCTTCGTCCTACTACCGATATTCAAGATCTCGAATTGTTCAAATTCCTCTATAACGATTTGTAAGTGTTGCTAATGCGCGCTACACTCTCATTAGTGTTTCTGTTGCGCTGGAACGATGAACGCGTGCCAAGAATGTTTCGGTATCTGAGTTTTCCCTTTCAAAGGTATCACCACGATGATTAAGGGGCAATTAGTAAAGTTGGTCGCAATATCTGGATACCCGAATTTATAGAATTACATTGTGTTAATAATCGTTATGTTGCTCTTTTGTATCTGCTCTTTTATTTATATTTGTTCGCTCTTTAATCTAATAGTTTCTAAATCGGTTTAATTAAATTTACAAAAAGACGACCACCATTAGCTCCAGTGGTAAGGTAGTTTTAAGAGAAAAAAACTGACGATACTTGAGCTTCTGTTAAATTCGCACATCCGATGTCTCTATTTTGCAAGAGTGATATGCTGTCAGCTTATCGAATATGAATATCGAATAGAACAAAAAAAATATATCGATAACTGTTAATAATCTTAATTTAACATTGAATTTTGTCGAAACGATTATTTTTGAGCGATCGAAAGAGTTATGTATGTTACATGTTTGCTAAATAGAATATAGCGCTCCTGGTAACAATTTATATAACGGCCATCTTCTGTGAACTTGTCAACGTACCTTTCGCTATGCAGTAGGGTACCAACGATGTACACCTGTAGGTTACACATATTTCCACTATTGAATTGTTAGTAGTAAAATTACACGGACTTTATCTGTTATAGGCAAAAACGTAAAAGTTACATTTAAATTTAGTGATAATTTTTTTGCGTTTAACGAGTCGTCGCTATTCACTTGTTTCCCCAATAGACTTTCATTTCTCATCACTTTAATACTAAAATAAGAGTCACACCTGTTACCAGAAATAACTGCTTTTTTTTTTTTTTTGTTTTTTTTTTAAATAATATATTTTTTAAATAGCAAACAAATGACACAACTGATAACTAAAGGTACACTTATTGCGAAAGTGTTTTCAGATCTTCCAAAGGAAAAACACAAACACAGAACGAACGAATGTCACGAACGAAATGATAAAAATTGTAAAACACGAGAAATATGTTTCGCGAAAGAAAAGTAAACGTTCACGCGGTACACATTTCTCGCGTTTTAAGATTTTTATAATCTCGTTCGCGATATTTGTTCGTTCTGTATTTGTGCTTTTTCTTTTGAAGTTGGCCTTTGCCTGAAAATGTTTCTAAATGTTTCTGACTTTTCGTTATTGCATAAAATTGCCCTTTTCGTTTAAATTAGCCAAAGTTACTTGTGACTCCAATCACGTTTTTTAAATTTTTTTTTCCTGTTCCATCGAATGTTACGTATTTTCATCTGCTAAAATATATCTTCTTCTCGCGTCCTCTTATCTTTCCCTTCTCGACTATCATCATCTCGGCCACTACTGATTCCTTTGTGAAAATTTAACCGATGGCTCTCTTTTCTTTGTTATTGTTTCTGCGCGTGTAAGTTTCTACGCTTAACGTGCTCAAAGAGAAGATATTTATTAGATAACGGTTTTACTAATATAAACCGAAAAAATCTTTGCAGCGCTAGTGCTCTAGGTATCCGAGGGAAATAGTGCATCCGAAAAAAAAAAAAAAGACAACTTTACTGAGATCATTTACTGCGACGAAAAAACAGAGGTGTCATCTTTGTGACTTGAAACAGGGTGTCGCCTTTGAGACTTGCCGCAAAAGACCCCCAGTTAAGTTTCTAAAAATTAAACTGCAATCTGAAAAGTGACAAGTGATGCATCATCGTAAAAGGTGAGTCTTATGGAAACTATTCACGGCGTATTTGGGATTGATTAAAGTTCTCAAAATGTATACTATGCCGAACGATACACTGCTTCTATCTTTGGCACTCGATATCGTTTCCTACATTTCGCTACTATTAGGCACTGGAGCGATTTGGCGATGTCATCTCTGGGAATAATAGAATGGAGAAGCTTTAAAATTGTTATCTCGTTTGTTTATTGTAGAATTTGTAATTAGATTAGACTTGATAATTATTATCAGATGAATTAATCGGAAGATAATTATACTCTGTTTCAGGTTGTAAAATATTGCGAACACCTGCACGGAAAATGGTATTTCACGGAAATAAGAGCGGTTTTTGCCAGAAGATATTTGCTACAGAACATTGCGTTAGAAATTTTCCTGGCCAGTCGAAGTAAGTATATAATAACTGTGATTTTATCATAAGCGACTGCTGTATTTCACCCAGTTTACATGGTGCCTTTAACAACTGAATAGTACTCAGATTCGCAATTGAATCAGGAATTATAACGATCCTCTTTATACGGAGGCAAAACCAAGAGGCATTTTCACCCTTCTATGTATTATATTATTTTCCTTTGAAGTGTTGAATTTGACAACAAAACTCAGTTACCATATTAGTTGGATGGGCGCCAATTTTACGGTAATTTTCGATTTTAACAAAAATAAAAGCAAGAGAAAAGAGAGCTTTTGGCACAGCAGATGAGACGATGCATAGCAGATTCACCTTGAGAAATTACTATCTCGCTGGACAATTTCAGTCGCTCTAGTGGCCCGCAAATGAAATCACGTAACAAAGCCTTCATTAAAAAACAATCTAAATATGATTTACCGATATAAATACGTCTATTCATATAGGAAGCAATCATAATAGTACCGAATTGCACTATTAGAATTTTAGTGATATCAATGGTGAAAAGTGCATTATTTTTGATGCACTACCGACCAGTCTGGGGAATACAGTTCTATTCAGATATATGCTTCGGCCAATTATGAAGCACTGCATTTTATAATCTGGGTTTAAACTACAATATTTTTTATTTTTTTTTTGTCTGTAGGTTTTATGTGGAAATTATATGACAAATCTAATTGAATTAGTATTTCAAAGATGTACCTTTTTTTTAAAATTATCCAGCGATTATTTTATAAAGGATTTAATAAAAATATAAATTCATTTATTTTATAATAGTATAAAACACTTAGAAATTATATAAATTAGACTTAGTACACACATATATATATATATCAGTGTTGGATCTAGAGGGGGCGATAGGGACATCCCCCTCCAAAGAACCAAAGCTTCTATGAAAAAATTTGTTTTTTTTTTTTTTTTTTTTCCACTGTACCAGTCGAGGGACCACAAACAGCGCCAGTATTAATTTTAATATATGTATTATGATGATAGAAATGTGACCAATCCAAAGCCCTCCAGTGAGGGGTTTGGCTTATAATAGTTCACTACAACTTATAAAAAGGGATACAAAGTCTAGAGAAGGACGAAAAGCTACATAAGCAGTACAGCACAATTTTGACCATATGGCCCTTAGGATATAAAAAGCGAATGGGATGGATTTTAATAGAGAATAACATGAGATTAGTACAGCAGCGTGTACAATGTAATATTTAGAGCACAATCGTCATGATAACAGTGCTATTTAGTGTATTTCATAAAAGCTCGGCACGCATTTAGTGTGCAAGAGTGCGAGCACCACAGCAATCGCCTTATGGAACGTTATCCATACGTAGCAAGTCTACTTCTTATGATATCTGACAAAAACTCGAACACCATGGCAATCACTATGTTAAGAGTGACCCATACATGTCAAGTTTATTGTAGAACGTTATCCATACGTAGCAAGTCTACTTCTTATGATATCTGATAAAGATTCGAACACCATGGCAATCACTAAGTTAAGAGTCACCCATACATGTCATGTTTATTTGGGTCAGATGACCTGGATCCCATAGTAACCGTTGCTGTTTGGTCGGACAACAGAGTCCGGTGAAGTAAATACTTGATAAAAGTTTCGAGTCATAATAACTGATGCTAACGTATTTAAAACTAAATGCACTTAAGTTATGGGAAGAGCGTCACGACACCACTTCCTTCTCTTTAACCTTCTTCTCGGATTACCCGGAAGAGTATTTATAAACATGCTACTAACTTTAGGATTGGGATGTAGATTTAGATTTTCAAAAAATTTGCTGTACTGTTGAGTATGAACTGATTTAACAAAAGGAACATGCAGATCTCGATGGAGAGTTAGGTTTGAAACATATTTTGGTGCTGCTGCAATCCCTCGGAGGATAATGGACTGCTGACTCTGAATACGAGCAAGGTTGCTTCTACTTGTATTTCCATATAGTTCTAGGCCATACCTCCACACCGGAGCTATAATCATCAAGTAGATAGATTTTTTTAACCTTATACTTAATTTAGATTTATTGCCTATCAGCGAGGATAGCTTTTTAGTGTGTGCGATTAGCTTTCTCCGTATTTGTGCAACGTGGAAGCGCCACGTAAGGCGACGGTCAAGGTACATGCCTAGATACTTGACTGTGTCTACCTGTTTGAGCTCTACATTGTTTATTTGTAATTTAGGGCATGTAACGTATCTGTTCGTGAAGGTTATGTGCTGACATTTTTCCTCACTAAATTTAATTCCCCATTTTTTGGCCCAGATCATTATCCTATTTTTTGTTATAACAGAGAAACTTAATTTATGCTATAAAAGATTTGTATAAATTTTACCTACGGATTTAATTATAACTAATATTTAATATCATTTTCTAGTAAAACTATTAATGTTCCTTGTTTATTCTATTTTAAAAACAACTGTCGTCGATCTTTTGCCATTTTTATTTAGTGATTTTAATTAAAAATAATTCAATGAGAAATGTATATATTTTTTTTACTTGCTCACGAACAAAGAGAATTCGGATCGGATTACTAACAAAAATAAAAAAGAAGTAAAATCTAATAAAAATACTATCTTTTTACTATTTCTAAACTACCATTTTAGCTAGAATTTTTTTATTTCGTTTTATTTTTCACCTAAAAATAAAACAAAATTTAAATTAAATTGTAATAATTATGTATTTTTAAAACATTTTTAAATTTCTATAAAGGTCGCTATTTTCTTTTCTTTATGAAGCAACAGCTATTTCTTAAATCTACTGCCTACCGTATAAGATTTTATGTAATTATATAATTTCCCCCCCATGTCCTGAATTGATCTATATATATATATATATATATAAAAATAATGTATGTATGTATATATACTAGCTGCTTCCTGCGGCTTATCTGCATAGTAATATCCATACAAATCACACTTTTTTTTTTTCTTTTTAAATGAATTTCTACTGAAGATTTATTTCCTCTACGCAGTTTTCCCTTTTTTTTAGGGTGGTGGGGCATACTATACTAATGTTAATAATCAAAACAAACATTAAATAGAGCCTACGACGACAAACAATAATAGTTAGTGGTGATTATAACTATTGAAACTTCTGTTGCAGTCTCTGTAATTTAAATTTTTTTTAATTTTAACGAGATCGATTTATTCATGGAACATTTCGGAACTACAGAATTACAATTTAAAAAAAATTAATGAACATTATTATAAAACAATTATTTGTAATGTAATGTATATATTTACTTAATTAATACCCACTATTATGCAGTGATCTAATGCTACGCCTGCGTTATAAAGCTGTTTTCCGCGGTTTTTTAAGTATAAATTTGTACATTCTTTATCGAAATAATTATTAGACAATCAACATCAAAAAGTCTGGAGTTTCACTTAACTGAGAATTCTCTTGCTCTTCGTAAAGAATGGGTCTGTCTGTCATTTACTGAACAAATTTCTCACTTTCTTCATTATTTTGATTATTTCTTAGTAAATGAATCCTTTTAGTGTTCCGCATGAGAGAGAAGGAAGACTTGACTTTAGAAGGAGTAAATAAAGGGAAGAGCGTTCCGCAGAAAGAGCAGAACACTCAAAGAAAATGTGTTTAGCATCACAGATAAGTTCCTCATTCGGATATAGGTGACAATAAGAGGAGAGAAAATCAAAGGGAGACAAAAACGGGAAGCGGGCAATAGAGTGTGATTGAAGCGTAGGCGAATAATAGGGACAGTGACAGAACGTGGAAAAAAATGGAATTCTGAGAACCAAGAATTAATAGGAAGGTTAGGTTAAATTGAGAGGTAGAAGGAACGATCATTGGTAAAATTTAAAGTGAAATGTCTTACTTAAGGACAATAGATTAGTACTAGGAATCTTTTTAAAGTAAAAGCGGGAGCGGGCAGCAACCTGAGTTAAAGCATCCACCATTTCGTTACCGTCGACGCGTTTATGACCTAGGATCCACAGCAGATCATCGCGGATAGAATGATGAAAGGAAAGATTGTGTATAAGAGATCGTATAATGATGAAGTCTGAAGGGGGGGGGGAGGTAAACTGATAGCCTGAAGGGCACTCATGGAGTCAGATATTATCAGATAGTGGAAAAAGTTACGATTGGAGGAGATATAAATAATTGCACGCAAGATAGTAATTAATTCATTTGTGAAAATAGAACAGAAAGGCGGAAGACGAAAGGATTCAGAAAAATTAAAAACAGGGATAATAAAGGAAGCCCCGACACCACTAAGCCCCCTAGAGCCATTAATGATGAGTACTTAAGAAAGGAAAGAGGGAACTGATAATGCTTTCTCCGTACCTTCAATATATTTTTTTACAGAACTTTATTAATACACTTCATAGTTACTAAATTGTATAATGAAATATTTAAAAAAATATTAAAAGATATTATTATAAAAAATTATCTTATTTTTGCAAAATTAAAACTTGCGAATATTCAACACTTCAAAATTACTTTGTTGTGGAGCTGCTTTTCATGACTTCACCTTTTTTGCTAAAATACTTATTAGAGTAATCTTAGTTTCATTTCTGAAAATCACATTGCTTTCATCACTATAATCATCTGTTTTTACTTCTTGACCATTCCATTTTCCTGGAACAATTCCCTTATTCTGTGAATTGTCCCATTTAATTTTCAGCTTGCATCCTTAGGCTTTAAATGTGCATAATGTTTATTTTTTTGAGAAGGGAGTTTTTAATTAATATATCTAAAGAGTTTTTCTCTCTCTAAGAAGCGTATTTATCGCGCTTCGATAAAAACGAAAAAATAAAATTTAAAAATTCAGTTCGTGATTTTCGCTATTCCTATAATCTGTATCTGTTGCGATCTAACAAAAAGTTTCACTCAGCTAAAGATACAGTAGTCATTTTAAAGATATGTAAAATCAACGATTGACACATAGTTCTCCCCTCTCTATATAGAATTATCCGTTATAAATGCAAGCCGTCTAGTAATATCCCAAAACATATACTAACACTAGTGCGTGAGTAAGGAAATTACAAAAAACCTGGACAATACGACGAGAAATCCGGCTATTAAAATTCAGCTAAATAGAAAAACCAAGCAGCTGCGTAAAGTACTGCGTGAAAATAAAGACGAAACGCTTGCAACATTTATGTCGAGTTTGTCGCCGACCAAAAACGACGATTACTCACTGTGCAAAGCGACCAAACATTTTCAACGGCCAACTGTGTTTATTCCGCTAATACAAAAACCCGACGGTAGCTGGACTCGCACTAACTTCGATAAAGCGGCGCTTTTTGCCAATTATTTTTACGATGTATTTACACCAAATCCTCAAGCTGCTGACTACACAGATATCGTCGAATACCTGGATAAACCACTGCAAATGAGTTTACCTGTAACACCGATTGCCCCTAGTGAGATACAGCAACTCTTGAAAAATATGAAACGGAGAAAGAGCCCCCCGGATTTGATTTAATCACAACGGAGTTTTTAAATGAATTACCACGTAAAAGTATTGCATTTATAACGTAAATGTATAATAACGCTGTCCTTCGTAATCAACATTTTCCACTGGCTTGAACGTTCTCGCAGATAATTGTTATACCGAAGCCTGGCAAACCGTCTGAGCTGGTCTCATCATATAGACCCATCTCGTTGCTTCCTGTCCTCTCAAAGATACTGGAAAAATTAATCTTAAAACGGCTGTTTCCAATACTATTTACTAATACAATTATTCCTGATTTTCAATTTGGTTTTCGTAAGCATCACAACGACTAACGAAGATTATTGAAAATAGCTTGGAAAAGAAGAATATTTGTACGGCCGCGTTTCTGGATGTCCAGCAGGCTTTCGATAGGCTATGACATCAAGGATTATTGTATAAAATTAAACTTCTGCTTCCTCACTCCTTCTATCTACTATTTAAATTCGTATATACAAGAAAGATATTTTCGAGTGAAAATAACCGATGAATGCTCAGATATTTTTTCGGTAAGGGCTGGGGTTCCGCGGGTGAGCGTTCTGGGTCCAATATTGTACCTAATCTACACGTCCGACTTCCCCGTGCTGGGTAATACGGAAGTAGCTTTGTACACGGATGACGCAGCCATCTTGGCCATTGATAAGTGTGAAAACATAGCCACGGAAAAACTGCAGGAGTCACTTCGGCATGTGGAAACTTGACTAAAACGATGGCGCGTAGTAGTCAATGAAAGTAAGTCGACGCATATTTCATTTACAAATCGAAAAATTGAACGCCTACGAATCAAAATAAATAACGTCGTAATATCAAATGCCAATAACGTAAAGTATTTAGGCATGCACTTATAGGCTGACCTGGAGTACTCACATTCAGAAAAAAATCGAGCATTTGAGGTTTAAAACTAGAACCATGTCGTGGCTGTTAGCTAAGAGATCGGCCTTATCGTTAGACAATAAAACTCTATTATATAAAATAGTAGCTGTAAAACCGATCTGGCTGTACGGTATACAGCTGTGGGGCTGCGCAGAAATATCGAACTTACAGAAAATGCAACGATATCAAAATAGGGTATTGAGAACCATTACTGCAGCCCCCTGGTACGTCTCAAATTATACCCTCCATAATGACTTGAATGTCATGTCTGTGTGGGATGAAATCAAAAAACAAGCAAATGAACATGTCGCCAGACTTAGCGTTCATATGAACCCACTAGCTAACAACTTGCTGGATAACTCCGGTGAAATACGCAGACTGTTAAGCCTTTAGACCTTGCCCAGCCATTATTAAGTTCAGTGGGAGTACTACTGAGTACTACCTCTCCATAAAACTTTCTTTATCGCAATAAATTAATCGCTAAATGACCACTAAAACTGGTCAGTTGTGATGGAAAATAAATAAATAAATCAGTTGCCACATAATTGTATATTTAAGAAAACACGTCCTTTTTTTTCTGCACCTTCTAACCTTCCCGTTGAAAATTTCGTTAAAATAAATTTATTACCGTAACAACAAAGCTTAGCTGTCGAGCAAGGATTTAAAATTGGAATGTAAATAATGTTTCCGGTAGCAACTATTAAAAATTCTGTTACTGGATTCATTATTTTTCTATAAAAACTAATAAAAACACTTTTTTATAGCTCTTGGGCTAGAAGCGCCACTTCTAGTATATTTAGATTTCGTCGTGGAGGTTTAACGGTTTTTGAATAACGCAAAAAGAGATCAAACGGAAAGCGGTATTTTTTCTTACTCTAGAAATTAATAAAATGTTTATCTCTAGAGCTTGTATTTATAATTACCGTCGTCGTCGTTGTTGTATCTCCTGAGTCAAGAGATTGCGTATATTTTTCGATCTAATCTCCTTCAGATTTTTACTTGTTGAGTTGGCTGGTATGTTAGTGTTCATTAGTTCCAATCTTTTCCTTCTTCTGATCATCGGTTTTGCCTGTATTTTACCCTGCATCGCCAACATGAATATTCCGTTTTCTCGTATTTTATTCCCTATGTATTTTAATTTTCTTCTTTTGATGTCTTCAACTAAAACTTTTTCCTTTTCCCCTATTCTTACGAGTACTGTTTCATAGTAATTATTTCTATTTTAGGTTTTTTTAAATTTAATTTATGTTTATCATGGTAATCATTTTATCTGAAATATTTACCGTAATAAATATGGGTTTTTTCATTTTATCATCGAGTGCATTTTAAATTTCTATTTTCCCCGCTTCATTGACAAAAATCCCGCTATGATCGGCTAAATTACACCAGAAACTTATAAATTATGCACTAGAACCTTCCACGAAACTCAGTCTATCTACGGGTGAAAACCGGAACAAAATCTCGGGTCCGTAGTTCGTGAAATTGGCGCGCACAGACGGAAAGATGGACATTACAAACAGACATATTTTTCCGACTTTTATTTGCATATATATTTTGTAATCTGTACCTAGAAATAGATTTATGTTTTTCCTGTTTTATCTAGATCTTATATATCGTAGTAAAAAAAAAATGTAGATCTTTATTTATTTTCCTACATTTTTTTAAAAATTGTTTTACTCGTACTAAAAAGAATTATATAACTTTGCTCCAAAACTTTTCTTAGGAATTATTGATGAAAACGAGAACAGAATCGGTTCAATAGTTCCTTGCCCAAAGTTTGTCCACGTATTAATATCTATTGAGACCTTTAAATTTGTCCCTTTTTCTTTTTTTTTTATTACTAATACAACAATTAAAACAAACCTTAAGTACATCCCACTGCAGCAAACTATGGTAATTGACCTTGATGATTACTCCTTTTAAAAAAGATTTTAAACTTCCACAACTTTTTTGATTTCCCGTTCGCCTATTATTTTCGGTAAAAACCACGTAACAATTTTTTTCCATTGAAGTTTCGAATAATACGTCATCAGAACAAGGATTTCTATCGTTTCGGTCTCGTCCTTTTTCCAAGTGGACCTAGTTTAATGTTAGCGAGTTTTTAATTATTATTTTTTCTTCAGTTAATATCACATTTAAGACGTAAAATAGTAATCATTAAATAAAAAAAAAAAAAACACCCGCGCGAAATTAGGAATTAATTTGCTTAGGAAATAAATCAGTAGTTTTCAATGATTTTTTTCGTTTATATATCGCTTAAAAAATGATTTCCTCTTATAAAGTCACTTGAAACGCTAATTATATATTCATTTAGCGCGTTATTTCAATGAGAAATTTCGACAAAAATTAGTTAATCGCGACAACAATTTCCCGTTATGACATTTTTTCTTTTTCTTTCAAGGAAAAACCATGCGCTTTATAGTAAATTTTTACATGCACAAAAAATGAAAAATATGTTAATTTTAATAATTATGAAAAACTACTAACTCGAATAATCGATCTAGCATCCGAATTTTGTTGAAAAAATTTGTTTATTAATCTTAAGAAGTTATTCTCCTATTTTCATATTTGTTTTCAACATATATGTACACGAAGTTGAATATAATTTTCCATTCGATTAAATTTTAACAGTGATTCTTTATTTTGAACTTTTAAGTCTTCGCCTCCCAATCCTACTCTTTCTCATTTCTTTTCTTCCATTTTTCTTTCGTTAGCTTCTTTCGTTTTTACTATCTCGATCTATTCCTCTATAGAACTTCAATTGCTTGTAATTATTGGCTTTGGGTAAACGTCTACTGCTGACATCCCTCCTCAACAAAACAAAAAAAGTTTTAACATGTTAGATCAGCATTTTCATTTTCTTTAACTCGGTTTATACTTCTGCCGGGAATATAATTTTAAAAATAGTTCATCATCAATTTTATTTTTTAATAAAATTCACTCCCGCAATAAGACAATTTTATCTAAGAAATATTTTAAAAATTAACGGAGAACTTAAAAATTCGTGCCAATACCTTCCGTTCGTTATTCTTTAAGAGAAGTAATTAATTGAAGTTTCTATAGATAGTGCATTTAAAGCTCATATTTAATGAAAGCTAATGTAAACTGCTTAAAATCACTTTTTGGAAAATAATGAAAATGCTGATCTAACATGTTAAAACTTTTTTTGTTTTGTTGAGGAGGGATGTCAGCAGTAGACGTTTACCCAAAGCCAATAATTACAAGCAATTGAAGTTCTATAGAGGAATAGATCGAGATAGTAAAAACGAAAGAAGCTAACGAAAGAAAAATGGAAGAAAAGAAATGAGAAAGAGTAGGATTGGGAGGCGAAGACTTAAAAGTTCAAAATAAAGAATCACTGTTAAAATTTAATCGAATGGAAAATTATATTCAACTTCGTGTACATATATGTTGAAAACAAATATGAAAATAGGAGAATAACTTCTTAAGATTAATAAACAAATTTTTTCAACAAAATTCGGATGCTAGATCGATTATTCGAGTTAGTAGTTTTTCATAATTATTAAAATTAACATATTTTTCATTTTTTGTGCATGTAAAAATTTACTATAAAGCGCATGGTTTTTCCTTGAAAGAAAAAGAAAAAATGTCATAACGGGAAATTGTTGTCGCGATTAACTAATTTTTGTCGAAATTTCTCATTGAAATAACGCGCTAAATGAATATATAATTAGCGTTTCAAGTGACTTTATAAGAGGAAATCATTTTTTAAGCGATATATAAACGAAAAAAATCATTGAAAACTACTGATTTATTTCCTAAGCAAATTAATTCCTAATTTCGCGCGGGTGTTTTTTTTTTTTTTTATTTAATGATTACTATTTTACGTCTTAAATGTGATATTAACTGAAGAAAAAATAATAATTAAAAACTCGCTAACACTAAACTAGGTCTACTGGGAAAAAGAACGAGGTTTAATTGTGTCGCTGCAAAAATGTGACGGGGTTGAATCGTTGAAGCCGAAACTATACGACCCCTCAGAACAAAACACACTGAGCTGGACTACGAAAAACCCACTATTTGTGTTGGCCGATATTCAGCCTAGTTGCTAGTCTTAACGTCACCCATATGTTAATTAAATCTCTATCTAGAAATTATTAACTTCTTTTTGTTTTATTTTAAATTTACATATATTATAATAAACAATTTTTTAAATTTTCGTTTATTTTTTACCCTACTTTTTTAAATATTGTCAAATTAATTATTAGAGTCAACTGAGTGTTATTTCACGAGGTCCAATAACTTTCAAATCATTATAATCAACTGTTTTTTATTTCTTACTCACAACTTTTATCGTATCATTCGCTGATTCTATAAATGGCCCGTTTACTTACTTCATAGTTTTGCTCACGACTTCACGCACGTAATAATATGCGTTTAAACCTTTCATTTTTCCCTTTTTATATGATAAACTCTGGATTTAGTTTTTTTTTAAAATATCGGTTGAAATAAACTCCAAGTACATTCACGACAGCGAACCACAGTAGTTGTCAAGAGTTAAGATTTATATGTAAGTAAAATTTCTGGTATCAACTATTAAACCTATTGTGACATAATTCTTTATTAATTTCTCTGCAATTTCAATAGATTTTTTTATGGAACGTTACTAATACACTGCACAGTTATCAAATTGTATTTTCAAGTATTATAAAAAAAATATCAAAGTTATAAATAATTATATATATATATGTAAACTCGGCCATTGAGGCCTCGCAAGGGGCTATGCCCCTTGATCCCTCTTGCTTTCATTTCTGTCACTTTCTCTTCTATAAAATGATCAAAATTTACAACATAATTCTTACTGGCATCGATACAAAAAAAATAACATAATCACAAAAATCCTATCCTAACTTTTAACTTTCATTACATAAAATTAAAACATTTTTTCGTTACATATTTCGTTGCATAAAATTGTGACATTTTTTAAATAACAATAACAAAAATCCTATAAAATATAACAAACGTTACATAAAATTGGGGCATTTTTTCTAATGGGGGGTAGCCTAAGAATTACGTTGTAATTAATATATATGTATATATATATATATATATATATATATATATATATATATATGTACTAGTTGACCCGGCGAACTTCGTACCGCCTTAGAATCAATAAATGTTGTGTTAACTTATTAGCTGAATTAAATTCAATTTTTTATTAAAATAAAATTAATACTCAAAATGAATTAAATTCAATAAATGTACAAAAATCAAAATGAAAAGTATTTTAATTACATTAAAATGAATGTAATTCACGTGGCAGCATGGCATTATTCCCCTTAATAACAAAAATCAATATATATTTACTTTAAAAAATTAAATTAAATTACTTTGGAAACATCAGCTAACAACACATAGTACACACCCAATTTATATACTTTTTAATAAAATGTGCACTCTGTGCTGTTAGCTGATGATGGGCTGTACACGAAAAAACAACGTGTTTCCAACATAATTTGATTTCTTAAAGTAAATTTATACCGATTTTTACGATTTTGTACACATATATAATGTACGGAATAATCCGAATAAGGTGGTTCACAAACGACAAAAATATTCAATTATACAATAGAGTTCGGAAACGGTTTGACTTATCAGAATTGGATCACAAATTACAATTAAACTTCTATCTATGACAATTTAAAACTTTAAACTGAGCGATTACCCTGGGCAACTAGTAACCGTCTAGAATATATCACATGGAATTTAGAACGACCGGAAAAATTACCCTTAAAAAATTCATGACTACTGTCGGTATACCAGCCTGGTCGCAGAAGAAGCACATAGTTGGAAGCGAAGATTTACTAATTATATGACTGTGCGAGACAGTGACGTAGCCGATTCGCAGCCGGCTAATATTCACTCCGATGGCCACCATGGTTTGACTGTGGGCTTAATGTTTTTTAAGAACGTTGTCGTAGCTGCCCATTCTGTTTTTCACTGGTTCTCGCACTTCTTTAGAAAAATATGCATCATCGACGATGGTGGGTCCGCATTCTCTGGCATTGGCGAGAACAATGCCGAGCGCACTTCCACATTGACCCTCTCATTACCGGATTCCCCGATGTGTCCAGGGACCCAAATGGATGTCACCCGACTGTTCGTTTGGTTTAACTGTCTTAGATAGTAGTGTATTTTTAATATTAGCGGATCGCTGCATTTTTGGTTTTCCAGAATACATCATAACGTCTGTAGGGAATCGGTGACTATGAGAACTTTTATCGATTTGTTATGATCCGGGAGGCAAAAACTTGGCTTGAGAGGACACGTCTCTAAGTGAAAAGGAAAGTTTTGTATGTAGTTGAATGTAATTAATACTTGTCTATGCTATAAAGCTGCTTTTCACGACTTAACCTTTTTTTGCTGAAATATTTATTAAAACTAAGGGTCATTTTTAAAAATTAAATTGTTTTCATCGCGTGTGTTTATATCACTCCTTCTTGACCATTCTATTTTCCTCATACCATTCACTTAAACCATAAGCTGTCAGCTGTCTGTCTACTTACCCACTTATTTTCTTGAACTATAAATGTTGAACTTTTTCTCTTTTGTTTTTTTGTTTTTTTTTTAGATTTTTAATTAACATATTTATATAAAAATCCTTTTTTTCTCTAGTAACATTTCGTCACCGTTCAACTAAAAACTGTGCTCCTCGCGTTCCGCTAGAGATCGAGAATCTTTGTATAACTGGAACGTGTCGCGATCTAATAAAAAGTTTCAACTAGAAGGTATATAACACAACTGACAACAGTTTCTGTCTCTTTACCTGCCGGTTGCGAATTAATTTCCCATAATTGCACATTTGAGGATACCTGCTTTGTTCTGGTTCTTCATACCTCTCCGTCAATCATTTTATAAAAATTAATTTATTACCTGTAAAATCACCGATATATCAGTTCAATAAATTTTACTAAACTAAAAATGAAAACATTTTTTTTTTCTTTAATTGTTTTAGAAATTAACAAAATTTTAGTTAGAGTTTATGATTATTTTTTAAAATAGTTATCATTTTATTTAAATTTTTACGTTTATGTTCCATGTTTCCCGTAGTAAACATTTTATATGGGGGTATTTTTTGGAATTTTTTTTATAAATAGTATTTTTAATCTTTCTATTTTCCCTGTTTCATCGACAGAAACCCTCATAAGTTGCCTAAATCACATCGGAACTTATAAATTATGCATAAAAACTTTCCGCACAAATCAGTCTATTCAGTGATGAACATGCGAAGATAAAATCGGTTCGGTAATTTGTGAGATTAACACGCACAAATAAGCAGACGGACAGACAGGCCGATTTCCGTCATGCAATTATATATATATATATATATATATATATATATGTCTAGGTAGGTGAATATGTAAAAAGAACTGAGAAGTCGTTTATATAAAAGGTACACAAATATTAGCAACGCTAATAGATGTTATACCTATGCAAAGAATTTGCCGAGTGACATCAGCCGACCGTCGCTTTTTCTTGTTGTTGTTTGTATTTTTAATGAGTCGATTCGACTGCTACGTGTCTGTTTTTTTCATATCAATTTTAATATCTTTGAAGTTAAAATTTAATTAACATAATTCGTGACATCATAATAATGAATATTTTGGTAACAAAAAGTTTCTTTTGTTATCGTGTGTAAAAATTTATTGCAAAACTCGGAAATGCTGTAATATGTGAAATACTATATATTATTATGCATTCTATTAAAATAGTAAAATTAAAAATTCCCTTTCCTGAGATTTAAACCAACACTTACACATCTGATACTAGAACAAGAGAACAAATTCTCAATCTCAGGAAACTAATAGAAAAAACAAGGTGCAGTACAGCAAGCAAATATGCTTTGTCGATTATAAAAAAAAAATATTCGACGGCGTCCGATGGGATAAACTCTGGCAGATTTTGTCTGAAATGGACGCTCCAAGTCTTTTTCTGTGGCTAATTAAGCGTTTATATGAAGGAAATACGGCAAACGTACGCGTGAACCAATCGATAGTCTCAGAAAACTTTCCTTCTGAACGAGAAGTTCATCAAAGCTGCATACGTATACAGGAAACGGGTAATACGCGAGACTATAAAGGAATTTTTAAGCACCAGTGTCAAAGATGAAGCCGAAGATGAAAATAAATACGGTATTTCAGTCGGAGGAATACGCATTGGAAACCTTCGATACGCTGTTGACACTACATCAATAACCACAAGTATAGACATCATGTCCGGCCTAATATATCAATTAGAAATAGTTAGCGCTAATTTAACAACTAATAAAAAACAAAGGTAATGATAATAAATAGTCCTAAAAACAACTCGCAAAAATTGCGAGAGATAGATGGCATCGGAGTCGTGAATTCACATATTTAAGATCTATCGTAGAAAGTAATGGCGGAAGCGAAGCTGAAATTCATCACGGAGCACAATCGACACGCAGAACGATGGGACGCTTGAAAAAAATCTGGTCCGACTCTTCGATAAGCAAAACATTGAAGATACGCCTAGTAAATGTTCTTGCGTTCTCGGTTTTCTTATATGCTTCAGAAACATGGACGATCCATGAATGAGATTAGAAGAAGATAGATACGTTGGAAATGTGCTGCTGGAGACGGCTGTTACGTGTTCCGTGGATGGAGAAAAGAACTAATGTGACTTGATTCTGACGGAAATTGGCGTACAAACTATCAACAATTGTCCGTAAACGGATACTAAAGTATTTTGGCCACGTCACTGGAGCAGGAACGATGGTTTAACAGTCTATGGAAGGAACTAGAGGAAGAGGACCGCTTTCTATGAGATGGTCTGATGCTATTTGTAAAACAATGGGCCGTACCTTTCTTAAATGTTTGTCCGATGCGCGCAAAACAAAGGTCACCGGCTCAGTTTGGAGTTTCAGGTGACGGATAATAATGGTCACGATATCCCCACGAGGGATGAAGCGATTGATTGATGATTGTTAGGCGAAACTTTTTTTAAATTTTGAGTGGGAGCCTAAAAACCCTCATCCTGAAAAAGGAGCCTTGCCAAATGCATCGGATATTTTCAGTTCACGTTCTTTTCGAAACTATTATAGATTTCAACGGAAAATTTTTACAGAACCTTGCGCGCCATCAGAAATTTCCAAATATAAATCAACATGTTTCGATAGAAATCGTTTTTAGCCACATGTACTTCCTACTTTTTTTTCCCATAGCCATCCTTCAATCTCTGTGTGGAAAATCTTAGCAACTCCAGTCAGCGTGTAGAAACATAGAAATGATAGTTTTCTTTATCTTGTATTTTGTATGACAATCCAGTCACTCTAAGGGTATCTGTAATAATGCACAACATTCGGCATTTTATTACGGGCACGAATTAAAATATCGTACCGGTTTCTTTAAAAATGAAATGAAGTAAGTAAACGTTGTAAGGCAAAACGGCATAAGTCTAGCGAGGTGGCATAGTTAAAATGTTACGTGGAATGTCGGAACACCAAAGTATTTAGCTAACCCTTTGTAGAACTGCTGCAGTCGATATCGTAGGAGTATGCGCTAATACGGCGCAGCAAACATACTTGATAGTGCAATGGCAGAGGCTATCTTGCAGTTTAATGATCTTTGTTATAGCGTCTGGTACAGTCTAGTCTGATTTGACGCGCTCGGTAAGTCTCGGAAAGTGCAAAATTTATTGATCTCGTTAATTGTCTTACCAGTTAATAAACAGGTTTCATGTTTGACTTTTTGATGAATAAATAATAACGGTATTAAACAACGGTTGTTTAGACATAGCCTTGTAAAGGTTAAATATGAAATCTAAATGTTGTAACGTTTGCACATGAACTGTATTTCCGGGATAATTTTAAAAATAATAACATTTTTTTTTTTTTTTTTTAGAAAAAAGGGAATACCGACTTCGAGGTTTACTGTAAAAATTTAATTAATAAAAACACGCTAAAAAGTAAAAAACAATTATAGTCCATAATAAAAATTTAATAAAAACGCTTTGAAAAGTGAAAAATTCGATAAAAAATACTATACATGTCAAAATGATACATATTAAGATTATAATAATTCTTATAAAACATTTATACTTTAATTATAGTCGGAAGGAAATCACAAATTACAGTATTTAGAAACAATTTAATGAATATTTAACGTGGTTTTAATTATTATTGTAATTTGAATTTGGTGAACGGAGACACTGAATTAAGGTATGAATGTTGTTTAAGAATAATCGCAATATCGCTTCTTTAATATATATCTTTTATTGTATAAGATACCGTATCTTCCTATCGAATATTTTAGTGCATTTTTATTAAATTTTTCTAGTCGCTTATTTGAATGACTACTGAGTGTATCTATGATCACCGGTATTCAACGGTATATTTACATAGTACTACCAATGAATTTTTTTTTTTTTTTTTTTTGAGATCGCCAATCAAGGGCATTATCCAGCATAATTTTGTATTAGTGAGAGAGAGGGAGAAACTAATTAAAATTGAATATTACTGGAAATAGAAGATATGAAGGACGGTATAATAGCAATGATTGCCGGAGATGGAAAGGATAGAATAAAGGAAGAACTGTATGGAGTAGGCAAACCGAGTTTCAGGAGTTGCCTATAGAAGTGAGAGCGTTCTGTAGATATAGACGCGCATTCAAAGAAGATGTGATTTGTGTCACAGATTAGATCGGAATCATCCGGATGGAAGGAACAAAAAAGAGAAAAGGACATAAAAAAGCGAAAAGAAGATGCCGGAAGACGACTATGATCTAGACGAATCCTGCAAATAGAAGAGATAAGAAAGCGCGAGAGATAGGTACCAAGGGTACGGAGGAGGATGGTCCACATGTGGGTACAAGTTATGAGCGAACAGAAAGAAATACGCTATTTTTGAAGTCGGTAAAAAGAAAACATGAGAATAATTTGGTAACATATAATGCAAGTTCAATTTTATGGAATTTTTACAATGAAAAAATAACACCACTGGTAATAATAATGTTTTGATAACAACATCAGTGTAGTGCTATTAAACATGTCAGTTTTCGTTTGTATAAAATATAATTTTTAAAAAGTGCGTAATAAATCTTTTAAAACATGGCAGTACAATATCCAATCTCGCGAGGGAAGTAAAACAATTTTATTCGCTCTATAAACGTTTTATTAGTCGTTATATAAAAAAATAATAACAATAATACTACTACTACTACTACTAATAAGCATAATAATAATAATAATAATAATAATACACCTTTGGAATAATTAAGTAATCAATGGCGAACATAGATAAATTAAAAACTGAAACGAGAAAACTAATGACAAAATATAAAAAACACCTCCCAAGAGCATCAGCAGCCAGAATAACATTACCACTGGACGAAGGTGGCGGAGGCCTCTTAGACTTCTAAACTGCTTAAGAAGGAACTAAGTTAATACTGAAAATTCAGTGTTATACAAATTAATCACCAAAAACGATGATGGTTTAACTCCATTGAATCTAAATACAACCTGCAGATGAGGAAGTAAACAAAAAGTACCACAAATGGAGAGAAAGTCAACTACATGGAAAATCATCATCATTATCTCCTCAACCATTCGATTGGTGGACAACCTATTTGTACATTTTTAGCTGTACAGATATAGGTTGTGTACCAGGCAATTATTATATGCAACGCAGGTGTACATACGCAAAACTACATAAATATAAGTCTGAAATAGAAAACTCTGATATTGGTGGCTTAGAGTCGGACAATTTGTGTCTGAAATAGATAGAAGGCTTCATGCTAGCAATACAAGATCAAGTAATTTCCAGAAAAAAGTTATCAAAGACATATCATGAAAAAATATGTAAGCGATACCTGCAGTATGTGTGGGGTGGATAAGGAAACAATAGAGCATGTAACTAATGGTTGTAGCATGATGGCACCTAAAGAATATCTGAACCAACATAACAATGTCGTTAAGATATTATACAGGAGACTATTAAAGAAATATGGTATAACGATAACAGAACCATATTATAACTACGAGGCAAAGGAAGCGCAGAAGTGATGGAGCTGGGAGTCTGGGGATGTCCCCAGGTGTGATTAACATGAGGAGCCTCTGCGATGTACGGAGGGCCGAGTTTTATATATGTACATATTTATGAAGGGAGTGCTATTAGGGTGTCATGAATTTTCTATGGTTTACAATGTAACATGTCCAACAGCACTGATGAGAATAGAGCAACCAGTTTCTTTCTCTCAGTTGTCTTTAGCCTTTTTTAGATTTCCTCGGAAGCCAGTTATTTTAAGTTTCTATAAACCTAATAGTAACTTGAGTTCGGAGCGATACATGACTTCCGGTTTGATGTTAGGCACCTTAACTATTGGGCGACCATTCTACTTTTATTAATGAGAATGTCACACCGGGGATAATATGAAAAGAACATAATGGAGTATAAATATAATGTTTTTAACAAAAATTGCTGCACAAGCTGTGAATTATTTCCTTTTTTTTTTTTCCCAGGAGTGACTAGTTAATAACAATATTATTGCAGCTAGATAATAAAGACATAAAGATATACAGTATGACAGAAAAATAATAACCGATAGGAGGATAACTGAAAATCGGCCAGATTTAATTGTTGTAGAAAAAGGTTTGAAACAGGCAAAAATAATAGATATAGCAGTGCTACTCGCTAAAAAACTATGGGTAAAACTATAAGTAAAAAGAAAAGAAAATACATCAATCTGGCTAATGAAATAAAACGAATTTGGAACATCGATAAAGTGGAGATAGTTTCTTTGGTGATATCGGCGACTGATATAATATCGAAAACACGTAGAATAGGAATCGATAAAAAAGTTTACATAGAGATGTAGAACTCGGTGATCCTTGGTGCCATCGTCAGGAAAATACTCGGAGAAGATGCGGTTAAAACCTAGTGGAGCGGTGCTATACTTGGCGAATTCGCTGGTACAGGTGCAACGTAATGATAAAAATACCTGTCTGGTAGAAGGCAGAGAAAAAACGATAATAATAATCAAATCAAATTTCAAGTCAAATTTATTTAAATGAAATAAATTAAAACTAAAATACAACTTAATTAATGTAACCGCGAATGCGCAAAATTCGCGCGAACTGCGGAGTATACACAAGAGTTACGCAGGTCAAACTTGCACTTATTATTATCCAATATATTGCCACATAAAAATTTGCAGTGCTCAATGTTTGACCAACGTTTGCACACAACTATTATTCCGAGTGTTTCACATGAATAAAAATTAATAATAATAATAATAATGATAGGAATAATTTTTGAAAGAGAAAAATGACGAAAATAACGTCTTCGAGACTACAGTTCTTTTGTGGAATGTATTTCGCTGTACCTAATCATTTAATATCTCATCCGGTATCTTATTATCGGAGTCGCTTTGATGCTCTGTTTAGGATTGTTTGAGCGTAGCTTTTTGTATACGCAGGTGGTAAACGAATGATCGCCAGTGCAGCTTGCTGTTCATTTACAAACGAAAAGAATTTTTATCTGATATACTTGACCGCTTATTAGTAGTTTCTGGTGACGTTTGTTAAAGCGGCCTGTTTTTATTATGCTTTTTCGTTCGCCCCAGAAATAATGTTCTCAAGCGGCCTTTGCTTCGTGTACACCTGAAAAATACGAAAAACCCATTTCGTGGTTAGTTTATGTAGTTTGCGGTTGATTTGTGATGCGTTAATTTTCTGAAGGTGCTTTTGTGCTATTTTATTCGTTCAATCTGCTTCCTCCTTAATTTACCTCTTTGTTCAAGTAACATTTATGTGTCTGATTAAAAAATTATACCGGATTATTAAGACAGTAACGTAGGCAGTGTGTAGTGTAACGGAGAATGCCATAAATATAACCAGCATTTCCGAAAATACTACTTAATCTCAAATACTTTGAAAATTTCAAAAAATCTCCCCCCCCCTCCCTTATTAAAAATAATTAAAAATTCGATATATTTATACAGTTTATTTTTATTACAAAGATACGCTATGCAAATATCTTTATGCAGGTAAACGTACTAGAGCTTGAAGATGTTTTATAAATAAAAATTACAAACAATGTAATATCCCATCAAAAACATAGATGTAAAAATAGGAGCCAAGTTCAATATTTAGAATATGAAATATAACTTCTTGAATTTGAACAGTGTCGAATTATTTACACAAAGCGGGTTAATTTAGGATAAATTCTAACGATTTGACTTGGGTAGTTTTTACTAGCAAACCAAATTTTTAGAAGAGTAATGTAGACCACACAATATAAAAACAGTAACTACATATAACATAAAGAAGATAAATTGATTAGCCAAATATAAGAAATAACTTGTATGTGAAAACTAATCAAGTCAAATCGTGAACTTTAATTTATCCTAAATTATTATCTGCTTTGTGTAAATCTTTCGACACTGTACAAATTTAAGAAGTTATATATTTAAATAGCAAACATAGTTGAAAACGTTTTTTTTTAAATTTATTTTAGAATGTTGTATGTTCTTATAAATAAATTTCAGCATTATCTACAGAACTTCCATTTAGATCTCAATTCTTTTGTCGGCGGACAATCACGCGTATTCTTAATATTGAACACTTGGTTCCTACTTTTAAAATTAATGTTTTTGATAGGATATCATTACTTTTTGTAAAGAAATTATTATTATTATTCATTCAAATTCAAATTCAAATCGTTTATTCTTCAAAATAGGCTTACAAAGCGAGCACACTTTATGAAAGTCAAATTATCGAGTCCGTCTGTCCCCTAACTCTAAAACTACCGCCACTTCGAACCTATATGGCTGAGGATAAGAATTTGAAAGAAACCCTTACTGCAGCACATAGGGCCCTACAAATATGTCGATGTTATTTTCATTTCGTTTTTCACAAGTATGTCTAAATCAGTATACAATGTTAATTTCCTGCGATGTGCTGGAATCGCATTGATCCATAATATATGACTTAATCATTAAGATAGTCATCTATTTTATAATAAGCTTTGTCAAGCATGCTTCACAGCAATTTTCGTAAGTAATAAATTTATTTTCCGATAGGTCACAAGTATCTCGATTGGAATTTTATTATTATAAATACGCGCACAAAGCTTTAACGTGCGCTAGCTGTTAATAAAAATCGATTGCTTGGAAAATATTTCAAATCGTAAAAGTTCACCATTTTCCGATTTTTTTTCCTTTGTATACACACAATTACCCAGTTGGACGCTAAATTTTCAAGGTCATTGGGAAGTGGGTTAGGTTTTTGATCTCAATCAGCGATAAAAATGCAGATTTTCAGACACGTTAATATCTCAATAACCGTTTTGAGTTGTATTTATGAAATTTGGGGTTTTAGTTAATCTAATAATGAGTTTTAATAAATAAACCAAATTTCATGTGTTTATGTCTAATTAAATATTAAGTTATTAAGGGGTTAAAAGTAATTCCAAATGGTTCGTGTAATATAACACACACGGCTGTTGCGTCGTCGCCAGTTCCTTTTTCATGGCTGGAACTTGGCTTGACACGCTACCGCGTGTCTAGATAAAGATAATAAATTACATATAATTATATCATATTATATGGGTTTCGTGTCTCGCTTCTCTGGCCAATTCGCATTTCCGCCGACTGTACTAATTTTTCGCCGAATTAAATTTGTTTTTCCGTGTAAATGTAGAGAGTCTATGAGTACTCTGGGAGAAAGTTTTGGTCACATTTTTACTCGTCTTGTGATTGGTTAGAAATTTGAAAATTATTTCAGCGCTAATGAAATAGTCACAAATATGTAAAAATTGAGCATTCTAGAATAGTAAACGATTTATTGGAAAGTTTTAAATATCTTAAAAACGTGTTTTACGCTTTCGTACTTTTAGCAGAATGCTCAACTCCCGGGGCATTTTATATTAGCAAATGGATGCCAACGAACGAGCATACAGAACAATGTATTTGAAGAAGCTTTAATCGAAAATACGAGATGTCTGATATTTTAATGTGACTTCTCTTTATTAAGCACTCTGCGTGGTATTTATTGGCACATTTAATCTTGATTACTATCCTAGATGTACACAAAAAAAAAATCTACGTAAAGTTGATGATGCGACAGTACTTTTTTTTGTCATTCTTTTCGTCAGGTAGCGATTATGCGAGAAAAAAGAAAAAATAGTAGTAACATTTTTCAAATATACTAATTATGTTAATTTTAACGCATTCCTAACGTAACATTTTACAAATATTTACACTGGAAAAATGCAATACCTGGACGCTTCCGATATTAGATGATTATGCTCAACAAATATGTTTCTTGCTGACCGGTTATTAAAATAAGATTTTTGAAATTCAATTCTTTCTTCTCTATATCAACAACTGCAATGTCTAAGTTAAACTTTGTGCTTTGTGAACGCAGTAAACCGCAAAATTAAAGGAAACTGTCCGTTGAGCGCGACGCTCCAAAAACGTCGAGGAACTTTTCAACTCGTTACAGTAATCGTCAACAATTGGTTGATTTTCGTTTAAATACTTCTGCACGTTAGCGAGAGAATGTCTTTCATCAATTTTTATTGATTCGTTCGGATTAAATAATCGCCGAGAGAGCAAGGTCATCTCATAAGTCGGCAGAATTTAATGTGCGAAATAACAACGTCGATGAATCGATTTCCTAATTTGTTGCGTTTGAACCAGTAAGCTCTAGTTTTACGAATATGGGCGGCGCCAAAAGCTAATAATTCATTAAAAATTTACGGATTTCGTTGAAACACTTGCCATCAATTCTGAACTGATACATTATTGAAATATTGGATGTTTTTTACAGACACTTTTAGAATTGCTTCGTGTGGCGTTGCCTTGTGTAGAGGCAAAAAAATCTGAGCTTTGAATCTTTCCAAAACGGCGGCTGTCCTTATAGCAATGATCCGTCTCGGTACTGTGCGATAGCTATTTTATCTTGGCGAAAGTTGACTGTATTGCGACTGCTTTGGTCTTGTACTTGAACTGGTATACGCGTAATAATACAGTCTCGCAATTAGCATTTTCTCAACTGTTGTTGTGTCCGACAGGCAGCTTAGAATAGGTCCTTCGATAAACTTCGTGAAGTCTTAAAAAAATCATCATTTTTTTTTTTGTCGTTTTTAAGGAACATCTTTGAGGCAAGAGGCATATTCTCCGGACTTACAGATTTCCATCAGTCTGTATTGAAAAGTTGTTGATTGTTGTAGGCCCTTTCGGTGAAACAACATTTATACTGGTCTCTCGCTGGTCTGTTAAGGTTTCTATCGTGATCGATCTCTTTCAGAGTTTTCGACTATACCGCTTTCTAATCATCGGTTTTATTGATAGAACAATTGCCTATCGGCTCGTATAAGATCGCTTCATTTACCCATTTATAAGAACACCATTTGAACGGCTACGTGCCTTTGTGATAACATGACGAGCACTCAACCAACATCAAACTGAATTCTTTCTCCAGCGCGATCAGGCAATGCATGCAATAGGAAACATTTGCTCTAACATTATTTTCTGTTCTTGCACATATAACAACTGTGACTGCATTTATCTGAAGTCAACGGAAATAGCTGATAATCTCGTCAAAAATATCCAGGAGGTACAAGTAATGCGAATTTGAAAAACCAGATGCTCACCAAAATTTAGTGTGTAGTATAAAGATTTGATATATATATATATATAAGGTATTTTGTTGCGCCATCAACGCGTGTCCAGCGCGCATCAATGATAAATTGAGAAAGTTTTTGCGTAATAATAGTTTTCCGGTGTCCAATATGTCGACATTTGTGCAAAATGCATTCGCGGACAAAATTTATTTTTTTGTCTTCATTTGAAAAAAACTGCTTCCGAATCATACCGATTGCTTCGAGAAGCTTACGGTAAACATGCTTTATTGCAAAATACGTGTGAGCGATAGTTTCAACGTTCCAAAAGTGGTAATTTTGATGTTGCTGATAAGGGAACACGGAAACCCGCCAAAAAAGAGGGTACAATGAAGACGATGCGCAAACACGACAAAAGCAACTCATAGAGCAATTAAGTCATCAAGCTATTTCCAGTCGTCTACGAGAGATGGGAAAGCTTCAGAAAATTGGAAAATAAATACCGCATGAATTATCCGAGAGACAGATGGAGAGTTACAAAAACACATGCGAAATTTTGCTCCAACGGGACAAAAGAAAGACGTTTTTGCATCATATCGTTACTGAGGATGGAAGGTGGCTTTACTTTGAGAATCCCGAGCGGAAAAGATTATAGGTAGAACCGAACACACCACCTACATCAACCGCAAGACAAAATCGCTTTGGCAGAAAAACGGTGCTCTGCGTTTGGTGGGATCAAAAGGGTGTGGTCTATTATGAGCTGTTAAAGCCTGGTGAATCGGTTAATACCGAGCGCTATTAATAACAATTAATCGATTTAAGCCGTTCGTTGCTTAAAAAACGATTAGAATATTTAAAATGGTAATTTTTCTTTACGACAATGCTCCATTTTGTACAGCAAAATCGGTCCGCGACACGTTGGAAGCACTTAATTAGGAAGTGCTAGCCCATGCGGCTTACTCACTAGACTCTTGGTTCCTTCAGGCTACCACTTGTTTGCATCGATGGGTCATCTATTTGCTGGGCAGCGCTTTGGTTCGCACGAAGATGTGAAAAAATGACTCGGATGAATGGTGTCCAACAAAAGCGGAAGATTTTACTGGCGTGTTATTCAAAAACTGTCTGAAAGATGGAAAAAATGTATAACTACCGATGACGTATTTTTATCATTCTGCCGAATTTAACAAGTTTTTTTCGGGGGAAAAAAATCCGCTTTTCATACTTGTACACCGGATATACCGCTATATTCCGATGAACAATGTAAACACTAATTAATCCGCCCAAATGTCTCATACTTTCGAATGTTTCCCCCCATATCCCGCACTCTATTTCCGAGAGAAAGCTCTGTTAACAGCGCATTTGAAACTAACCTTGCCAATCACATTCGTGAAAACTGAACTAAATGATAATGAATTTAAACATGTTAAAAGTTTTAGAATGCTTACAACCTTCCAACGACGATGGTAATGTCTCTGAAGCGCTAAACATCAGCTACGAGTATGAAATATTCAGAACCTAAATATAATAGTGTACGTTTTTTAAAGCTGTCTCTTCTGCATATGCATAACGTAGCTCTTATTCTTAATCGATGTCAATAAGAATAAGCGCACTTTACTCGCTACCTATCTGTATAATTATATTTAATTTGATGGTTTGTGGATATTGCATTCTGTAGCTAATCGTTTTGCTTACACGTGTACTTTCACCTTTCATTTAACCCTTTGATTGTACTTTAACTGCTTTTCCTTTTGAAATTTACAGAGTCAAATTTTTTTTCTCTTCTTTCTCTATTTCTTAGTCGCCGAAACATTGTGTTTCTGAGAAGAAGAAAGAAGCCGGGGAAAAAATAGAAAGAAAAATAAGAAAAAAATTGTTTTTATTAACCTTGCGGCGGCTTTAATTGCACGATAAGTATAAACGTGTCGTCGCGTTTCATTATCATTATCCTGTCTTAATGTAAAGTTCTTTTCTTTTTCTTTGAAAAAATGTTTACATTTCTTTGGAAGAGTTCGCGTACTAAAGCGAAAAATGATAACGGCCGAGTTGGCATTGGTCAGAACTGGGAATGGTTTTCGGCGAGTGATCAATGCTAAGTTGATTTCGAAAGTCATTTCTGACCGTCGAAGACGCGCCCTCGCGTTATGCTGGTGCCGCATTAATGCTTTACGAGCGTTGGCATCGAAGCGTAACTTTAACGGCTGCACAACTTTGCGCCGAATTCATCGCAGGGCCCATTAAGTTCGGAAATTAAGTTTAACCCCGTCCGCCTATTCGTTCGAGCCGGTCTGCAATCCTCTTTTGCCGTTCTTCCACTCGTCCAAATGTTCCTTTTAAACGGATTAAAATGCACTCAAGCACTACCTCCTCCTTGCGGCTCCCGGTTCACTGACTATTCTCGTTCGCCGGAGACCCATCCCTGGCGATTTTCTTACGTCTCGGATGTTGTGTGTGGTGCACTTTTTACTTGTTTCGGTTGTTTTCATTGCAGCTGCTACGGGAAAGCTCGTTCGACTGCTTTATTGCATTTGCCTTTCAATTTATTTTCACACTTTTCCATTACCGTCTACTGATCCGTTTCCCTTCAATCGTCGTTCTTGTCTTCTTCTAGAGATGGATCGATAATTTCCGAAATATCGCGCGCCATGTTTGTTCATTTCGGCGTGTTTCTAAAACGATGAAAGTATCGACCGGTGTCCAGGCGGTGTGCATTTAAAATTATCATTTAAATGGCCGCGAGTTTCATTAAATCTGGTCGATTATTATATTTTTGCAATTTTCTAATAAAAGCGAATGCCTGTTCGCTGACGTCATTATCAGTTTAAGCCCCGTTCGGATCAATTGGGAACTTACAGATCATTCGAAGTACATTTCACAAACACATTTAGAAATAGAACAAAATAACGCAATACAGAAGTTGTAATTTTTCGTACGGTGGTGCCCTATTTTTAAATTTCGAAGGCGTATTTTAGCTTCGCGTAATATCTAAAACGCCAGGTGAATTTCCTAAATTATTATTTCATATCGCGAAGTTTCTCTATTTCACGTCGTAAATATGAAATTTATCAGTCTAAAACAAAATAACAAGTAGAAATGTTATTACAAATTAGCACGAGCTGTGTATTTTCATTTTATTTCATTTTTTTTTTTACTGAAAGATATCATCCTACTCATTTGTAAGAGAAAAATATGCGAATGAAATGAAATCTATCAGAAATTCTTAAGCCAGAAATCGTAAATTATGGTAATTGAATAGAGGTGTAATATCTACGAGGATAATATCTTTTTGTTTCGTAATGAAACGTATTTATTTACGCTTTACGCGATAGATTTAAATATTATGCTAATTGCCGTAGGACGACGACATATTAGAATTATACGGACGATAATTTATAATAATATTTTTGGTTTAGGAATATTTGTTTTTATTTTTTGATATATCTTTTAAAATTTCTGATTTTTCGTAGAATTCTCTTGTCAGTAAAAACCCCAACCGATGCTTTTATCTAAACCGCTAAAAAACCTGTCAAAATCGTTGTTAGAACCGTTTTCGAGAACTCACATAAATGCAATATTTTTGGTCTTATTGTACGATTATCACTAATGTCTGAGAGACGTAGTTTTGCTAGTTTTATCTGTTTGGCGAGATATATTTTTCCATCTTCTAGTAGATTGAGAAAATTAGTGACGGAGTATTACTAATTTTTGCGTATTATTATATTTCGGTATTTCGGTGTCAAAATTTGGACACTAAATTTTTACGGTATAATTTCAACGTATTTCCAATTTGCGGATTCTTTTAACTGTAGTAAAAACGTTTTTGTTCTATCTGTTCTTTTAGTTTTGCGATACTTATTTATTTCTCCGCAGCTTCTGTTAATATTGTTACTATCTGGTAATATACATATATTAAAATCTTTCTACTGTCTAGATTAGTTTTATCTGTTTAAAAAATGAAACTCAAATAAGTAAAGTGCATGGTATTGTAGAACTTTAGGTCCGATTTTATTCTTAATGTATCTAAATGAGTTCTCTGTGATCTCAAAAGATACTACGCTGATGACGACCCTGTGCTTGTTATGAACTCATTTTGTATTAACATCTCGCAATAACGCGCTCAAAATGGAGTTAACATATTACTAAATTGATTTATTAAAAATAGACTTGCGGTTTAGAAAACAAAATTCACGTCATGTAGCCTTACTGGCCGTAGTGTATTAATGAGATCGGATAAAGATAAGATAAATAACGGGCACAACTGTAGCGAAAGCTTATGATGTTAAATATTTAAGTTTAAACTTGTGCAGATTGATATTGCGCAAGTTATTAGGAACGAAAATTAAGGAAGCTGAATTTTCATTATTTGAGAGTATTTTTTTGGGGGGGGGGGGGGGGGGGGAATCATTTATACCGATCATGTCAGTCTCTTAATCGTCAACCCTGGTTCTCTTACGACTAATGTACTTTTGAAATTGTAGCGAAATTTAAAACAATTACATTATCTAAAACGTAGGATATTTCAGCTCATTGGTAAAGATGGTAATATTATATATGAAATCCTCTATAAAACTCCAATTTAAAGACGAAAAGGAGTTTAGATACTTATTTAATAAGTGATGGTATCGCGCAAGTGCCAAATAATATCATTCTAAAATATAGATGCTTTATATGGTTCCTTGTAACTTGTAACCAGTTTGTATAAAATGTTAAAAATGTAAATGTTTTCAATAAATCATTTTGGCGCAATCAATTCTAACGACGTGTGCTATATTCATCATTTATAAACTGTAATTATATATTGCTAATTAAACACTTATATAAATACTGTAATTTAACCGTATGTATATCGTAAGTTACTACATTATCTCGCTTCATTTTATTATCTGCTTTGACAAATCTATTTATATATTATTTTTCAAAGGTGTTTTTTTGTCGGTATGAAATAGCTCCCTTAATACCGTATCAGAATTAATGTTCGATGCGACATTTTGAAGATTATTTTTCCCTCTAATAACGAAAAATAAGTAAATATCTTAAAAAACTTTTCTTATTTTGAAGGAGGCGCCATCTGTTAACAGTCTGTTTAACTAACATGATAGCTGTTAGATTGTTTATATTCTATATGATTTTGCCTGCAAAGGAAGTATACCTTTGAGGGGACTTCATTTTTTAACTTTATTTGATGATCAGTCAGTGGGTACTCTCCGATACTCATATGAAACTACCACTGATCAATTTAATTTCTAATAATTAAAGAATCATTTGTCCTGGTGTTAAATATTTTCGAACGATAATCGAATGAGAAATTATTGAAATGGAGAAAACTTGACGGTCTGCTATACTCTATAAAGTTCTGTAGCTCTATTGGTTAAAGAGAATAATGTTAAGACGTAATATTATTTCAATCAAGCGCTATAAATCGTTATATACTGTTATTTATATAAATAAACGTAATTAACTGAATTAAATGTGAACGGATTAAATCAAGTAAGTACCGCTAACTTTAAAAACCACGATGATATAAATGTATTTCATAAATATATATATATATATATACACTAGTTGACCCGGCGAACTTCGCACCGCCTTAGAAAATAAATGTTGTGTTAACTTATTAGCTGAATTAAATTCAGTTTTTTATTAAGATAAAATGAATACTCAAAATGAATTAAGTTCAATAAATGTACAAAAATCAAAATGAAAAGTACTTTATTACATTAAAATGAATATAATTCATGTGGCAGCAAGGCATTATTCGCCTTAATAACAAAAATCAGTATAACCCAATAAGATAGTTCACAAACGACAAAAATATTCAATTATACAATAGCTCAGAAACGGTTTGACTTATCAGAATTGGATCATAAATTACAATTCAACTTCTACCTATGGCAATTTACAACTTTAAGCTGATCGATTACCCTGGACGGCAAGAAACCGTCTAGAATATATAATATAAAATTTAGAACGACCTCAAGAATCACCTATAAAAAATTCATAACTCATCACCAGAAAAGTCATTAGAAGCGAAATTCAAAATATAAAACAGAACACAGAAGCCCTTTAATAAAATTCCAAAATTACGGTTAAAAAATTGTGTGAACTCCACTTTTAAAAACAGCAAAAAACAAATGAATTTTCTTCATACATTTTTTTAAATTTTCTTACTCTGCTGTTCGGAACGGAAACAAATCCAACAAACCAAGGATCATAAAAATCGGTCCAGCGCCGTTCTTGAGTTATAAGTGGTGTAACTAACCCGACTTTCTTTTAGATATCTATGTATATAGATAAAAATGTCCTACTGGTTTTGCCTATTTCAAGATATATATATATATTCATGAATTTTAAAATGTTATTTCTTTCTGAATAGTGAAAATGTTCGTGTAACAAATTGTAACATAAAGTAACTGTAAAAGACAGCTTTATTTATTTATATTTATAGTTTCGTAAAAATCACCCTACGATCAAAGAGATCATAATTAAGTATTACTCTTATGGTTACTTTTTATATATCATGAGTTTTACAGATAATGTTAAAAAATAAAATGAAATAAAAACATTAAATAATGGTCACAATGACAAAAAATAGATCAATATCTATACTAATATATATAAAGAGGTAATGTTTGTAAGTTTCGATGTAGGAGATAATCTTCGAAACTACTCATCCGATTTCAAAAATTCTTTCACCAATATCTAGAATAGACTTTCAGGGTGGACGTAGGCTATATATTATCCCGTTAAAATAAAAGGACGAAAAAATGATCGGGCGTTGGATCCCACGGGTTTTTCCGTTTTTTTGGGGTTTTTTTGTTAAACAGATTTCGACATAATTTCGGTAAAATCCGAAAATACAATTATTATAATAAAAATTCAGTAAAAAAAAGTATGGTATCTGGAAATTATCCCGTTAAAATAAAAGGGCTTTTCTCGGTGACCAATTTATATTTTGTTATTATTTTGTATTAATTTTCTCTATATATTTTCAGAATGGATTTTACAAATTCTTATCAATTTTCTTTAATTTAAATTTATCATTGCTCGAGGTTTATTTTTTTTTTGTATCGGTATTCTTTGCTTTTTTTTCAGACTAGATTTTGCGAATCATTATATAATTTTTTAAAGTTTTGTTTCCACTACTCGCGCTAAATAGCGTACTTGTGGTATTTATAACGATGATAATAATAATCAAATGATTCAGTTTGATTCGATTTAATTTAATTATTATTATTTTAATTAAAATTTGATACTAATATATTTTATGTTATTTCTATTGCAGCTTCGATTATGTTCGCATTTCCTGATCAGAATACAGTCAAACGGGTCATTAAAGCTTTACCCCGAGTTGGAGTCGGGATAAAATATGGGTTACCGCAAACTAGGTACTCTTTTTAATTTTCGTTTCCGATGTGCGTGTGTGTGTGTATGTGTGTGCTTTTTCGTGCGCTTGATGTACAAATTAAAATCGGTATCTACTGATGTAAGGACGATTTCGAATATTAAAGACTTTTTGAAATGTAAAGATAAAAATCTCAACAAAAACATACGTGAGTTGTTACCGGGAAAAAACGGATAGGGAAGAAAAAAGTGTTTGACTACTGCGTAATAAAAATTAATTGAAAAAAGTGTGTAGCGATTTTACGAAAGGTAAATAAATTCCCTTCGTTGCATTTTAATTAGAATACAATTTGAGTAATCTGCATACTTGTCACTTTATTCCGTATAGAACCGTGTATTGATTATTACGAAATTTCGACAACCGCTTCTGTCTACATGCATAGAAATCGTTTTAAATTTTTTCTTATCCCCATACTTGCAATAATTATTTCATTATAGTTAAAACTGCATTTTAACGAAGTTTTTAGTGGCTTTTTACCGATAATTTATTCGTATTACGAAAATTTTCCAAGACAGTTTTGTTTTTTATTTTATTTATTTATTTGTTTTATCGGCCATTTTGGCCTCGCAAGGGGCTGTGCCTCCTGACCACTCTTGCTTAACTTTCTGTATCTTTCTCTTCTATACTTTGTATAAAATGAATTCTAAATCGGTCCATTTGAATATAATGACATAATCATAAAAATCCTATAAAATATAACAAATATTACATAAAATTGGGACATTTTTTCTAATAGGGGGTATCCTAAGAATTACGTTGTAATTAATATATAGGTATATACACATTGTGTCAAAAAAATACCGAAAATTAGTCACTTAAATGATTTTCAAAAAATTATATTTTTTCTTCAAGTTGCTAGTACCTAATATGAGCGCGAACTGTCCAACATTTTCTCTACAGCAGCTGGTTGAATCAGTAGACCCTAGTTAGTAGTGCGTTACGATTTTTACAATGAATCAAATGGTTGAACAAAGGGCTTGCATTAAATTATGTATTGTGAACAGAATTTCGTTCGCAGTCTCGCTAAAATTATATTATAAACGGTTTATTGTGAATTAGTATTATCAAAAACAAGAGTCTACGAGTGGTATAAAGCGTTCATGGAGGGCGGGGATCCCTCGTTCAGGACGAACTTTTACCTTTTCAACGGACGAAAATATCGAAAAGTGAAAGAAATTATGCTCGATAATCGCTGTTCTAACTTAAGAGAGATAGCACGCGACCTTAAGATCTCTCATGAATCCGTTTGTACGATTTTGGTGAATAATTTAGGCATAAGACGCGTCGCTACTCGGCTCGTGTTCCAAAATAGCTGATCGATGATAATGCGCCACTCACAGAGCAGCAAAAGTACGTGAATTTAAAGGCAAAACCGCGACGACAAATACCAGTGATCAACCATCGTATTCACCAGATTTGACACCCGTAAGACTTTTCATTCCCGAAACTGAAATTGCCACTCCGTGGTACCCGTTTTATGCCAATCGATCCCATTAAAAAAAAAAAAAAAAAAAAAAAAATCGATGAAAGGGTTATACCGGAAATGCTTATAAAAAGTGTTTTGAGGACTGGAAAAAACGTTGGCACATATATGTTGCATCATGGGGATTATTTTGAAGGCGACGAAATAAATATTAACAATTAAACCAAAATTGTGCGTTTCATTTAATAATTCTTGGTACTTATGCGTATATGTATATATATGTATATATATATATGTGTGTGTGTTGGTGTTTTTACATAGGTTTTTCCTTGAAATAAATAAAAATTGGGAATCTCAGAAAGCTCAAGTTCATTTACAAGTGCTTATTATTACTGTTAAATGCTGCTTGCATTGTTTAAATTGTTACGATTTTTATCTGCAGCAATATGCGATGTCGTTTTAGGCCTAAACTAAATCGATCTCATTTGCTAATAACAACTACGAATTCTATTAAATGAAACTAACGAAATTATTAAAAATATCATTTAAATAATACTTAACTACGTAAATTAAACTCGATCGAAATTAAAAATTATACAAAATAATCTAATTTTCAATAGTGAATTTAAAAGGCGTAAAAAAATTATCTATCATCAGAAATAAATAAAAAAAAAGTACAAGATGCTTTTACCACATCGTTTATAACATTTTTAAATTCTCCTATTATCAGACTGATTTAAAAAATAGTTAATGCGGATAATAGGTTCTACAAACTTAAATGATATTATCCTGTATTAGGAACTATCTCGGAGTGTCCAGCGCGCAGCCTCCACACGATAGTAACGAATATATCTACCGGTAAAATTAACCGCACTACCAATGTATTGAAATCAGGATATGGGGCGACAGTTGTTATATGCGAAAAGATCTGATTGTTACCATTTTATAATTCGACCAATCCGCCGGTCTGTTGTACATTGAGAAAGTCGGAAGGTGTAATAAATAAAAACTCAATCGCTTATCGAATTTGTAATATTCCACGTTACCTGGAAAACTGAACTTTCGCTAAAATATTAAAGCGAGTTTCCTTAAGTAAATTGATAATACCGGAAATTCCTGCAAAGGCGAAAGAGAGCTCTACAAATTTTAGACTCTTAATGGCGACAATCTTGGCTGCTGCAGTAATACTTTGTACGATAAATCCTGTCCAGATATTTTAAACTCACGGAACTTGTGTTCCGGTCGCAGATTACATTGCAATCATTTATGACGAAAACTAACTGGTGTCGGTTAAAATTGGGTTAGAATGAATATTTACCGCTTTTAAGCGGCAAATGGCGAACAAATTCGCGATTATATTACATAATTGCGATATTTCATTGAAATTCCGCGCCGATTAAAATTCCTTTTAAAAACTACCGTAGACGACAATTAATCTGAATCCAAAATATTCCGTGAAAGGTAATTCCCCGAGCTGACTTTTCGGAACCGGATCGTAAACTTTTTTACGTAATTTATCGAATTTATTAGTTAAATTATAATTTGAGAATACATAACGGTTTTTGATGTAGCTAGAGACCAGGTACTTGTAAATTTTTTTAATTATCGCAACGACGGTTGTCTAATTTAAATTATTAACTTATTTCGATTTTCGACGCGGTAGTTTTCTCTGAAGAGAGCCGATTTTAATTTCGAGCGTGTAATTTTTAAACCTTACGTGTATATAATGGACGCAGAAACGTTACATGATTTTTCAGCCCGGCTTAAAAGTGACAAGGCCGTTATAGAGGATTATTGTGAGAGGGGTGAGTTGTTAAAATACGACAAATTCAACTACTCGGTATATGCTTAACCGAAAATCAGTAGTTTTTAAGATAACTCGAATTTATGATTTTTTGAAAAAAACAACTCCGTATTTTAACGTTTAAGTTTTGAAAAACGCTTATATCTCTCGCGTGAATTAGAAATTCTGTTCGTGGCCGGGAGGAAATCTTTAGTTAAGCTATAGTTGTAATAAAAAATCTAAATAGGTATTTAACACTTTGACTAACTTTAATAAATTCCCTCAAATAATGTTATTTCTTTTCGTATCCAAAAAGGAATAGTTTTTTGATTTTTGTAATTCAATTTCTCTAAAACAGATTATATTTCCCTCGCATTGTGTGTGCTGGTTATAGTTGTAAATAATTTTCGTTCGCTATCCCATGCAATTGTCTGAATATTATTCGATCGAATAGTTTTAATCTATGCACTCAGTACGTTTTATAGGGGGATCTTTCGAGGTGAGATTTACCTCGGTAGAAACGTAAAAATTATGGAAAAAAAAAAAAAAATATTATTATTAGTCTCATTATTTCAAACTGCGAAATGTGACGACTTTCTAAATTTAGTTAAATAAAAAAGTTTTCTCGACAGAAACTTCATAGAAGCATGTAGATTTTGTATGCATTAAACACGTAATTTTTATGTACTTTTTTTGCTTACAGACGCGCTTCGATGATGTCCCCACGCCAACTAATGAGGAACTCGAACATGACTCAAAAGTGGCAACGAAGAGAAATATCGAATTTTGAATATTTGATGTTTTTAAACACCATAGCCGGTAAGTTTTTTTTTTTTTTTTTTTTTTTTTTTCCCTTCAACGCGCTAATATCATTTATAGAGCCGCTGCTAGGCAGTAAATCGTTTTTATTTCAGCTACGTGTAAACTCCGTAATAATCTCAGTTGATGGTTTGTTCTAAACGAAAAGAGTAACATACGAAACTAACATCGAACGCACTGTCGAATTGGCATCATTGTCGTTCGAGATAATACGACTAGGAATTTCGTCTTTTTTCTTCTTTTTAATTTACTTTTACTTATCACATTCGTCTTCGAAATTAGTGAGTTACGGATTTTCTTTTGAATTTTCGGAAGCTCTGCGATTTAGAAAATTTTTAAAGTTTGCCACCGGAAGAGAGGTTATGGATTAATTATTTCTCCGTCGAAATAGCCGGGGTAGGAGATCTGCTAGTGCGATGATCGGAGTGCGCGCGCACATTGATATATGAACTTGTTAACGGAAGTACGTGGTTTTCCTCGTTGGCCAGGATGCTGTAACCGCCGCGACCACACATCTGTTTTGAATAATGATGCTCATTAAACCGATGCGACTTGCTGAAAGATAAAATTAAAATCTGAACCATAACACGCGCTGGATACACGATTAAAAATACTAATAATAACAGAAGGTGAAGGAAGGAAAATGAGAGAGACGGTTTTGGTTGAAAGACGCCACATATCCAGACCAATTATATGCCCATAAATCTTCCCTAACCCGCTCATTAATAATTCTACAAAAAATATCTCTGTTGGCCGGTGTGTACGGTGGCACGCGGTCCAATACAGATCCGAAATTTGAATTATTCGCCCGGCTACTGCTAATTCCGATTTTATTTTTATTCCTTTCGTAAAAGTGTATTACTAACTGCTGAAGATTACACGGCCAGCATCCAGTGTGAGCCAGGATATAAAACTACACTGAAGTAGAAGATTCAGCGTTGTGCGAAGTTCTTTAAGCGGATACTTTTTGAAATACAAATGGACACATACGCTCTCAGAGTGCCATCTACCGAAACAGGCTGAAATAACAGCAAAAGTAATTCACACGCATATTTAAATACAAAAACTATAAAATTTTATCCGCGGCAGATTTAGAGCGTGTTGTGCTATTGATGAGAAAAACACGCGTTATTCGACGGCAATGACGAACGGATTATTCAAAATTTAACCGAATACTTTCACGGTCCTGTCCGGGTATCGGCTCAAGCATTATGTAACTCATTGTCTGTCGCAGAATATGCCTATCCAGTGCTATGTAAGTCAGCGCGAATCATGTAACACTTTTTACGATACTGAGTACATTAAAAATAAATAAATAAATAAGTAGCCTACATATTCCGCTTTAATCGTTGGGATGATGATAAAAGGGAAACAAACTAATTGCTTATACATAGAGAATCTGATAATCTGTTGATCCCAAATCGCAACCGACATATCATGAATTTACAAATATTAACTTTCATATCTGAGACAGAAACAAACTAGGGTGCATTGGTGAAACAATAAGAGTTGTTATTATTTAACTTATAAGAAATTATACCAAAGGGAACTCGACTTTATGAAGAACAACAGATCTCTGCTGAGAACTTTGGAATGAGCCATCAACAGCTGCTGCTGTTAATTTTTTGCCTGCTATTTGATTACCCAGATTTGATAATTAACATCCGTTTTCGTCAACTCTATAAATGTCGGCTATTGTTAAAGGAGAGAGATTTTGAAGAAACCTTGGGCAGCTTTTGGAATCGTTTAAGAGATCGGAATTTAACGAACTCTAGAAATTTAACAATCGCTACATACTCTACAATATAAATAGCGAAAGAGAACGCGGCAAAGCAACGAAATATAACTTCTTTTTTTTTATTTATTTTTATTTTAAGGATTTTAGTTAGGGGCTCTTCGGTAAATAATTATCAACCCTGCATTCTATAGTCATGGACACACACAGCTGTGCTATGACGTAAATTGTTTAAATTATACTTAAAAATATATATATTTGTGGTGAAGAGAAGTATGTTATTCATTTATCACACTTTTCTGGTAACTTTTCCCGACAGTAACTCTGTGAGAAATTATTCTACACATTAAAATAAATATCGCTGACACGTTCAAAATCGAAACATTAAATAGACCACAATAATAATAGAAAAACATCTTGCAGAAATAAATACGATATTCTTTATCACGATGAAAATACACATTACTCTACAAGTTTTAGCGATTACAAAGTTTTTACTGATAACAATTAATTGTTCTAGAACGATATGAATAAAGCTTCCCGTTAGCAACTTGAAAGTTTCTAAAGTTATAAAATAAAGATACTAGGTAAGGATTTTATTTGAAATCGAGAATCTTATTTGAGACTTTCGTTTTTCTCATTTCAATTTCTTTTTATTATGATTTTCTTTTCTTTTTTTTTTTTCTTTTTTTTTGAGTGTGTGTACAAGGCCCGAAACTTCTTACTTTATGTATTATTAGCATAAACTTTAATTTCATGTTCATAATTTTACCTATTATTGTATAACAGACCACGACTCGCGCAAGAATATGAATTGTAATCCGAAATATTAATAATAATAACAATAATAATAATAATAATAGAGACATGATTTGATTTGATTTTTATTCTTCGCGAATGATTTGTCGGATATAATCTATATTTTTTTCTTCTACCAAAATCATGGTATACTTAAGATGACTTTAATTAAAAATATTAACTCCCCTACTGGCGAACAATTCTTGGTCGATCACGATCATTATCCATTCGTAATACCGCAATTGAAGGAATTCATTAAAATTATAAATACTTTCCCGGCACATCTGTTATTAATTTTGAAGTTTTCTCCTTATTTTCGTTATATACCTTTTTACTTGGAACATGCTGTTTTTTTTTTGTTTTTTTTTTATTTTGAACCTCTTTTGCCTGTTTCGGGCACATCGTCGCCAATGTAAAAAAAGCGTTCCGTCAATAATCGCGATATAGTAAAAACCATATAGAAAATCGGTAACCAACTACGGTTTTGTGTTTCTTTCTTATTCCATAATCAACAGAGAACAACTATGATAAGGCTCGTCGTACCGACAAACGAAAAGGCAAGTTTCCACTAATAACTCTCAACTAAATTATCAGAAAGTGTCATTGAAAATTTTCGCTAAAACTATCGACGTGAAAATTTCGAACAGAATTTAGTTTTCAGAGCAACTAATCGACAATTTCAAACGAAAAATCGAGCGCTTAAAATTTTTTATCATCATCCCTGTTCGTGAACCAAAATCAATTTCAGCGCGTGGAAAAAAAATTTAATTCTGACATAAAACTAACGGTTCTCGTAATTCCAAAAAATATCTACTTATGCGAACTAATAGCTGAAATCGAAAAAGTTGACTAATGGAAGGTGTGGTGAAATCGCGAAAATGACATTCGTAAGGTCAAAAGTTATTTCAGCATTACCAAATACTAGCTACATCGAATTTCATGAAAATCACAGGTACGAGTAACTGACCCCGCAATGATCCATCTTTTGCTAGGTAATAGTTAATATTTTTTTTTTTTTTTTTTTTTTGTATTTTATTTTTTCACTTTAGACTAATTGACGTTGCATTTAAATTTATTTCCAAATTAAAACCTAATCTTTCGTTCTTCCGTAAGAAAAGTTGATTTATAAACTTGTGTAGGAAAATGTCAGTCAGACCGTTCTACAGAATTCGGTAACATTTAGAGCTGTAAATAATTTCAGTCGATATATTGCGTGTTTTTTATAGGAAATTAATTAATAAAGTTCGAAATTTTTAACGATAATTTAAAATTATTCGCTATACGTGTAATCTAAAATGTTCGTAGTCAATAAGGTTTTCGGTGGGATTTTTATTTTTAATGACGTAAATTAAAATTACTCTCAAATACGTGTGTGTACAGTTTGCAAACGAGAGAGGTTTGTAGTTTAGACTTTCAGCGGTTGTATAAATTGAATGAAATACAATTGCAGCAAAAATGAACTGCCGCCATTAGTCCAGTGGTATTTAGTTAACTTACGAAATTTAAATTTTTTTCTTGAATATTTTTCTTTTAAACGAAAATAACGAGTTGTTTCATCGCTATTCGTGAAATATGATTATTATTTTCAGATGAAAGTGGAATAGGTAAAAATTCTTTATGAAAAAATGTAATAAAGTTTAAAAAAAAAAAAATTGAGCTACTCTATAATCTTCGTTCAATATTATTAATATCTTCATAAATTTTTACATATTTCGGTCACGTTAGCAATAAATCAGAAATAATAGGTGAGACGCGTGGATAAAAAATCGATGTTACACCGATTTAAATTTGTCTTTGTTTAACTTACTCATTAGGATTATTATTTTTTACGTGTAGTTTAATTAAATTAAAAAATAGAGCATTTTTCGCGCGATTTGCAGCGTAAAAATTTTTTTTAAATATCTGCCAATTTACCTGACGACGAGGTCGGTAGTATTTATTTGATTTCGCAGCGTTCTAAATAAACGCTAACATTAAAAATAGAATAAATATAAACGCTAAGAGGTACGACGGCACATTTGCCGAGGCTCTAGAGAACATATAGCACAGTACGCGGCTAGACAAAGTTTAATCGCCTACTTGAGGCAGTGTAGCGTCGTCTATGCGTCACTGTCATATCAAATGAGCTTCCAACTCAGTTACTGACAAGTTCAATTATCTTTTCTACTATTATGTCATTATAATTCATCTGGTCCACCGCTGGCGTATCTGCCCTCCGCGCCTGCCTTGGAATAACATTTTTATACCCGTTCATTATTAAAACAAGTTAACTCTTTTTCCTACACAAATAGTATTTCCCTGTTCTATAATTATTTACTTTCGGCGCGGTGTTGTTATAATTCAACACATTCGCAGCAAACATATACCGCTGCTTTCGTGAAAGAAATTTATAAACGTACAAGTCCAACAGCATAGAATCTAGAGCGCTAGTTTGTAGCTGACGATTTATGCTTGTCATTAGGGTGCCAAAGAAATATATAGAGATACATTTCGTTATATAAAAATGTATAATTTTTTAAACAAAAATAACTGCCATTTAGTTATACGGTTTTTTATGCGCACTCGACATGTTAATAAAATATAATCTAGCTACCGTAAGTAAGAAAAACACAAAGCACGGATTCAGCAATAATAGTAGTCATTTCCTTATTCATCTTAAACTGGTAGTCATAAATTTTACTTTCTTCATTTTTTTCTTTATTATTATTATTTTTTCCTTGTATTATTTTAAGCAGCATTTAATTTCCATTTCAAATATTGTACTCAAGGCCGTAATCTTGACCAAAATTTCGGGAGTGGTTACGAAAATATTTTTATAAACACATATGTATATATTAATTACAACGTAATTCTTAGCCCCCCCCCCGCCCCTATTAGAAAAAATTTCACAATTTTATGTAACGAAATATGTAACGAAAAAATGTCTTAATTTTATATAGTGAAAGTTAAATGTTAGGATAGGATTTTTGTGATTATGTTATTTTTTTTGTATTGATGCCAGTAAAAATTACGTTGTAAATTTTGATCATTTTATACAAAGTATAGAAAAGAAAGAGACAGAAATGAAAGCAAGAGAGGTCAAGAGACACAACCCTTTGTGAGGCCAAAATGGCCGAACTTATATATATGTATATATATATATGTACATATATGTATATGTACAGTGACTCCCAAAAAGATCCGCACAAGTAAGAAATTTCGTTTTTTTACACTGTAGAGACAATAAAAAACGCAATGAAAATTTAAAAGAAACTTTTATTAATAGTATAACATCACAGTCATACAGATCACATAATAAGAAAAAAAGATAACGAGAAAAATACCAAAAAAATAAGTTATATAAAAAAAAAATGAAAAAAATCATCGCTCAAAAAGAACCGCACAAAATCGAAAACGCGAAAAAGAAAAGCGAAACGCACTAAAAATTTAAGTTTAAAAACTAACATAATATTTCGTTGAGTACCCTTTTTGGTCAATGACGCATTGTAACCTATTTGCCATACTACTTACAAGTTTACCTAAGTATTCTTTGTCCAGTTTTATCCACTCCTCGTTAATTCTTTTCTTCAGCTCTGCTTTAGAAATAACCGGCGTCTGATGAACTCGACGGTCCAATTCATCCCACAAGTTTTCAATAATATTTAGGTCCGGCGATTGAGGAGGAAGATGGATCACTTTTGGGCACCGGTAGAACTGTCATTGTTGCACAATGCGAGCTCGATGTTTAGGATCATTGTCCTCATAATATTTAAACGAGTGCAAGATACCCATTGTCGCGGCACTTTTGTGCAAATTGGCTTTCAAAAGCTCCAAATATCGACGCGAATCTAGAATTCCATCGATAAATACTAATTCGCCTAAGCCATGGGCTGATACACACCCCCAAACCATCACTCCGCCACCTAGGTTTCAGACTACAGGGATTCATTTCTTCATTTGGCCTACGCCAGACAATACAATGTCCATCTGAACTAAAAACATTGAATTTACTTTCGTCAGCGAAAATTACGTCCTCCTAATAAGTACCCGGCTTTGAAACGTATTCCTTCGCGAACTGTAAACGTTTTGCGCCGATTCACCTCGCTGATAAAATATTAGCACTTCTTTTGTATCCAGCATTTCTTATAGTTTGTCATACCGTTTCACATCCGAATTTTTTCTCACATTCACTGGCAATCTTCGGAGCACTCAATCTGGCATTTTTCTTTATTTTATGGACGATCGGGCGTTTCTCGTGCGGCGTTAGAATCTTTGAACGACCAGGACTATGCTTTAAGATCATTCTATTTTCGTGTTTATATCGCTTTAGAAAGTCGTATACGGTTCTACGTTTCATATTTAAGATCGTACATATTTCTCGTACAGACTTACCCTTCGTATGATTCCAAATTACTAATTAGATCTTCTCCGTAGACGTGTATTTGGCCATTTTGAATTTATATAGAGAGCACTTTAATGGAATGTGCAAACACCACGCGATTTACATACACAAATGCACTGGCACTTGTTTTTTTGCGCGAACGTAGCGCATTTTGATTGTTACAAGCTATCTGCGATACACCTATGAGTCACCCTCGTTCCTATTGCGCTACAATGCACGGGTTTTCCCATCTAACATCGTAGTGCGGATCTTTTTGAGCGATGATTTTTTTCATTTTTTTACATAAATTGCTCTTTTTTGGTATTTTCCTCACAATCTTTTTTTCTTATTATGTGATCTGCATGGCTGTGATGTTGTACTATTAATAGGCGTCCTTTTCCCTTTTTTATTTTATTGTTTATCGCTTCTACAGTTGCAAAAAACCAAATTTCTTACTTGTGCGGATCTTTTTGGAAGTCACAGTATATGTGTGTGTATGTATTATCATGAAATATATTTATTTATAAATAGTATACTAAAGCCTTGTCATTTCCAAAGAATTCATAAAAATTTCAATTTTCTTTTCTTTTGTCAAAAATTGAAAAGAAATAAATTTATTCTGAATTTCGGTCCATTTAATTCAAGCAGTTATTATTTCGCAGACATTTCGGGGGAGGGGGGTGAACCTTGAAAAGCCCCTCAGATACTGTCCTGATTGTACTTATTTCGAATTAGTTAAAACGTTGAGGCTTCAGTGAAATTACACAACTTTTACAAACACTTGCAGTAGAGATTAAAAGTTAAAAATAAGATTTAGGTTTAACAGGAAACAAAATGACACAATGTAGAATACCTAAGAATTAACACTTTAGAACCATGACGAAATAAACGTGCGTTAATGTTTAGCGTAAGGCTTCAATATTTATTAGGATTATTTGTTGTGTGCAGTGCGGTAATTTGGTTTTATTTTGTATCACTTTTTGCAGTAGGTTGTTTACAATTGTAATTCCGAAAATTATATATGCATTGTATTTATTATATTTGAAAATTATACAAATAATGTTCAATATTGATCTAAATTATGAGTAAAAACGTTGAAAAATCAAAATGGTAATATATTAAATATCGAAACCTTAAACGAAACTAATAAACCTCTGGATAGTTCATAGCGGTTGATTTTTGATCGAAATTGTATTCCTTTTTTGCTTTTATTCATAATTTACTTGTGTAAACAAAAAAACATAGGCTACGAATAATAGCAAAAGTAAACGAATTAAAATTACGGTTATAACATATTAATAAACGGTACCACAAGGTGTAAAAAAAAAAAGTAACGTAAAGGGGAAATTTTAAAATTGATCAGAAGTGCCGGAACTTTAAAAATAGACATATTATATAAAATTTACAAGCCTTAATAAGCCGGATACATTTCGGTGGCGATGTTAGAAAATGAAACTCTACGGTATATGAAAAATTGTATTTTTTTTCCTTTAAAAAAAAATTTACAATCGACACGCAGAAAAATAAAATATAAAACAAAAAAAAAAATTCATAAAAATTAATCAATCCGGAATTTGGAAAAATGCGATGGCGAATGTGAAATTGTGTTATTTCTTGTAAATCGCATCCATTCAAAACAAGGCTGCGTCACGAAATTCGATTTTGTAGATCATTTTTTAAATCGTGAAAAAAAAATTTAAAAATTAAAAAAGAAACAAAAACCTAAAGAAACGAAAAAAATCGTACACATGGTAGTACACCAACCATCTGTCCGTATAATAATAATCCAGAATAACAAGTTAATCTGGTTATTCTGACGGTAAAAAGCCCATAAGCGAACCAAGCACCAAGATCTAACTAAACCTTATTGTTTTTATGTATTAAATGTACTGAAAATCGGACCCTACCCTTCCTTCCGCGTAAAGTACCAAGATCTAACGCATGCCTCAGGATATGCGTATAAATACAGTTTTACTAAACCTAGTACTTTGAAAAGTTTAATTTCAAATAAAATTAAATTGTACACAATTTTAAATAGTAATTATGAAAAATATAAAATTACCGTTTTTTTATTAATTTTCTGTATAATATAAATTAAAATTCGCGATAGAGAGAGTTATTCGTTCATGGACTAAACTGAAAATGAACTAAAAAGGAACGGTGTATCAATATTAACGAAAAAAGGAACAAAAGAAACTCCCTGATATTTTTTATTGGCTAATAATAAATATCCAGATTATTATATGTATAAATGTGTGTATTCATTTATATTGGAAATTCTCAACTAAAGCGATTCTGTAAGGAAGTCTTAAACAATAGGTGATTTATATAAAGTCTTCAGAATTAATGTCTGCATAATTAAAACGGAGATCTGCTTGATTAAAATTATATTTAAGTCTACAAACAATAATTGTAAATAAACTAAACTACTACAAATAATTGAACAATACTACAATTCTGCCTATAATAAACGTAATCATATACGGTCCCCCATTTCTTGGTGGTTTAACCGAATAAATTGAAATGTACCGTTCAAAATTTATGGTTATTTATATGTATATATATTTTTTTTTTTTTATCTTCATTGGAACTAAGAAATAATTTTAAATTGTATTACCAGCCCGCCCCCCCCCCCTCCGGAACTATAATCAATGCTAATTTTAATAAAATTGCATCTGTTTTTATTATTGGAAGTGTCGTGAATAATGTAGCGTATACATCTTACACACATTTTGACTAATAGCTTTTTAACGAAACATTTCTCATTTTCTTTGATTAATTACACAGTTTTAGTTTGTTTATATATTTTTTTTGTAACTGTAAAAGTTTGTCTGCTTTAACAGGTAGAACGTATAACGATCTGAATCAGTATCCAGTTTTTCCTTGGGTGCTTACAAACTACGAAACGGCCGAATTAGATCTTACTTCGCCGGCGAATTACAGAGATTTATCTAAAGTAAGAGTCATATAATTGTATTTTAACATATTAGTTGCAACTTTTAAATTGGTACATACCGTTCGAAAAGTTCATAATTTATATTGTAGGCTGTCAGAATTTTATGTAGATAAGTAATGTAAAAATAACGATGTAGTAATTTTACAAAGATGACCTTTTTTGGACTTCACGATTTCCATTCACGTGATTATCGTACTTGCCAAATAAAAAGAAAATAATAAAGGTAAATTTAAAAACAATGTTAAATAATAAGCGATTACTTAAATAGGTGATATTGAACTTTTAGAAAACAACATGAAAATTAGACTCGACTAATTTACTTAATGCGGAAGATTCTAAAAAAAAAAAATTGAAGAATTTATCGTATTTATTACAAAAATGTAATTTGAGATTATCATAAATAAAAGATCAATTCCGAAATGAATACCCCTAATTATAAATTGAAAACGAATCGGTTACTTTTATATTTCATTAACTCATTGAAATCGATACCCATCAGTGACACTGGGCAATATGCCCGTGTTACAGACCGGGCACCGACTTTAATGTGTTAATAAAAGTACGTAACTATCGACACTTTCCTTATTTCGTTTTTTTAAAATATATATATATATATGTAAATCGGTGTATTTGTAAAAAATTAAGCATACCTATATACTTTAAAGTATTATTTCTATATTAGGTAAATGTTACATTTCGACATGAACATTTTGATGTTGCTTTACTTGGACGTTGAATCATTTTTAGAGCGCCTTTGATTTGTTTTACTATGCCCAACTGAAATTAAAATTTTTACATATTTATCAAATATATTAACAAGCGTTTTTTTTTTAACACTGTTGCCTGAATATATTAATTAAGTTCTTATTGAAATTGAATGGTTGATGGGCATTTTAGGTTTCTACATGAGATTAGAATTAGACCACTATAGTTATTTTCTAAGCAAAATGTTAAAATGAGATGTACAAATATTTAATTTACTCGAATTACGTAAAATTATATTAATAACTCATTGTTTTTGGAATGTGATTTTATGATTGCTAATTAGAATTTTGGTTTTTTATCCTTAAACAAATGCTGTTAGTCGGTTTATGATAGTTTCTTCAGTTTTACGAATATGCTTATAAATTCCACTTAAGATTATTTACACATAGTTTCTTTTATTATTTTTAATGAGGGCATTTTGACTTTCTTCTCAGAAATTATAATTTGTTTTACAATCGACTTGTATTATTGTAAAAAACTTGCCAAACGGAAATAAATTAAAATTAGCGTAGAAAATTATTTTGCATGTATTTTTGATAACACATTAACTTCCTTCAGTTAGCATAAATTACGATAATAGAATTACAAAATAAAAAAAATAAATAAACGCATTTTATAGTTTTTTTTTTTTTTAATTTACTCTGGCTTGTCATCTTTGGAATAAGTCTGAAAATTAAAATTTAGTTTTATTTACCTTCTGATAAATGCTGTATCAGAGTTTCTTAACTTTTTTGCTACGCACCCAACACAGCTCTTTTAAGTCGTACAAAAAGACCCAATTGTTTATTTGATAATTTCTTATATCAAATAATAATTAAAAATAAAGATAATGATACCGTATTTACCCGGATCAAGTTGTACTTCTATAATAAATAAATAATTCGTAAGTTAATAAAATTAAGTTAAGCACACATTTTTAATTAAAAAATTTAACTCGTTTTATTAATTTCTGAAAAAGTGTTTTCTTTTTAAATAAACCATTATTTCTCTATTAAATGCAAAAACAAAAATACTTTAAATAAAAGTATTTCTAATTTTATTTAAAGTTTATATTAAAAAATTAAAATATTAGCCCATTTTACGATACTAGATTTCATTATTTTTTGAATTTATTTTAAAAAAATTAATAATAATAATAATAATAATATAAGCGATGAACACCAAAAAATTGGCTATTAAAAAATTATGAAAATCTTGAGTGGCACTGTTGAAAGGAATATAACATATTTTCAGAACAAATCACTTCTACGTGAAGGAAGTATTGAATGAACTTTTACTTTTAAGGGATGATTGTTTACAACTTGACTTATATTTGAAATTGTATAACGAATTATCTTTTCATCTTCTGTCATTTGTGAAAATGACGGAAACATTATCAACTGTTTTTAATTCTTTTAAAACAGAGTTTTCATACTTTTTTGTTGGTTTTTTTCAATGAAAGCTTCTATTTTATTGTAACAAATAAAGAGATTTATCTGATATTCCTTCATTAAAAAATTTTAAATTGTCCATTAATGAAAATATTGGTAGGCAACTTTGGCCGCTCACGCCGTTATTTTTAATGAAGATATTCACTTAATGTTGGGAAATATTTTGATTTTCACATAAATTTCTTCTTCTTAAAAGTTACACTTATTTGAGAATAAAAAACTCGAAATGTTTATAGGCTTATTTCGTCGCACATTAAGTGAAATATACGCGTATTATGCTTTCTTTCTCGAATTTAGTTCATTGTTTGTGCATATTCATATTTAAAGTGGAATGTAAATCCCTATTCGTATCCTTTTTGGTGTTTTTCCGGATGGTGGAAAAAATGATGAATTTTTTAATTTGGATAACAAATTCCCGCTTTATGCGTGCAATTAAACTCCTGTGTTTTGTTTTTATTGTCACGGGATTGTTTCTTTTAATGTGGCAATTACGTAGGCTTAGTTAATTTACCGGAAAACCTGTCTTACTATCTGATTACTAAAATTGTTCAGAGTTTAGTGAAACTTATAAATCGGTTGGATAATTTCAAATACAGTTTTTTTTATTTAGCTGATGATTATGCAAAAATTCGGTAAAAAATAATGCTTTTACATATTTACATTTGACGAAATGAAAAGATAATTGCAGTTAGTTAATAAAAGAAGTGGAGAGATAAACACATTGATTATTTTAAGCTAGTATTGAATTTTTTTCAAATAACTAGATACTTGGTAGTTAACGTGGTATGTTTTATATTTTCCTTTAACTAGCCTATCGGAGCGTTAAATCAAACTCGCAAAGCTTATTTTGAAGACCGGTACAGCACTTGGGATCACGAAAGCATACCGCCATTTCATTATGGTACCCATTACTCTACTGCGCACTTTGTTCTTAACTGGCTAATACGAGTGGTGAGTTTACTGTGTTTTCTTTATAATTAATAAATACTAACTGAATAATAATCATTAATTAAAGAGGGTCATCTTCTGAGGGCAGAGAAGTAAATACAAAAATTTTCAGATACATATTTTGTTTTTTCATTTTTATTTACTACTTACTATTGCCAGGACGATAATTTTATCTACTGAAACTGCCGGTATATTTTAATATTGTAATTTCGAATGTATAAAAGTGTTATTATTTTTCTCAGAACGTAAGGTTAAAAATTAAATGTTTGTTGTAGATAAATTCGTGAGTACCTAAAAGTGTAAATTAAGCTCCATTGCCCGAAACATTATTTTTTATAATCGTTAAAACTATTTTAGCGTTTTATTTTTTTCTTCTTTTAAAATATAATATTGTTTTTTAATTCTTCTACATGATTGTTTACTCGCATCGAAAATCCGTACTAATAACAAATTCGAAATTTACGTGTAACATGCATTTTAAACAAAAGGCGGGCAATAAATTAATTTAAATATTATAAAAATTTTTTATCATTTACAAAAATCTTAAAATATATTGTTTTTTTTTTTTATAGTCTAAATTTAATTACATTCCGAATGTTCCAAATGCATCTATGACGTTCTAAATTAAGGCATTATGAAGTTATGTAAAGAAAAATTCAACTTGAATTAATCATTGAAAAATGGATACATTAATAATTATGCCCACACGCGGGGCATAGAGCTAGTAATTCAAAGCGTTACGAAGATTTATGTTAAAATATAAAACTTTAAAAAGATCACCTGAACGTTGTCCTTACACGTATATTGACACTAAAGCGAATACGCGATTTTTGAGAAAAAAGAAAGAAAACAATTATTAACCAACACTACTTTATATATCGGATATTAAGCTTCAAGAAAGATCAGCGTCCGTAGCCTGAGACAAAAATTGCCGCAATGAGGTAGTTACAATCTATTAGCAGCCTTACAGAAGAATCTTTTGCGTCGTTACAATGCGATTAAATGGAATAATTTCAATTTTACGTTTGATTTGATTTGAACTCAGTCATTTGCATCGTTTTTATTTGCTACAGAAATTAATAATGCCGTTTGAATTTGTAAGAAATATCAGCGATTTGAAGTAAATACGTTGTATATAAAAATTATTTCATGGAATAAGAATAGTAATTAATTAACATTATGTCGGAATTTTTCTACGCTTCCCTCCTCGCCCCGGGCGCCGTATTTAACTAATAATTTTTAGCTATTTTTATAATCGCTGCGAATTTCAAAAATGGAAAAAAAACATATATTCGACTTAAACTTGAAAATAAAAGTAAATAAAAACAAAAAATAGCGGATAACAACAGGTTCGATTGTAAGTAAAAGCGTCTGTTACCTATTAGATGTAAAATCCTGTCGATTAAAAATTTAAATTCTATATTAAAATTTCATTAAAAACGATGAAATTGCTGTTCGTTAGGAACCGTATACGACGATGTTTCTTTCACTTCAAGGTGGCAAGTTCGACCATCCAAATAGGATATTTTCTTCAATGGCTTTATCGTGGAAAAATTGTCAACGAGATACATCCGATGTTAAAGTAAGTTTTTTTTTTTTATTTTTTATTTTGTTTTAAATTCATTTATTTGATTCGATTTGAAATTATATCTGATCGAAATTATTTTAGCATTTTTTTTGTTTTCTCATTTGTGCTTACTTGTACTTTCTTGATCTAATTAGGAATTAATCCCAGAGTTATTCTTCCTGCCGGAAATGCTAATCAATGAAAATGGTTATAAATTGGGCGTCAATGAAGAAAGTAAAAATGTGGAAAATGTTGAATTACCACCATGGGCTGCTACTCCCGAGCAATTTATTCGAATTAATCGTATGGTGCGTTAATCAATTTTTATTCGTCTATCACATAGATTTTCTAATTTACAAACTTAAATTTTAAAATTTTGTTTTAAATTTCTCTCGTTTACCAATAAATAGAAAAATGTTTTGTTCTAGTGTTAAGGTTTAAAGTGACTCTGCCGCTGTTATAAGTTTTATATTGTGTTCCGTCGGAGGTTTAAGAAATTTTAAAAACTCGGCTTTAAAATTTTTTTTCGAAATAATACTTGTCATTAAAAAAAAAAATAGAAGTGAATGACTCCTTTGATGATTGTAACTCCTACGTACTGCTGGGTTTTGTGTGCGCCTCTGTCCTATTGAAAAGGCGCCCAGGACTGGGGGCCTTGGATTTAGATTTTGCACTCATTGATGTTACAAGGGAGCAATTAATGACGGCGGTGGTTTCCGATTGCCTTTCGTCATGATTTTCTGTCCGGATTTACTCCCCCCTAGCTGAAAAGTCCAGTTTTAAGGCGCTGGAGACTCGCCTACTCACTCCGAGACAGATCCGTCAAACAACGTTTTCAGCGCTTTGTCTTGCTCGGGCCAAGTTTTGAGTGAGCTGTTGGTAGCCTATACGCGATCTTAGTGCACTATGAATTATTTCGATATTTATAAGGATGCCGCATTCGACTCACGACACCCTTGCGGCTATACCACCAACCAGAAAACTCTGCTTTAGTCCTTTCATTAGTGCCGAATCCACTAAAGAAAGGTTACCTACCACCCCTCATGACGCGGACGCGCCGGGGTTTCCTAGATTGTTCTCTTTTGTTTCCCTTATCGATGTATTGGCGCCATATGATAAGCGAGTGACTATTACCTGGAGAAGTTGCCTCTGGTGACAACAACCTATGAAATAATATGTGCAAATGTCGGATAATACAATATTTCGGGAACATCATGGAAAAAGAAAACGATAGTCTAGAGAAGCTAGTAATTCTGGGAAAAATAGGTAGTAAACGACTCCATGAAAGGTACCCAATGAGATGGGCAGATCAGATACGAAATTGGGTATAAAGAATCAATTCACAGAATTATAAGGAAAACAGAAAACCGTATAGGCCGGAAAAAATATATCGCTTAATTGATGATGTAGCCGCGATCGACATGGTCGGCACAAAATGATGATGATGATATATTAAAGTATATTTATATTGTAAATCAGAATTTAAAAATTTTTGCGCCTAAAAACGAAAACTTTTTAAAAATTTTCTGCTTGAAAATCACCTCTTGTGGTAATGCAGTAAACAATTACTCCGGACACACGTGTAAACGTGGCTGTTTCATGTCTCCTAAAAAAATTCGGAAATCAAACATTAAGTTTAAAAATTGTATAATTACAATTTTCAAAAACCAAAAAAAAAAAAAAAAAATAGTGACAAATTTCAAATATTTATATATTATATAATGAAGTAATTATACCAGTATTTAACTCTTTTCAAAAAAACGCTCCTTTTGAACAACTTGAATTCATCAAATCAACTAAAGGATTAAAATTACGGTTTTTTGTAATCTTTTTATTATTTTCTGGAACTGAACTCTGCGTAAACCGGTTCATTCCTTGCTTTAGAATTGCCTTAGAAATATTAATTACATAGTAACTCACTCTAGCGGCATCACCGAACATTACGAAGATTCCGCATTTGTTACTGAATAATGAAAATCGCTGTCTAAACGACGAGTATATTTCTAAAGTTCTCAACATTAACTTTATTTTTAAATGTTTATAAGTGCAGCGTGATTATTAAAAAAAAAAAGAGATAAATATGATATATTTGAAATTTAAAAAAGTAATAACGATAAAATCATTCGTTTTTATTCCGTTGGTTGGCTTTTAATAATCTGCAAAAAAATATATTTTACGTCTGGCTCAGTCGCGGCAACAAAAACTTGTTTCAAACAAAGGTTAATCAATTGATTTATAGCAGATCTAGATGTTTGAATTCTGTTAGAAAAAATCCTAGGCATCGTGAAATTTTTTCTTTGAACTGTTTGAAAAAGTTTCTTTTCATAGTTCTATCCAATTATTTAGATGAATTATGTCGGAAAAAGAAAAGTCATTATTAAACAAACTAATCATTCCAGTTAAACAGAATGAGAAAAAACAAGAAACAGGCATCTCCTACGCTGTGTAGAACTTCTATAAGGTTATTAAAGTAGACAACAATTTTATAGACTCCGATAATAACTGTTATTTCTCACCACTTTCGGTAAGTTTATTCTTTTTTTTTTTTTTTTTTTTTTTTTTTTAATTAAGAAAAAACGATCGTATCCTTTCTTTTATTACGCCACATTTTTTAATAAAATCAATTTTTTTCTCTAAAAATCATAATTCATCCTTCGTCATTTGGAACTAAATGAACATGCGTTTATTAAGTATGGCAAATATGAAAAATACGCATTACTGAACTTTTGTTAATTTTCAGGCTTTGGAGTCGGAATTTGTTTCTTGTCAACTTCACCAATGGATCGATTTAATTTTCGGATACAAACAAAGAGGTAAGTTTGTTAAATTTAACATTTAATGTGCGAAAAAAGAAAAAAAGAAAGAAAAAAAAACGTTAACTCTTTTGTATTAAAATTTACCAAAGCTATTACTAATACATTTATACCGACTATTTATAGGGCCGGAAGCGGTGAGGGCAACGAACGTTTTTTACTATTTAACTTACGAAGGCAGCGTTGATATGGACGCTATATCGGACGTTATTATGAGAGAGGTAAAATTAAGCTGTTATTTTTTATTTAATCTTTTAAAATATCTTCCGGTACGCGATCGAATAAAAATTATTAATTTTTTTACAGGCTATTGAAAATCAAATTAGGAATTTTGGACAAACACCGTCTCAGCTGTTAATGGAACCGCATCCTCCAAGGAGCTCGACTATGCACCTGGTAATTTCTGTCTACCTTATAACAGTAGATTTCGGCTAACTAAATATACAAAGGACGTGTCTGATGATGGCTAAAATTTATTAAATATGAAGAAATAATTAAACAAATAGATGAAAACAAAGAAACAATTTATAGAAGTATTCAATTAAACATTCGGTCGTTATAGAATAAAACCGCAATGGCATTGTATTTCTTTTAAAATAAGACGGGAATACAGTAAATTGTTTAATTAGCACTAGGGAAGAAAACAAAAATTAACTACACCGAATATTCTTCTTTCAACTAAATCCTGTTATCTAATGACACTCGATTAATGTTTCGCTTTTCTCCAATACCAATTCTTTTTAACTTCCGTTTAATCCCTCCTTGTTTCTAGTCTCCGATTTTACTACATTCCTCGTCTGAGTCGATCCACAGTTACTAAACTGTCTCGCTTTCGACTCTCGCACAGCTTCCTTCCGTATCTTCTAAGCCATTTTTCTTGACATTTCCTTTCTGTCCTTTGCATTCTGAAAATTTCCATTACATTTGTAGAGATCACATATTTTTCGAGTGTTGCTGTCTGTTTCGCGAGTTCAAGTTCCTCTATTCTCAGTTCTTAAAACTCAATCTTTCTGCTCCCTTAATGCCTCTTACGTTCTTTCTCTAACAATATTCTTTCGACTGCTCCTGTTCCAAAATAGTTCATTGGGTTCGAAAATAAAACTCTTCTTCTGTTTCACCCATCTCTTAACCGGATAAAATAAAATAAAGGGGGAAAAACCCTCTTACCGATCAAATTAAATCGCTTTTCTTTTTTTATTCAAGAATATCCCTTAGTTTAACATGCCCTGAGATCGTCATCTATTTATAGTACTGAAATAAAAATAAAGTAAAAAATCTTATTAAATGTTAAACATTTATGATAATTCAGTTATTTTCTTTAATTTCGTAGTAAAAAATTTAACGAACTAAAAAATTTGTTCTGTTCGTAAAATGGAAAGCAATTGATTTCGTAAATTAAAAAGCAATATCGTACATTAATAAAAAAAAATAAAATATACTCAGCTTTTGGAACTAGATTTTATTTATGCTGCAGTAAAATTGATGCAACTTTAATAAGTCTGTAAGCGATATTCAAATATTTACTATATACAAAGTATTTTATTTTTGTATTTAGTACATACATTGTTTTACCTGAATTAATGGTCGGTCCTGCATAAATCGCAAAATAATATCAGTAAAGTCACCTTTTTAATTGCATACTTAAGCTCACTATTTTTAAAGAAACAAAAATGCAAATTTATGTTATTAAGTTTAATTTTAATAACATATTACAATAACCTGGCTTTGAATACTATTTGTATTTTTACATCACCGTGAAAAACACGTTTACCGATGCAAAATTCGGAAAATCATTACATAAATTTAAGAACTATTTATTTAAAGGTAAAAAAGTTTCTTTTCTTTTCTAACTACAAATAAGAAATTTTTTATTTATTATTTTAAACTATTTATAGAGTAAGAGGTCTCAGAATAATTCGAGACCATTAATTTAGAAACTATATTTGAGGATCAGTCGAATCGACCCTGTAGATAAAACGCATAAATAAGAATTATTTTTTGATATATTTAACTTTGTTAAAGGAGTTTTATGTTTGCATAAAATTTAACAAATAAAGGTAAACAGTAATTATGGTCTGCCACTGATACTTATGCATGGAAATTTAAATAAAATTGTATAAACTGGTTAATTGATAGTTACTGGAGTTATGTTAAAAGAAAGCGACAATTTGAAAAATGTTACATTTCTACCTTATTTAAAAAGAACAATAGTTTAACTTCATTTTTACTATTTTTCTTGATAATGTTTAAACATTACAGCTAGAGAAGTTTGAACATTGAAATATTCTTGCTATGCAGTGCGTCTCATAAGTTTTAAAACTCTAGCTATAAAATGTACAAAAAAATTACAAACATTTAATTTTTTTTTTTTTTTTTAACGGTCACCGTTACATTCTACACACCTATTGGCGCGTTCTTCTAATCATGGCTCTTGGAAAATTATCTTTGCAAATCATGTTTAACTTTCTTATTACAGCTTCTTGAATATCTCTGATGACGGTAAAATGGTTCCTCAGGGGGACCACTCAACCGGGAATAGACCAAGAATTTTGCGAGCGGGGAATAAGCCGGGAATTTTATTGTAAAACCGGAGAAAAAGTAAAAATAGCTAAAAACGATATTTTTAATAAGAAAAAGTCGTTTGAAGCGAAAAATGAATGCATATTTTAATGTCCTTTACTCAAAATAAATTTACGAAGTACTGTTTCATTCATATAAAATACGCTGCGGCGGTCAAATATTACCAATAGTAACAAAAAAATTACATTCTTCTTTTTGTACAATTTTAGTAATCAAGAATTCGGGAGGATTTTGACCGGGGATACACCAGGAATTTAAAACAGTAACCACCGTGTCCCTTTTAACTCCATCTTTAATTTTGGAAAAAGGAAATAGTCGGGGAGACTTAAGTCAGATGATTAAGTACCGGAACCATTTTTCTTTTTTACTAAAAATTGGGTGTTGATTGCTGCGGTGTGTGCTGGTGCATTGTCATGCAACAAGAAAAAAGATTGATCTTTCCACATATTCCTAACACATGCGATTCTTTTACAGAGAACTCGTTGGTAGAATTAGTAGTTCCTTGAAGAACGAATTCTTTATGTATAATTCCTTGAGAGTCAAAAAGAAAAAACTACCAACATCGTCTTTGTTTGGATTTCTGAAAATGCGATTTTGACAGTCACGACGAATCTTTGCCAACCCACTGAGCATTGCCGTTTTGTTTCAGTATCGTAGGCAAAACACCAACTTCCATCTCCTATAATAATAGTTTGATGAAAATTTGGCTCAGTTCAAATCATTTCGAGCAAGTTGTGCGCGCGAGAAACTGGTTGCTGTCGTTGTTCAGTGGTTAGGGCATGTGGAACGAAGCGCGCGTCCAGCTTTTTCTTCTTCAAATCATTTTTGATGATCCGTTGGGTTTTCAGAATTCCAGTCAACTCTTCTGCCCACCTGTTGCACTTTGATGTTCTTTCAGATCATTCGTTTTCTTTGTGTAGGGTCTGCGCCGCTCCTCTTTTTGTCTCTGGCCGATTGCCTCCTCGGCGAAAACTCAACGAAACACGCTAGCACGAGACATTCCAAACTCGCTGCAAGCAACTTTTAACATTTCGAACTTTTCCACAGCACTTTTACCAGCTTTAAAACAAACCTGAATTGCCGTACGTTAATCAGAATTTGCTTCCATCTCAGAATTGTAACCGCTTACTCACCTCTAACCTAAACCACCACTAAACTGTTACAAATGATCCGTTCGATTTGAAACTTCCTACGGAAAGGGAAGAGAGTTGTACTAACTACGAGTATATAAAATTTCATGAAGATGGCGCTAGTAGTGTTGATTTTGAAGACGTAGTTTTAAAACTTGTGGGAGACACGCCGTATATATATATATATATATATATAGATATAGATATAGCAGTGGCGGCTCGTGACAAGTAAATCTGGGGGGCTCTAATGTAAAATTACAATAATTTAAAAAGTGTAATGACATAAACTTATCTTGCTTTTTTGTCTACATTTTAAACTAAATAAAACTGGTTTAATGCATTCAAGTTCTGATTTAATTAAAAAAAAAATGTGAATGCATTTTGTATTTAGATTGAAATTTATTAAATAATATTTTCCAATCTTTTCCTTATATAATGTACAATCTTTTGCGTTGAGTAAGTTTCACTGTTGACGTGTCCACAAAAAAAAAAAAAAAAAAAAATTACATGTGCCATAATTTTGTGAAATAAGGTAAGCCAAAATATAAAATCCGAGTCTTCTAAGGTTCTTCGTAAACTATATATGCTTCCTTGCATGTAATATTTTTATTACATTTTTCTTCTAGTTCTTCGAAATATTCTATTAATTTTTCTCGATTTTAGAAAACAATATTCACTGTACGCATATTATAGTTCCAACGTGTATTCTAGGTAATTTCCGATTTACAATTTCTTGCAGTAGATCACATCTATGAGCAGAATTTGAAAAAAAGCTTGCTACAGCGAACAAATTTGAAAAAAAGATTCTAATTTTAGAATCCTGGCTTGTTGCTTTTCGCATAATTAAATTCAACTGGTGCGCATAACAATGAATAAAATGACAGTCAGTATTTATATTTTTGTTTTATCTTCGCCTATACGCCATTTGTAGAATCGCTCATTATGCTCCATCGCAAGTTTAAGTAATTAGCTTAAAAGGTTAGTCCCTCCAATTAATTTATCTAATTCAGTTTCTAAAATGTTGAACGTTTGAAAAATCACCGTGTAAAGCAAGTGTCGACAAAAAGCAGTGCTTCTTGCATTCAAAAGTAACAAAATCCAGATCGCAAAATGTATTATTTAAAGAAGAAAAGCAAGGATAGAAATAGAACAAAAAAAGCAGCAAATTAAAACAGTGTGCTTCACCGGATAAACGGACGACGCAGCGCGCGACTCGGATGTATTGTTAAAACCGGCTATAATCACGTGTAAAATTGACGAGGGCTCACTTTTCGAGAGCCCTCAGACGCCTTTAAGTTACGCTCGGGAAACTTCGGCTTTATTCGTTTTTCGTGTGTATTTTATATGCGGCTTGGAGGCTCAAATATTCTGAGCCCACGTACTATATTATTGGTTGTTAATATCATGTGATCAAAAAATCAGCTGTTAACGACCTTGACAATATACTACACTACGAGTAGATCGTACAGTTCCAGCGCAGTAAGCATGAACCAGACAACTGCTATCGGATGTTTCAGCTGTTCGTTTAACAAATCGCGCAAAATGCTTATTTTGCAATTATTTTTAAAATGCACTCTTGCAAAAAAAAATTATTTTGAAATAAAAAATTCGTAACACTGATTTTTTTTCTTGAAGTAATTAAATATTATGTATTTTTTGAAAACACACAGGGAGGCTCGCGCCCTTGAGCCCCCTAGGACGAGCCGCCCCTGAGATATAGATATAGATATATATAGATATATATATTGGTAGTTACGTAGATTGCATCTTTATACTCGTATTATTCACTTAAATTATATAATAATTGTTTTAAAAAAAATCATCAATAATTTGAAATAATAGAATTTTAGAATCTAATTAGATAGTTTTTCAGTAAACATCAGTTTATTTTTGTAAAAAGTTGCAAAATAAAAATGAAATTTAGTAATTTATTCATTTAATTAACTAAAATCTGTTTTACTGTTTACATTTTGTACAAATGATGCAAATTATATTATTTTAAAAATAACATTTGCCATATAGAGTCCGATGATGTTTTCTACTGTACCAGAGGATATTTGCATGTCACTGAAGTTTCCTTCAAATTCACCGATTGTTCATATTTCAGCAAATACATTTCCTCAACTGTCATCGGCTACGGTTTTAACGGTTACTGCCAATCAACAGTTCGCTGTTAATAAATGGAATTTAAATTATACAGGTATGATTTTCTACGATTTATCGAAGCTAATGTATTTGAATGTTTCTGTGATTGGTGGTTAAATTTTTTCAGATTAATTTTTGTTTTATGATTTATAAAGGATATAACTTTGCCCATTATTAATTCTAGCTTTTTTTTTTCTTTTAACTTTAAAAGTAAAAATGCCCTAAATAAAATTTGTGTTTTAGAGGTTTTTTGAATTCAACAAAGTTAACTCGTTTAGACTAAAGTTGAATTTCAATTTTATTAATTGTTTAATCAGTAGTCCCATTTCTTATAATCATTATTTATTTCAGCTACTATTCAATCTCCGAGTTATGCGGATACTCCTCATACGATGACAAATAATAATGTAAATTTACCGCTTTCTATAGATCCAGTATTATGTAAGTATTTCAATTCTTATTAAACAGTAATATTTAAAAACGTAAAATATGATTATTTATAACTTTATGAATTTACTAATATTTGTATATAATAAACTAAGGCTATTTGCAATTAGTTTATTAAATATATTACTAATATTTATAGACGGCCGTTAAAATTATTTTTAAATAAATATGTAAATTACAGTGTTGTTTTCTTCAGTATAAAAATGTTAAAAGTATGTTACCGACTAATATTAGAACGTAATACCAGATCTATTTATATTAAAACACCACATTTTGCGTATCGAAAGATCAAATATTAAGTCCATGTAAATAATCCGGTATTTGTAAAAATATTGAGATACAGACCAGATGTGCGTGATTTCTGTATATTATTTTTATTTTTTCATTTACGCCCTTCGATAAATTATCGGGACAGTTTTTATCTGATTATGAACCATATTAAAACATTAAAACGCTTAATTTCAGCGCATCAGTCAGTCCGTTGTTAACAGATCAACTTAATGAATTTCTATCTGAATTTAAAAGTATGTTTAATCGAATAATTCAACAAAACAGTATGGTAATCAACATGCTAACAGCTGTATCAAATAAATTACTACCGATAGCTACTTGAAACATCAACGGATTGGCTCAAAATCGCCAAGAACATGCTAAGGTGCACTAGTCAAAATGCGAAGTAGTAAACAAAATAACAAATTAGGATTAATTAACAATGATAAACAGCATATCGATCTGTCGATAGAAAATTTCCCACAGCTGTCAAGTAAACGCTTCGTACAAACCGTAGCGGGTAGTAAATATAGTTATTTGGCAATACTCCGACAAAAAAAAAACTCCAAAAGAAGTAAATTCTGAAACAAAACCAAATGATAATAATAATAATAATAGTCAGCTTACTGAACTCTTCTCTGAATTCAAAGATATGTTTAACCAATTAATCATACAGAATAGTGTGATGATTAGCATGCTATCTACAGTTTTTAATGGTGTCGGAAACATTTCATTAGTAGAAGTTTCGTTGAAATACCCCTCATTATTCTATTTACCATACCAACCACTCTGATGATAGGGCTCGCCGCGAGAAGGGGCAGCTATCGTTCTAAAAACATCAGTAAAACATGCGAGCGTTTCAGTTCTTTGTAAACAAGTTACTATTTTTAACCGTATAAACTATTCATCTTTGTTGCTTCATAATTCTTCCAGCCTTTATAATAACTGTAAATTAAGATTCTTGGTTAGGTTAATTTTTGACCAACTTCAGCTCAAAAGTTACAGATATTTATTTACTCTTAAGTAGAATTTTTAAATAGTCCTCGAAAATCAGTTGTACATTAATATCTTTATTTTCTATCAACTAATACTCCTGCGTATAAAAACGGAATAGAATAAAATTTTTGCCAAACTTTCCTTAAGCTCCCAATCTAAAATATTCGACCTTTAGCGAGTTCAAAATGCGGAATTGTACAAAATTTTGTACTCGGCATATTTTCTTTTTCGGTGTTGTTGTTTTTATCGTTAAATTGTATATTGGTTTTGTATCTTCGATGACTCATCACTTTTTAAATTCTACTGAGATTGAATTTCGAACCCTCAAATTTTCTTATTACACTTCAGCTGTACATGTGTAATGACGCGCAAAGTTGATACACAGCGGCTTCCAAATTTTTTCTTCATTCATCGGAATTTTTTTAACTCATCGCAGATTGTTTCACTTGTGAAAATGATCACGTTGCTTTGAATCACTGGACAAAATTTATTTACAAAATATGGTGAAATACATCTCTTTGTCTTCAAAAATCGGTAAATTCTATATAAGCATCTGGTGTTCTATTTTTCTAATTGCTCCTTTATTAGTTTCTTCTTTTTTTTTTTTAACAAACCGGCCAAACCTGGCCATAATTGGCATTTCTCAATATGGTCCAAAAAAAAAAAAAAAAACTAAAATTTAAATTTAAAATTGCTTTTTCTCCCAGTGGATATGAGGCAACTGATAATAATATACACTGTATTAAAGTCCACATGTATGTGCTCTGAAGAAATATCGTCCACTGACACGCGTAATATCCACTTCTCTTTCTTGTTCTGCGTTGAATTTTGTTGGAGCCACTTAATTGTCTAAAAGATAAAACCCACTCGATTTCTGAATCCCAACAAACCCTAACGAATCCGTTTTATTGAACGTGTTAAAGTCATTTTCGAAAACCAACCACATACACTATATACACAAGTATTGCTCATTTAATAACCAAGCTTTACTCATATTTCGACTTGCGAATCGATCAATAGATTAATGGGTTTCATAAACAGTCAAATATTTAATAGTAACATATTTGCGTATGATACGGAAACTACTTTTTTTTTAATATTGCATTATCTTCGTTTTCATGTTGTAATATTCTTGTTTTAAAAAGAAAAAAATAAAAAAAAAACATATTCATTAACCAGAAATATTATTGATCATCTGTATATTTTGATAACGATGTCCTGTGTATTTGAAAATTGGCATAATATTTAAATCCATCGTGTAAAACCTAAATGTATCACGAAACAAAGATATTATACTTTGTTCTATTTTTAATTAATAATGGTAAATAAACTTATAATTTTTTGATCGCGGTAAGGATTAACTTACTTTTTTTAATAAACCCTAGAGATACGATAATCACTAAAATAAACAATAATCGTCTGCCCCTTTAAAAATGACTCGTTTTGTAGAATTTTCTGGACGATATGACCTCAACCTATCGATTTATCCGAACAATCCCTAAAAATCTGTGAATTTTATCGAAATCGTTAGAGCTGTTTTCAAGAACCTCCTTACATATATAAATGCATAGAATTTTTACTCGTATTATAATAAATAAGGTTTAAACGCCAATTCGTCGTTTTTCGTTTTTTTTTGTTTCAGGTCAAACTACTAATAATACTAATAACGCATCTAAAAGACACCTCGGTGATAATTTTAGTCAGAAAATGAAGATACGTTGTAATTGTTTCGTGACAACTGTTGATAGCAGATTTCTAATCGTGTGCGGTTTTTGGGACAATAGCTTTCGGGTGTTTTCCACAGAAACAGGTACAAGCAATTCAAACCTAAAATTAATTTCTACAGTTTGATCATTAGTGTAAGATCAATTAGTTTATTTGAAGAGTATTGTTTTTGTTTCAGCAAAAATTGTGCAGATAATATTCGGCCATTACGGCGTTGTTACTTGTCTGGCTCGTTCAGAATGCAATATAACGTCTGACTGTTATATTGCCAGTGGTTCGTCAGATTGTACGGTTCTGTTGTGGCATTGGAATGCCAGATCTCAAACGATTGTCGGCGAAGGAGACATCCCAACCCCGCGGGCAACTTTAACAGGACACGAACAACCTGTTACTACTGTAGTTATTTCAGCTGAACTAGGCCTAGTCGTATCTGGATCACGTGGTAATTTATTCGCTATTTTTACACGCTGATTTTTAATTCCCTTAAAGGAGTACTTATTTCAGGACGGCGTAGTAATAATTTTGTTCCTATTCCTTTAGATGGACCGGTACTGGTCCACACAACATTCGGCGACTTACTACGTTCGTTGGAAGCCCCGGCCGGATTTAGCAATCCGGAATGTGCAGTTATGTCCAGAGAAGGTATTATAATCGTAAATTATGAAAAAGGTAAAATAGCAGCTTACACAATTAACGCAAAAAGTTTGTGCCAAAGTTCGCACGCCGATAATATACAAGTAAGTTCTACTTTAATAATTAGTTTCTGTAGACTGAGACTTTTTTTGTTTTTAAATATCGTAGGCTTTATTTTTGTAATTTAGATGTACTTTTTTACTACCGTTTTTTCAAAACTAAACCTACACAATAATTTATTAAGAAATAATAAAACGTTCAAGTTAGCCAAGTTAATAATTCAAGCGATCGTTTTTTTTTTTTATGGATTTGTCAAGATAACATTAGCCTAAGAACATTGGAACAGAGGAGCAAGAGAGACGCAGATCCTTACACGATCAGGTTTCTCGTATGTAATTTTAGAACTGAAGATTAAAACCTATCATAGTTTATAAAAGAGACAAAAAAACGTATCTACGAGAAAAAAAACTAATATTAACGATTCGCAGTTTTACAGCTAACCGCATAACTACATTTACTGTTCACTGGTTATGTAGCATTGGATTCAACAAGACAGACTTTCGTAGTAGCTAAATAAACTAAATCTTTTAGATTCTTAATGGATCATTTATGCAATCAGTATGTTCTAAATGGAATTCGTTAATTATTTATTTATTTATTTTTTTTAATAGTAATTTGTTTTATTTTTCAGTGTATGTTGCTCAGTCGTGATGGTGAGTACTTGATCACGGGTGGTGATAAAGGTATCGTTGAAGTTTGGAGGGCATTTAATCTTGCTCTGTTGTACGCCTATCCTAGCTGCGATAGCAGTGTCCGCTCATTAGCTTTAACTCATGATCAAAAGTAAGTAATTCATAGAATACATGCTGTCCGTTCTGTATCTACGTGCCATCAATTCATAATTAGAAATCGTATTATTTATTGATTAGTGTTTAAGGGATTACATACCAGTAATTAGCGTAACTTTTTTTTTTTTTTTTTTTTTTTTGAACTAATTCTGAGAAGCACGTCAGTAGAGAGAAAAACCCCGTTTTAAGCCACTTAAAATGTGTGGCAGAAGATTATAATGTAATCTTGTAACTTTAATTTTTATTCTATATCGCGCAATAAATAATACATATACACGAAGTTTTTCAAGACATATATTTTTTTTTTTAATATAAAACAAATACCCCTTATTATCAAACAGAAATGAGAATAAAATAATTTACTTTAATGAATTAAAATAAGTCCGAATTATCTTTGAGTGTACTGTCTATTATTAGCTGAAGCCCGAAAACATTTCTAAAGTACATTATTTTAATTTATTAAAGTAATTTAATACTTATTTTTATTTGTTAATAAGGGGAATTTATTTATTTTGTATTTCGAAATATTAACAAACAGTTATGGATTTATCTATATATATATATATATATACAATATATATTTTGTTTTTGTACTTACATCGCCCTTTTATTTATATAAAACCCCTACCCAAATGAAGTCTGTAACTATCACGATCCCTCTGATGATTTTTTTTATCGTCTCCTGACTGGGGAGAGGGCATATATAGACTACTTTAGGGACCATTGCTGTAGACAGGTATCGCAGCTGCGGAAGTTAATTGTCGGCTAAATGAACTGAACTGGCAATTAGAGCAAAGGCTACGTTATAAAGAATATAATCGAATGTTCCAGCAAATTTAATACTGCACTGGAAACTCTGCCTGCCAAGATTTTACAAATCTTTCCGCAGCTCATCGCCACTCGGCAATTATAATGAACGAGATGCGAACGCAGATCTACACTATACCCCCTGCTGCTAGACACTTACATAGTTTTAACGCCGACATACGCCAATTACTCGACCATTTCAGTCGACTAAGCTTTTACGCTTCGGTCGACGACAGCGAAATAATAGGACGATACCTAAGAAATCGAAAATTAAATGATTTTAACCGAATAATGATTATATTATCTTATAGAGTGGTGTTATGGAGTTTTGTTGGGTTCCAAGTCATGCGAGAATACAACTTAATGAGGTGGCCGATAAGGCTACCAGAAAGGTATCCTTAATGAGTATTGCCATATAATGCAACTTGTGATCTAAATTCTAAAATTAAGCACAATCATTATTTTTGCTGGAACAAGTATTGGCCAAGAAGGGCGCATACATCAATGTTGTTTAGCCATTTATTCCGACACACGCGTGGTATCTCCACGTGTCGATTTCAGTGCTCCTCCCTTCTCCGCAGATATATCATCATAGTGTGTAGACTGCTGTATCCCTGAATTTTATACGTGCTGATAACCAGGAACAATGCAATAATCACACGTCAGTTAATTTCTTAGAAGACATAAATCATTTTTCGTTTAATTGTGGGAAATTTAAAGATAATAGACCCAGTTTTTTTAATAAACTAATATCCCTCGATAGGTATCTACCGTATTCCCTGCATTTCCTGCTAGGATGCGGAGAGAAAGTCCAATTTTTGATTTTTAAGTTTATTTTACAAAATAATATTTTTATATAAGTATCTTGTGTGCACAAAGCATTATTCTGATTTGGTGTTTTTTTTTTCTTTCTTTATTCTGGTGGATTTCTTTTTCCTTTTCACTGCAATGTACTGAATTTAAGATAAATTTAGTGTCTCTTCATTTATTTTTCTTAAGGCACTTCAATCGTTTTAACCGGGTTCTTTGTAATTCCGTATAGTCTCGCTATTCTCATATACCTATTGTTTGCCACTAACATTAATTATTCGTTCTATGTTGAAAGAGATCAACTAGAGGATGTGATCAATTCCGACCAGAAAGTCGAGAACATTGTACAAGTTGTACTGCCTTAAAGTAACGAGCACAGTATAAATTTATACTCCATATTTCTGCTGCTGAGACGAGTTCGGGAATTTACGTTCCCAGGGAACCGGTCTGGCCAGCTCTTTTTTCCTAATGACTCTATGCAGGCCGGCGCGGGTAGTGTTAAAATAATATTACGGCCATGGTTGTCTGATAATTTACATTTTGGTAAGATTAATATTTATCTTGCTCAAATGGCTTCGACAGATGATTGGCGAATATTTCCTGCCATTGCATATTCATTTTTGTTCCTTTCATGTACGCTAAAATAAATAGCAACGAGGAAGAAGAAAAAGCCAATCTAGTTTTAATTTAGATCTATATTAACGTGATAATGGCCAAATGGTTAGTCGCCAGGACAAAGAAAAAAAAGAAAAAATTAACTCGAGCATCATTCAGAGGCAAGGCCACATTAATATATAGCCCAATTCGTTGGATCTCGCCAAGAGGAAGCCACCTGGACTCTCCCGATAGTAGTTCTATAATACTTGTAGAATTAATTTCAATCGACTACAAAAAAAATAGAAAAAAAGTAAAATTAACCTTTTCAGTAGGCCAATCTATACTTTTTTTTTTGCCCTAGGAATCGAACTCATAACCACTATCCTTAATAATGAAGAGTTCACGCCACTAGGCCGAAGTTGAATGAATGGTACTCTTTCTAATGGACAAAGATGAGTTATACGCGAACAAGCATAAAAATAAAAAAAACACGATCTGAAATTGAATTGGTTATACCAGAGAATTATCTAGGGGAAGGTAACCGAGACCGAGAGAAAGGAGCTGGCTCCAGTATTCTCATCGGATCCATTAGACCCTTGAGTACATTATGAAAAGCTTAACTTCACAATCCATGATACCCTATCAAAGATATATGGGACTTACTTTACTTTGCTTTACTTATACATATATGTATATATATATATGTAAGTTAAACAAGTTCTAACAACCAAATGCGTAACCTAGCGGTTATAGGTTTAGTATATTTTTTTATTACTTGACGTAAACAGTGCACATATTAGTCGTACAATACCTACTATTTCTCGAGTTTTTTGGGCTTGATTTCAATATGGAGTTAAATTACCTGTTACGGAATTTCTCTATTGGTTCAATATATTCGTGAAATCGAATGCTGTTCCTCCTTATAAATATCATCCTTTTTTGTTTATATCGTAACATCTTCTTTGAGCTAATAAAGGCGCACGAAGCTTGTGACGTTACTTTAAAAATCAAGTAATTCGCCTTCTTTTAATTCTCTTATTTTTTATGATTGCGCTCCCGTCTCCAGAATTTTATCTTTTTTTTTTATTATTATTATTATTTATTTAAATTATTCTGGAACGACTTTATTATCCGTAGATCGATTTGAAAATTTCTGCTATAAATTTTACACTTATTGCAAGTTTGTAATATCCCTTATTTTCCAATAGTACTCTATTACTATAAAGTATGTTTTAATAAGAATTACTATAATTTACTTTTATGTAATAATTAAATAAAAACAAATATTTTTAGTTTAGTTCTTCTTCACGTTAATGCTGTATTGCACTACAAAAAAAAAAAAAAATGAAATAAATTCTAATAAATAACCGCTAATTAGCCCGGATTTTCGGAAGGATTAATAAGTTCGTTGGTCTGTAATCCGGCGGATTTCCAATGGTCAACGCTGTGGTTGTCGTACAGCAAGATCCTTTAATCTGGTCCGAGATAAAAAAATTTTTAACGAGTCTAAATCGAGCCTACGATTCCTGACCTGTTTTCTTTTACAACTACCGTACCGGACAGCAGTGATACGTAGAATATTTTTTTTTTTCTTTTTCCGTCCGTTGAATTCTAATGGAAGCAATAATTCAAAGCGATAAAACACGGACAGTTATAATTATAAATGTTGTTCAATTTTCCGATTTTTTCATTCAAAGCAGTTTTCTGTATGAATTCAGTTGTGCGCAAAAATTAAATGTATTATGGACGATTAGATTTGCAATTTTTACGAATACGAAAGTTACGTTATACCACAGTTTCCAAGTATTCGCTTAAAACTTTTTATCCCTTTGATTTTGATCGATTGCGTGTATGTATCTTCTTTTATATATATTTATCATCGGCAGAGAAGTATATAATACGAATAAAATGTGATTTTCATTCGATTTACAGATTTCTGTTGGCTGGTTTATCAACTGGAACGATTGTCGTGTTTCATATTGATTTCAATAGATGGCACCACGAATTTCAACAGCGATATTAAATTTAAAAATTCCTTATTTCTAGTTTTTCAGGTGTAGGTATATTATGCTCTTTTTTGTCATAATCATTACCATAAGAAGGTATAATGAAGGAAAAAAAAAATTGAAATTAATTTCTTTAACCCTTTTTATGTTATATCCTTGACTACGATATATTTTATGTGTTTGACTAATCAATTATTATAAAAATGTGCATTATTTTTATGATAATTATTTTCATTAGAATTGTTGTGCAATATTTATATATTTATTTATTTTTTAATTATAATTTATTGTTTAAATATTGTTTTGATGTGAAACGTATTGATCTACGTAATCTGGCTCAAAACTGTACATTGTTATGTTAACATGTGACATTAGAATAATTCGTTCGTTGTTAAGAATTTAGATTGTTACGTTTAGTAAAACTTTTTGTTATCAACTTTGCATTTTTATTACCGTTCAGTTCGGTTTTTTTTTTTTTTTTTTTTTTTTTTTTTTATATATATAATATAAAATCACGCTTATTGTTAAATGGGAATAGTCTAATTAAGACCAGTAGCGATTAGACTAAATTTTGAAATTTATTCTACAGAATGCATTTCGGGGAAAAAAAATAAAAGATGTATTTAACTTTTATTAATAACGTGATAACCTGAAAAAGACATTTTTATTGATGCTTTTATTCTTTTTATTTTTTATTTCATTGTTTTTTAAAACATACACCCGCGCGCCATTGCAATACCAATTGAATAGAAGACGGAAACAAATTTATGAATTAAAATTTTTGAAAAAAAAATAACCCACTTCTATAATCGCAGCATTTTACTTGAGCGTCGTTTCTGAGCGGAATTTCAGGTTATTGTATTGTCTAAGAGGGAAAGAAATATTTCGTTTTTGAAAATTAAATTTTACGCGAGAAATTTAAGTGACAAAATTAACGCCACCATTGTCATAAGTTTGACAGTCCTAGGACTGCTTTGATTCCATAGTAAGCAATTTCTAGTCCAATCGATTCTTTGCAGTTCTTTTCCAATATCGGTTTGTGCTTGTGTGCTGCAATAGTGTGGTGACGAAAGTGTTTCGCGGCCTACGTAGTAATAGGGAAAATGAGATGCTAGTAGGTGATAAAAACCGCATATTCATCTTAACTTTTTTCTTCAAATAACTCATTCGTGGTATGGATTTTTCATTTTATCCAGTTTTATCGAATAATTTGAAAAAGATTCTACTTCTTAATTATGTTTCACCATGTATCTTGCGCCTGATAAAGTTGTGTCGGTTAAAAATTCCGGTTTCTAACATAATGTTTAGTTTAGAAACTATACCTTGTCTATTTGTGGATGCGGTGCGAAATCCACAGTGGCCCAGTTTTCTGAAGTAGAATAAACTCGAAAATTACAAGCGTTATAATATAAAAGACTGCGGAATATAGTTTTTATAGTTTTTTCTTTTCATATACGTTGCTGTATAGTGTGTAGAATGTAATATATCGAACAAAAATGTCCAAAGCAATTAATAGAGATTTATGGAAATAATGAAATTTGTCGAAATCACAATTAAAACGTTTCGAAATTTAAATTTCTGGTAAATCTATATCACAATTACGGTATTAGTCTTTTCGCATTTTTATATCGATGTAAGCACATTGTACTTAAGAAGTTAATTTTCCATAGAACATTCCATAGACCTTTCGTGTTAAATATTTCTCATGATGCGTTGGTCCTGTTGTTCACTGTAATTTCGTGTATAAAGTCAGATTCATACATTCCAATTTACACGCGATAACATTACCTTTACGAATTAAAAAATTACTTGTTTATACTTTTAATTTGAATTAACCGCAGTATGCATAATAAGGTTCATTACAAATGTTAAACATTATCTGAATGTGAAATTATGAAAAAAATCTAGTAGTTTAAATAAATTTTAATAAACGAAAGAAGTCTCTTTATCTACGCGTAACGTGCGTTCGTATATGTATATGTACACGAAAATTGCTGTTAACATATTTTTAATGTAATATTAATTTTTTTTATAAATAATTAAAATGAAACAAAATCTCTCTAAGATTTCTAAAAATCATACGTGTTTATTAAAGTTTAATGGGCAATTAATTTGCATTTTGTGATTGATATCTAACGTTTTTGAAATATTACATTAGTTTCGACCGCTTTAAAGTGTATAGGAAATTTTTTAAAAATAGGTCAATTTTTTGAAGTGAAATCAGTATTATTTCGTGAATGTGTGTTTTTTTCTCTTTTTTTTTTTTTTTTTTTTTTTGAATTTAAGAAGGACGAAAATATTAACGTTTGTTACCTAGTGATGCGTTTATATTTTATTGTATTTATGCGCGGACGGCAGCGACGTTTATTTATAATTTTCGAGAAATTCGAGCATTCCTATTACCGGTTAAACGAGTAATCTATAAGTAATATTTTTCCGTTAGCGTTACGTTACATTAAATTCATATATGTATCATGTGTACGTGTGCGATTGTTTCAAAATGGTGGGAAAATAAATTCTGTCAATAATTATAATTAAATCTGTATCTTGATGTTACATTTTGCACACTATAATCGCGTTGTTTCGCTTTTTCCGTGAAATACTTTAAATACCCGTTCGTATTTAAACATCTTAGTCGTTATCAGTGTCGCTTGTGTTCATTTTTTCTTTACAATGTTCCTGCTGTTTCGTTTACGTTACATTCCATTTATTGTGTACGTGTGCATTGCGTATCTTTGTTATTATATCGGAAGAACTGTCGATGTATATGCTAGTTTTAAATTCGTTATTCGATATGCAGATTGCATTATCATCACAACAAAAGTGTTATGTATTTTGAATTTAATTTTAATAAAAATTTTGAATGCCACTTTTGTCTGCTGTTATTAGAAATCCGGATTTAGTTAACATTTATAATTATTTATATTATTAGAAAACACTAAATGATTATCTGCATTTATTGACTCTAATTGTTAAGAAGTGCTTCTACACTTTATATATAAACACACATATATATATATATATATATATATATATATACGAGGGACTTTCAATAAGTAATGTGACACGGCTTATTTCGCGCCCGCTATTCGGTAAAACTGTGAAATTTATCTGGGAGGTAGAAGAGGGAAATACGAACAGAACGTCGTTTGCCGCGTTCTAATCTGGTCAATAGAACTTCTGTACGCACGTGTGAAACGTGTCGGTAAACTTTCTAACCCGGCGAGTTGTGAGATACGCGCGGTCATCAAATTTCTGACAGCTGAAAAGGAGTTGTAGGTGCAAAAATTGATCGCAGACTGTGCGCAATATACGTGAAAACAACGTTATGACGTGTAAATATGTCGCAGAGTCGGAGGAAGCGAGTAAAGTGTAAATAAAATGAAATGTCAACCAGGTCCGCCAAAAGACAATACTGAATGATCTGCCGGAGAAGGTTCTCGCAACTCTTCTGGAGCCGGCATGGACTCCTCCTACTGTTGTAATTTCGTACACAGAAGGATGCGATAACGGAGGACACTTACCGTGACATTCATATGGCATTTTATCGAGTGATTGATCGGAACAGACGTGGCTGCCGTCTGGAGAGCAGTGCTTTCGTACGACTGTTCTCGTTCGTACGTGAATTATAAATCAAAATTGGGACGAATTTTCACATCTACCCTACTCGCCTGATGTGGCGACACCTTCGTATTTTCACGTTTTTCTCCTTTTGAAATGCGTGGAAAACGTTTCATAACAGCCGACAAGATCACGAGAGCTTTAATGAAATTTTTCACTAGATACGCCGCCCATTTTTACCATGACGGTATCGATAAATTCGTGGCTTGGTACGGTAAATGTCTTAATGTTTTCGGAAATTATGTCAAAAAATTAAGTATTTCTTCTGGTTTTTTTTTGATATTTTTTTATAAATTTTTGGATGCCGGGAAGGTTATTTATCGAAAGCCCCTCCTATACTAAAACGAATCGTTCTCTCTGTTCGGGTCGCCACTAAAACGAATCGTAATTCTTTTACCGGCCTCGAGATTGTGAGGCTACTAAAATGAATTCGTATTTTTTTCTTTGCTCCGTTCCGGGCGCCAGTGGAGATAAGCTGCACACCTCCCACTGCGATTAGTTGTTTGATTTTATAATACCGAGACAACAAACGTCTGGTATATTGCGTATGTTTACAAATCGACAATAAAGACATACACATCGATGATCCAAATTACGGAAAAGACTAGCGGACATAAACGTGCTGCGCGCTCCGTTCGCAACAAAGTAACAACGATAACGAATTCAAAACATCGACCATTCACAAAATTAATCCGTACCTGAACGGGAAGATAAAAGCCCAGAGACTAGAATAGTTCTTATCAGATAACAGCTACTCATATACATAACTTTCCTCAGCTCAGCTCTGCTGACCACCATCGGGCTATACACACCCGCCGCGGACACACGCTATACCGCTGTCACTAGCCACGACCCCAACACACGTTGAAAATCAATCGAACGCGGATAATGCCGTTAGCCGCGCGATCACCTTTAATGACGATGACAGCGGTAATTCGATGACGCTCGAAAAATCAAGAATATGAAATGACACTCAACCGAAGAAATAATTTCTAATTCGAGCATGGCCGAAAGATCGCGGCACAAATACCGAATCCTTATCAATATATTCATATACGCAGGGCATTTCAAAAGTAATGCACACATATACATTTGAAAAAAAAAATGATTTGACAAAGTCATATAAATACTATAATCTTTCAATATAATCACAGTCCTCCACACCGATACATTCCTAGAGTCGGGGAAGGTTCTGGATGCCGTCCAGGAGGCCTTTAAAGTTTAGCTCACGAATCCGTCGGGTCACAGTACTATTTAAGACCTCTAAATCCGGACAACGGATTCTTTCCTTGAGTTTGCAGAACAAGTAATAATCCCAAGGAACAGGGTGGATGAGGTAACAATTCCCAGCCGTATTGCGAAAAACGTGCTCGAATTTCATCATTGCCGTGAGAGTGTGCGTTATCATGCCTCTTCCCCAACTCATCTCGTAGAATACGAAAAACGCTGGTGACCGACAGATTTTCGATAGCAACTGTATGAGCTATCTCTTCGCACGTCATACGACGACCTTCATAGATCAGTGTTGCTACTATGGCGGTGTTTGTGTTGTCACGCGAAGTTCTTGGATGACTAGTACGAGGCGCATTCTCAACCGACAAACGGTCTTCTTAAAAATTTTTTGCCCAGCAGGAAATACTGCTACGGTCCGAGGTGCCACTGCTATACACTTCTTCTAATGCAGGAATGAATTTCTGTAGGCGTATGACCAGTTTTGGATTTACATCACGGGGACTTAAATAGGCTGTAGCCCACAGCGGCAAAATTCGAAGGGCGGCAAATTTGCATGAGATTGAAAATTTTTTTCTTCTGAAAAATAATTAAAATTTCCAAAATATTATTTCATATCTACGGCGTTAGTTCTTAGAATAATAAAATATAATGTTTCTTAATGAGAGATGTATAGCTTCCATTCGGAATATGTTCGACCATTATGAAGCATAAAGCAAGTAAAATGTCAGAAAATTTTACTAATAAAAAATATTATATGAACAAAAAATAAAAAAAGATTAGAAAATTGCTGGGAGGAGAATCTCACGGGAGAATACTGTTGAACTTATTGTTAGTGAACGGAAAAGATTCAAAATTAAAACATTTTTTAATTAAAATATTGCAGTATATTTCAAATCAAGAAACATCTGCGGTAAATATAATAAAATCAGCAAAAAACCTCATAAATAATTACCCTACAGATCTCGAAACTTCATTAACTTCAGAAAGTATTCATTTTCATTCTTACATACGTGATAAACTTTATTTAGTTAAATTTAATTCAAAGAACTTAAACAAAAATGGCCAAAAAAAAATTGTGTTTATGTTCAAATAACCCTGTAAAACTGAAAATAATCATAATGAAGAAAATGTTATTAATCAAATGGAAAATTTAATACGAAGTAAACATTTGAAAAATGCATTTCCTAATTTAGACGTTGCGTTTATTAGAATTAATCTTTCATTATTTTAAACAAACTGCTCAGCGGATCGCTCCTTTTCTGCAATGAAAAGAATTAAAAATGTTTTCAGATCAACAATGTCTCACCAAAAGAGTTAAATGATTTATCTATTTGTTTATTGAAGAACAGTAAAGAAGTCAAACTTTGATCATGTAATAAATGAATTCGCATCCTTAAAAGTGTGTCATAAAAAAATGTAAACTTTACTCGATGCATGTAAAAATAATGTATGTATAGAATTATAATAAAATTTAGATATGTTTTAAAAATGTATGAAATTTTTTAATTGAAAATTAATTTTTAACCTTTATGTCCTTTTTTACTTCAGTTACTCGATTGTACTTCTTATTACTTAATTTATAAATTATTCTAAGGGCGGCAGAAATTATTGAGCCCACAGCGGCATTTGACTATTATCCGGCCTTGCGTACGACCATGAAAAGTTTTACATACGGTCGCTAGTCCAGATTTGTAACGCGACCCGAGCCGTCTTCCATCATAAAAACACGTTTGCACGCACGCACAACTCACTCGAAAGTGCAGATTGCCGTGTTGACAAAACTTCATAGTATACATCCCTTCTGTTTCCCCCCCTCCGAAATGCGTACAGGCTACGTGAGAACGTCGTGTGCATTACTTTTGAAATGTCCTACGTATATTAGCTGTTACCTGCGGCTTCGCCCATACATTTATTTTTTTGGGTACATTTTCTTTGATCACTGCTATCATTTGTTAATTTTGTTCTTTAACATCACGTTAGTCTAATATTATTTATTCAATAAAGCCTACCTACTTACTCATTCGCTTGCTTAAACCTGAAATTTATTTTTTTTTTTTTTTTTTTTTTTATTATTTTATTGATACAATCTTAATTTATAATTAAATAAGTATCTACTTTAATAAATGTTGCCTTAAACTAAGCCAAATCCGTATGGAAGCAACAGTCCATTGACCACTGCTCCTAACATATTACATATTTACAATAAATAATAATTACAATCGTACATCTTATATCCTATAATGTATATATATATATATATATATATATATATATATATACATACATACACACATATATATATATTACTAAATTAAATCTGATGGATGGCGTCGTTTAAGGCGCCTTACGTCTTCTTTGGTGTTAAGAAGTCGAATCATTTCTACGTTAACATGTCGATGAATCCGTTTTCCATGTTTAATGGCCATTTGCTTAATAACATCATTGACTGATGTTATATGCAGGTCCCTATGGATATCATCATTACGAGAATAGCGATATGCATCGACTATTGTTCGCAAAATGATGCTCTGCCTCGCCTGAATTTTTGCACGATTTGAATTACTGGTACAACCCCAGAGCTGTATTCCGTATGTCCATATCGGCATAATGATCTGATCTGCCGATACAGAATGCATTTATATCGAACATCCAGTGGCGATCTCCGACCTATCAACCACTGTAATTGTTTCGCTGTGTGCTTAATTTGTTGGCACTTCATTTTAACGTGCACATTCCACGTAAGACGCCTGTCCAAGTGCATACCTAAATACTTGGCAGAATTTACCTGTGGTACAGGTTTATTCCCCAAATATACTTGATAATTTGTCTTTGTTTGGCGGTATGTGAACATAACATATGCTGATTTCTCTTCATTCAGTTTGACTTTCCAGTCCGTCGCCCACTTCTGTACATTATCCAAAGCATTTTGTAAATTGTTTGTAGCCTCGAGGTGGCTGCTGCTAACGGCTAAAATAGCAGTATCGTCGGCAAACATAGCTGTCGTTGTACTGTTGTCGGTCGGTAGGTCTTGGCTGTATAGAAGATACAACATAGGTCCTAAGACACTACCTTGTGGAACTCCAGCCGTAATATTATAAAAGTTCGACGTAGAACTTTCATACGCTACTCTGAACTGACGATTAGCCAAGTACGATTCTAACAATCTACACAGGTTTCCAGGTAATATTTTGCTCAGCTTAAAGACAAGGCCTTCATGCCACACTTTGTCGAAGGCTTGCGCAATATCCAAAAAAACTGTCGGACAGTATTTCTTGTCTTCAAACGCTTTATTTATGACAGACGTAACTCTGTGAACCTGGTCAATTGTCGAATGATGTTGTCGAAATCCAAACTGATGAATCGGCAGATCTTCTCCAATCAGCGGTAACAATCTCTTCAACAGTAATTTTTCAAATAACTTGGATATCACCGGTAAAAGTGATATAGGTCTATACGATGTTACTTCAGAATCTGGCTTATTCGGTTTCTTAAGCATTATAATTTGCGCTGTTTTGAAGCAAGACGGAATGTGTTCGAGACGCGTACATGCATTAAAGAGGTAGGTCAACATGACAATACCTTTTTTTGATAATTCTTTTAAAACTTCTGGGGATATTTCATCGATTCCGGGAGTTTTCTTTGAATTGATATTTTTATCGATTTCTCTGGCTATCTCATACGGTGTAAATGTAGTTAATCGTTTGTTTTCGTTATATGCGATGGTGATGTCCACATCAGAGTCAATATCATGAGGCTGGAACACGTGCGTCAAGTAATGTGCAAATAGCTCCGCTTTTTCGTTATCTTGTCTCGCCCAATTTCCAACTTCATCTCGGAGTGGAGGAACATGCTTGACAGGACGTTTAATTCGACGAAACCTGAAATGTAAACGCTTTTTACTATGTTTCAGTTTTCAATTAAAATTTGTAGATAAACAAAACTGCATTATTAATGTGTGTTAATAACGAAGTTTTTGTTCGAAAATTTTTATTTTTGTTTGTAAGTTCTTTGTTTTATTTATTTTAATACTTAAATACATTTCGAAATTAATTTAAATGTACAGTATGCCGAAAATCCGAATATTCGACGTAATATCTATTAGAGACTCTGTTTTATTTTTATAACGATGTATGGCTTAAATCTTTTCCAGTTTCTACAAACATATTTTACACTACTTTTTCGCACATGTGGTCCTATTAATTCATTATCATAAAGTAAGTAAATGACGAAAATAAAAAAGGAACCATCCCCATCTATGCATTTCCCATAATAAGAAATTGTATACCGTTAATACATATTCATTTTAAATTCATAACGTAAAAAGTATGTATACAAGTATATTTGCAGTAAAAATGAAAAAACTGAGCTCAAAAGTGGAAATTAAAGTAAATAAGAATTATTATATGAATAGAGTTATAATATTAAAATTACAGCACATTTTATTAATTAATGAATACGTTTAAATTAAGCATAAATTATTACCTAATTCAAAAAAGCTGTCTTATTTAACATCCTCAGTATATTATTCATATAAAAGTGCACGTAAAAATCATCATGCTCGTTTGAGCTGCAGCCTGATTTTCGGTTTTCTCAAAAACGGGGTTGCCCTTTCCCACCTTAAAATTTGAAGAATTAAAAAAAATATCTGTACACTTCTAGTAGATTATATAAGGAATTTTCATGCAAAATTACAGTTTGTTAAACCTATTTGTATCGGAAATTTTTTGAAAAGCGGTATTTGCCTCTTTTCCATCCCCTGAAAGTTCGAATTTTCAAAAAAGCGTTCTTATTTGACATCTTCGGTACATGAATGACGTTCATATGAAATTTCAATATTCGATGTAAACTATTCTCGGTTGTAGTTTTATTATTAGTCTTTTACCCTCTTTTTCATCCCCGGTAAATTTGAATTTTTCAACGTATTTTTGCGTGTCGTAAGTACGGTCGTGTCGTTATGCTACATGTGAATTTTCAGCTTCATAAACCTAGTGTGGCTCCAGCGGTATGTTAACTATTGTTAGACTACTCAAACATTTCCGGATTTCTTCTTTTGTATAAACATAAATCCGTAAAATTTTCAACTTTTCATTAAATAAAACATAAAAAAGTATTTTGAAGGTACAAGGTTTTTGTCAGATGTATTGATAAAATAGCAACACCTCTTCTTTTTTTTTGTTTGGGAGGAGATTCGTCAATTACAATAACGTGGCGTAAGATAAATGTTTATCTATATTTTAAATGTACAGCAACGGGATTCGAACTAGATTCCAGCTGAATGAAACACGCTGCCATATCAACCAGGCTGCGGCAGTTGGCTGGCGATACTCATTTTTCCCACTTGTTGAAGTGTCGAAACTTCAAAGTCTTATTTTAATTAAGAAGTTTACACTTAAAGCTGTTTATCGCCTAGGCTATTTTCAAAAACAATGCAATATTATTGATTATTCGGTACGTCATATTTAGAAGTAAATCTTGATTATTGTAAAGGAAAAGAATTATATTGAAGAAAATAAAATACATTTTTAAAATAATCGATGAAGTGTTACCGAAGATGCTTTACGTTTACGAAATTTATAGAATCGTATAATTTTCAACGATTTGTTAAAAATTTGTAAATTTCCAAAAGCGATACCACTATCGTTGGCAGTGTTTGCAAATACTCTATGAATATGGGGTACCTTAAAGTATTTTCAAACGAAATGCTAGAAATGCTATTGTTCAAATGTCTATAAAAAGTTTGTACAGCCTTCATATGCATGATTCGAAATTCAGTTTAATTGCTCAGTAATCTGGAAACATATTAGATATTAGAGATCAAGTCGACTGTTGAAAACCATCGTGCCAAAAACTGAGAAAAGTTAGATATTTTCGAAAAGCTATCATTCTGATTTAATTTGTTACGCGTTTTTAAAGTGAAGCGTTCCTCTTAGTGTGAAATATTTGTAAATAACGTTTCGGCTCTCGCAACTTTTATTCCACTTAGAAAAAAAAAAAAAGTACGGTTTGTGTGATCGAAGTACGATTATTATTTGCATTTCTTCGATTCACGATAATACTTACGGATAGTAAGCGCGCCAGGTTTGCCATGGTTAATTAAAACAAGTCCATTTTGATCTAAATAACATTTCAATTTTTAATATTTTTTTAATGTCTTTAAAACTTGCAATGTCCCAAAAATATAAAAAAATTCTGCAAATACCCATATATATATGTACATATATATATATAATAAAAACGAACTTTAATAACAAACAAACATAAGGGTAAAAATAATCTATAACAATAAATTAAATAAATACCTTATTTAGGAACGTTTTATTGTTATAAATTATTTTTACCCTTATATTTGTTTGTTATTAAAGTTGGTTTTTATTATACAGTTTATAACAAACAGGCATGTATTCACCTACATTTATATATATATATATATATATATATATACATATAAAATTGATTTTTCGGACCCTGGCATTGGACAGCTCTTGGGTTCCTAAATGATAATTCTGGAATATTTCGGAATGATTAAATTTCCGTTTTCCATAGAATAAATGTTTTTCGAAATAGGTTTTCATAAAGTTCTAAAAATGATTTGTCGATAATATATATGTAATGTGCGCGCAAAAAGAAAAAAGAACTAGTTCAGTCAAGCATTACGTTTCATTCACTGAGGATTCCGTATGTAAGGCTATAATTTACATTTACATGTATACCAAATTCAAATCAAAGAAATTTAATTTTATTCGCCATAAAAAAGAAGAGGTAACGTCATTTTTCACGCTTTTTTGAACTTTTCATAAACTTCGAAAGTTTCGTTAAGAAAATGAAATACGGATTCGTTCCCGTCAAATAGTATGATCTTTCCATCAATATATCACATGACCGAGAGAAAAAAAGTATTTTTTTCAAAACTTTCGAGCTTTTCTCATCCCGAGAGTTCAAATATAAAATTGTAAGCTTGGCTGTAGTTTTTCTACAAAATAGTCCTTTATGCATATATTTCAGATACGTTTTAGTTTTCTCAACGTTTTTACTCGGGCTATTACTCTATTTTTTAGTCTAAAGGAGAGGAGTCTATTATCATTTTTTAACCGTGATTTTTCGATTTTATTAAAGTGCTTCTGCGTTTTGTTTCATGCTTTGAATTTCGCTTTTAAAGGGTAATTTGATGATGAGCTATGAATTATCAAGTGATTTCAAGTTCCATATTATATATCCTTGACGATTTTTTGGATTTTTTGCTGGCTAGGGTAATCGGTTAGTTTTTGGACTTGTAGATTTTCTTAAAGCGAATTTTAATTGTAATTTATGATCCAGTTTTGAAGTTTTTAAGTCAATCCGATCGTGAGCTTTTAATTTTTTCTGATATTTTTGTTGTTTCTGCACCATCTTATTAGTAATTCCCGTACATTATATATGTTCGGGATCTTAAAACTGGATGGCATAACTAGACATTACTTTCTGTGAGGACAGAGTAGATATGTCTGTAGAAAAATCTTTAACTAATTTTCAAAAAAGAAAAAAATGTTTGTTATCGAATACTAATAGATTTGTTTTAATTATATATTAATCAAACAATTAGCAAGAAATGAAACTCTGAAAAATTTGAACAGAAACGTCATTTACTTTCAGGTCGCCTTTTTTTTTTTTGATTTTCTAAAGAAATGACCTTCCACGACTGCGCTGCTGATTAATTTATACGCTTGTTTTCTGTTTAATATTTAAAAATTTTTCTCTCGTCGCTGCTTTCAAACGTAGAAGTTTACGGTATCGTCGTGTACGGCAACGCTCAGCTAAAACAGCCGGTTCATAATTTCAAAAATTTTAGTCAGCCAAAGCGTTTAAATGATTTCAACAATTATAACAGTTTCCTCTTCTTGGGGTAACTCTTCAGAAACCAGTGGTGATATGTGAAAAACAACGTTTCATCTGGTTTGTTAATAACTGATAGATCTATATATATAAAAATTAATGTCTGTCGTTCTGTATATCCTCGATGGACTCCGAAACTATCCATCCGATTTTTATGAAATTTGAACAGTTTATTTATCGGGTCATGAGGAACAATATAGGTTATTTAACAGTGAATAAATAAATAAATAAATTACAAAATAAATAAAAATTCATCGAAAGTGTGGTCACCTGCGTCGAAGAGTATACTCTAGCCAAACACCGATTACCAACATTGCCGACAGATGGCGCCACTGTACAGAAATTATTCCGGTATGTTATTTATGCAGCTATAATGTAAATAAACGTAGAAAACGCGGTACTCGTCATTCCTCTTCGGTGTTCGATCGCGGTCGTGAATTCTGCCGTTTTTCAGGTTTCGGCGGGCTTCTTAATAGTATATATATATATATGTATCTAAAAATCAATTGCGCATGTATAAAAGATCATAACTTAAGTTCTTTTTTTTTGTCACGACAAGCTTTGTATGAAAGAAAATTTGGAAAAAATCGATCGAAAAAGTCGGAACAATAAAAAAAATCCGCAAAAATGGCGTCACGATGTGACGTTCAGTTTGACAGTTCTGCTGTCATATGATTTCACAACAAATTCCGCATTGAATATTGATATTTTTTTTGCGAAAAATAATTAAATTGAAAGCGATAGTTCAGTGTATTATCGGTGATGGTCGTATCTTTAGTGCGTTCAAAACTGTAAAATTCATCGATTAAAATTTAAATAAAATGATTACTATGGTAAATAATAAACTCTAAATATCATTTTATTAATTTCGTTGCGTTCCGTTATATTTCTTTTTGCGTTACTGAAATGATCAAAGCTCCATGACATTATTTAAACAAACAAATCGCACTCCTAGCCTAATTACTGTACTCATTGCAGAGAATTATAAAAAAGGTAGCGTTTTCTATTGCTTCTTAAAGAGAAATAAAAAATCTTGCAACGAAATTTTTAATATTTGCTACCGGGAATGTTATTCACATTCGAATTCAAAATCCTTACGTAACTACAGTAATGCGAAGGTGTTACAATTGATGAAAACAGATCCGGTATTAATGAACATAATTAGAAAACGAAAAACAAATTTCTTTGGGAATTTTTTACGAGAAAACCAACATATCACCGTCTGCAAACGATGATGATGGGAGCGGTAGAAGGGAAAAGGGGACGTTAAAAAAGGATGATTCCTTGGCTCCAAAATATTAAGACATAGACTGAAGTTACAATATTAGCAGAATTATTCTAGATCGCAGGAAGTCGAGACGCATTTCGTCGAATGATGGAATCCGTGAAAAATGGTTAAGCTATACTCGAGAATCGGCTTGTACGAAGAAGGAATACACAGGAGGCGAAGCCGTGGGTGTTTTATTTATAAAAACAATTTTAAAAAAATGTTAGAATTTTATGTAATCAAAAAATGGTATAATTTTATCTGAAGAAATGTATTTTGGTTAGATAAACATAGCGTAATTTATAATTGATACATATGTATGTAATTTTTTGTTTGTTTTCTATTTCTAAATAAAGGAGGAATGATGTTTAAAAAAGATATGTATACATTTTTTTTTTCGTTTTCTTTTGTTTAATCATTTAGATTTTTCGTAAGTTAAAAAAATAATATATATATATATATATATATATATATATATATATATATATATATATATAAAGGTGGTATATAAAAATATAAAGAATTTCCTGCTGCCCCGGACCAAATTGTGCACCTACCACATCTGTTACTATCATCTAACCATTATTATATCGCACTCATTTACTTTCTAACTGTGCGGGCCCTCATTTTACGGTTTCATTAAATTTGTGGAAAAAAAAGTTCAAGTTTCACGAGAATCGAACACCTTTAGGATAACGAGAAATTGCACTTATTTTTTGGATTTTGCTTTGAGCAACAGTAGAAAATTAGAATATCGAAAAAATCGTATTTACACAGTCCATCATGAGAAACTGTAGAAGTATCTGACGATGGACTATATGGACGCGTTAGGAACGTTAAATGGTTTTGTTAATGAAGACGCGGTGTCTACGAAAATTATGACTTTGATATAAATATAGGAAAAATCTTTGCGTATTGTTATTATGTAATACTTACGACTTTTATTTCTTTTACATATTGCTTAGTCGATGTTGAAATATTCCCGCGAAACATTTTACAAACTAAGTATCTATTAAATATTTTATCATAATTGTTACTGCCGCTATTCATCATTACTGTACGGTATTGCTTAAGAATGCCGGTAGATCGTTATCTTCCGATAATCTTTTGCCAACAAATCGTATCATCTCCGTATTGCCTACGTTGACCAGCATCTGGCAGAAAATACATTTCAGCGGTAAAGATTTCGATGGTACTTACGAGTATATTAAAGGATTCTTGCAAGGAGTTTTCTTTGCAGTACCTATATGCAGTTCATTCAGTCAGAAACGATAATAGTATTTTCTCTTTAGAAACTAACATAATGGATAAGAGTGTTGCAGAGCCTTCAGGATAGCTGCAGCCGTTGGCCTGGAAATTGTGTATTCATCGGTAGTTTTGGATTTCTTTATAGTATATTAGTGAGATTTGCAAACCATCTTCGTATACCGGCCAGATATGCCTAACTAAAAAAAAAATCGGTAATTTGTGCCCTTGGTCCGCTTGCTGTTGATGTGATTTCAGGTCTGTCCGAATATTGCCGCAATAATAGTCGAAGAAATTGCTACGAGGTATGTACACAATCAGGGCTGATGCATACTTGTATGACTGTAGTGAAAGCACTTTTTTCCACGAATCTCTTCAGCTTTTTTATCATCGTGAAAGAATTCCGCGGAAGGATTCAGTAAAAATCTATTTACCGATGTTTTTTTGTTTTTTTTAATGTTGATCGGTTGGATATACATACGTCTCGGCGAATAATTCATACATGGGCTAAAGCCAAATAGCATCCTAAAATAACAAGAAAATTCTGCTATTTTCCAAGTTTTTAACATTAGGCAGCATTCCCGTGCGAAATTATTACGTAGTAATATTGTAATGATAACAACAATCGAAACAATAACATAAAAATAGTGCGCGCATTTAAATTTTCAGGTAAAATTTTAGTTTCTTCCCGTTCTGACGTAAGAAGAACTTTTCTGAATTTTTAATCTTTCCATTTTTCAGTAATAGTGAGTTTTCTAACATTTTTCATAATATATGTACATCGAAACTATTCCGAAACCTCTTCTTCGGCTAAGATGCTCGCAGTGGTCAGCCGGTGAAACTGCGCTAAAATTCGCAATTCTGCAATATCTGAACGTTTCTAATAATTCGACGACATAAGCGCTTATTGCAGAATTTTAAGCGCGATTAATATTCGCTGTTGCATTTCATAGTTCGAAGTATTTAAAATGCTCTAATTACCGAAATCATCCTCATCATGGTGCCGTACTCGGTTTCTGAGCGTCGACGACCTATTCGTACATTCTTAGTGTACAGACATAGGTATAGTAGCAATTTTAAAAAAAGGATCTTTTACCATCCTGTTTGTTAATTATAGGATATACATACATATGTAGTAAGTTATAATAACTATCAAAATATAACAAAAACGAATTCGAAGTATAAAATGATTGCTTACTTAGAAACGTGTTCCTATTTGACCTCAGTGTGATTTAGAATTAGTTTATGACCACATACATATTGAGTTGTGTTAGCTGATGATGGGTTATATCCCCGAAAACGTTCCTAAGTAAGCAATCATTTTATACTTCGAATTTGATTAGGTTATATTTGTGTATTTATTATAACTTACTATATTATAGTAGCAATTATTAACATGAATGAACGAATAAAAAGTTGATTGTATAAGTTTAAAAAATTATGAAATAGCGTAACGTTAAGGGATATACGTGTATCGAGCAATTATGCCTTTTGCAGCGTGCAACAGTGTCTAAAACTACGCCTGGGTTATGCTTAAACAGTAAAGTAGTCTAAGGTAAAATATTAGGAAAATACTAGTATACACGCAAAAGGCTAAACTTGAAACTGATATTACGGTTGTTCGATTTTTACCGATATATGCAGTCCTGTGTTTATGTCTGCCTAGTACATAACAATTAGTAGGGGCGCGAATCCAGAGAGTCATTTTGAGGAGGGAAATCATATAATTACGTTATACCTTATACTACAGTAGGCAGTAGATATTTAAGAAATACCGCTTGTTTCGTAAAGAAAATCAAATAGCTCTTTGGAAATTTTTGAAAATGTTTTAAAAACACATAATTATTACAGTTTAATTTAAATTTTGTTATATTTTTAGGGTGAAAAATAAAAAAAATAAAAAAAACTATAAAATTGTAACTAAAACGGTAGTTTAGAATTTGAATATTAAATTACTAGAAAGATAGAACGATAGTGGATCTTTATTAGACTTTACTTTTTTTTTTTTATTTTTTTGATAATCCGATCATATATATTTCTCATTGAACTATTTTTAATTAAAATTTCAAAATAAAAATTAAAAATAAATACAAAAAAAACAAAATATCGACGACAGCTGCGTTTAGAACAGAATAAAAGCAGCATTAAATATTAGTTATATAATTAAATCCATAGATGCAACATTTATACAGAAATTTTATAGTATAAATTAAGTTTCTCTGGTATAACAAATTTTTTCATCGAAGATTTGGTTATTTGTGTGGGGAAATTCACCACTCCCCCTCCCCCGTGGATCTACAGTTAGCATGCGTATTATGCATGTTTGCCACTGTCTTCCGTATGATATTCTATTAGCGGCTAATTTAATTATTTATTTTGTAATTTCTATCGTCGCTTGGGATCGAACTCATCTGTAACGAAAGAGAAGAGAGAGAGGGAGTCCAGCGTTCTAATAATTGTCGAAATATTTAATGAAAATCGCATATAGATAAACGCGTTTAATTACGAAATAAATACGTTTAACAATATCGCTTAATAAACGCTTCGTAATTCTAATGTAGTAGTGTGATAATTTTTTTTTTTAAATTTCCATCGCTTGCCTACCTCGGTCATTCAATTTTCGAATTTTGTTTATATGTGCCGCGAAACCTCCCTAAGCAGAAGTTTTCTGGGTTGGTATTAGACTTGTGTAGAAAACAGTTCGTTCCGGCGCGGAAAAATAAACTCAATTTTTTTGAAATTATCCAAGAATACGTTATTAGAATTGTTACCTAATACGCATTCCTATGTAAATTTTTTGAAAATTGAGTTTCCCCTTTCACGACAAATTGAGTTATTCTCCGATTTTATTTCTACATTTTCCCGCTTTTTAAGATTTAAAGCCGGAGAAAAATTTATATTTTCATTAGGAATGTGAGATTATTTTGCAGTGTCTACACGCTGCAGAAGTACCCTTTAAACGACGTAAGAAGGAATTTATTATTATCTATCGCGTCGAAAGGAATAAAAACTGAAATATTAAACAGAATTAAAATGTTTTTGTGTAAACAACATAAATTTCTACATTGAAATGTGCGCTAAGAAATGTTTTCCGAAAGATACAGTAAAATAAACATTTCGACATTTATGCGTTTTCCGTAGCTGCGAAGGAATCAACTTGTCTCTAGTCGATCAATTTCGTTAAACACCCCATAAAAGTCCTGCCGCTCAGGAAAAAGGTGCATAAAGAACACGACAAAACCATTTAGAGCAGCTATTTAAAAAATGCCGAGACCCTTTTAATAGGTCACCGATGTAACGATACACACGTTCCATAAGACTGTGCCTGTTGTACACACATGTGCGCCTTTATTTCGTTTATCGTGCGAGTATAATATGTATTGTCAGTTTTTAAATGCGACCGGTGCGGCAAACGTTGACGCCAGTTTCGAGTTTTACAGTATATTATCAGAGTAACAATAACCACAAAGTTTCAATTTCTCTGCACCGATGTTCCACTGTTTGCAAAAACTCCGAAAACTGCGGATTGCCTTCTGAAGACTGGTAGCGTGTCTCCTCGTACATATTTTATGAATTGCAACATTAGCAGGAAGCAACGGTAGCAAAGGAAGAAAATCTCTTATCTAACTGATTTACAAGTCAACTTTGAAGAGAAAATCTACGACAAAACTTAAAAAATGTTAACCGACTTAAAGAATGTTAATTGATTTGAAGAATGTTAACTGCGAGAACCGTTGTGACTTCTTAATAAATGCGACAGCTTTACTAACCAAACGTTGACTTAAATCCGTGAAATATGTATATACTGCTAAGTAAAGAATTAAAACACAGCTTTCGATAAATTTATTTTCCTTAGATAAAACATGCAATAATACACGTTGCACATCCAGAGAGAAATTTTGGGAAGGGAAATTATATAATTACGTAATACTTAATACGATAGGTAGTAGATATTTAAGAAATACCCCTTGTTTCATAGAGAAAATCATAGAGAAAATCAGGACCGCTTAGCTATTTAGTTTTTTAGCATAGCTTTTCCTGTTGTTGGGTCAATTCCGCTGCCGCGCCCACAAAAAAAAAATTTAGAGAAAATCAAATAGCGACCATCTCTTTAGAAATTTAAAAATGCATAATTATTACAATTTTTAATTTAACTTTTGTCTTATATTTGGAAGTGAAAAATAAAACGAAATTATAAAATTATACCTTAAATATGGTAGTTTAGAAATAGTGAGAAAGATAGCATTCTTATTAGACACTTTATTTTTAATTTTTGTTAGTAATCTGATCCGAATTCTCTTTGTTAATGAGCAAGTTTAAATATACATATATATATTCTTCATTGAACTATTTTTAATTAATATTTCAAAATAAAAATTAAAAATAAATGTAAAAAAGACAAAAATAACGACGATAGTTGCGCTTAAAACAGAATAGAAACGGAGGAACATTAATAGTTTTACTAGCGAAAACAGTATTAAACATTAGTTATAATTAAATCCATGAGTAGAGTAATATTTATACAAATTTTTTTACAGTATAATTAAGTTTCCCTGTTGCAACAAATTTTTTCATCGAGGATTTGGTTCTTTGTGGCGGGGGAAATGTCCCCTGTCACACTGCCGGTTCCACCACTGAATTATATTTTAGCCGGCGAACGGGGAGGGGCAAGAGAGGCTCAGATCCTTACACGATCAGAAATAGCGAACAGAAAAGAAGGCTAGGATAACAGAGAAGGAGAAGGAAGGGAGAGAATGAATGAAGCACAGTATGGAGTGGGAATACCGATTTGTAAAAGGAAGGAATAAAAAGAATCTTGTTCAGTTGATAATTACGAACAACCGAACATTATATGATCGGGATCACAAATAAATTGATTGCCGCAACGGACGATAAGGAAAAGGCACGAGACATTAATAATATCATTCTTATTTTTAGTTCCTTTTTTTTTTCTTTTTTCAGGTTCACTTTTCACACGATTTACAGTTTCAAATATCTTATTCTTTAACCAACGTTGGTACAATAAAAAAAACTTAAACAGTAAAACGGTTTTAGATAGAGCCGCGGTCAAAAAAAAATCCCCATATAACTTTAAGTTGGATAAATTCTCATATGTAAGACGTCATCGTAGCCCCAGTTACCGTGACGTAATTGATTAGTTAATTGTGTTTCGTTCGGGTAGAACCGAGTTCGAATCCCGCTATCGCACATTAAAATTTCTAAAAATTTCACTTGTGCCGGGTTAATGTCCTTAGTTGAAGCGCCAAAAAAAAAAAAAAAAAAAAATAAAACGTTATCGCATTATTAGCAAAGTTTTTTAGTAATTCCAACCGAGGGAAATTATTATTAAGAAAAAAATTACCAATTACACCGGGAAAGAAGATTTCCGGTTTCCAAAAATGATTTCTTTATCGGAAATACGGTCTCCATGTGTGCACTAGAAAATTACGTTTCAACCTTTAATTCTTTTTTTTTTCTTTTTGTTATGCAGGGAAATCTGAAATCCAAATTCAACTGAATTTGTTGTACTAACGGGGGAATAATTGTGTTGAGTGGAACGAAAAACTATTTTTCAAAATATAATTTTCGTTATTTTTAATTTCCACTCTCGAACATTATCGGTCGTATTGCACGCGTTACAAGAATAGGTAAGTTTCGCAATTTCAAATATTTAAACATTTTTAAAATTAATTAGAGACTATTTTGATTTTTCTTTTTTTTTTTCCTTTTTTCTCACTCTTTCCTCTGTATCGTTCGAAAAACAGCAACTGGGTTATAACGCATCGGCTTAACGGTGTTACTATATATTCAATGAGAATATACCGTTCACCAACTATTTCGGTTTCAGGATTAACTACACACTGGCGAGAAATAACAAAACAGTTCCATCGCTGAAAATAAAACTTAACAACAAACCGACAACAACGTCATTAACCCTGTTAATGGAAAAAAATGGGTAACAAAAGAAAAAATATAGAACACCGAGAAATTTATACTCTGGCACCGTATGAAGAATTACTTTCCAAAAAGGACAGTCAAATAGCTCAACTGAAAATACAGGTAAACTAGCTTGTAGAAAGGTTAAACCGTATCGATCAGTCACACTATGCGGAAATACAAACTTCTACACATGACAGGACATCCTCTAAGTCAGTCGATATTTCAGCTATGCCTGCCACACCAAATGAAACAACAACATCTAAAGCTAAAAACTTAGATTACAACAATTAACCAAGGAAATATTAAAATTGAAGAGACAACACCACCTACTAAAAAGCATATTCCGCCGAAAGTAACAGTGAGCGGAGTTAAAAATTTTACCCTAATTTAATAAGACAGTGAAAATTTGGCAGATGATAATTGTATCTATAAAACTGTAAATAATGGCGGCATCGTTCTCTTTGCTAAAACTGCCGATGCATTTCGGAATATTACCAATCTTATTAAATTGATGAGAGCTCGAGCAGAATAAAAAACATCCCCACTTCATGGGATTTCTTGTCAAAAATCAGAATCCAGCACACATCAAAGGAAAAGAATTACTGCAAGAAACTCACAGTACTCACTGTAACTGTATTTCAGGAGGCAAGCATACCTATTGGCCGAACGACAAAAGAAAAAGACCCGATTTAATTGACTTTTTTATTATCAAATGTACAGAGCTCTAATAATAACATTTTCTCAGAAAACATTGAAGACCTCACATCGGGTCACTCTCCAGTATTACTTATTATTAGTTCTAAAGTCAAAAGATAAATGTATGCTCACAAATAGATTTACAAACTCGGAAAAATTCCATGTGGAACTCGACCAGCGAGTAAACTTAAAAGTGCATTTAAAAACGGTAGAGGAAGTAGAGAAACAAACTAATAATCTCACCGAAGCAATCCGTGAATCTGCCAAAGTTGCAGTACTTGAGATTAAAAATAGTAACAACCAAGAGACAATATGTCCTCTTGAAGTACGTAAGTTAATTACTAAACGACAACGAGCTAGAAGGATTTGGTATCAATCACACCATCTGCAAGATAAAAATATTTTCAATAGAATAAAAATAACCAGCTTAATAAGTTAATAAAAGAAGTTAAAAAGGAAACATTTAAATCGTACCTCGAAGAGCTTAGCCCTTTGGCTGTTGGCGATTATTCCCTACGGAAAGCTACACGAAGAATGAAACGGCCATTTGTTAGAGTTCCTCCTCTCCGGAACCAAAGAAGCAGCTGGGTCAGACATAATGAAGAAAAAGGTACATTTTGGTCAAACAAAATTTCAAAGAATACTAATGTAAAAAAACTCCAGGAATCGACGAGATCTCTCCTGCAGTTTTAAAAGAATTACCGCGTAAAGCTGTTGTATTCTTGACGTATATATATATATATATATATAAAATTCTTGTTTACGACTGGAATATGTTCCAAACTATTTCTAAACAGCACAGATCATTATGCTGCGTCAACATTCTACCGTATACAAGCAGAAGTGCCCCGAGGTAGCATTCTTGCATCTATCATGTATCTCTTGTATACGCAGGATTTACCTACAGACGACGAAACAGTAACCGCAACATTTGCAGATGACATCGTTATTCTTTCAGTTAATGATAGTCAGGCTGAAGCTACAGCAAAAGTTCAGTGCGTGCTCAATCGTATTAAGAAATGGACAATCGAATGGAAGATAAAACGAAGCTAAATCTATCCATGTCATTTACACCTACCGTAAAGTCGATATGCAGCATAAAGTTTATCTAGGCAATCAAGTTGTTCCTCAAGCCGAATCAGCTAGATACCTTGGAATGCACTTAGATAAGCGTCTAACGTAGGAAATGCACATTAGAACGAGAGTTAAACAGATCAAGATTAAATCGCATCAACTGTTTTGGCTTATCGGTTGAAATTCTACATTGGACGTATCGTGTAAACTTTTACCCTATCAATGAAATCGATTTGGACGTATGGTTTTCAATTGTGGGGAATGCGCGAAAGTTGCAAATCGTAACAAGATTCAGGCCAGACAAAAAGTCATCCTACGTGCGATCGTCGACGCCTATCGATTTTCATGCAACGATGACATTCATTATGATCTTCAGATGTCATTTGTCGATGATGTCAAGCGGCTTTTTGGTCAATGCGGAGACATTTAAACTTCTCGGTACTTGTTTGGATATCAGACGCCTTAAGCGTAACAAACCTCAAGATTTGATCTTGTAAAAAATAAGTATATGTAAGGAAGCTTTAACCACTGGCTTGTTAATTGCTCCACACTCGTTCCTATCATCTAACAAGATGCGTTCTGCATTAGGTGATAATCATGTTATCAGCAGAGTTGCTTATTTAATCCTAAGGTAAGATTGTAACAGGTACATATATATATATATATATATATATAATAAAAATAAAAAAAATTATCCTTACAAAAACTTTAGACGTTTTACGAATTTGTTCTTAATTTTTTATTTAATTTATTTGCAGCATGAATATTTAATTTTGGTTTAATACATTCTTTTTATTTCTTATTTTTTTGAATTTAAGATTCTTTGTTTGACCACGTAATTCGAACGGTTCTTTGTTCTTTTGCGCAGCTTAGTTGGTAGCTTCATATAAATAGCTGGTGGATATCGACTGAGCAGTTATTAAAATAAACACGGAAAACGATATCTACTTCTCCGGCTGCTCTATCATCAGGATGCTTTGTATGGTAAATAGTATATTGAGGTATTTTAACGGAACTTCTGCTAGTGAAATTCCGACACCAATAATATATCTATATTATCGCTCCTTAGAAATAATTCAATTTTGTGACAATATTGTGCCATACCATTTATCTTCCATGTTGCAATGCGCAAGAACTGATTCATTTGAAGAGTAGTTTATTTATGTTAATTATCACATACTGTTTTGTTCGATTAATTGATTAAACTGATTTTTGAATTCAGAAAAGAATTCAGTAAGCTGTTATTATTATCAATATTATTAGTATTCAGTTTTGCAGAGTTTACTCCTTTCCGAGGTTTACTTCGGAGTGCTGCCGAATAATTACATTTACTACCCGTTGCGGCTTGTGCGAAGTGTTTATTTGACAGCTGCAGGAAATTTCCAATAGTCAGATCGATTTGCTCTTTATCATTAATTAACCCCGGGCTGTTATTTTTGTAAATAGCAGGATCTTGGCGAGTATGGTTGCGAATGTGTGTTTTATTTGTTATATTTATCAGTTCTTTGTACACAGTGCAACCCCCTCATAATTAGCGCCGGTTTATCAATCGGTTTATTACAGTTTTTAGTATCATGCTGTTCTCTCCACATTTAACGCAAGCAAACGCACAATAATACAAACGATTGGCATCTAGCACGCTGTATTATTCCTTTATTTTTGTAAGGCGGTTCTGCTTTTATTTTTATATTTAGCAGAAATTGCGAGGTATCGAGATATCTTTGTTGTTAGCATTTGGTTTCAGGTCAACAAAGAACATTGGTAAAGATTGCTTTGTTTTTGGCTTCCGTACATTAATTTAGTTTCTCGCTGTAAATCCTTCTTTATTCTCTTCAATCAGCATAGTGTGGTGAATTTTTTTATGGATGACGCGATAAGCTCGTTCCTCTTTCAGTTGATACGTATGATAATTTTTTTTCTTTTTTTTTTTTTTTTATAATAATTTTTTTTTTTTGCATACCGACTCATAGGTCATCAACGCAAGTGATCGTTAGATATTTTAAGTGTCCTAGATAACGGCGCATCCCAACAGATGAAGCCGCTAGTCATAGATTAGTTTTCCATTTTTTTTTTTTTTTTTGAGCGTTTTGGTATTATCTTTAATATTAATAATGAGCGGTAAGCGCATCTCTGCATTGTTTTTTCTTTAGTCGTCTGACGGGATTGTCAGGAAGACCGGTAGTTTTCATACGCGATATTAATGGGTTTAAATTATAGCTGAATGACGCATGCATTTTGGTATATTGCTGCTTGTATATCGCCAACACTGAAGGAACGTTGAGATCATTCTCGATTATAGTATTACGAACATAATAAGGCGCATTGGTTATTATCCTCAGTATCTTCGACTGGAACGACTGTATTTTTTTGAGATGCGTTTTTGCGGCTGATCCATATATTTCTAAACCGTATTTCCAGACAGGAGCTATGATGGTGTTATACAATAACATTTTATTGTTCAGACTGAGTTTGGATTTTCTTCCTATTAGTGGATATAATTGTCTCAGTAACGACTTCAATTTTTTCTTTGTATTAATTACATGCAGATTCCATACTAAGCGTTTGTCAAAGGTTAATCCCAAATATTTAACTGATTTTATCTGCGGTATTTTACAGCTGTTAATAATAATTAGAAGGTTATTTTGTTTTAAATGCTTGAACGCTTTTCGATAACTATCAGCGTTGCTGGTTTTTAACTTAATTTTTTTATTGTTTAGAACCTGGCAAATGAATTCATTTTTGTTCAGAACTGAAGAGATGCTGCTTCCCATCTCGTTATAATTAACAACGCTATATAAGAATATTGGAGGTGGCTTTGGACTTTTTATTCCATCAGTTTCTTCGGCATTTACAATTGTATCACTTTGCGCCACAATCTCATATGAGTATCGTGCTATTCGGGAGATTTCTTAAAGGTCAAAATCGATTTGCTTTTACTTCTACATCGGGAGAAATATTGGGAGTTTGTATTCGTTGGCGGTTTCCTAGAAGGTACAAAATGCCATGAATTCATCGACTGCACACAATTTATATTGGAGGGACTATTTTATTTGAATTAAGATAATTTAGTGCATTGTTAGCGTGTTTACCTTATTATCGCTAATGTCATAAACGGTACTATTAATCTCGCCTCTATTGGCGTTAGGATTAGCACTGTTACTATCACAAGCTGTTATCAGTGTTGCCGAAGCTGGTACTTTTAGTGTTGTTAGTATCAAGATATGGAAGTATATTACCTGTTAACGACGTGTGTGTAACGGCGTTGTTGGATTTGTTGCAGCAACAGCGGGTGTAGTTTGCATGTTGCTTTCTCACGGCTACGACCCGGTGAGCGTCGGACAGTTAAGCAGTACAACGGGGACAGATGAAAGACGACAATACCGGTTCTATTCAGCGACCGCGATAAAAAAAACACAAAAGATTATCGTCGAGATAACAATTATCGAACTGTTTATATCGATCGCGACAACACGATAAACAACCGCCTTCAAGATGTTTTTAGTGTAAACACGATGCTGACCGTTTTATAGACAAGAATATTTTAGAAAACCGAACGAGCGAAGAACACGGAATACAACCCTTCAATCGATCGACTAAACGCACGAACAAGTAAAAATATGATTCGGTTTGGAAGTTTATAAGTGTCAAGCCGTTCCCGAACCATTGCGTATTTTAATTGAATATTTTTGTCGTTTCTGAACCATCTTATTAGGATTCTTTCTGTACATTATATGTGTACGACATCCTAAAAATATATTTACGGAGAAGAAAGCGGCTAGCTGATTAATGATGAGCCCCCATCGCACGCTTGCTCATGGAATTGATATAATTAGTGAATTATACCCCGAATTATGGACATGGAGGGAACCATCAAACACACGCTGAAAGATGTTGCCACGAGCGAGAGAGGGGAATATTTATTGATAAAATTTTATTCTCAACAGATACCCTTTCCATTAAATATTAATTTATTACTTATCGCGACTGTTTAAAATATTTTCATGCGGAGTTATGATTGATAAAGAAAATATGCAGGAATTGATTAGATTATGTATGGATGATCTAGCCAAATGGCGAGAGTTGCGAGCAGGTAAAAGCTAATTAATCTAATATATATATATATACATATATATATATATATATATATATATATTAATTACAAAGTAATTCTTAAAAAATGTCCCAAAAAAATGTCCCAGAAAAATGTCCCAATTTTATGTAACGTTTGTTATATTTTGTAGGATTTTTGTTATTGTTATTGTTATTTAAAAAATGTCATAATTTTATGTAATGAAATATGTAACGAAAAAATGTCTTAATTTTATATAACGGAAGTTAAATGTTAGAATAGGATTTTTGTGGTTATGTTATTTTTTGTGTGTGTTGATTCCAGTAAGAATTACGTTGTAAATTTTGATAATTTTATACAAAGTATAGAAGAAAAAGAGACAGAAATGAATGCAGGAGGGGTCAAGGGGCACAGCCCCTTGCGAGGCCAAAGTGGCCGAGTTTATATATATATATATATATTTATACGCATAAATAATTGTGATATAAAGTTTTTTTTAATAAAACATACCAATATTTATATTAACAAGGATCGACGACCATTGGGAAACATTCCATGAATTTATGTATTGCATAGCTTTTTAACTCCACCACTTATTGTTGCAATTTAGACTGATTGCTCGCAATTAACACAAAAAAAAATAAACTTCAAGGTTTATAACTACTCGATAAAAAATAATATATTTCATGCAATGAAATATACCTGGGGGGGGGGGGGCATTATGATTATTCTTAAACAACATTCATCTGTACTCCGAATTCAAATTGCAACGATTAAAAAAAATCGTATCGAATGAGTGATTAAATATTTTCGATACTTGGTTTTTAGAAAATCATTAATCTCATACTAATGTTCGTTGGACGTCGACTAAAACGGTGCTTGAAATTTGAATTCGGTCCGACTATAATAGGCGCCAATGTTATAATTACTCCGCATTTTATAAAATGATTACTTTTTACTTTCTAGGACAGATTTAATTTATTCTCATTCTGAATTTCTTCGCATGTTGTTCGTTTCTCCTACAGACACACGAAATAATAATAATAATAATAATAATAATAATAATAATAATAATAATAATAATAATAATAATAATAATAATAATAATAATAATAAATAGCAATAACATAAATAATAATAAAACAAAAACGATGTAAAAAATCACGATATTATTAACTGTTCGAAAATGGACGATAATTCGCGAAAGAATAGGTCGCAAACGATTTTTGTTCTTTCTTTATTGACGAGATGATTATGTCAGATCGGGGGGAAGGAGAATCGATAGTGAGCGAATATTTATTTATAATTTCTAATATAGAATAACAATAATGATGGTACGCGGTTAGATGCAGGGTCTGGTTAATCTCATAGCGCGTAATGTGCGAGATAGACATTATCAGTGGCCTATGTGGCGTTTTTATGTAGCAGACAGGCGCGATCTCGAATGGAAGCGGTTCCTTTTGGATGATAAAAAGTTTTTGTTTTTACCATCTAGCGACTGTATCGAAAAGCGACGATGGCGCGACCGTTTTATAAACTAGGCGCAGTGGTGGCCGTACGCGACCACGCTTCATAAGGTCTCGAACGGAATATAATTGTATTACCGGGATCCTAATCGACCGCATGTGCACCCTTTGCAGCAGCCTTTTATCCGCTCTCGTGTGAAACTTATTTAGATAATCAGACGAAAGAATAAACCTTTCTGTTGTTATAAACTTAATGGACTACTCTGGTCGAATTCCCATATTTTCTTCGCAGATGAACAGTCTCTGCCGTGACGCCGTCTCCTGCTTCGAAAAATAATTTCACGTAATAACCGAACAGCGCCCGTCCTAAGTTAATTAGATCGACTGCGCTAGACAGTTCCGCTAAATAGCGATATGAGTCAATTTAATAAAACATAATCGAATTTTCGATCACTGATACTTTTCATCGCGATCAGCTGGCAAATTCATTAGCCAAATTGAGATTTCACTTTTTGCCCCTATGTCGCTCGGCCGTTCTACATTCAGTGACACTTACCCGTTCACGCTGGTCGCCTGTCCAGGCAATGAAAACATTGCCTAGAACACGGACACGGCTGATCTAAAACATTTCCATCTGAGCGCAAAACTGCAATTGCATTTTGTTTTTTTTTTTTTAATCGCATTTTAAATGCAAGAACGGGTATTAAGTTCACCGCTGACAATGTAGCGACGGCGACTGCGAAGAAATTTAAAGAAATTTACCACCGGCTGTGACATCCAGTCATTCGTCCATTAAATCCGACAGGCCTATTATTACGCTGTTTCGTCAATGAGCCGTGTCATAAATTTCGCCGAAAAAATTCTTTCCTTGATGGCTTTGATTACAGATGATCGAAATATATCTCGGTTAGTGTGCGCGCGCGAATTCTGTTTTTTGTCGGCCTCCGCGGAATTAATAATCAGGGGCAGATCCAGAAGGACATTTGGCGGGGGAGGATTATATAATTACGTAAAATCTTCTACGGTAGGCGTAGATTTGAGAAAGACCTCCTTTTTTGTAATGGAAATCAAATAGCGACCGCCTCTTTATGAAAACTTAAAAAATGCTTTAAAAATACTGAATTATTACAATGTTTAATTTAATTTTTTGTCTCTTATATTTAGGGGGGTGAACAAAATAAAACGAAATTATAAAATTATACCTTAAATATGGTAGTTTAGAAATAGTAAGAAAGATAGCATTCTTATTAGACACTTTATTTTTAATTTTTGTTAGTAATCTGATCCGAATTCTCTTTGTTAATGAGCGAGTTTAAATACATACATATATATATATATTCTTCATTGAACTATTTTTAATTAATATTTCAAAATAAAAATTAAAAATAAATGCAAAAAAGACAAAAGAACGACGATAGTTGCGCTTAAAACAGAATAGTACTAGCGAAAACAGTATTAAATATTAATTATTAAATTCATAGGTACAATTCATGCAAATGTTTTATAGCGTAAATTAAGTTTCTCCCTTATAAAAAAAATGTTTTCATAGGGGCTTTGGTTTTTCAGAGGGGAAATGTCCCCTATCGCTCGCCTGTGCATCCGCCACTGGTTTAATCAAATAATTTTATCCCCGTTATGTTTTTTTTATACAAAAGTCTGCTGTTACAATCATTGCTTTGTTTGTAAATGTTTGCGAAACTCATTAATATATGATTCATCTACAAATTCTAAATAAATCCTAGCAAGGCTCACGGGCACCAGCTACTCCATATTTTATACATGTACGTAACTGTTCTTGGATCTTTGACGAAATTCTCGAATTCGGGGTTTTTATATGGTCGACGAGATCTTATCGTCCAGTAAATGCTACAAAACGAGTAATTTTTAAAAGGGCAGACGATTAATGTTTATTTTAGTGGTTATCGTATTTCTAGGGTTTACTAAAAAAATGTAAGCTAATCAAGAAAAAAAAATTATAAGTTTATTTGCCATTGTTAATTAAAAATAGAATCTTTGTTTCGTGATACATTTACCTTTTTCACACGATGGATTTAAATATAATGCCAATTTTCAAATACACAGGACATCGTTATCGAATTGTACAGATGATCAATAATATTTCTGGTTAATGATTGTTTATTTTTCTTTTTAAGTCGAGAATACCACAACATGAAAACGAAGATAATGTAATATTAAAAAAAAAATGTAGTTTACGTATCATACGTATATATGTTAGTATTAAATGTTTGACTGTTCGTGAAACTCATTAATCTATCGATTGATTTGCAAGGCGAAATACGAGTAAAGCTTGGTTATTTCATTTTTTTTTTTTTTTTGTAAAATCTGCTGTCGCACGATCGCTCCTTGCCACATATTACGAAACCGAAAAAATAAAACATACTTACTTTTCCTTGTCGGACGTGTGACTCTCTACCATTGTTGCATCTCTTTACGGACAGAATATCTTTCTGAAAAAAATCAAAAAATCTTCTTTTCTCCTTTATAGATTAAATAAATTTGAACAGATTCTGACATTTTAGGATTTTTTTTTTTTTGTATTTACATATATTTTCAATTACTGGAGCTGAACAATAGTGTCGTCGGCAAGCAAAAACAAATATTGTTGAACCGACCACGCTAGTTTCCCATTGATTAACAGTGCTAGATTATATTTTCGACCTTGTGATGGGTGTTTTAAAAACTAAGTTAGATGCTGTATTTCATCGTAATGCTGGATGGAATTTGTTAAAAGCGATAATGAAAATTTTAGATAAAGTATCAGATGAAAACGAAATCTCGTGTAGTAGTCGCATTTAAAAATATTTACTAATTTGGTTTTCGCGATGTGGAGAGATCGTTTTCAGCACTGAAATCTATGTTAACAGAGGCAGCAGACATAATTTCCGCGTTAAAAATTGAAGAAAATTTCCTAAATATGTATTAATTTTTAATTTAAATTTATAATTTAATGTTTTTTTTTTTTTTTAATATAAATTTAATAGAAGAAAAAGTAGCAAATCTAAAACGAAAAACAAGATTTTATTTTATTTTTTTAATATGCACTATCTCTTACGATATTTTTAGTGCATATTTTCTTGCATGACTGAAATACTTCAACAATTAACTAAATGTAAATTTAACCCAAAAATAACTCTTAAAATAGACGCATATTACTAGCTCTAACTGAGAATTAACTACTAATAATTCGAGTCTATTTTCGGTAGAAATCACGTCAAAACAATTCACGACTCTTATCATTTTTCGAAACAGATTATACTGTTCCGTCGGCTCCTTCAACAACCACGAAAACTATTCTTCGTTTAGGCCGGTAAATTTGTTTCGTAATTATCCAAAAATTAGTACTTCCAATAATTCTTCAGCAATGATTAATAACAACGTGGCGCGTGTACATGATCGTACGAATGACATAGAACTGTATATAAATTACATTAATTTTTAATTACTTTAATATATAAAACTGTTTAAAACACAATTCGGTGTTGTCGTTTTTTTTTCTGTTTCGAATTTTACTTTGTTAATTAACAGTTAGAAAATTTTACGCTAGGAGGAACACATTATTTTCCCAAAAAAAATTTTTATTTTTACTTACAGCTTTGCTGCACAAGTGAACAGGTATGAGTTTTCAATTAAAAATATCGGTCCTCGGGGATACTGAGAGATGATTAGGAAACATTTTACACTTCGCAATTAAGCAAAAACCGTCGAATATATCCGTTTGTGTACGAGAATTCTGAATGCTTTTAAATGCAACAATCACGCTTTATAGGGAGTGTAAGATTATTCGAAGTATTTTATCCTCTTGTCGTACAAACGGTAGTTGCCGTGACCTTTTAAATGTTTTATTTGTTACTGTTCTAATTAGTTACAAAATGTACCTTATCTTTTCTTCAAAACTACTAACGGTTTTTGTGATTAAAAAGCTCCAATGCTCAGCATTCATTAATCAAAGCAAAACGAAGTTTATGATAATAAGCCATTAAGAGGATATAGATGAAGTTCTAGAATTTAAATACTTAGGTAGCTATATCACAAACATTCTTGATCCATCTGTTGAAGTTAAGAGAAGATGTAGCTACGCTAAAACAGCTTTCGGAAGAATGCGAACATTACTCACGGACTCATCTCTAAGTTTGTATATAAGACAAGATTTTATTATAAGATGCTATATATACCCCATTTTATTATACGGTGCAGAAATATACACGAGTAAAACATTGAAACGTTTGCAGACGTATGAAATGTGGCTGCACACGGAAACCATAAAAATATCGTGGATGCAGAAGTTCACAAACGGTGAAGTATTGAGCACAAGCCGAGAGGAAAATATTTGATATAATTAGGAAAGGGAAGTCGAGAAAAATTTCTGGGCCATGTTATCAGAGGCAGGAAATATTTGCGAGTAATTATAGAAGGGAAAATCGACGGGAAAAGAGCATCGTGATCTAAATATATAGAACAGTGGACCACTGGAAAAACAACAATAAAAAACCTAATTGAAGCGCGGACAACCGGGAAATTTAGCCAGTTAATGATTGTCCAAGCGCACATGTCTGCGTATGACACCAGGAAGAAGAAGAAGAAGAAGAAGAAGAATGCTCCGCTGATGGATATTTCGTGAAAATCTAAAATCCATTTGAACACAGTCGACATATACGGAGGGGGAGGGGGGACGGGGAGGGGTAGGGGATAGGAAATTACCGCCCGATGATTTTCCGACTATCCGTTAGGGAAGTTAGAATTTTACAAAGTTTCGCAGATGGTTGAGGTGCACAGAAATTTGGGAAGCACTGGGGTAGACTTTGGGTTTGTTCAACCGATTAGCTTGGTAATTCCGATTAAATTGTGATGCGGTATTCGACGACTTGTGTTTAGGAGTGAACGAGAAATAAAGTAATTCCGATTTCCTGTTTCGGCGTTCCCGCTAGACAGGAAAGGATCCGGTGAATTCGAGGTGTGCGCCAAGTTTTTATGGTACCTACGCGCGAGCGAGCAACGATTTTTATCGATTCCTCAATTCAATTCATCGCTGCGATTAATGAACAACACGTGTGGCCGCCTATGCATTTCCAGGGCTTTTTATTACACTTTTCCAGTAAAAAGCCTCTCCAGCAGTTCCAGTTTACGGTAAAACCTTTACTAGAAATTATATTTTTGTTCAGTTTACATCCCGTCGTCGTCGCTCGTTCGCTTCCTCTCTTCCGCGTGGAGTACCGAATTTTTGGATTTTTAATTCTTTCTTTTTTTTGCTCGATTCCGTTTCTTTCGTCGTCTTCTTTTGATGTCTCCTTCTTTTGCTTATGTGAAACCGACGGAAAAGGAAAAAAACAAAAACAAAAAAAAAAAAAAAACGATTTTAGCCACGCGCCTTCGCTCCTTTATTGTTTTTTTTCGTTCGATAGCAACTTTCTTGGGTTTTCTCCCGCGTTTTATAAACAATATTTATTTATTCGTAACCGATCGTTTCCGTGATCGTTTTTCAAAAAATGTCTCTTTCTTTTTATTTATTTCATTTCTAATCCAAACAAACCGCTTATAATAAACTTTGGTATTTCATAAAATTTGTACTGAACGATGGCGTTTCTTATTTCACTAATCTCGTATTATTATAATGTGAACAAAAATTGCCTATATAAATATATATTATTAGCCCGGGGTACGCTACATTTTTCGCGAGTCCCGTTATTTGTTTTTGTTCCACGATTATATCCCGTTACTCTTTACATAAGATAACGAAGATAGAATACTGTGTTTTGTACAATTGCTGAGCTAAAGACGGGTAAGAATGACGTAGTCAATTGAAGACTATTTTTTTAAAAGAATTTTAGACGATTAAAAAAAAATTGACAGTCAAGGAGACTGAAGGGCAAACGAGAAAATTCTTATTAAGCGGTGAATTTCAAAATTTTGGAATTTATTTTAAATCTAATCTTTCGACATCACTTACAGACAAATAATTAGTGATGAAGGTGATAATTAAAACTATTTTCTATATATTTTGACCAAAAAGAAAGTGTTACACCGTTTTCATTATTCCATTTTTGTTTTTAAGGTTTATTAAAAAGTAACCGATGTACGAAGGGTGTAAATACGTTCATAAATAAAGAGAATAAACGATTTTCTGTCTCGTTTTTCATCTTAAACTTGCTTTGTAAAATTTTCGTAATTTCCATCGTTTCCTTATAATATCCCTTTTCTCTCTTAATTATTAATCCTTCTATCCATATTTCCTTCTTTTTTTCTTTTTTTTATTGTTACCGATTACTTTCATTTATGTGTTTTTTTTGGTATTCCGGAACATCTCCTTTTAAGAGATCCCCGCACCCTTTTCTTACTAATCTCAGTATATTTTATATATTTCCATACGGTGCGCTTTTTTGTTAATAAAACAAAAACACGTCCGTTTAATTATACTAATTCTTATTTGGGAAATTTTTATTTTTAAACAGTTGTGAAATTCTTTAATGCTCTGATGCTAAAATTCAGATTAATTCTTGCATAGTTTCGTCACTAGGTACACGTAATTATTACCATTCCTCAGTATGAATTGGAACAGCACAGCAAATAACCAATAGTAAAATTTTGCCGCCAAGCGACAGTGCTAAATACTTGGGCGTTCACGCACCTAGATAAAAAACTAACACGGCAAAAACATATTCAAAATAAAAGCATTTAAAAGTTCCCCACAAATGTACAATTAGTCGCCATTCAAAATTGTTCTTAGAAAATAAACTTATAATCTATAAACAAATATTAGCCGCTGTCTGGAAATACAGATGTCAAATTATGGGGGGACTGCAGTACCAGGACCAGCATAAATGTAACGGTTCCAGAACAAAACATTGCGAATGACGGCAAATGCTCCATGGTTCACTTCCAATAAAACTCTACAACGCGACCTGCACGTTCCTTATGTTGCCGATGAAGCTACGAAACACGCTATTGATTAACTAATCAAGATATTTTCCCCTTAGATACTCCTTTGCTGGACCGAGTACCGCTTAAGAAAATGCGGACATCATCATAACTTCTATTGATAGCTCAACAGATAATTTAAAGAAAAAGAAAAGAAAAAAAGAAAAGCAGCGTGTTCAGGCCTATTTTGTTCACAGCATTTAGGTGTTTACCTCTGTAAAACCAAAAAATGTTCACATTTAGTGATAATGCAGCGATTAATAGACATCGCAGATGTTACGCGGAAAAACTTTGCAAAAGAAACGGGAAACCGGAAAATTTAACGGAATGAAATAAATGCCACTGTATGACATTTTTCATTAATGTGTATCGTTTGTCCCAACTCCGAATTATATTTAGACAAAAGGGTTAATTTTCATCGCGTCATTACTAACACATCCGAAGTATTTTTTTCGTCGCGAAATAATAATGTAAAGAAAAATCCAAACTCTCTTTTCAACCAAAAACCAATTATACATATATAGCGGGGGCATCATAGTCAAAACTGTTGCAAAAACTAGTCGCCGCTTTTTAATTTGTCCCCAATCACCGGCCGGTCTCCGCAGTTCCTCTGATGCGGGAATTGTCAAAGTAGTGAAAATATTTCCGAAAAATAAATAGATCATAGTGCAAAAACTACCAGACAAAGATGAATTACAAAGAAGAACAGCAACAATTGCGAGGACTTGGCGGACCGTTTCGCCATATACAAATTATATGTTTCTGTTAGCACATCACCGCATCGTCGTCAAATTGACAGATTGTATATTTAAAACAAGTTCAGTCAAGCATGATATTTCACGCGCTGAAGATTCCCCGTATATGATTTAAGTTAAAGATAATCATCATATCTATATATATATATAGACATAATACTAAGTTCAAAACGAAGAAATCCGATTTTTCGGGTCGCAAAGAGGACAGGTCATTTTTCGCACCTTTTTGAACTTTCAAAAGTTTTGTTTAGGAAATAGATCACGGTTTCGTTCCCGGTAAATGGCGATCTTGCCACCGACATATGTATATGTCCGGGAAAAATTTTTTTCGAGTTTCGGCGCTTTGAAGGGGTCTGATTTTAATGTTAGAGATACTCCGAACTAAAGAAATATACAGGAATGCGCATATTTTTAACCATTTTTTTTTTTGATTTTTCTTTTTGTTCAAAATTTTTAACTATAATACTCGCGCCGCAAAGAGGGAAAGACACGTCGTTTTTTGAACTTTTCGCCAGTTTCGTGGGAAAAAAAAATATTTTTTTCAAAGCTTTCGAGTTATTAGCGCCCCGAAGGCTTCAATATGAATTTGTAAGCTCGGCTATATTTTTCCTGTAAACCGGTCCTTAAAGCGTATGTTTGAGATACGTTTTGGTTTTCTCTACTTTTTTAGTCGAAGTTAATACATGTAATTTTTTACTGTTTTTTGACCTAAAGTGGAGGGATCCATATATCATTTTTAACCATGATTTTTTCATTTTATGAAAGAGCCTCTGCGTTTTGTGTTATATTTTAAATTTCATTTTTAAATCCCCGGATGTTTTAAGGGTGATTTTTGAGATCGTTTCGAATTCTCTTGGCAGTTTTTTGGGTTTCTTCTCGTCCAGAGTGATCAGCTTGAAGTTACAGATATTGTCATAGAATTTTAATTGTAATTTACGATTTAATTTTGAAGATTTATAAGTTTCGAGCCGTTCCCGAGCTATAGCATAGTTTAAATTGAAAATACTAAACCAACTTATTAGGATTCCCGCCGTACTTTACATGTGTGTACGAAATGCTAAAGAGTATGGCTGCACTGAAAAGGTGATTTCTGGTGTTTTAACCGCTACATTTTAAATATGAACCTTAATAGCAAGGCGACTTGGACTAAACTGCATCGTTTTGGAGTCGCTCGTTCTCTTTCATGTCTTATGAGGGAACTTTCAGATATCCGCAGCGACTTAATCGCATTTTACGAGCAACTATGACGCGAGAAATAGAGGAAATCACATTCATTAATTTCCCGGGCATTTAACTGAATATGCGTAGCGCATTAGAAAGGATTTTTGGTTACTTTTCCAAATATAATTCTTTTCGATATTTTGTTAAAATAACTTTTTAACACCATTTTTAATTTTCTTTTGTTTTTCATTTAAAATTCCGTCGTTTATAGATTTCATTTTTAAATACAGCAGGGAGATTAAGACACACAATCGTACAGGCAGAAATGCGTTCTGAAAGATCTATACTTCAGAGGTGTAAAATCTATAAATGCCGATTACAAACATTAATTTTCCATTTTTTTGTTAAATTTGTGTTGCAGAATATCGTCAGTTATAAAATTTAAATAATCAGTTGTTTTTAGAATCTTGAGAGTTTTAATTACCGAACGGGGATGGTTGCTAACGGTTGAACAACGAGACTTCGGATATTGGCGATGATTGTAACTTATGACGACACGGTGATGGAATGAAATTTTAGCGCTGCAGTTCGACCATGCGACCGAAGCGGTCCACGTGTTGATTTGCCTTTAGGGAATTGCCGAAAGTCAAGAAAAAACGATAAAACAAACACTACGTGCATTTTTCAGCGTCGAAAGACCTCACTTAATCACCCAAGGGAGCTCTGGTAGTAGTAATATTTTATATTTACAGGACACACAAAAATTGTTTCGGCATATTTACAGTTTATTACATGCGTATACACACGTCCATACGCATATATTTACATATATAAATAAAAAAGAGTTATAATTGATGATATATAATTAATTGCAGCCACGATGATGATGATAAAACAGATATATTTTTGCTCTACTCGATTAATGTCACTCAGGCGAAGTCATTTCTTTTCCCCTTTTAAACTGTCATTAAAAAAAGTATATTTATATACGTAACTATATATGTATAATTGTATATATATATATATTACTAATTTCTTCGAAATAAAATGAAAAATCGAGGTTAACATCGGATTATTTGATCGATTCTTACCAGTTCCATTCTTCGACAGATGTGTTTTTCTACTCACAAAATTTTACGATATTAATCCGACAATCGTTACAAGCTGTTGTAGGATAAAAAATGTGTTTTACCGAAAATTATTTTACTTATGAAAATGGATTAGTTATAAACCGATTTAAAAGAGTTCTTAACGAATAGTATAATAATCACAATCAATTTATGTAGAATGGATTACAGATGCGCATTGATTTCCAGAATTTTTGTATTTCGCAAAATAGACGACGTTTTGATTCGGAATGTTAAACTTTACATTATCCGGAGTTTTTTATTTTTTTCCGTTTTAAACCTTTATATATTTTTATTTTTAAATCAGTGTCTATAAAAACCTACTTTCGGAGACGGTATTGAAATTTTTGATCAAAGTCTGTTAACAAGCGCTGAGCAATGGAAAATATTATTGGGAATTATATCTGCATATAGAATATCGTACACTGCAACCGATGTAATTGCAGGATATTGACTTACAGATACAGAAAAGTAATTTAAAGCAACAAAATCCTCAAGCAAAAAAAAGAAAATATAAAAGAAAAAAAAATTAAATACAACAACCTCTGGCAAGAGGAGTATATAAGGCTGAAAAAACAGGAAGAAGAAGAACCTTTAAACTAATTCGAAACATAGAAGAAAGACTTAAAAATAAGACACTAACAGCTAACTTCTACCTCCCTCGATTATTAACAGGACATGAAAATTTTGGAAAATAGCTCAAAAAATATAAAATAACAGAAAAAGACATAATAGATACTCCGGATCATTAAGCTGTCCAAACTCTAGTCAAATCAGGATGAAACATAAGAAATCAATCAGAAATGGTTTACCAACCGGAAAAACACACAGATAACTGTGGAATATGTAAACGAAATAATGAAAAACAAAGAAAAGTACATTTAAATAATTAAGTATTAACGTTATTAAGTCGCGTATTCAGTTAATATAATTTTGATGACCCGCGGAGCACTGACAAGCGAGTACAGCAAAAAGACATCCCCCGGCCATAATACTACTATTGTAAAATTGTATTTTACAATAAATGAATTTAAAAAAAAAAAGTAAAAAACAATTGGGGTTTTCTTTAATTTTTTTTATTAAATAAATTATTGTCACAGATTATAAATATGTTAAATAGACGAAAAATAATTAGCAAAAATAAAAAAAACCGCATAAAATGGCAAAACCGCGAAAGCTCAGTTACCAAAATTTAAAATAGAAAAATTTGAAATTAGGAAATTTTCCAAAGTTTTGAAACGAGGATGCACCAATTTTTTCAATAGAAAAACATTTTTTAAAAAATATCGCGCAAAATCCGCTACCGTAATTTTTAGTAAAAATAGCATTTTTTAAGTTTTTCGGTCTCGCAAAATGTTTTGTAATCTCCAATTTCGAAATAGTTGTTCGACTGTCGCCACTATAATTTTACTCACAGGACGGTTCATTATTAGCGGCAGAATGTGCCAAGGATTTAGGTACTTTGCTTCTCTATTGTCTTAGACTATCGCACCGGAAATAATACTTCGTCATCGTTTACACCGAGTGACCGGTTGAATTAGTGACAGCTTTTGTCCGTCTTTATCTCGAACGGCACCTATCGCCTCGTCCACATAATAAATCTACACCTTGCCAACAGGGCTGAAGCATGTTTACCGACAGACCAAATACGTGCGTGTGCGTCTGAATGGCACTTGTCGGCATAAAAAAATTTGTCCCATTTAAGAGCGCTAGAGGCCCGTTCCATTTCTGACCGTTCTCTTAATCTGTGTTAATTCTCGTCTTCCGTCTACCGTTTCATTTGTTCGGTATTTTATCGTATCCTTTTGAAGAACTTGCTCCGAAATGTAGGCACACCGTTCAGCAGAGGGTAGACGATTCGACGAGATATATTACAAGTGTAGCGACCAAGTTGCAGGTTGTTCTAAAAAGATACCAGGGTTCGGTAGAGGCGCCACTTTTGACAGTTATTGAAGCGTCGCCATATATCACACTGCTTACACATGATCGAGAAAAGGTTCTACGACCTAATTCGGCGGCGAACCAACGAACTGGTACAATAAAGAAGGCAAATGAAAGAGAACGAACCGAGTAATCCAACGAGAGTAGACCAGATGTTGAAATAAACGACGACTGCGCATCGATTTCTGCCAGCAGCAGCACACCGTTTTAAGAACAAACGATACGATGAAATTCTTCACTTAGCCCTGACAATAACGATAATTTATTTCTTAAAAGGTTGCTCCTTCTCCGTTTCCTACACTCCTTTCTCTTCTATTCTTATTTGGCTACTTTTCCTTTTTTTTCGAAACATATCGGCCGATTATGCTCCAAAACAAAACGAAAAAAATGTCGCGCCAATTTGCGTTTGCGAAACTGCATTAAAAAAAAAAAGATGTCTCTCATTGTCGCACTTTTTAGTAATGTGTTTTTTGTTTTTTTTGCAAGACACTCCCCTCTATTTATAATTAAGACAAAAAAGCAATAAAAGACAACGAAAAAAAAAAATTAAAAACACTACTCAGAAAGTGATTAAGTTACAGAGCAAATTTTTTTTTTTTTTTTTTAGCCCGGCAACTACCATTTGGCCATTATCATCAACTTAATATAGCCCTAGATTGAAACAAGATTGGCCATTCCTCCTCGCTAGCAAAAAATTACCATACTTATAAAACACAGCCAGAGTTACATTAAATATATTTTGGTAAGAGTCGATTTTAATTCGATCAACAAAACGTTCGGGCAAGCCACCGTCTCCGTTTGATTAAAATCAGTCAAATATTTACCGCCTATATACTGTTATTACCCTTTTGTTGCGTTTTATGGCTTAATTGTTTCCATTTTAAGTTCATTTTCAGATTAATAGATATGCCGATTTACATCAAATATTCAGGTACTTGTCGAATTTTTAAAATTAAAATTCTGCAGGTAGGCACGATTAAAAATATATATTAGCGAATATACTAAATCTTGCAGAAGGTTTTAGTGCATAATTTATGAATTTCTTAATCTGATTGCGCCGACCTATGAAAGTTTTTAGTCGAAGAAGGGGGGGATTTCGAATAAAATTTTTGCCACGGTACGTATGAATTGTAATATATCATTTATTTATTCAAAGTCGCTCAGCAGCTAAGGCCATCTGTGACGCCGAGAAGTTACATCTTATAAGTATAGATTAATAAATGAAAAGAACAAAAACGAGAAGTTACATCTTATAAGTAATAGGCTAATATAAATGAAAAGTACAAAAAGGGGGATATCAAAATAAACAATAGAAAGAGAAAAAGAAAAGAAAGGAAAAGAAAGGAGGTAAACGCTGTTGAATAATAAAACTATATATGAAAGGAAAAAGTCGGATAAGCTTTAAAAATTTGAAAATTGTAAATTTCTGGCCGATTTAAAAAAAGAAAGCTATTAATTTATTAACATGAATAATTTAATAGTTAAAATTTAAAATAAATAAAAATGAATAAAATTGAAATGAAAAAAGAGCGGTTTGTTTAACGAATGACACAGGGAGAGACAGCCATTCTTTATAGATTAAAAATCTTAAGTTCGGCAGAACTGTCGACTATTGTTAGATCGCAGCAGACATAACGATAGTCTAAAACGTTTCCAATGATGAGCAATTTGATTTCAAAATATTCCCGAAATTTATAGCTTTCTTGACTAGTGAAATAAATCAGTACTGAATTTGTGAACATGTTTTAAAAATAATATTATAAATGCGAAAAATAATATTTTTATAAATTTACGGTTATCTATATGTACATATATAATGACGACTATTATTTTAAGAAAATTTCAAACAATATTTTCATAAATACGAATGGAACTAATTTTAACTTTTAGCGCGATATTTTTTAGGTGAATTTAAATGACAACTTCGCTATCGTAAAAATGAAGAAAATGTAATGTTGCCCGGTCGTATCATCATAAACCCCATAAATTTCAGAAATATTTCGAAATGAAACGGTTCCTCATTGAAAACATTTTAGACACTTCTAGCAGACATAAGGCTGAGAATATTCATTTGAACATGAGAAGGATCTCTCTTGGGCCGTGCTGTGTTTGGTTCCCAGAAGGAGAAGGAACCTTTACATAAATTTATTAATTAAAAAACAAACAGAAATAAAAATAATTTACATTTAAAAGGAACGGACAAATAAGTAGATGGACAGTTTACCGTATATAAGCGAACGATATAAAGAGAAAAAGGAATAATAAACGGAGTAATGAAAGCAGCGGGACCAATCTCCAAAAATAATACTCAGCTGGGACCTTAATCAGTGTTTCAGCAAAGATATAGTCGAAATCGTAACATAAATCATTGAACTACCGCATAGTCATAAGTATTATTTACGGGAGAACAGTTACATTATCAATAATTTTTTAGTATTTCTTTGTTTTTAAATATTAGTATATGACATTTTATATTTTACTAATTGTAGTGGTGTCTAAGTAATCACATCACCGCTACATTTACAATATTGTTTATTATATCTTTACTCTTTATTCTGTGTTAGATTTTAAGTACCCACCACAGACAAAGTTAAAGATTGCCAAAGCTTACTATGTTATACATTAAGTACACTGAATAATTTGGTTGCGCACAGAATATAATAATAAACTTGCCCCATCGGCAACGTTCGAACTGGAGAACCAAAAAAAAAAAGTATATAAAATTTAGTAATTATGAAATGTACTAGTAATGTTTTATACAAAAAGAACATTTTATTAGAGTATTATTTTAAAAATTAAAATCTCACAGAAGGTAATAAAGTATCCTACAACAGGTGATTTAATAGTTGTCACGGGAACAAGTTTATTTTAATCATTAATGTAATAATATTTCCAAAATAAAGGAAAAACTTAATGGGGAACATACATATATTTTTAGAGGAAGTTTTTAAAAAAAAAAAAAAAGAGAAAAAAAGTAAAGATTGAAACAGGGATTAATTCGCGGCTGATGTTACGGGCAACAGCTAATATGTGCATATTAATTAGAACAGGGGCGGCCAACCCACGGCCCGACTTAAACATTTTTGCGGCCCGCGAGATGGCCAAAGTAGCACTAGTAAAATAAATATTTTTTAATGATTTCATTTTTTATTATTTCATTTATATTTATATTTTTTTATATTTCATTTTTAGTATTATTATATTTCTTTGCAATTTTAGTACCATTATTATTATATTATCTATATTTACATGTAAGAATAATAGTAAACACAATAATAATTTTACGTTTCAATTTTTCACTATAAAAAAAAAAAAGTCTATAGTAGGTCTAAATTTAATAATGAGATATATGATGGAGTTATGATGCATTTCCAAAGTGGCCCGCAAGATCATTTGGCTTGACCACCCCTGAATTAGAACGTGCTTTTTATGCCGAAGGTAAAACCAAAAAAATCGTTTTAAAGCATATAACGTTCTTCTGATATCTCTGTAGTTCAAAAAAAGATAAGAATGACGTAGTCGAGCGATTCTGAACTTGAAGCAGAACCCTGAAAGTCTCTGATGTCCTCACAGAGGGTTCGTAATAGTGCAAGAAAATAGTGAAAAAAAAACATAAGAATTTTATTAGTATTGTTAATTTCAAAATTTATGAAAAACTATGCAAATAAATATTTATTCTCGAACCAAACGTGTTAGTCATTTAATTAATAACTTGAAAGACGACTCTAAATTTTATAATTAATTTCGTGGAAACACTTAATTTTACCTTATTGAACACTTCGTGACCAGCATAAAAATAATGCGACAAAAAGGAGTCCGTCTCGTGGATTAGAACCGTGGTTTACTAGAACAACTCCTGTATTGCATTATGAAAGAACTGGTATTGGCGAGGTCCGAACGGCAAAATTTTTATATTTACTGAGGAACTTTTTCATCGTCGGTTTTTGCCCATGTTGTATCAGATTTTTTAATATGATAGGTTAAAACACATCTCTTTGTTAGTACTTTCGAACAGTTAATGATTAATTGTGTTGATGACCTAAGATTCGGCATGCAAAAGGGAAAAAAAAGCAATTTTTCTCCATCCGTCGCTAAGTGGAAAATCGATTCAAGATTTTTTCAAGCTGATCTTTCATATTTTATATCCAGAGGTGAGTCTTCTGCCGATTATTCTTCTGTAATAATGTTTTACAGTAATTTGTTTTTTGATTTTTGAAGTATGTGGCCCAGATATTGAACTTTTCTTTTTTTCATGACGTTCAACAACTCGTGGTGTCCTTATTCATCCGTCAAAGTAGTTCACCACTAGTCACTTTCGCGATCCATTGCACATGTAATATCCAACAGTAATACCGAAGTTCGAAGGCTTGCGCTGCATCAGTGATTCATAGATGTCTTTGCTTCACATCCACATGCTAAAGTTTACGAAACGAGTATTTTTGTTTTAATATGTCAAGCGATAACTCATGTAACGTTTTTCTCGTTCCCATGAAGGTTGATTTAGGCTGCATCTTGTTTCCTCGTCTGGATCGCCTCCCTTATTTATCCATGCTTCCGAGTACTTAAATCATTCAATAACCTTCAATCCATCATTCTTTAGGATTATTTTTGGCTTTTCTACGTCAACATCTCTCGGCAATACCAAGATCTTCTTTTTCTTCGGATTAATCTCGATTCCATGTGCGCTACACTCTATTTCAACCGATCGAACCGGTAATTTTAAACGTTTTCACTGTGCGCTAAAATATAATTTATTTTTCTGTTTGGGGGGGGGGGGGTCATTAATCCAGGAAACAATGTACGAATATGATTCCAAGTGAGGAGAGAATTTATATGAAAATGCTAGAATTATTTGTTTAAGTAATAAAAAAAAAAGTTAATGAAATAATGAAGTAATACGAATTTTACTAAAATCCTTTATTGCAGAAGACGAAAAAAGAAAATTTCTCCTCGAATTATTTTTATTAATGTTGCCTAAAGGAAAACAAAATTTTAAAAAATGAAAAAAGTTTGCGTCGTATTGCTTTTGATTATTTAAAAAATTTTCCTCGAAAAAATTAATTAGTTATAATTAAGTCCGTACGTGATGTTTATTGAAATGGTATGATATAAATTACCCCTCACTTTTGAAAAAACGTTTTTAATCGAGGAAAAATATTTGATAGGGTAGCCAATTTTTCTTTTGGAAGATTTTTTCAATTATTCCCTCAGTCTACATCAACCGTTTTACTGTTTCATATTTATTGTCGATGTTCCTTAAGCTCCCTCACTATGACATTTTTTAACATCTTTATACGTATTTTCTTCATTATTAAGAACTCCGCGATTATATTGTACGGGTTTCGAATTACTTTTTTACTTCCCATTACGTACATACAAATTTTACGACGCATTATCTTCGGTTGATCATCACGTAACCTATTTCATCTGCTCTAATCGTCTAGTGGTATGTATGTATATCGTCTTTTTTTAATAGTTTAAAGAATATCTTAGTCATTATGAAATCATTTCCTTAACAAAATTGGGTAAGAATTTCTTTTCGTTCATTCCGATTACTTAAGACCATAACCACCCGTACGTAACATCGCCAATAGTAAACTTCAGCATTAAAGTCGTCCATCAGGATACTGAATTCTTGTCTCTTGATGGCATTGCGTTCTTCGCCGTAAAATTCTTGTGTTTCTATACCGAAACCAACCGCGGATGGTTGGAGCATAAATTTGAATTATATTTAACGGAGTTAATGAACTTTCCATTTATATTGCGATGATCTGATAACGGTGTATGTATAAATTGGGTAACACTTTTCGCTACGCCTCTTCTGACGTCGATGGCTGTTCTACTGTGGTGTCTTCCTTCCGAAACGCTAAACTGCTGAACCCATCAGGTTTCGCACACACCTAGCAGATCGATATTCCATTTCAAGTGCCACGCGGCTTAATTTTCCTACTTCCAACGGCAATCTTAACAATTTACAATCTTGATGTTCATTTTGGGTAAGCACTAATCGGGGGATTGTTCGCACCCCTGATCTGGTTGAAGAGGCGATTGGAACTTTTGCCATTCTTATGAAACTGGGGCAAGACATACAGTGGTGGTCTCTTTCTTGCTTTCCACCGATTTTCGGTCACGGATATTCCATTTCAGCCGAATGTTCCTGCTTTAGGGCACTGGTAACTCATCTACTTATCCTGAATAGAGCAGTTAAAAAGTCTGTTAGGTTCTGTAAATTAAGATATTATTCAAATCTTCTTGATAAGTGTTACAATAACCAAAAAAAAAAAACTACTGGGCCATTGTAAAAGAAGTAATGGGGAAAGAGGATAGATCGATTAAACAGATCGAAATCGACAATATAAGGATAAAAGTTGAAGGAAATGAAAACTTGGGGGCGGAACATTTTAATAAATATTTCGATGAGGCCCCCCACTTTTGATTTTTCATCCCCAGGAGCGAGTGTACAAAGTTTAATGTTTGAGAACACCAAATCAAGCAGGGACTCTTTTGTATTTTTTGATTTCATAATGGACAGTATCAAAAAAGCTATATTGTCACTACCGAATAAACCTTCCTTTGGCACAAACAAGATATCAATATAATTAATTCGAGAGAACCTAGATATCTTTGTAAGGCCTCTAACATTTCTTTTCAATAATTCAGTTAAAGAGGATAAATTTCCGGACATATTGAAGTCCAGTCTTATAACCCCAGTTCATAAAAGGGGAGATAAAGCTTTGGTTTTCTTATTACAGACCAATTAGTATTATCCCAACTTTGTCCAAAATCTTCGAAAAATGCATAAAGGAAAAAATACTTTTATACCTTGATAATAAAAATTACTTTAGTGAAAATCAGTTTGGATTTTTGGTTGGCAAAGGAACAGATGTTGCTTTGTTTGAACACATATCATACATAGCCAGGAAATTGGAGGCAGGCTATACCACAGCAGCCGTATACATTGACCTACAAAAGGCCTTTGACTCAGTCGACCACAAAATCTTACTGAATAAATAAAACAAATATGGTTTCAGAAATAAAATGTTTGAATGGTTCAAATCCTACTTAATAGATATAAAATTCGCTACCAAAATAAACGGGAATTACAGTAGTAACAGAATATTATGCAGTGACGTCCCACAGGGAAGCATTCTAGGACCATATCTATTCCTTATCTATGTAAATGACTTTTGCAACCTGCCGGTAAATGGAAAAATCTTCTGCTATGCAGACGACACGGTCTTAGTGTCAAGTTGCTACTGTCCAGAAAAGTTTCAAAATTTAATACAAGCAGATATAAACAAAATGTCGGGGTGTTTAATAGAGAATAAATTGATAAAAAAAAATACATGCTTTATAGCTACTAAAATCCAAAATATACTAAAAACTTCAAAATTAATTGGAATGCCAAAACGTTATTGACTACATATATCAAAAGAAATTAAATATTTGGGATTAATTTTTTCGATACAAAATTGTTATGGGACCTACATACAAATTATACGAGCAAAAAACCTAGAAAGTTAAACTATCTATTCTACTACCTCTCCCAATATTTCACTACTAAACACACGCAAAGATTAAATTTATCTATATATCAACCTACCTGGGCAGCAAATTATCTGATACAACCCTTACAGTTTTCTGTACAATTGGCTATAATGCTGCAAATTCAACCATCCCCAGGATATTACCACTAAACCAACTATATCAAATCCAACTCACAAATTTTGTATTTAAAAATAAAAATAAATTCCAAATCTCAGTTCCGAACCGTATTACAAGAAATGTACATTCTGAATTGCCTCAATTACCAAATTTCTTTAAATACCACACCAGAATACAGGCCGTATACATACATAAATGGGTTGAAAGATATATAATGAGCTTCCAAGTTGTTTAAAAGTACCTCTCTGGAACTATAAAAAATGCCGTAAAAAATTATGGAGTACATATGTAGTAGTACGTGAAATTCATTCGTCTAAAATTCCAAAACATACCTCAAACTCACATATATATTACTCTACATTAATTCGATAAAAAAATTTAAAACCTTAGCAAGGTCATGCCAGAGAGTAAATCTGAAGACGTGTCTTTTTATAGATACAAGTATATGCCTATATATCTATGTATGCACATGGATATATATATATATATATGTGTATATGTGTGTATATGTATCTGGGTGTTCGCGGGGTGGGGTGGGGGGTAGATGTGTGTGTGTATGCTGGAGTGTAAATGAGTGTATATGCTAATATGTGATTCAAATACATACATGTTTGTGTGAGCCGTTATGTAGTATACTCACAAGCGAACATATATCTATGTGTACATCTTTAGATACGTTTATTATACGTATATCGCCTGTCGGATAATATTTACATTTACATTATATTGTCGTAAGTAAAAATGTAATAATTTTGTACGTGCATAGCCACAACTTAGCTCAGCTTTGTTTTTTGCGCATCAGAAATTAAATTAAATATTTTCTGTAATGATTTCTGTTGTCTAATAAAGTTGTTTTGATTTGATTGATTATTATTATTATCAGCGATGAAGAGATCCCGAAGGATTCTATCGATCTACATCATTCATTGGAATTAGTGATGTAACTCCGACTGTAATATCAAAACTCCGACCCAATTATCCAAGTTCACATAGTTCCGCTACAGAGAAGCTGAAATATGGTTTCTTGAAAATAGTATAAGTCCTTTTCTATAATTTATGCCAATCCGATTCAGCTGATAAAGTGAAAAATGGGATATATGAAATTTCGAAAAGGTCATCTTCAATTTAATTCTTTAAAGACGCATAATTTTTGATATGCATGTGTATTTTTCAATTTTCTTCGATAATAAATACCGAACAAGTGTAGATGATTTTCTTCTTGATTGCTCAGCTTACTCACTGCGTTATTTCTAAATATTATTAAATTTGCTTTTCAGAGCTTTTATGCGCGATGAAAGATGTAAAATTCCAAGCGCAAATTTCTACTGAAACATTTAAAATATGATCAATTTTTACAAAGTTGCCATTAAATTTATCAAGCTAACCTCGTGCCATATCTGAAACAGATTAATTATCCAACATTTTGTGGAGTTTTGTTTGTTTCTTTTCCGTTTTTATTTCGTGTTATTTTCAGCCTGTTTCGCATATGTGTTTATCTGATTTTCTACGCTTCTATTATTCTCCCGGGAAGTATATCCGAACCATTTTTATCGCGTTATCTGTGTCCGAAATACAACGCATACATAAGAGACATTTCTGTGTTAGTAAACATATTCGTGAACTTAGTTTGATATTTAGCGGCGATGGAAATTGCATGTTTTATGTCAGTAGAATGTCAAATACCATCACGAATGATTATTCTAATCGTAGAGATTGCGCGACTGATTTCACATAATTTCTCGATGCTAAAACCTGCGTTTCAAACGAGGGGGAAGCGTATTTGTTTATCTTATAGAGTTGCTCCAGGAATATTGTTATGCATCATATTTTATTAAAAGAACAAGCTGTAACGGGGAAGGTGCGTTTCGATATTTAAAAAATCGAAACTCGATTCTCGGATAGTCATTAATTTATTTAGTTCAATTTGGGATTTTCTTTCTTTCTTTGTTCATATAGGGCTTAAAATATAAAATTGACCTTATTTATGTTTTTAAGAAAATGGGTTGTTTCTATTGTAGTCGCGATATTAGATAGAATTCCTATTAAAATTAATTACAGCTAAATTTTTGAGAACGCTATGTGTATAGTATTTGAAAAATAAGTACTGTAATGTTGTTGTCTAGACGCTGCGAGAGTGCAATATCCGTTGATATTTATAATATAGCTGCGAGTCAATGCAGAACGACCAATACGGACGCGAAATGGAACTGTTACACTGCAAGTAAAATATCTGCAAGCAACCGGAGGAAAAGAACGAATCAATCTGAGATGATTAGTTGTGAGGATTGTGTTACGTCTCGCAGTAGGTTTTATTTGCTTTATCTTTGATGAAAGTGCATCAGATTCAGATGTAAGAATTCAAGGATAGGTTTGAATATTGACTGCTTCTGTTTTATTTGCCGATCCATTTGATGAAAATAAGCCCCTGTGACTTGAATCGATAATAAAATTACATTAAGAGTATGGTTAACAAAAGTTTAAGATTTAGTCAGCGGTGAAACGCATAATAACGGAAGCGGGAGAATTGAAGCATATTACAAGTTATTGTAGTTTTTAATGAAAGTAGCGAGTTGTACTAAAACAGAAACATTTCTTTTCTATATTTCTTTATAGTTCGTTAGATTTAGGAATTTTATTCGGAGGAACTGAATGAATTGAAGAAAGTATCCGGTGGATTAGGAAGGAATACCAAGGAAAGAATTGCTTGAATAGTTTTTATAGACTAAATAGGGAATTCTAGAATAGGAAAATTATCAAGTAGTGGCTGTACCGTATATCGAGCTTCTTCGGTGCAATATTTTTTACGAGTTGCGCTATAAATCGTGCTTCGATAATCTAACCTTTTTATCTTACAAAACATCGGAATAAGTGCAATACACTGATCTTTTGTCCGTTCCGAGTTATGGATAAGCCAATATTTTCAGTATCGGTTTGAAAAAATTGTAATTAATAGTTTCGTTTTTATAAGTTAACTCTTGATTTGCAGTTTTTTTGAAAATTCCGTCTGACAGAATTAAAGGTCAAGTTTTTGATGCACAATTTATGTTTATACTTGTGACGACAGCATCTCGTAAAATTTTCTACCCACTACTAATTGTTTTCACATGATGAAAGAACCGGGCTACATCATCTACAGATGCACTAAAGAAAGCAGGTTTTTGTATCGATAAAAAAAGTTATCATAATGTTAAGGCAATTTTTTTATTACGAACCGTTGATCACGTGAATTTCATTCCATGCTGTTCCGGCCAGTGCCGTAGGGGTTATAGACGACATAAATTCATTCTGTAACTTCGGTTTTTGCGGTTCCGTACACGCATAACGGCACGGAATCCGAATGAGAAGATGGTTCACAAACGACCAACATATCAGATAAAAATATTCAATAGCTCACGAACGGTTTTACTTATAAACTGAAAAATTGCATCGTAAATTACAATTAAAATACTCTTTTCAAAAGACAAGCTCGATAACTTCAAGATAATCGATTACCCTGGGCGGCAAAAACTGTCAAGAATATATAAAATGGAATTTGAAACGGCCACAAAAATCACCTTTAAAAAATGCACAACTCATCTCACTAGATAACCCTTCAAAAGTGAAATTCAAAATATAAAACAAAACGCATAATCTCTTTCATGCAATCAAAAAATTACCCCTTTAAAAAGTTATTTAATGTCCCTCCCCTCGCTAAAAAAAAAAAAAAAGTATGTTCACGTAGCAATAGCCCGTGTAAAAAAGTTGAGAAAACCAAAAATTAATCTCAGACATAACCATAACGGATCATTTCATAGGAAAGCTATAGCCGAGCTCCCAAGTTTATATTTAGGGCCTCGGAGTTCCCCTGAAATTGTTTGCTATGTTTATATTCCTTTTGGCCCTGCACATCCCGACGAGTATTATTATAGCTGAAATAAAGAAAGCGGAAATTTTTTTTCGTTTTTTTAAAATGTTTCTAAGTTGTTTGTGAGTGTATTTTTAATTCGCTTTTACTTATATCTATAATGAATACAGAGATGATCTGTATTTATTTAGGGCCTTGTTGTTATTATAAATAATGACTTGCTTTTGCTTTACTTTTGACTTTTTTATTCATTTTTAGATTGATAATCGAGATTGTTCAGAAAATTCATTTTTGTACTAATCAACGGCGCCACGCTAACCGTTTAATTATTTACATGCATTTATGAATTTGCACATAGACTCACCCGGTACAACGTAAAAACAGAACAGAGAAGCTATTACATCGCGTTTACGATACAATCCTGGTATATATAATAATATTCCGACATGCAACTGTTAAACAAATATTCCTTTCGGAGTATTCCTTATGGAGTTGAAATTATTATTTTTTCTGCGGTTTTTAACGTTACCTAATAGTGAAATTTTCAAGAATTTCGAATTCTTCAAAATTATTTAATTATTTGAAAGTTCCCTCGACACGATCGAAAAATGCCTTCGCGTAACTTTTAGCAGCCCGATCTATATGATCGAACGAGAATTGTAAGCCTAAGGGAAAGATATGAGTTTTCTGACTGTAAATAAAAAACGGGATTTGTCTTATTTTCCGACTTATAAAGATGTCCATCAAGCGTTCTTTGTCGGCCGAAAAAATAGTTAACCAAAATACGGATGATAGGTTACACACATCGTGACTTGATGACTGGCTTTTTACAAGGGGCCCTTTTATTTTTCTCGTAATTACCCTTTCGCGTTTATATCTGTCGGCGTCGGTTTCGAACCCTCTCTTGCGCTCGTTATTGTTTATTTAAATGTTTCATTTCTTTTAAACGTATATCCATTTCAAAGCAAACACACCGCCTCAAATCAACCTCCATCGTCCATTTCATGTTTACATAAACGTGGATGTATATGCGTTTTCAACAGTAAATTTCTGATACACGGTTGCTTCAAATTTAACAAAAATCAACTGCAGCAATTTTGTTATTTTTTCAACTATTCACACGTTTTCGAGTTGTATTTAAACTTTCATAACCGTACTACTTCGCGAGATTATCTCGACCGAGGCGGCTAATTAGCATTATCATCGGATTTATATGGACCTTGTTCGATTATTACGTTAGCTATCACCATACTTTTAGTGATGAAAGTTATGAATTTTTTAAGGGTGATTTTCGAGGTCGTTTTAAATTGCATATTATATATTTCTGACGGTTTTTTGTCGCCCCCCAGGGTTTTTGTCTTCAAAAGAATTTTATTTGTGATTTATATTTCACAATTTTGAAGTTTATAAAGCAAACAGTGTTCATAAGCTATTGCAAATTTTAGTTTGTTACTTTTGTCGTTTCTGAACAATTTTATTTGGATTGCTCCGTACGTTGTTGTGTACGGGGAATCCTAAGAATTTGAGTTAGAAATTAAACTGTATTTTCTTGCTTTTAGAGCAGTCACATTACCTGGTTATTATTTGCCACGCAGATTAGTTGTTAGCTGCTAGAGCGATTGACCTACATTACGGAGGTCGCGGGTTCGATTCCGGGCGACGTCAGAAACTATTGCAAAGAATTAAAATTAAAATATTCGCTAATAGAATCATATGAAAGGCAACGACAAACCACCACGTACATCATATGCGCGCCAGTTAGTGCACATAAAACGTACACGGGACTGCACTTGTATGTACCGATATAAATCAAACGATACTAATCAGTTCCGAATAAAGACTTGCGTGTGTACACATTCGTACTGCATATAACAATTGTCTATTACACTACCTATATCTGTATAGCTGAGATGTACGAATAGGCAGTCGCCGACACTCATGAATTAAGTATGGCACTAGAAAGAAGAAGAAGACTTTTTTCCCAAAATAAGTTACAGTTCGACTTGTACATTAAATTTAAATCGCAACAATAATTAAAAACCGTATTAAATAATTCTAATGTTTCTAATATCTTGTAGAAAACCAGTGATTGTTTTTTTAAATGAATATGGGTTTTTTAATTGTTGCACAATTTAAATTTAATGTACCGATACCAGAGATGTAAATTATATGAAATACATAAATTTGAAATGCAAAATACCTGCTTTTATTTTGCATTTGAAATATTTTTTTTCAAAATGTATTTTCTATTTTATTTAAAATACTTTATATAAATATTTAGTATTTGTAAAATGCAAAATGGTTTTATTAAATTTTTTAATCTGTTACTATTAAATTCGAAATTACTTTTATAGTGAAATAAATTTACCCAGTTGTCCGTAAATTTATTTCACTATGATTAATCACTGCGAAAGTTTCAAACGTTTCGAAATTACTTTATTTATAAACGCACCCATCCTAAATGTTGCCAACATCACCAATAATTGTAATAAAAAAAATAGCAGAACGATACACAGAATATGTAGAAAATACAAAAAGAGCTTTGAAAAGGGTTTCTTAGTATGCACCACTGTCGATATATGGTCATCATCTATAAAAGAAGCTATCTGGGTGTAACGACTCATTGGGTTGATTGTGATAATTTTGACCAAAAAATCGCTACTTTGGCTTGCAAAAGGTTTTATGAGAACGCATAGTTACGACAAAGTAGCTGAGCTGATTGTGAAGATTCATTCTGAACTTGATTTGAAGCTGATAAAAGTTGTAAAATCTATTACCGATAATGGATCAAATATGGTCAAAACTTTCGAAATATGTGAAAAAAATTCAGATTCAGCTTCTATTCAAAATATTGAAGTTGCGCCTGATAATATTGACGAAGATGATGATAATAATATGTGAACCCTAAGGCAATTTCCGGAGTCATCTGATGATTTTGAAGAGTTGCAACTGACTAATTATGAAAGGTGTGCCACACACACACACACACACACACACACACACAGGTTACATTTAATAGGTTCAAGATCTCCTAAAGCCTGTGAAATCTATTTAGAATCAACTGGAAAATCCCCCACTTCTTTATGTCCAACACGATGGAATACTATACTATAATTGCATTCAAGATTTACTTGCTGTAAAGAATACTCCTAAATGATACTTTAAGGAAACTCGGATTGGCAATTTTTTGAAGAAATTTGAATCCAATTTCTCAATGAATACACAAGCTGCTCAGGATCTATTGCTGATGGCATCAAAAGTTTAGAAGGGGACAATGATAATTACTACGAATGTCTAATGCCAGAACTAATGAGAATGCAAAAAATTCTGAACAGTTTGCAAATGGATATCCCTAAATATTGTGATGTGTTAATAGAAGTTATTAAAGAAAGTCTAAATAGGTGTTTTGAAAGATTTTATAAATTAGAGGAACCAAAAGCAAGAGATGGTATAGTAGCGTATCTTATCCCTTTTTCAAAATGAAATGGGTTCCAAAAGCCAACAGAGAATACATTAAAGAACTGTTTCTTTTAGAAGTAAGGAAGATAAAGCAAAAACAAGAAGATGAAAAGAGCTCCCAACATCCTACCTCTGATAAAAAGAAAGAAAAGACTGAATTCTATTATATGTTTGTTGAGGGCTCGGATTCTTCAGTAGCCAGTGATAATGACAATACTACAATAAACCTGGAAACACTACAATATTTAAAAGATGAAGAAAATACTTTAGAATCCTAGAAAACAAATATCCAAATGTAAAAAAAACTCTTTCTTAAATATAATACTGGCTTACCCCAGGTTCTGCGCCTGTTGAATGACTACTTTCGTTTGGTGGAATGACTATGAGGCCACATAGACGGACCATGAAAGATAAACTCTTTGAACAAATGCTGCTGTTAAGATTATTGAAATAAAGTATTTTATTTGAAAAAGCTATTTTGAAAATAGGTATTTTGTATTTAAATAATTTCATTTAAAACCATTTTGTATTTGTATTTGAAATAAAAAAATAACCAAACATTTGCACTTTGAATTTAAAAATACTTTCGATAAACTATTTTGCACATCTCTGACCGCTCCTCTAATTAACATATGAATGTTGTTTAAGAATAATCATGATATCTCTCCCTCAAGGAATATTTTACGGTAACTTATTATACATTATCCTCTATCGAAAGTAATTATTTTTTACTTTTTAGTGTATTTTTATTAAATTTTTCTCGAAGTAACGGTACCATTTTTTTTTCTTTGACTATTTTATTTCGAAGTTTTTGGTGAAAATATTTTTGAGCGACAGTATGGATAGCCCCTAGGATGCTACTACTTTTTCCAATGCATAAATTTTGGCTGCTCACATTTTCCTATATTTTAATGACAATAAAGCTACTTGATAACTAGTAACTGCATCCACCGATGCTTATCAGTAATCATATAGGGGACTACCGCTGACTGGTATTGGGATATTTTTTAATGACCAACAGAGTAGTATATCATCATCATCGGAGTGCACATTGTCAAAAGTTGTACACAGTAATATTAAGAAATGTAGTATTTCCGTCAATGGTAAACTTATAAATGAGCTCTTGGAGCGTTTCAAATTTGTTTTTTTTTATTAGAATCTATATTTATGTTACATAAAAAGTTAGATTCCGATCTGTATTTTCGTGCTTAATATTGATGATATCTTCACAACCAGTCTCGTTGGCCTATATAGGTATTCGTAAAAAAATTTTTCTAAAGATGCCTTCCTCTTTTTTTTTTACGTTATTTGATGACTAGTAAGGTTCACTAATAATAATAATGGTCGATATACATTTATGCCGAATGATCGAAAAACCATTAAAATTAGTCGAACAAAAATCACAACATACGCGACGACAAATCATCTTTCTCTAAAGTCGGTAAAAATAATTTTGTATTTCGAAGAAATAATGAAATTAAACGAAGCAGTGAATTATGTCCTAGCGGACATGCTTAAGTTTTAAAGATTGATGCTCTCGGGTAATTATTTGCTAGCAATTGACGTTTCGTAGTTGTATTACATTTTTGCAAATTAAATAAGTAAAAATTCACAAACATCTTTGAAAAATTATTACCATCTTTCAGATGATTTTAAAATATTTTTAGACTACCTACCCCGTACGCCATTAAAAATATATCTATATAGAAGTCTGAAAAAGCAACTAAAATCGTTCTAGCGTTTCTTATAAATTTTTCGGTGGACTTAAATACAATTACGAGCGCTATGATGTAACACTGAGAAATGATTTCGTTCGTAAACCGCAATACAGAGACGATCGAATGAATATTTCCGCCTTTAAACGTAATTTTTTGATCCGATTGGTCGGTTACTGGTAAAAACTCCGCCTCTCATCATGTAATCTCGAAATGCCAGTTCGTTGTTGCTAAGGAACTTTCACGGTTAAGAACACCGTTCACACCGTCCGGTCCAACTTCCCCGGATTAATACGATATTATTATCGTTCCTGTTTATTAAACCGGGCTACGGAAATAAAAATCCTCATTAAATAATTCGACTGAAAAATGTTATAATCTGTAATATTTAATGGTTTTTCTGTTATTTCGCCTCGGTGATAACATATTAACAATCGCCGAAAAAACAAAAATACAGCTGATGAAAAGAACACACACATTCATCAAACTTGGCGCTATCTCAATTATACGAACTGATAATTTCTCCAACTGCGGTTAGGATACTAGGCGGTGTCAAATACACGGGGGGATTCGTGGTTGATTTTTTTTTTTTTCTTTTCAATTCACGAAATGCAAAATTTTTATTTAAACTGAATAAAAATATTAAAAAAAATTTTTCTCTTCTTCTGTGATTTTTATACATAATTATCACAAATGTAATATTTCTGAATAGAAATATAATATAAAAAATTACAAATCACGTATACAGTTTTTTTAATGTAATTTTTCAATAAAACTCTTCTTTTTGCTTCAAATTTAAATAAATTGTTACGAAACATCAAAAACCATTAAATAATCTAATTACTTGCTGTTAATAGTATTTCACTTTGCAGTTTTTTTCCTTTTCATATTTTCTATTGGAGTTTCGAGACGAATCGACCAACAAAAATCGGCAAGCATTGCTTCTAATCATTTCCCGTTGCAGTGCCTCTCTATGTGCACTATGTCTTGATGAAACCTTTCACCATGTTTATCTGATACTGCACCAAGATTTGCGGGGAAGAAATCTAAGTAAGAGTCTAAAAAATTAATTTTAAGGGCCATGTTGCATTTCAGAGCTTTATATACAGAAAAAAGTTGTTGGATGATTTCCTGCTGGTAGTTTTCATTTTTTTTTGTTTCCAAGAAAATTATAACACACTTCTATGAAAGCGGTCCATGCTCTTTTTTCAGCTTTATTCAACGTACTTAAAAAATTTGAGTTCTTCATAAGCTCTCGTATTTGGGGACCTACAAAGATTCTTTCTTTCAATTTCGCATTGCTGATTCGAGAGAATTCGATTTTGAGGTATTGAAAGCCTTCATCATCTCTCTGTTCATGGCTTTTACGAAATTTTTCATAAGACTCAGCTTTATATGAAGTGGTGGTAAAAAATTTTTTTCACTTTGAACTAAAGATTCTTCTTTTACATGCTTGACTGCAGGCATCAAACTCGTTCTTTTTGGCTAATTTTTCACTACGTAGTGCTTATCTCTTGTGCGACTGTTCCACTCGCGTAAAAAACAACAGAATTTTGTGTATCCTCCTTGCAATCCAATTAACATTACTACAACTGTTAGATCTCAGCACAGATATTCCACGTGTACTGTAAATATTGAATTTTTTCCAATAGCAACTTCATATTTCCATAATTTTCTTTCATGTTAGTTGCATGTGCTAGGAAAATTGAAGAATATTTATTGCTATTGCGAAGTAATACACAGCTTTTAAACTGATTTTGGACGAATCAATAAAAAGTCGTCATTCCTCCGATCCTTCGGGAAAACCCATTTCTTGTAGAAGTCCTTTAGCACCATTACAAAATACCAAATCACCCTCTTTGATTCATAAAATCTTCTAGTCTGTTACGAAAATAGGAGACCTTCGTATTTTTATCTAATAAATTCCATTGTTGTAATCTTGATCCGAGAAGTTAAGCCCTAGATTCTGAGAGTCCTAAATCGCGAACAAAGTCATTCAAATCAGATTGCGTAAGAAGACGAGGTTTTGTTAAGTTCTTATATAGTGGCGAACAAGTAGAGGAAATTCTCGATATTGACTAAGTGTACGATAAGCGTCTCTGATATCGTTCTCTCTCTTTCTATTAACACGAGTGTGGTTTTTGTGTGTACAAATATACGACCTGAACTGAATAAAGCACCGTTAAGTCAAGAGCGACAGACAAAATATGTATAATTTTGAGCTATTAAAGAAAAAAAAACATTTTAAATAAATATATACGTGATAGAAAAAAATGGAAAGCAAATCTGGATTCAGCACGTTAAACTCCTCATATTCATCATATTTTTATTTAAAGGAGAATTTCGTTGCAGACCAGTGTATTTAGTGGTATTTACCGACGTCAAACACCCCGGGTCTGTATAGTTAATCTTTCAGAAAGTTTCAAGTCTCTGGTGGTGTTTTTTTGCTAAATTTGGATAGCTACACGATTACATATATTTTCGGCACTTTTTACATTCTCTTCTTCTATATTTTGAAAAATCCGTCGGAGCCTCGTTTTCGGTCTTGAAATGCATAGGGTAAAATCTTAAGACAATTTCTAGAATCCATCGTAAACATCAGATTCATTTTTATTATTCTGAATTTTATTCGATATACTATTATCGCAACTTTTTTCTTTTTTCTTCCTTTTTATTTTCTTTTTTGTAAAATGCAATTTGCCTAATGCTTGCATAAGTGAAAATAGTGATAGTATAATGGTATCACCTATTTTTTTTACATATGGTACTCCTTGATAAGGATCAGATGAAAAGAAAATGCTTTTTCTTTAATTCGATTCATCCAATTTATTTCAGTCAGTCAATCTAGTCTCAGTTTGTTTTTGGTTCCTTTTTTTCTGATTCTTTCATTAGCTATCGAGATTAAATGAATAGATTATTTATTTTCGTTTTTTCAAATTTCATCCTAATACTTACTGTAAGGATTATCATTTTAACATGCTTAAAAATGATTATGACGTGCTCCCTAAAAGAAAGATAAATAAAAAAATTAGATCAGCACATAGATACCTTTCATGCAAAAGTATACTTCGACATGGATATGTCTTTCAGATATGTTCCATTTTACATGAACTCAAATTGTTGATCGTAAATTCGATAAAACGTTTAATATAAACAAGGGCAAAACATTTATGGGTGAATGTACACAAATTTTGTAAATGCGGAGCCGTACAACATATTCGTGTTAAAAATCGGAAACAAAAATTGTTGTCCCTAGCGCTTCAATTATTTTTACTGCTTTTCAACATCAACGTTTCTGCGTTATAGGCGCGGACAAAGATCAATCTAATTATCGTTTTATTTATATCGATATCTGACTTGAACATGTAACGATTATTTCCTTTACTTTTACTTTTTTTTTACGGAGGATTTTTCAATTAAGAGAACCTCTAGTAACATTAAAGGGGGAAAAACTCGCGATAATAAGTTGAAAGTCCAAGTTTCAATAAATGAAAAAATAAATAAAATAAAAAAAAATAAAATAAAATAAAGGATCGGATACAAAAGAGAGAACGTCCAGTGGACGAATAACCAAAAATATGTTCGACATCGCAAATTAAGGTAAAGGAGCTGTGAAATTAGGGAGAGACGAAGAAGGCAATAAGGACCAAAGTATCTAGTTGAAGAGACGATAAGAGAATAGGGAAATTCGGAGAATCAAAGTTTGAGAAGATGATTTAGGTTGAGTAGATCGACGGAATGCTTTCTCTTCGAAAAATGTTTCGACAGAACTTTGAAAACAACTTATTAAAATTTTCATTCGAGGCACTACTCTCTCTGTATATAAATAGGAGACGTGGGTTGAAGAGAGTCACGTAAAATGCTAAGAATAACGACAAAACTACAAAGAAAACGCTAAATAAAATCAATTGAAAAACACCAAATTCTGAGGATAGCAAGAAGAAGGGTCAGGACATATTATACGAAGTTCTGATCAAGAGAAAAATAATGGGAAAAGCCCGAAAGACAAGAAATCGTATGAATAAACTGGTTACATTTCTCTGACTATTACGCCATAATCCTTAGGATTGGGGGAAGAAAACGAAACCAAACAAACGATTGTTCAGAAGTAGAATACTCAGGTAAAGTATAGTCTAGAATTTTTTAAATAAGAACAAAAGATTGTAATTAGGAAGTTTTTAGAAAAATAAACAGGAGATCCCGAGAATTGGCTGATTCTTTAGTTACTTCAATAGTTTCACTGCCTACATATCATTAAGAATCTGTAAAGTATCAACTTGAATAGAACAGAGAGAATCGGGAAAATACTCTACTTAGGAACCGCATACGAAGGGTAATAAAGTCGTGAAACGGAATAAAGAAAAAATGAAGCACATTCTGTAGAATCGGAAATAGCTGAATAATTGTAAGAAAAAGCAAAAAGGAAAAATTATATAAGCCATACGAGATTATAAGCTTCATCCTGCCGACCTTCACACCTGAAAAATAGGGTAGATTAAGTTTCTTGTACTAAAATATTATGTGTAAAGCTTATAACGTTATTAATAAAACAAAGGATTCAATTTGTATTGATTGATCTTTTAAAAAAAAAGTTCCGATTGAAATTATGAAGAACAAGAAAAATTGTTCGCTAGGAAAGAAGATTTGGCTACTGGGTAACTTTAATGACTTCAATAGATAAATGGGACTGTCACGAATTTAAGACTAAGTATAAATATAAGTAATTATATTGATCTTTAAGATAGCTTGAGACTTATCATTATTATCTGCTCAACCATAACCTATTCGTACGTTTTTCAGCTGTATAAATATAGGTTGTGTTTATAGCAATTGTTTATATGCAATACGAATGTGTACACTCGCAAGGCTACATTTGCAACTGATTATTAGTAATCGTTTGATTTACATCGTTGTACAAAAGTGCAGTTCCGCGTGTGTGTCTGCTGCTGAGTACTAAATAGCGCGTATATGATGGTATACATGGTAGTTGGCCATTGCCTCCCATATGATTCTATTAGCGAGTATTTTAATTTTTCGTAATAATTCCTGTTGTCGCCCGGGATCGAACCCGAGACTTCTGTAATGGAAACTAAGCGCTCTATAGGCTATCGCGACGATAGCTTGAGTCTGTGGTATATGAATTGAATCGCTAGTTGTTTTGAGTAGGAAAATTCTTCTTTTTTTTTTTGAAATTAATATTAATTTTATTTTTAATAGAAGTTTTGTATTATAATTAGATTATGTATAAGAACTGTTAATTTAATTTATATTCATATCAGTTAATTGTATACGATCGAATATTGTAAGCTTTATTACAAATAAACTTTATAGCTGATGGCAGTTTTGGTACTTATTTGGAACGATTTAAAATTACACCTTCTGATATTTGTCATTTCTGTCGTCAACTTGGTGTTCCCGATACAGTTGGCCATTTTCCATTTGAATGCCGCTTCATGAACGAAGAACTTTTGAAATATAATCTAAATGGTTATTGTATAGATAATGCGATTATTATTAATAATGTTAACGGCTTAAACGTGTCGAACTATTGTGCGTTCGTAAATTATTGTAACCTCGCTTTGGGGAAACGCATTACAATATAAATTAAGTCGATTGTACATTACGAATACCATGACTGAACCAGTAGGCATCACGGTCGTATATAATAAAAAAATAAATAAATAAAATCTGTGTTGAAGACCTAGTCGCCTTGTGAGTTCTTCATATGTTATTTTAAAAAAATAATAATAAAAAAAAAAAAATAATTACACGTTTCATTGTAAAATTTTATTAGACGATTCATTGTTATTTTTTTTTCATTATCTAAAAATTTTGAGATGTTGTAGGCACAGTTGGTAGCGTTTTGCATTTGTCACCTTTTAGTGCATTACACTGTATAACTGTGAACGAAAAATCTGAGGAACGTTCTTCTTTCGGACCATATTTCGTTACAGGTATATTTATGATTTCCGGTTGTTTTTGTTTCGTAAAAGCCGCAGGACAGATCCCGGGTGTCGCGATTTGCAATATATTATAAGTAAAAACTCAGCTGAAGGGGAAAAGATTGTTGCATAGTGTTGTAAAAAATGACCGCTTATTTATATATATATGCAGCAGGTGTTTACGTTTCAAACGATACGGGTAGGATGTTGTCCGGGAAAATGCGTATATTGTTGCAATTTGCAGTATTTTACAATGAATAAGTAAAAACAGTATTTCGCACGACTACGTAAAAAATGCAATTTATTTTTGTATCATCCAAATGCTGTCATTTCCCGAAGCTCTGAAAATAGAAGAGGCAAAGTTTTATTCGCACAGGAGCGGTAACTGTTCCCCAGATACGTTCCTGAAACTGAACATGTAAGCGAAAAAAATAAATAAAAGGAAAGATGCAATGTGAAGCTTGTAATTACTTAAAAATTTCGTAATTGGAAATTTTTTATCTGTACTTGTGGTACAGAAAATTATACACGTTATAAATACTTTTGAAATAAACACTCGCGCGTAAATGGATTCATGCGTGTACGTATCAGGAAGAGTCTGTGACACGTTTGAGCTGGCTGAATGTAATTTAAGCAACATTAAAAATAAGTAATTCGGTTAATTTTTTAAAAAAATGCTCACAGCATGCAGTTGGGTGCTATAGCGATTAACGCATCTTGATTCTTAGTATACACGTGGCAACTGCAAAAAGAAAAAAAAAAAAGAAAGAAAAACCAAGCAATAGTTCTGAAAAGAAACTTTTCAAACAATTATTTTTGTACATTATGGGTGTCTGATATGTATATAGTGTGTTATATTCTTGAATTTTGCGAAAAATGTACGCACCGAATCGAAAAATTATTGGCGTAGTCTGTGTCTTGTTCGAGTTTTCAGGCGATTAGATTAATTTTATTTTAAAAAAATTCACCAAATATATTTGAAAATTTTTAAACAGTATGCTCTCTTGTACTACTTTTTATGTTTATAGAAATATCGAAATAACGATACAACGATCCCCCACAGACATCTGTCACTCCGAATTATGACTTTGAAACTGTCGCACCCGATATGTGAACAATAATATTTCTACGGACATCAATACAACAGATACGCACACACACACACACACACATGCACGCGCACATGTCTTGCAGAGCATTAAACAAATAACCCCGCGCACCTAGCGGTTTTGTGGAAAAGGGGCGGAGCTTCGTTTTCAATCGGCCCGTTTGTGGGTGAGGAACATATTTTCATTTATCGCATACCGCTTAAGAAAGTTTCTTGCTAATCCTTCGCCAGTTCTCATAGGGATTAAAAGCCCTTAATTACGACGGAAATAATATAGCAATCGCTTAAGTTGATACAAATTTCGGAAGTATTTTTCGTTGTTTCGTACTTTTTTTTTTTTTTTTTTTTTTTTTTTTGAGTCATACCGTTATTATTAATTAATAAACTTATCGTCTAATTTTTAAAATGATCGCGGCAAGTATCCCGGGAAACAGTGGTATTCATACGAAAATGGAATTAAACAATAATTTCGAAGATGTAACCACCGCATTCGAACGCCAACCGTACTGCTATCTTCAGGATTCTTCTGTTCAAAATGGAGGTTAGAATTTTTAGTCTTTTTTCATTTTATTTCAAATTATTGAATGAAAAGCGGAAAGGTATTTCCTTACATAATGTTAACTTAATTTTATCCGTTATACATTAAGGTGATAACTCTATTAGCAAAGAAATAATTCTCGTGAGTGTTTAAATTTTTAAATATCAGTCCCGCTTTCTGTGCTCAAAAGTTTTTCGCATCAGTACGCATATTTGTGTGTGTGTCTAAGTGATTCTGGATTCGAATTTATAGTCACTAATACTGTTTTTTTTTTTGTGTTTTTTTTATGTGTTTACATGAAAAGTGGGATGAACCGAAATAAAAATTAAAGTTAAAAAATGAAAAAATACTTACGGAACGATCGTTATAATCTGAATTCTAGACATTAAATAATGGGCAATGAGGGGTAATATAAAAAAATCGGATCCTCCTCTGGTGGTAAGCCCAAGTATAAGTGTGGCAAGTTCAGATCGTAAAAAAGATATTCGTTAGTTAATAAGTCGAAAATATTTTTAATTTAAAATAGGTTCTTCCCACTCTATTCACTATTAGTTAAAATAAAATAAAAATTCCAAATCTCTCTGTCTCTCTCTGTCTCTCTCTCTCTCCCTCTCTCTCTCTCTCTCTCTCTCTCTCTCTATATATATATATATATAGTGTATATATTGTATATATATATATATATATATATATATATATATATATTTATATTGTATATAATTCGATTCTTCGAATCTTAACATCTTCTAGATTTTACTCTTTTCTATGATACTTATAGAAGAATAAATTTTAATTGTTTAAGTCATTCTTAAAAAAATACAGTTTTTACAGCGATCTTTATTTACATACATTTGTTAAAGTAATGAAAGTTAAAAATTTACACACTTCATTTTAAAATACACACAATTATGTCGTCATTTTTTTTTTATTACTTTAATATACCTTTTTTTTATAGCTATAATCGAATTTAATTTAATAATTTATATTGAATCGATTTGTAAGAATACATTAACTTATGTAAAAACCAATTCTTTCGCTAAAAAACAGACTTTCTTAAAATAATTGTATACTAAATAATAATATTAATTTTGGCTTAATAATGGCTTTGAGAGCAGCCCCTTCACCCCTACACACACACAGAAATAAACGAGCAATAATTAGATCAACCGAAACAATAAAAAGGGTCGAACCCAACTGGTAGTAATATCAAATATCTAAATTTAAATTTAAATAAAAAAGTTATATAAAATATAACAAAAAAAAATGAAGAAAAGAAAAAAGAACAATAAAAGAAATAATCTAACGCACTCCTAAAAAAGAATAAATATAACCTATTTTATGTAAATGCATGAAAATCTTTCCGTCATTAATAAGCCATCATAGACTAGCTTACACCTTAAAATAAATGCAAGTAAAGAGGCTATTAAAATCGAAAAATATAAAAATTTTAATAGAGTTCATGGTGTAAAAATCGATTCAAATTAGAAGACTGTTGTCGGTCAAATAAAAAATGAAAGTGGTATAAGCCTATCAGAAGGTGGTCCATTGTTTTCGTATCTATTTAAAGGCTGGGTTTTCCTCCTGTGCTTGATTCATTGTGTGTCTGATTCTGATGATGAATAGAGCACTGTGCTATTTGAAACGTTAACGAAAATAAATTGTGACGACCTGGTTATTACCGAAAAAAGGTAGACAAATGGTTAATAGCCACGAAAATTTAAAATCATTTTTGCAAGTTGGTAATGTAAAAAAAAAAAAGAAAAAAGGAAGACGTCTTAACGGGTACAATTGGCTTTTACTCGGCATTACAGAAGAAAAAAAAGTTTTCTGTTCTATAAGCCGTATCCGGTACTAGCTTAATTTTCATAGAAAAACATAATGGAAAAATTGAAAGCGAGTAAGAGAATGACGGTTTGTTTTCGCCTTCGTATGGAATTTGAAAAATGAATGTTGCAGATTATGTGGCTTCTGTACATTTTAGGCGGGGGTTGACCGAAATGGAAAATTTTGCAAATCACTTCTGGTGTAAAAAGAAAAATAATAATACGCGTGTTTGTATAGATTCAAAAAAAAGAAAAAGGTGAATTCATATACCAGCGCAGAAACACATGGTTTTTAATTGATAGTACTGTTTATGATAACTTATTGCTGTTGCGGCCATGGTTTTTAATAACTCAATTTTATTTTAATTCAGCAGGCTGAATAAATATCGTAATAAATTAGTTGTAAAACAAAAAAGGGACAACGTAGATATATTTTAGCTTGAGCGTCACTAATAAAAATAAGTATCATCCGTGTTCAGTGGCGTAACCAAAGGCAGAGTAGTACCGGAGGTCCGAATCCCCCTGGGGAAACTAAAAGATACTCTCTTTTTGAATAAAAGAAATATTATCGGTAAGCACGCGCCATTACTATAATTAAAATCTCACTCAAATGGTTTCATATTTTTCTGTCATATATTAAGACCGGCAACAGTTCTATGGTTATACTTAACTTCTTTATACAACAAAGACCCCGCGGGATTCGCTCCTGCTTTTGGAATATTCGGCTCATATAGGCTAATTTTAATGTTTGCAAGAAAAAAGAAAATACCACAATAACGTATTTCTGGCATTATTTACAGTAATTAATAGCGTGATCGTTTTTGTCAGAAGAATTTATGTAAGAATGTTCTTTGTGCATCACATCGTTCAGTAGTAGCGGTAATAGGTGTTTTATGACACTGTTATTTACACGTTGGTATATTAAAAAATTTTCTAATTATTCCCGTCTATTGTTTTTGCTTTCATACTTCATCGGAAATCTCGGAATTCGAAAGACATTTATTGATTTCTTAAGGTTTTTAGCGGTTAACATTAAAAATATTTCTTAATGAAACCGTAAGTAAACGATTAAATCACTCCTATTTTTCGAAGTATTACCTTATTTGTAAAAATTCTCCTATAATAAGGCTTTTCTTCAAAAGCTGGTCTTCTCATTGGTGATCTGATAACCACGCGCGAAACACAATAATACCCAACAGACCTTCGGAATTACTAGCCTATATTTTATATTCGAAATTAACTCTACTAATCTTATCTGCAATAAATATAGGCAAGACCCCTCCGGAAAATGATTCTAGTTACGCCCTGTCCGTGTTTGCGTTATCTCTATTCCCGCGATTATTCGAAATATCATCGTGGCCCCGAGTAATAAAAAAAGCATTAAGTGCAAGACTGACGAGCCAGCTTGTAAAAATATATGTAAACACCGGCTTCAGCGCTAAAAATGAAATTACCCGAACAACAGAGATATCGCAACTTTTTGTCGTGTTTATTTTTCTAATACCTACTGGTAATGTTTAAAAATTCTGAAATTCAGATTTTGAAAAATCTAGAAAATGTTTCTCGATAAAAATGTATTTCCCCGTTATACAATACATGATCGCAACGTATTCGCTTATACCGAAGCAATTACAGAATTCCATGAGACTGAAAATAATCCGCTGATATAACTACTACCCATTGATAACGAAAAATCTTGTCGTCGACCGGCCAGATCCTGTAACCCAAGTCTATATTCAAGGTGAACAACGCGTAAATTAATCTACCCTTCTCTCCAGTCAGTCCCAGACGAAAAGATAAAGAAAGATTAAAGAATAAAACACAGCTACCCTATGGTTTGCACGGAATTCCTAAAATTCCCGTTTCCGCTGATTCGGTGGCCATTTGATTTTACGTTTGTCTTGTCATTTGCTACTCTTCCAAAAACATAATTAAACAGGTGCATAATTTGTGACCTAAATTTAAATTGGTTTTTTCATTTTTTTTTCTTCTTTTTTTCTGAACATTTTAAACAACGCGCGTCTTATTTAAAATATTTTTGCATATTTACGAAGATATTAGGTTTATGAATCGCAGGTAAAGATTCCCGAAACATTTTTATGTATCTTAATGGCTCGATAGTTTTTCTGTCTTACGTAATTTTATTTATTTATTTTTTTTTCGATTCGATTTTTTATCACTTGACGCACCACCATTCGTCAGCAAGTCGTTACGATATCGTTCCTTGTCATTAAAGGCGAAAAATTCAAAATAGTACAATTTTATTTGACTCGAATTAGAAGTGGTGCACTATTTAGCCGAAACGGTGATAATCAGATGCCACAGATAATCAAATAATCGAAATTAGGGAGGGGGGGGGGAAATACAAATGAAGGTCATTTACACTTAGCTTTACACGTAAAAAATTATCAATGTTATTTACCGCGGAAATGCCGATTGGAAAGAAAACTAATTTTTAATATAGCCAGACGAAACATTTAAAATATTATTAATGTTACATATAAAATCGAATAAAGAAAAATAGTTTAAAAAAAACGAAAATACCAACTTTAAAATTTTTTCTAAAACTCTAATAAGAAACTGTCTCAACTAGTAAAAAATAATTACCTAACAAAATATAATCTACCTTACGGCAAAAGATACTTTAAAGTGATATGATTATTCTTAAACAGGCCCGCTGAATGGGCGAGGGGGTGAAAATTTTCTTCGCATATTTATTTTATAAATAACAGTACATTTTTCACTAATATTCATACTATTAATAATTTCCATCATTTTGATTTATATGTATTAATAATTTACATCAATGAATTACCACATTAATAAAAATTAAATATGTTATTGATATTACACTCGTAATAAAAAATTTTGCATAAAATAATAATCAAGTACCTAAAAATATGGAACAGTTTTTTTGCCTTTTTTTATTTTAAAGGTAAGAACACCCTAAAAAATCATCAATATTTATTTTAAATTTTTATGTATTTATAATAACTATTTCATTTTAAGTATTTTTACTTAAATTCTAATTAAAATACCTCAGTTTAAAAAACCGTTTTCGAGACCTTACCTGATAAAACCGTTGTACGTGAATTTGATAACGCAGAATACTTCACTAGAAGATGAGTAACTTGAATTGTTTATAATATCTGCCACATTAATCTTAGGATAATAAATTTCTATGTATTTTTTAATAACAATCTGTCCCCGCAATTTACGTGCTGTTATGCGGCGTAAATGAATAAGATGTGATGTTTGAATTTTTCATAAATGATTAGCATTAAACAATTTAATCATTAAGTAATTTATTTTTTTCAGCAACCTCTTCGCTGTTGGGTTATTTTCAGATTTAAAATAAATTGCAAATTTGTCCTACTTTTAATTTTTTTACTCTTTGTTGTTATTACTAACAACAGAATTGTATTCATTTTTTTAAGTTTTTCAGATACGCTAATCAAGATCCAATCAACATCAACCTGAGGAAAGCATATAACACTTTGGGTTAAGCTTATAGTTCTAGCTGAATTAAATGTTTTTTATTTACTACGGAAAAATTGATATCAACTTTTAAAATTGTCATAATACTTCAAGTCGGAAATCAGTAAAAAAAACAAAAATACAACGCGTAATTCAAAGTTCGAATACTCGTGATACATTATTGAAATAAAAATATAAAAAGAAATGTGACATAAAACAACTAGAAATTGACAATAAATTAACGGATGTTGTAAACATCGAGTTATTGGTGGCAAATCACTTTAATCGTTACTTCGAATGAAACGTTAGCACTCTAAAAGGTACAATCTTTTGGAAATATGGGCATTAGTGCTCTTGAGCAGTTTAAACGGGTGTTTTCAAATTTGTTTGGATGTACTCAAATCACATTACGCGACGTAAGGGCAATTTTTTCTCTTTCAAACAAGCCTTCCTTTGGAAAGAAAGGATTTCGTTTCCAGATAAAATGCTTTTTAGTGTTTTTTTCTGTTTTTTCTATTTTTCAAGCAAATGAAGTAATTATTTTTGTTGCAATCAGAACATTGAGTGGAATTTCTTTTAATCAGATACATAGATAAAGCTCTCTTTTAGGTCAGATCGTAAATACTGCTGCGTACGTTTAAAAAATAGATAGTGAGTGGACTGATTTAATTTATGAGTCTTCGATCAGCTGGAACCGCTGTGAGTAAAAAATCTCCGGTCAGTAATCTAAAGTGTTATTAATTGCAGAGATTTCTGAAAGACTTTATTGGCTTCCGATATAACAGAATAAATCGAACTGAAATAGAGCCCAGAAATGATATTAGAAATTAATGATACAATAAAATTTTGCTGAATTAAACGAAATGTCGAGTACCGTGCGGTAACAAATTGTAACGTATTGCATATAGTGATCAATTTTCTTATTTCCGCTTTATTTAATTCAATATATCCATGTGTCATTTAACGAATCGAAGGATTACGTCAACCCCTGATCAGATCGAAATACGCGCGATTTTTATAAATTTCATTCGGAATTTCTAAAATAAAAAGTATGCGGGCAGTTCGGGAAAACAACTGTTCATGTATGACAATGACGTTGAAAACGAATATTTTAAATAATTTCAAAGTGTACGTGAAACAGCTGGTATTAAATTTTTTCGAAGTAAAAAGAATTTCTCCTAAATATTGGAATGGAGTTTATTCGATTATTATTCACTTTCTACACTGCGCAACGAAGTATAAGTAATTTTTTAAACAAATAATGCCAAATAAAAAGTATTATAAATCGCGCTTTTAAAGTTTATTTGAAATTAAAATACCGAGCGAAAGTAGACGCAATACTGTCTGGAGGCTTTATGTTATAGAAATATTTACTTAATTATTAATTTTTGTCATTAGATCGAGCACACACTTAAAAAATAATTACATAGAAATGCAAAGCAAAAATTGAGATTAACACAATTGCTAGACTAAAAAAACCTATTTTTATTTTAAAACATGACGCTGAACATTTTAAACTTGAAATGTTGCACTGCTGAAATATTAAGACATTCGATTGTTGCGTTGAAGTACTTAAAATTAAAATGATTAATTAAAAATGGTCAATTTCGCCAATTGCGCAACATATATATATATATATATATATATATAAGTAGGTATATATACATACATATATACAGGGCCGCATCTAGACCAAAATTTCAGGATGGGTTACGAAAATATTTTTATAAATAAATGAATATTATAATATATATGTGTGTGTATTATCGTGAAATATATTTATGTATTTATAAATAGTATACACTAAAGCCTTGTAGTCAATTATTGTGTATGCAATATTTTTGAAAACTACAATAAAAACAAATAAAAAACAGTCGTTTCCATAGAATTCATAAAAATTTCGATTTTCTTTTCTTTTGTCAAAAATTAAAAAGAAATAAATTTATTCCGAATTTCGGTTCATTTAATTCAAACAGTTATTCCCCCCCCCCATCCATGAGAACTGAAATAGTTATTATAAATACACAAAAATTTGAAAAAAACCAAAAATTTAAAATAAAAATTGATGATTTTTAGGGTGTTCTTACCTTTAAAAGAAAAAAGGCAAAAAAATTGCTGCATATTTTTAGATACTTCATTAATATTTTTGGCAAAATTTTTTATTACGAGTGTAATCAATAACATATTTAATTTTTATTAATGTGATTCATTTATGTAAATTATTAATACATATAAATCAAAATGATGGAAATTGTTATTAACAGTACGAATATTAGTGAAAAATGTATGGTTATTTATAAAATAAATATACAAAAAAAATCCCCCCTCCCTCCATCAAATTCTGGACACGGCCCTGCGCATCAGAAGAAAGTTTCGGCAATATTCGTAATTTTATAAAACGTTCCAAGCTTATACTGAAACTGCCTTTAAGTGCTGATCGACGTAAATATTTATACGTAATAATCTATTCAGTTTATTCCTTAAATATCGTAAGCAATATCTCTGCTAGTTTATTTTTTAATCGTTCCATTTTTCATGCTTAATATTTATAAGAATTAGTATGTTTGTTCAAAAAAGAACGAGGAATTATATGTATACATATGCGTATATTTCTTTATGCTTTTTTTTTTATATTTGTTTATGCATAGCTTATAATACCCATGTGGACCGATCGTAATGACACTTCGTTCGTTCGTAAGTGTACCAGTCAGCAGAGGTACCACGTCAGTATAGCGTTCAGTATCGATGAGAAGACAGATACTCTCAACGGTCATTCAAATAAGTGTCACAAAAAGAACGTCTCTCTAAATAATTTTTTTTTTTTCATTAATATAACAGACGCGACTGACTTAAAATATTATTAATATTAAGCATAGAAATTTGAAAAAATCAAATTATTGTCAATGTTAATTGAAGAAAGAAAACGAATTTCAAAATTTACAGCAGCCTGTCCTTTAAAAAGAACTGATTTTTAAGAAGAAACAAAAAACTTAAGTGTCATGCTAAAAATTGCGGAATAGAATATTTTTTTCATTAAACGTGCCGATACTTCGACATTTACTATAAAAATTTAGCGAAAACGCGCTTGAAATGAAAAAACGAATTATTCGATAAGAAGCGAATATACATTTTACACAGTAAAATAAACCTTAAAGGAGAGACATTATAACTTAAACAACAGCCGTACGTTAATTAAGAGTTCCGGTACATCAAATTCAAATTGTAATAATAATTCATTATGTTTCTAATACTACTCGGGTTATGGAAAACTGCGACTAGGCTAAAAATTTTAATTTGGTCTACCGAAACACTAAATTGTTTTATCGAAATTGTGTCATAATATAAGATATAAGATATATATTTCACTGTAAAATTTGAAATTATTTTCTCAAATGAGTATTTTTTCTTTTTAGATTACATTTTTATAGTAAATCTTAAAGTCGGTATTTAAAAAAAAAACAAAAAACATTCCATTAAAATTTTTAATACCCACGAAAAATGTTCATCATGCGCTGTAAGTTCAATTTCGGGGGTTTTTTCGTTAAACATTGTTCTACTATTCTACTAGGAGCAACGATAGCTCTGAATAAATTTTGTATTCTGCCAGGTAGTACGAAAAAAAAAAATTTCAGTTGCGCCTTCCGCGTCTAAATTTTATCCTGACCTGTATTCGAAAGTGACTCTTAATTTTCATGTCGCCCTGTCCGTATTCGTTATTTTTTCAACATTCCTAAATTTTAATACTTTAGATCGCGAAAATAGCGCGTGTGGCGTAGTTGGGGTTAGACAATAATGTTTCATTCGGATAGGATCTGGGGATATGCGCATATTGGAACTGCCAAAAAATTTTCACTTGCACTGGGTTAATCAAAAAAAATAATGAAAATAATAGAAAATAATAGAAAATAATAGAAAATAATAGAAAATAATAGAAAATAATAGAAAATAATAGAAAATAATAGAAAATAATAGAAAATAATAGAAAAAAAAAGAAAGGTCTATTACTTCATTTAAAATGTTTTTGCGTTTATTTCGTCAGATGTTATCGAGGACACGTCAAATGGAGGCAGACGTTTGCACGACGTTAATAATTACTGGACGAAGCAGATTTCATGTTTCCATCCGGACGTTGAATGCTACATCGGCCATCCGGCGATGGCTAACAGCACCTTATCGACCAGCGCGAATTCCTCCGAAGACGGACTGTCGTTAATCGAAGAGAGCGATAATAACGGCAATAACAGTAATCATTCGTACAAAGAGATTAACGCGGCACTGAAAATGACCGTCACCAACGAGCAAAGTTTTGCGGCTGCCGGCGACGCGATCGTCTTCCACAATCGTCTCGTGTATACGCCGACCGGTTACTTGGAGCAGCAACAGACGACCATCGACTTCCACGAAAAGTACTGCTGGAATCAAAGCGGTGACAGTAGTCCGGCTGCGATGAATTATCGCTACCGTTCATCCTACAATTATCAGGACGATCGCTACTGTTCTAGAATACACGAGGAAACGTGTAATCAGCCGCTGGACGAGGATGAGGATTTCGCGAGTTGCTGTTCGAAAACCAACTACTATCACCACCCTTCCGATAATTACCCGGAATGGTCATCCGCGTTCCCGGAAGCAGTTGTCGAAGACGGTGATCCGTTACGGCCGCGGAAGACTCGCGATCTGGTACCGATTAAAAAACGCAATACGGCCAATAAGAAGGAACGGCGAAGGACGCAAAGCATAAATAACGCTTTCTCCGAACTGAGGGATCGCATTCCGAACGTACCGCGCGATACGAAACTTTCCAAAATCAAAACTCTCCGACTGGCCACTTCTTACATCAGCTACCTCATGAACGTCTTGAAAAATGAGAAGGTCGAAAAAGGCTTTGAAGCTGACCTTTCTAGTCACAGCAGCGCTAGGCGAAAACACAATTCAACGCTTTGCTACGAACCATCTAAATTTGCCCCTTCTCCTTATAGAATAATTAAAGTAAGTAAACGAAAAATAACTAGTAATAACACAACCGGTAAGTTGATTAAGCGACAGTTTATCAATCATGGTGTCGGTATCTAAAAGTGTCGCATTTTCCTTAAATAAATCCCGCCGAGCTAGTTTTTAAAACGAGAAATTTCAGTAAGTTTTCAGCGCGCTTGTTAAAGCCATATTACTGATTTTCATAGGGATTTCTTTTTTTCACCTGACACGAATAGAGTAGTCGTCTCGCTTAAAGGTGGATTTATTTAAAAAAAGAAAATTAATTAATTCTAAAGAAATTAGTATGGGACAGCTGTTGCGAGAACGTATAAATAACGCAGTAAAAAGGGTTCCAGATTTTTTTACTTTTTTTTTTTTCCCCCCGTTTTAGGAGCTGCTGTTCGGAAAAACCATACTCGAAAAAAAATAAATAAAATTAATTCCATAATGAACAATATATACATATACTTTTATATGTAAATACGATTTTATTATTAAGTAAACATACACACATACACAAACGTATAAAAACTATTAAAATTAAAATAAAATCGCCGACTACTAGTTTCGGACAGTTCGGTAGTCCATAATCATAGCGATTTTAATAAATTTTATATGTTTGTGTATGTGTATTTTTACTTAATAAAAGGAAAGTTGATTACTGAATTAGTGTAGCCCCCGGATGGAGACAATATCGAAAATGGCGGTAGTAATTAAACGAAGAAAGTATCACAGAGTATAGTGAAAGCGCAACAGGTATAAGAAGATTGAGTCTCTTTAAGTATAGCGGGTAGAGCAGAGATGAGAAAAGGAAAAAATTAATCGACAAGGAAGGAAACAGTGGAAATAAGCTGCGACAGATGTAGAACAAAATGAGAGGGAACGAATGGCATAAAACTACTGAGAATAATGAAGTGGTGAAATTCTGATTGAGGACAAGGCTGTCATGCACTGAGATCGCCGGTGAATTATTTAAATTTTTGTTGATATTATCGTTACACTTTATTTACGTTGATAGATTGATTTCGCGACGTGCGAAGCATCTTTGAAAAAATTCAAGGTCGATTTGCTGGGGTGGTTTATAGATGATAATTAGAAACAAGAAAGAAAAAAAAAAAAAGATAAGAAAACACGCATTCATTGTTTACATAAATTCTCTTTCTTCTTCCTTCTTTTTCGACTATAGTAATTATTTTCCGGACGTTAAAATTGTTTTAAGGATGAGAAAAAACGAGAGATACGTTGCTGGTGGTACGCTATGGAGCATTAAAAAAAAAAAAAAAAAAAGTAAATAAAATAAAAAAACTTGGTTGAATATCGAATTGTTAAAAACATATTTTAAAACGATCATTATAAAAAATAAAGAATAATTCAAAAGTTTAATTACAAACTACAATTTTCCTGCTCAGCAAACTCGCCTACAGTCGAAAAAAGCACGCAGTTCACATTTCACATTCAATCTATCCTTTTTATTGTGGTGAATTTCTCTCCTCAAAGAATATCCTTTCCTATGTCTCTAAACGTCTTAAAACTTCTTTCCTTTTTTCCCGACAGTAAACTTGCTTAATTTGTATATTCAGGTTTTTCTCGAATTTTCCCACAAACGTCGAATCCCCCTTCCCTCACGAAATGCTTACCTTTATGTTAATAATAAACCACGTATTTCTTTCGTCTTCTATTACCGATGGCTTCCTAGAATGGTATCGAACCGCTTTCTCCAGACCCCTTTCCCACTCTGAAAATTCGAAACTTCCCCACAGCTGAGAATCATATGTCATTCATCGAGAGCAATTATTTTCATTTCACATTCCCATCTTACGACAACAAATTCCTTATTTCTTCCGATTCTACTAGAAACGTTAGCTCCTTTCTATTCCTTTACACCACTATCAACTGATTATATGTGTCTGCATTATCACTTATCACGAAATGTTTCCATTCAAATCATCATCTCTGGGGGGTACCCAGTCACTTGTGTTATTCCAGGCAATATTGCAGTTGATTTTTTGGCGCGTTTAATTTCCGCAAACGGCCGATTTATTTTATTAGTAAACTCCCAGCCTACAGTGTCACACGTTCGCTTTAAAACATTGGCTAAAGTTTACTCCTTCTTCCTCTTCTCTAATCCTCACTGCTTTCATCGCCAAATCTTTCATCCTCACTCTGTTCATCGTCAAGTCGCTCATCTTTTTTCACAACTTTGGTTCAGTCGCGCCATCACTTCTTCCATAATACGTGTTCGTCTCGATTCCATCTTCTCTTTTTTTTTTCAATTCTTCATTTGCAGTGCCGATCGTATTATTTTTAACTGTTCCCTTCTTTCTCAAAGCGCTACACACTTGAGTCTTCCTTCCTTTTACTGTGTGACATACAGCCTTGCTTTTCTCTCGTCTGTAGTTCTCGCGTTAATTTACTTCCTGCTTCGTTTCCCTATACATATTTCGTGTTAAAATCTTTTATCTCTTTTTTAATTTTTTCCGTAAAATCGCGGTCATTGACCGTACTTGATGTTACCAATTAAAAAAAAAAAAAAAAATAATAAAGAAACAAAATTTAGTAATACTGCACACATTTGAAGAAAAAATCGTTTATAAAAATAAATATATCATCCCGGACGCACTAATTTCGTTCTACTGTCGACATCTGACCGAGCTAACTGATCACCCTGTCTTTTTAAATGCATCTGGCTGGGAGGGTTCGTGAAGGACGGGCCTAAAAAGGACCGGCCTAAAAGGAAAAAATTTAAATAGAAGGAAGGAAAACTAAACTTCCGCGTTTAATTATCACTGCGGGTGAACTGAGATCCATATGCATTAACACGTTCGCGAGCTCTATTGTCACAAGCGGGATGTTCGAAAAAGAACGAAAAAAATGATACCCCCCCGCATTGAGTAAAGATCGTTTATGAAGATGTGTGAGAATACGAATGTAGCGTGACTCTGAACGGAAAGGGGCCGCCCGGTCGTTAAAGGAGGTGTAAAAGGCCCCGGTAGTAAAATCACCGGGTGATTCGATGATCACTTCTTTTGAAGGAATAGTCGTGCAGTTGTTTAAGAATAATTGCTCTATTATGCGATTTCGGCGTCTTTTAAAGAACGTCGATACATGTGAACCTTATCTGAAGGTCGACCGAAAACTGAAGAAAAAAGCATTGAAAAAAGGTAGATAATTAGCTTTCGTTTTATTACTGGGTATAATTTTACCAACGATTTTTCAGTTATGGAATTTTCAATAGGAACATATAGAACGTTAAGCGGTGATGCGCAGGATTAAATGATTCGTCTAAATTCTTGAATGCGGAGAAAAGAAAAACATTTCGAAAATGTTCTGGTCCAGCCTGATTAAGTTCTTCGAGAGTAATATTTATTTATTTAAGCCGTTAATAAAATGCTCATAAATTAAATGTAAAATATTAAATTTAATGTTAAAGCCGCGGTTAATTGTAGATCGTTAGTCCTGAAAAACGGCTCCCGTTCAATTTTGAGCTACTCTTTTGAAATAATGTCCATATTCGAATTATATCACTTATCCAACTTAATCATTTCTCGTTTTCTTTTTCTTATTTTGTAAACTGTATTACTGAGGTGGTCCTTATCCCTGTTCAATCCTAACCTCCTTATCAACTGGATAAAGTTCTAGCTATATTTATATTTAAACTCGATCTTTATTATATTTAATCCAATTTTATCTTTAGCTTTAAAACACGCAAGACGATCTTTCGCGTTATTTTAATTTCAATTCATAATTCCCCTTTTGGCACCACCCGATTTTTATAGAGAAAATACGATTATTTAAAATTATACTACAATACTTTTTGAGCGGGCCTTTCTGAAGAAAGCATTTTTTTACCTTGGCAAATCTGATTGCACATAGTTTGACGCGCAAAATGTTTTTTCCGGTTTTTCAGTTTTTACATCGTTTACTATCATATCGTTTTGACTCTGTTCTCCTTATATGTAGGTAATATTTTTGTTTCGTGCACGTTCCTCTTAGTAGGCCAGTTATTTCTCTTAATTCGTTTTATTTAATTAAATACCTGTAATAATTGTTTTACACTTTTTTCTTTTTTTTCGCTACCGGAGGAACTTCTTCTTATTCCTGTAATTTACCGAATTAGTTTTCTAAAAATCTCTTTTAAGGCTCCAGTAGGATTGAGGAGAACAACGGGTCCTAACTCTACTTCAATGTCAAAATGTTTCCGTTGTTATCGTGGTCTTAATTTCCGAAAAGATACTTTCATTAAAATCCTGTAATTTTCAGTGACTTTGCAGGAGGTCAAACGCTTTTCCGTGTTATCTATAAAAGCCGAACTTAAGTTTATTTGATATTCTTGGCATTTTCCTATTTTAAGCGATTTGTGACGTGCAGATGAGATTGGTTGGTTGTTGGGAAACAGCATTTCGAAAACTAATAGTGTATGCAAAACTAATTAATACTTGTAAAATAAATTTCGTAAGCACCTGTGCATCACGGAGGTTACCCCGGTATAAATTAAATAGCATCAAAACTAACTTTACGTCACAGAGTTTCAATGAACCCGCTCCTAGGAGCCCCCAAACTAAAGCAGAAGTTATTAAGTCACATATGTTTTGGCTGTGTTCTCGGATTAATTGTATTGCGTGCGCTGTGACTCAATTCTCGGTACACGGTATTTTTGATCGTGGTTATCTTATTTAATGATATAAAATTTCGGTTTTATATCTTTCATGTAAAAATCTCGATGCCCATTTTTCGACGCTTTATATATAAGCAATTGTATTTTCAACAATTGAAGTAAGACTGAAAAAAGTTTATTGTTTTACGACATACACACACACACACACGCACACACATTATCAGAATAATATAAACAAAGAATGATTTAATCGCTTTTTAATCTGTCCTAATGTTACAAAGAAGGAATCATTTATTTACAGGTTGTTGCTTTTTTTTTCTGTATACAGTCAACAATTGTTGATTCGATTTTAAAGTGATTTTTTCTTACGGTACGAGTACTTTTCCTATCGTGTAAATAGCTCTTTAGGACAAATGAAAAAGTGACAGCAAAGAACAAAAACTGGTGAGCGTAATTTTCAAGAATGACGAAATTTTACTTAATAAATCAATGTTTATTTCGATGATATGCATAAATGCGTGTGTATACAGGTGACATACTATTTTGCAGATGATTCGCATTGTTGAAGCAAATGTTGTGAAATAGGTTAATTCGCGGTTTACCTATAGTAACAATCTAAAATTATTATTTCCCATATTCGATATATGTACCTTTTTTTGGAAGTTACATTAAGAAATCTGCATTGCCATTTGAATGGCAATTGAACAAATTTTAATTGGTTGACTGTTAAAACGAAAAGAAGATTTAACGAATAAATGAACTACGTAGAAAATGCATAGAAGTTGGATTTTATGGAAACAAACGGGCGGGATTTGAGTAGGAGGATACGTCCGTTTTATTAATGATAAAGTGAAAAATGTTGAAATTCATGCGGTTTGAATGCTGAAAGAGCTAGAATATTTCTCAATCCGACTGGTTTATGCGAAACGGTAGATAACCACCAAACGGAACACTTTTTAAGAGAATTAACTCTGGTTTACACCGCAATTCCGACATTTTTGTAATTATTCATCATCATACCGCACAAAAAAAAAAAAAAAAGAAATCAATGGCAGCAAAATTATTATTACCACTTATCGGGTTTTTCCAGGCTGAGAGATAAATAACTGAAAATGGCAAGCAGTTTAACCTTTTTATTTATTTATTCTTAAAGCACGATTAGTAGTCTCGAAATTATGCTTTTTTTTTTTTTTTTTTAAATATAATATACTATTACGAACTGTCCATCAAGTATATTTAGCAATATGTATGATTGAAATTAAGCATGACAGGAAGAGTTGGCACCTACCCGATTATCCCGACCTTAGACAAGATCCTGCGGTTTCTGGCGTTTCAGTCTTCTTACATCATCGGTAATATCCAGCAATCCTCTAGCAAGACTGTTCGGATGAGTATCGAGTCTGTCTGCGTGTCTTTTAGCGTGAACTTTGATGACATCAGCCACATAATCTATACACAAATCTCGATGTAAGATTAGATTAGTAACATACCAGCGTGCCTTGGTTATCAACCGAAGGATCTTATTCTGAGAAGTCTGTATTACCTTCAAGTTTAACGGTTTAGCGCAACGCCAAATGTTAAACCACGTACGTCCAGATAGGCTTCGGAATTATTGTGTATATTAGTCGTTTGTTATCCGTTGTCAGTACACTGTTTCTCCCTATCAGCCAGTACATTTTTTTAACCCGGATATCCAATTCTTTCCTTTTAACCTGTACATGGTGTTTCCACGTCAATCGGCTGTCTAAGTGCAAACCTAAATACCTGACTGTTGCTCGCACAGGAAGATCTGTGTTATTGCTCCTAACGAGTGGGACTTCAACTTTTTTCGGTTAGTAAAATGGATATTCACCGATTTTCTCTCGTGTATCCCGATTTTCCATTTTTATGTGAATCGCAATTTTGGAATATAGCTGATTAAAGAATTCCGAAACCGATAATACCCAGACTATTTGTAGGCACATGCGAAAGAAATTAAGATAAATATTAAACGGGAGGAATAATCGAGGTATCACATGATGAAGGAAAGAGATCAAGTTGTATTAGAGTACTTAATAGGGAAAGAAATTATTGCGAATGAAGAAAATAAGTATATCATAATATACAGGAACGGCATTCTCCTATTTATTTAGCCTACACTCCATAATAATTTTAACACGTTTTAGTACGCAACGCAGTGTTAAGCACGAAAAATTTTCTCGCGAATATGAAGAGTACATAGTAAAAAACAAAAAGAATCCTTATTAAGTACGACCGAATTTCCCGTTGAATAATTTTGAACACAAAACATAGATAATTTTTCCTAAAACGGCAACAAAAATTATGTCATGTTTCAGCGACTAGTATAGCGCGCGGTACTGCAGGATAAAAATGTAAGAGAGAGGTGAGAAACTAACAAAAGCAAAGACGATATAGAATGAATAATTCCAAAAATTACTCGAAATTCGAAATTAAATTGATGGACAGTTTTGCGCGGATATCTGCTCGCTTGTTGACGCTGTCCTCGCAATAGAACTCGTATTATTAACTTCTCATACACAAGTACACAGCTTACATAAGGTTCAAGTACGGCGAACTAACAGTGACAGAGTTAATATCTCCGCAATTATAAACGTACAAACTCTGTTTTTGGATTATATATCGAATCTCCGGAAAATTTGACTGATAACCGAAATAACAAGTGGCAAGTAGCTATCAAAGACAGCGTACATACACGTAAAAGTAGAACATTTCACAGTATAGTACACCCCGTCAAGTTAGAAAAAATGGCTAACACCCCGGTGGCATAACTAAGAGGAACGTCCCGAGGGTCTAATCTCGCCCTGACAAAAAATAATAAAAGGTACCTACCATTTTAAATTGCGGAAGCATTATTATCAAGATTGTTACCCTACTTTTATATTCATAAATTAACTATCCATCTCATGTACACGTATATACAGAGTTCATCGAAACGATCAAAAATGTACTTTTGAAGACGCTTTAACTTTTATCCTAATGTAGATAAAAACATAGTTTTTAAAATTTGTTATAAAATTTGTTATAAAATTTATAAGACAAATTACCAAAATTTCTGCTCCCTACGTTTAACCGCGGCTGTGATCACTATTTTAAATAAAAATATTACCGTTCTATATTAATATATGATATATAAAACTCAGCCCTTCGGGTCCCACTCCGCCTTCATTCCAATTTTTTTTTGCTTTTAAAATTCTTTTAGAAAAATAGTTTTCAATTGACTATGTCATTCTTCCGCCTCTTTTATGAAAAAACGGTCTTAGCAATTGTACAACACATTGTTAAAGTAACATAATCATGGGACGAAAAATGTAGTGTACCCCAGGCTAAGATGGTCTATCGCACTCGATTATTAAACTATCAAGATATTAAAGTGTATACTCTTATGCACTATGTTTCTTTTCCGATGTCCGATATACCGTCGCATTATTAATTTTTAATTAAATTATATTTGGTAATTTAATTACGGCAATTTAAATTATTCACAATCTTCGATAGCACTATTTTCATCGTATAAATCGTCGCTAGGGCACAATACGAATGGAGCAAGTAAGAATTTTAAATACTATTCAAGTTTTCTCAGTTTTTAATTATTTTTAGCTACTTAATTAATACTGAAATAATTTCTAAATTTTTAATCCAATTTTTAACTCACGGAAGTTACAAAATTTAAAGAGATGTACCACCCAATTAAGGAGATTAAAATACATACTATATATATAAAAAAATTTTCCATATACACAATCAGACGTAATTAATGGAAAAATTACAAAGTCAAAAAATTTTTAGTCTCCAAATAAGCTCAAAATTGTCGGATTTTAATATGCTCCGTTAAAAATAAAAATTCACAGCATACGTGTATTTTTGGAATAGAAAGTTTTAAGATTAATAATATTTAGAACTTGAGAAATTTTATAATTATATTAATGTAGATCTGCATTATGAATAAAAATAAATTTTTAAAAGTAGAAGGGGATTTAATGTCGGTGGTTCAAAAATTATAATTTATTTAATTCAATGTGTAATTTCAATTGCTGAAGACGACGGTGAGTGTTTTTAAAAAAAAAACAAACAAAACGTATAGAAAATTTTAAACATTTAAACGCAAAACCAAAAAAGTTTGTAAAATTTTGAATTAATTCCGAAAATAATGAATTTTAATTAATTATAAAGAGTTAGTAAGAACGGAATTTTAGAAATCTACAAAAATTAGCGATATCCAAATAAAAACAGAAACTTGAAATTTCCAATTTTCTCTATTCACTTTTTTCAAAAAACAAACGTTTCATTTTCACTACTTTACACACACTCGATTAATAATAAAATTAAATAATTCGATAATAACATAGACATGAGTTAATACGTACTTTCTTATTCAATTATAATTTGCTGAAGTTGCTTTTCTATTATTATTCACGTTATTTAATGTTTACAAAATTTCTTGCAACATCTAAAAAAAGTTAGATTAACATCAAGTCATAATTGAGGAACAAAGTATTGCGTTGGCCTTAGTGACATATTTTTTTTTTAAATTTTATTATTAATTCAGTATGTAAAGTAATAAAAATGGAAGATATTTTTTCGAAAAAATGTATAAAGGAATGGGAAATTAGTACGAACTTGTTAGCAACAAATATCGGATACCTTTTTTAGACTTCTGAACATTGGCTGTACTTCATATATGTACATGAACCAAAACGTAGCGCTAATGTCGTCGACATGGAACATCGAAAATAATAAATTGGAATTCCGAAAGGTGGCGCTGTAAGTACGATTCGTTCCAATAGAAACCGCTTTTATGTTAGTGGACCGATATCGTAGAATTTTTGAGACAGCGACTGTAAAAACCAAATGTACGGAAATTACATAAAGACGGTGGTCCTCGCATAACAGCGACAAGAAAACACATGTACAGAGTGATTATAATTGAAGTTGAAGTTTCAAAACGCTATAGAAAAAGAACCACTGATCAAAATGTCGTCAAATTTAAACGGAATGTTCTTGAAGAAGGAAGAAAGCGGATGGCATAAAAAAAGGAAAAAAATTGTTCCAAATTTTAGCAACAGTTGGCGCCGTAAGCGTCAGAATTAAATGAAAATACCTGCCATGCGCACGACTCATTGCAGCATCTAAAATGCAACAGTGCATTTTAGATTCGTTTAGAAATTAATTTCGACGCAGCGCACAGCGGTAAGTGAACAACAAGAGTCTGGAGAACATGATTCAGAATTTGGAAAGATAGGTTTTTTTGATGTGCAATCTGGTAGAGGGAGGAAAAGAATTGGACATTAGTTGAAGAAGTGGCTACAGCAGTGCAGGAGGACTCCAGTGGTGGTCTGCAACTGTACAGTGTACTGGGAATTGCCCGAACATTAAACAGGTCTGTGAGCACGGTGTATAAAATTCTACAAAACATCCTGCATTGCTATGAGCCATGTGCAGGTGTTGTTTCCTGCTGGCCTGCTAACAAGAGAGACTTTTGCTTTAGAATTCCTGTCTTGCATGGAAGTGAACAATGAATGGCTATGGAAAATTTTGTGGACTGATGAAGCCCATTTCCATCTGCAAGGACATGTCGATACACAGAATTGCCGGATATGGGCAACAGAAAATCTACTCGCAAATTGACCAGTATTGCTTCATTCTGCAAAGGTCACTACTATGTGGTGCAGGTTTACGGCATCATTTATCATACATGACCGTGCTCACAGGCCTGTCCAATGTTCGGACAATTCCCCATGCACTGCACACGGTTGCACACCACCGCTCGACTCTTCCTGCACTGCTGTGGCCATTTCTTCCACAGACGTCGAATCAATTCTTTTCCTCCCTCTCCAGATTGCACATCAGAAAAACCCGTCTTTTCGAATTTCTGAATCATTTATACTCTGTATCAAAATTAATTTCTAAACGAATCTAAAATGCAATGTTGCATTTTAGATGCTAACAACTGTAGTGAGTCGTGCGCATGACAGGTATTTTCATTTAATTCTGACACTTATAGCCCCATTTGTTGCTAATATTTGGAACTATTTATTTCTTGTGCCATCCGCTTTCTCCTTTCTTCAATTATATTCCGTTCAAACTTGACGTCATTCTAATCAGTGGTTCTTTTTTATGGCGTTTTGAAACTTGAACTTTAATTATAATCACCCTATATATATATATATAACTCGGCCATTTTAGCCTCGCGCAAGGGGCTGTGCCCCTTGACCCCTCTTGCTTTCATTTCTATCTCTTTCTCTTCTATACTTTGTATAAAATTATCAAAATTTACAACGTAATTCTTACTGGCATCAACACAAAAAAATAACATAATGACAAAAATCCTATCCTAACGTTTATCTTTCATTATATAAAATTGTGACATTTTTTAAATAACAATCACAAAAATCCTATAAAATATAACAAAAGTTACATAAAATTGGGACATTTTTCCTAATCGGGGTAGCCTAAGATTTACATTGTAATTAATATACAACGTAATTCTTAGGCTACCCCCCATTAGAAAAAATGGCCCAAGTAAAGCTGGTTATGCACATGACACGGTCAGAATGGAGAAAATTAGTAAAAATAAAGTTGAAAAATGAAAATGAAAAAAACGTGTCAAGCTTTATCAAAGTTTATAGGCGGCTTAAACAAATTATAACAAATTTAGGATGACTGAAGTATATGAGCCAAATAAAGTGTGTTGAGTGTTGAATAAAAGCGCACAGAATGATTTAATTAATTAAACATAAGCAGCTTTTTAATGAAATTTGTAAGCACATTATTCGCAAAACAAATTTCGACCAAGATGATTAAGTGTTAATGAAAAAAAATTGCTTGAAAAGTAGAAAATAATTTGGAAATGTATTTTAACCCGTAATAAAGCCGACAGCACCTATTATAACTACATAAATAATTCGTCGTAAAATTCCGTATGTTCACCGGGGGACTACTATCTATGAAATATTTTTAAAATGATTTTTAAATTTTCTTTTACTTAATTTCGTAACGGAAAAATGGTTCTTATATATAACAGCGTAACTATAATTGCTCTAAATACAAAATTCAGTACTCGTAATATTATATACTAATGGGGAAGCAAAGCCATTAATTTAGTAAGCGTGACAATAGAAAATCATTAGTAAAATGTGTCTAATAATATTCCCCTTTTGTTTCCAATACAGCGGTAATGAAAAATATAAAAAGCTTATTAGGGAGTCGAAATGTCGAAAGCGATCCGAAGAGTATCACTCTGTCTAAAAAACAACTACGATAAAATTCTCTGTCACTTCAGATTGAAAAAGATAAATACTACAAACTTACAGAATTACTTTTTAATAAAACTTTAGCTTAAAATAAAAGCTCAAAACCGTCGCCACTTTAACTGATTCGATTTTAAAAAACAATTAAAAGACAATATATGAAGTATCCAGCGAAGGCTTAAGTAATTTGAATTTTTCTGGAATACATTTTCATTGCTTAAAACTCCGATAGTTGCCGTAAATTTATTTAGTCGAGTAGCGTAAATTAATTATTAATTAAGAGCAAAATAAAAAAAAAAAAAAAGATACGTTTGTAAATCTTTACACTAAATGTAATACTTCTAAATGTATATTTAACCACTTTTATAATCGTATTTATACGATCTTACGATTAAAAGTGTTTTACTCGCGCACGCATACGTGGTATTTTAAATAGTAAAAATATGTACGTTTCAAAATTACAGAATTACGGAATCTGTTCAATTGGACAGGATAATAAGAAAAAAGGTCGCACAGGTTGGCCCGAAAATGAATGGGCAAAGGAATTGAAATCGGAACAAATGCAATAATACGTTGCGTATAATGTTATTTTCCTGTTCGCTATTATTAATTCATTATACTATTAAGATAATCATTTAATAACTATAGTAATTGTTGCACAATAAATGTGAAAATTTTTAATACTCATTTTCGATACTTTAGACGTATTCGGCCACCGCGAAAAGCTCTTCCCTGATAAACTCTGCGATAATATTGCGATTTATAAGCATTCTGGTCCAGTACACCGTAAAATTGGATGAAGAATTTAGACGGAAAAAAAAAAAAAAAAAGAGGAGAAAAGGGAGCATAAAAGTTATTTACCAAACATTATAAGAAGATTTTATTAAAAATTTATAAAAACATGTATTACAGAAAATTATACTTTAAAAATATTAAAAAGAGCCGACATGTTTCGGAGTTACGTACTCCATTATCATGGCATTAATAAATAATTGAAAGTTAAAAAAATTCTACTATCGAACACAATGTCAACAAAAAATAATCGAAAACCGATTTCGTAATTCACCGAAAACCGTATTAACTTGGCTAAACGTACGGTTAATTTCTTCTCAACCGTATCCTGCTGTTTTCTAGTTGGATTCTATCGTATCACAAGTAGAGGTCATAATAAGAACGTAACTATTGAGATAAAGTCTACACAGGATACATTAAGAATTCTAGCGACTTGAAAGCAAAAATGAATCTGAGTGTCTCAAAAATTGTAGTCAACCAGTATAACGTTCTGCGGTGGCATAGTTGATTAGTTAATTGTGTTCCGTTCGGGTGGAACCGGGTTCGATTCCCGCTGCCGCACATTGCCAAAAAAAAAAAAAAAAAATTCACCCGCACTGGGTTAACGTCCGTAGTTGACACCCAGTCCCAAATAAAAAATAAAACAGAAGTTCTACCTATCCCTGCTGAGTAAAAAGTAGTACTATTCGGTAAAAAGTACCCACTCGTAGTTTTTTATACCATTTTATCTGAGCCTGTTTAATTTGATTTTTCTGATATCTCTGTACGTCGGAAGGGTTAAGAAAGCCTCGAAACTTACGTAGCTTTCGCATAGCGCTCCCTGTAGGAAAGAAAGAAGCTCGGTAATTTTATGTTTTTAAATCCACTATGGATTTAAATGGAAATCTGAAAGAGGTGATAACTTTTTATGAAAAGCAAGAGCTTCACAAAAATCTGAAAGAACGTTTATATTAATAAGTTTTTTTTCCTGTATAAATTGTAAAAAAGTAAACTATAGAAAAGTTCGTACTAGACCTCGGCTACGATACAAGCGGCGAGCGGTGCGGTTTCTGGCAACATTTTGGTGAACTCAAAGAACCTCCCTCAATCATGTTTTAACTTGCAAAATAAGTGGTAACATTCATCGTATTTTTGTCGTTCTTTACTTCATTTCTTTTTCTTTAAACGATCTGCATGTAATCGAAGTGATGTATTTTCAGAAAACAATAATAGTTTTAAAACACATCAGAGGACGACATAATAACAAATGAGAATTAACCATTTTGTTATAAACACTGTGTCGTTAATCTGTTAATTACCATTCTACCGCTCGCCGCTGTTATCGTAGCCGAAGCCTTAGCGTTATAAAATGCCGTTTGGACATGAAAAGATAACGTGTAAATAGGCAATGAATGAAAAAGAATATAAAATTTGATAGCTTAAAATATAATTTTAAAAACAAGTGTCATATGTCGTAAAATTAAGAGTTAGGTAATTTGAAAGAAAAATTGTTTTATCTATTTTAACTTTTTCCTTGATAGTTTCAATTACTGATTTTTAATGTAGCAGAACATTTAGTTAATTAATTAAAACATTAACGCAACATTTATGGTTATTAGATATTGTGTAATTTCCAATATGGTATTTTTAGGCGATTATTGTTTTCATAATGTGAATTTTTATATTAGTGACCACAATGTCAGTGAGTACATTCCGCTTTGTTTTAAAGTAAAAAATAAAAAACGAAATTAAACAGCTAATACTTTGCTAATGGTGCAGTAATACGCTTTTAATGTGGTATGCTTTTGCATGAATTTAAGCGAAACTGGTATAATTTGAGCTATAAATTAACCGTCATCCAAATGTGGTAAATTTGCAGTACGATTTCACCGGTTTTTATTCATTATTATGTAATAACTATAATCAGTCTAAACATATTTTTTTTTGTGTTAAACTAAGAGTGTCCTGGACAACTATTATTGAACTATCTCTATTTTAATGCTTTTGGTTTTTGGTGTTGCCTTTGGCCATAATCTTAAATGAATAATAACTTAGCCTTTGTCAAAGGATATTATTCAGATATAACTGCAATACCGGTTTCAGCGCATCTAATAAAAAATAATGACTTTGGGGGCTATCGTCAGTGGGGCGGCCTTATTATTTTTGCCGGTCTTAGGCAATTTCTGTGGAGCGACCCCTTTAAGGGCAAACTTTTTCGAAGTGTTTTAAAAGTAAGTTGTTTTATTTGATATTAAATATTGTTGATATGCACTTTAATTTTTTTTAAGCAATCGAAACTTAATGTAATAATAAACATACTATTACACTTCAAGCTATTAATTCAATCATATTTTCCATCAACCAAAGTTCTGGTAACTTCTTCGCATAATATTGTCCTATTAATGTTACATTTTAAATTCACAGTGAAATTTTTTTCGAGATTTTTACAATAATTGATAAGTTCTTATCTCTGAAGTAGATTGCTTAAAAAAAAAAAAACATAGTTTTGAATAAGCATTAAACACTATTTAAATCTTTTATTGGCCGGTGCTGAAACCATAATCATATGTAGGAAGGGTTTGAAAAATTTTATATCAGACTTTTTTTTGAAGATAATAGGCTCATCAATACCGCATTAATTGAATTGACATTTTATGCGCCTGACCATTTTAATAAATTTATAAGTTGGTTCATCATTGACAATTCCTTTCATTTAGTTATAGTCCGAATAAAACAATATTCCCTGTAATTTTGCTGTAAATAAACGACACTTTTTTAATATTTTTTGAACATTCGGCCATGACCATTTCTTTTATTCGAAGTAATTTACTACGTCGATTTGAAATAGAATGTTATACCAAACGATTAAGGAAACCTAAACTACCTGCTGGTGTAATGATTTCGAAAGCTATATTCGTATCACAATCCTGAATTTTTGACAATTCAATCAGTGTTTCACGAATATCAGTTTTTTGAAATTGTACTTCCTTGGCATTATGTATTTTTGCAGCCCAGCGCATGTCACACGGGTTTTTTAAATGAGAAAATTATAGCGCCGTATGCTAGCAATGTCAGTAAACATCTTCGGAGTAGAGCTGGTAAAGTTTGTAGCACTCCATTTACTGAAATGTTCAGCCAGAACAGTAACTGCGACGAGACCACACAGAGCTAGTGTGAAAGTGTTACAACTTGTCCTAGTTATATTCCGAAAGATGTTCCTAAGCGACTGTCTATAGGACCCCCCTAAGGTCGGCACTGACTCCCATTTAGATCGATATAATTTAAATGACGCAATGTAAATATATTCAATGATCTTCGCTAGAAAAAGTATTCAAATAAGCCGGAATATTTTTGTCACTCTGTAGCTTAATATATGCATGTTTTTAAGGTTGCATTTAATGCACATTTAAACAACAATATCACACCAGTCGCAAGTTCTATACGATATAAATAGATGTACATTTGATTGTAATTTTATTTGAGTTTATTAGCTAATAGTACTGACAAATCTTCTTAAATAAAATGGTTTCTCAAGATGTACATAATCTGACTAATAAATATTTAATGATCATTCTCAGGGACAGGCTTTTATTAACAGAAATAAATAAATCCCCCCTTCTCACACGGTGCATGCACGCATGGACTAAACTGATTCTCTGGATTTTGGTTTGACTAGAAATTCCAAGCTTTTCCGGTACTTTAAAGAAGACTTTTCTAAAAAAAATTTACGTGCACTTCTGTCATCACATTGCCTCATAAACTCCATTGTAAAAAAATGCTCCCAAACCATCACATTTTCATCAACGTATTTCACGGTCGAATTTAAATCTCTTATTTCTAAGTCTGTATTCGGTTTTCGGAAAATTCCGTCCTTCCTATCATTTCCAAAAAAAAAAAAAAATTGAATTTCGATTAGTTAATAAAATCAACCTTATTCCAAAACATTTCATTCCCCGAATCAAATTTTGTAGCATTCAATGAATTAATATGCAGTTCTAGCAATTTGAAAATTATAACCATTATTTTTAATACTGCGTAATCCGCGTTTGATACTTAAAAAAAATCGTGTGGTATATAATATACACTACCTGAAAAAAAAATATATATACCTATATGTTCACGACGAATAATATGTACTTTTTAGTTTTTCTTACGATTAAAAACATTCCGTTCTACAATATCACATGTATTCTTGGGGGAGGGGAGTACTCGTAAACCATCATAAATAACTTCGCATTCCGACTTGCTAAAATTGTATAATTTTTAAATTACGTATTTAACACATGAATAGTAATTAAAAAACCAACTACTCAGTTTTTATTCATTTTTACACGTTACAATGATACATATCATTGCTGTATTTTAAATAAATAAAATGTTTATGTTTAGCACCAATTTTTGTTGTTCCTCTATCACTATTTTTCAACATCTGCATGACTAAAATATTTTTTTCTACAGCATCAGCTTCATCAAAATCACCTTTCATCGTCATAATTTCTATCCAGATAGTCTGCATAACAGCTTTCTAATCTTTTTACAGTATTCTTAACACAGCGAATTGAACGTAACCGTATCTTTCATTTTATACAAAATAAAACTTATTTGTACAAAAATAATAAAAACTACTCAAACGAGCAATGATTTTACGGTGAAAAGAGGGAAAAACTAAAATCCGTCGGAAAGTAAACCAATAGCGAACCCACGGGGAAACCCCCCAAGAACCAAATTCTCGATGAAAAAATTTGTTAAAACAGAGAAACTTAATTTATACTATAAAAAATTTATATAAATGTAAAACTATGGATTTAATTATAACTAATATTTTTTTTTTTTATTATTTGATACTGTTTTCTAGCAGTGATGAATTCAGGAATCTGTTTCTGGGGGAGCCATCTATGTTCTTGGAGGGGCAGAGATTTTTTTTATATTTTTACTGAGAACATTTTTTTGGGATATTCCTGAATAAAACCAGGTATGTAAAACATGATTTATTACGTACTTTAAAATAATGAAAAAGCAAGTGTGAACTATAAATTTCAAGTAAAATAACCGAATATAAACAACAATGTTTTCTCAATTGATTTTAAAATGATTAATTCTAATTGTAGCATTAAAGAACATCATATTGTAAAAACATTTTAATGAGTTTATTATACTTTTATAATAAACGAATACGCCGTGGTGTTCCAGCTGTTTTAAATGAACTTTTCTTGGAAATAAAAAATAAGAAAAACGCAGCAGAGACCGAAATGAAGTTGTCTATAGATCACACCGCTTTAAAAAAAAGGGGGGGGGGGGGGGGGGGGAAATAAATAAAAACCGAAAAAAAACGTTTAAACAGTTTATTGATATTAATGATAAATGGATCGACGTGAAACGTCAGAGTTCCCGTTTACGCCGACAAAAAATACCAACTGCAGCGAATAATTTTTCAGCTCGCGAGTATTTTACATCTTTCGCACATTTGTAATGAAAGCATAAATAAGCAATCGTCAAAGTCAAATTTTAAAAGATCATTTTTTTTTATTGTTATTTTATGAAGTTTGATTTTTTCGTCAAAAATAAATCTCCTATTTTTGAAATTTAAAAATATACGACTAATTGAACCATTTCAAAATGTTTTGCCACCAACTTTTGACATAACTGCAAACAAAGCCAATAAAAATAATTTTCTTAAACAGCTTGTATTAAGTTCTGGATGGGCGATTTTAGAGGTCTAGGGGGGCATTGCATCCCCCCCAAAACCCCCACTGGATTCATCCCTGGTTTTCTAGTAAAAGTATTAATGTTATGTTTTTATTCTGTTTTATATGCAACCGTTGTCGATCTTTTGTCATTTTTATTTAATTTTAGTTTTTATTTTGCAATGTAAGTGAAAATAGTTCAATGAGAAATATATATAGGTACTCATATATATATATATATATATATCTTTTTTTATGAAATAAATGTAGAATACGAGCGACGAAAAAAACGACTGAATCCGTGTTATATAGCATGCACTGCGCCGATATGTTTCGACTTCCGGTAAACAAAACTCGCTGGAATTTTGCCTGCTAAATAATGTAATAAAATTAGAAAGGTCCCCAAGATATTACCGAAATATAAGCAACAGTGCTTACATAACGTACGATATAATGCAGCACGCGATTTTTCCGGTGTCAATAATTCTACGTATTATCTGAGCAGAAATTTCTTAAGTCCGTACATATAGTCCAAAATTCCATTTTTTCGCATTAATTTTCAAAAATATCAAAAAAATGCGAGCAAAAAAACAACAAGAATATTAAAAGGTAATTGTTACGTTTTTTAAAATCTAGTACCGTTTTTTTAGGATACACTAATAATGTGACAAACTGCAAAAACTAACAAAATCTAAATTACGTTTGATTTTGTTTCCTTTTCAATTTTTTCTTTTCTTTTTTTTTTTTTGCAGAAAAAGTCTACTTTGAATATACTGAATTGTGTGCACTGATTTCCGGAATCCGTAAATATTTTTTCTACGCACTCCCGTACAAATTAAAAAGCTGTAGCATGAAAAATGAAACAAATATGATTAACAAAAATCTTTCCAGTAGTTCGCTTGAATTTCAAGTTTATTGCGCTAGCGAGAAAACGAGAATTGTCTCCGAGTGAAAAATTAAGAATCTTTATTTGTTCGTTATTTATTGTAAGAAAAGTAAAAAAATATTTCGTACTGAACTATTTTTACCCTCGCTATAAAGCGATTAAAAAAAAAAAAAAGAAAACAATGAACGACACAGTTAGTTTATAAACAAAATTTAATTAAACATAAATGATAAAGGCAAAGTATTTCGCTTATAACCCAGTATTATAAGGCGTATCATTTTAAAAAACAATTCCATTACAGTTTAAGTATAATAAATATAATTCCGCTCCTCAAACTGTACCGCTCTGAGCAGTTGTTCATTTTTCTGTGATCAAATCTCTCCAAAATTTCGTGTATGGGGGAAGGAGCCCCAAAACTCCCCAAAAATACGCCACTAGATGCATGCGTTACGTATGCCGAATTTAACGTAATAATTTACGATAAGTGTGATGCGACGATTCGCGAAATGTCACTTTTCATAATTATCGTAAATAAAAGGTGTAAACTTGTTTGCATTTTTGTAACTTTTTTAATCTACGAATCAAACTTACAACATAATGTTAAGTTTCTGTATGTAAACTATTGAATATAGTGAAAGAATCAAATTATAATTGTTTACATGCCAACAGCTAATATTAATTTTTCCTCTGAAATTACGAAATCTTGAAATTAAGTTGTTCTTTTGTCTAATTTTGAAAAATAAGCCATTAATAATTAAGAACTTACGGAACTGTTCTTTTTTTATTTTTTTATACTACACAATGTAGTGATTTAGTTATATTTATTTTTTGAAATGCATACCAGTAGGTAAAGGTATAATGATATAATTAGTCCTATTATTTTCTAGAACACTGATTTTTCATCGTGTAAGATCACTATTATCAATAAAACATTTTTAGTCAAATTTTTTAATTAAGGTATCTGTCAGTACTTGACACAACTATAACCATATAACTTGTAATCAATAAATCAGCACTTTTAGGTAGAATTTAAGAAAATATGTTAGCTTCATTTACCTTTTTTTTTTTTGAATAACATTAAAGGAAGTAATAAATTTGTGTTTAGCTTAACGTATTTATTTTGCATGTATTATTATTACATTTGCAATAAAAAAAAAAAAAAAAAAAAAAAAAAAAAACGGAAAAAAGAAAAGGAAAAAAACTTATAAATTGTTCACGTTATCAGGAAAATCCCACATTCCTGCTCTGCCGAGCCGAGGTTTAAATAAACCGGCATCCACATGGTTTTCTCGATTTAATCTAGGTTTTATTATTTCGTTGCGTCTTCCCAGTCTAGGTGAGAACGGTGGAGCTGGTATATGCAACATTTTTTCTTCATGTTCTGTGTCATATTTTAAAACAGCTTGCTTGGAAACTCTACTCTCAGGAGGTAACAGAAATTCACCTGAAATAAATGTATGTGCTGTAAATTTTGTGCGTAATATTGGTAAGTTTCAGATTTAAGATGCACATGTTGATGAAATATTTAAATTTTGTAAAATAAGATTTAGATTATGATTGTAGACATTTCTATGAAATGTTCTAATATAATACATGCTATTTTTGTACTTCCTATAATAAAAAGCTAATTGTATTAATAAACTATTTTTAATAAGCAGTAGTTTATCATTTAAATTTATCGCTATTATAATGGCATTGTGTTAATATGCTTCAAAATTATGAAAAGTTTTTTTAATAAGTAGGTACAGTTTTATAATTGTTATATTTGTTTCTTTTTACATTTTATAACGATTATTCACTTTAAAATGAAATGGTATACCTCGATTTGTGCTTGATGCCGGTATCAATGTCCATGGGAAATTTTTAATGATGTTGAAAAGTCCTTCATCGAATACCTGTAGGTTGGAATCATCATCGCCATATTCATCTGCACTTGGTCTTTTTACATGATTATTTCCAATTTCGTTTCCATTTAAATCATATTCACCGTTGTTAACTTTTAATTTTATACCTAATTTCGGGAAGTAATATTACGTACATACATAAATAAATCTTTTTTAAACACCTGATCACTTCAGGAACATTTTCCGTTGAAATATTTTTTTGGTAATATACTAATGAAAGTAGGTATTTTACGAACAACCAACATAGAAATAATTCAGGTATACTTGAAAAATTCTAGTTAATATTTTATTTCTTTTAGTTAAACAATCAGTTTATACATAATATACGTATTTTTGGAATAATAATACATGAAATATTGCATTTTGTTTAATACTTAAATATAAATATATTAATTGAAAAATAATCTTCATAACCAATTTTTACATTCACAACAAGAACATCTATGTTTGTGTGGATAGAATAAAAAATTAATTAAAACATAAGGAAAGATGTAATTAAAAAACAAGTACAAAATATTTTCCAAAATTCACTTTTGCATTATATAATCATTAATAAAATAATTCATTTGCACGAATAATTATTGAATTTAGGAAATATTTTGTATTTGGGTATTAACTGCACTAATGATTTAATTCTCATTATATTTTATATGCGAAATGTTCAGAATATTTAAACAATTGTTACTTACGATACTAGTTTTCCAATTCAATTGTTCTAAAATTACGCGAATCACTGCTCCCCAGTTTTTTTTTTTTTTTAAAGTACTTTTAAATAATATGCATTCGCATTTAAAACTTACATTCTTTTATTACTGTGCAAGTTTAATTTGTAATTAAATATAACTTAATTAATTTAATAGATATTTCAAAATGTACTTTTTGATATGTTTCAGTATTTTACTTCATTCGAAAATAAAGAAAATAAAAGGATATTGTCTAAGAAACATTGAGAAAACTACAATAATAATTTCATTGCCCGTGATTTTAATACGCGAACTTGACTAAATGATTGAAGTTTTAATTGTTATTGTGTAAGTTAATGAAATTTTTACCGTTGATTCATTTTGATGTTTAATTTTTCATACCACTAAAAGTAAACCATACATAAAATCATTATTAATAAACGAATAACATTTTTTAATTATTAGACCGAAATTTTCTTTGCTAGTACGTATCATTCTATTTTTAATTTGATTGTTAATTACTATAAAACAGTTTATTTTTATATTTTCACATTTATGTATATATGTGTCGTGTATGTGCATTGGTGCCTAGTACGCGTGTGTCAAGAGGCTCTCGCCCAAAACGGAAGCTGTCATGACCATATATTGGCTCATGGGTATTTTTTTTTTCAATAATAATTGATAACTGATAATGTTATTTTAATTTCAGTCCGGTGATTTGCTATTAAAAATTTTGATATATTTTAGGCTTTAACATTTTGTTTTACCAAAAAGATATCTAATCTGTAAAAATATATCGTAATTTTATATTCTTAATAATTTACTATTAAAGCCATTATCGAGATTGTTCTTTAACAATCGATGATTACTTTAACAGGATATATGTATGTATGTGTATCAATAGATTTTATCAATAATAAAAATATGTCTTTTAAGCGTCAATTTCGAAAAACTGAAGTAATCAATTCATAATTTTTTTTCGAAAATAATTTAATATTAAACTAGTTCTAAAATAAAAAGCAAAGTTCCCTATGAATTAAATAAAACCGGTAAGTTTGTTGTTTTTTACAGAAATACTTTTTAGTTTGTTATTTGATATAGGGCAATTGCTAAGCTTTAATTGTAAACATTAATGCTACTCTCTCTTCTCTGCTCACTATTGTCGTTACAATTGATTAATTAGATACCGTAACCGATTATAATAGGTGCAAGAAGTAATTACGGTGTTCAATTATTTCTTATAGCAAAAGATTAAACCAGTTAAACTTATAACCGTTTTCACCTTATCGAAAACAATCATTCTTATGATGCAATGTGATCCTTTACAGAATCTAATGTATTACCATTACCATGCAGTTCTGAGTCAGAGAATCCTAACCTACCTGTGTCTAATGATCGTGATAAAAAATATATATAGGTGAGAATAATTTTGATTGTAATTATTATTGTTTTTCTCAGTTTTGATATTTGTTCAGAGAGCAAATAATAAATTTGGAAAGAAATTAATGAGCTCAGAGCAAGAAGTAGCTGTGTGTATTTTTACAATTTTTTCAGCAAAACAAAAACACAAACTTTTAAACTTTATTTCTTTACACTGAGAAAAACAATAAAACGATATTCTGTTCTATCGGTGTATTATAATAAATATAAATGAAATTCAACAGCGATAGGAAAAATATATTTTCTCTTTCTGCGTAGAAAATAGGACTAAAACTTGAACGAAATAATTTATTCATTTTATTTTTCCTTTTGTAATTTTGAATGTTTTTTACATTATATAGGTGACAGTAAGTTCTAGCAACGAAGGAGAACGAGTATTCCAAGAATACCGGAGTAAGTCGTATCCTTAATTTTTTCAGTACTTAAATTTCTTACAAATCAAGTCCTTGCGATTAGAAGGCTCATTAAGCGCACTTCAAATTTAGAATAGTTATTTAAATTAAGAAATGATAGTTGATAACAATTAGACATTTAATGCTTGAGAGAACTGTAAGAGCTTAAGCAGCTTGGTCATAATGTTGATGAAAGTTTGCATATGCTCAGAGTAACTGTATGCGATTAAACCCGAAATAAAATTCGAAAATGTGAGTTTTTTACAATAATGCTCGTCGAGATAACCGATATATCCTATTAAAGGACAAGATAGCGTATCGCTCATTAAATACAATAACGTCATAACTCAAAAAACGCTATTTCGTAGAAAACGCAAATTAACATTTACTGTGATTTGAACGGTGTACACTTTCCAAGAGTATTGCTTATGTTGTCAAGTTTCTTATTTACAAATATGGCGTTCTAACCTCTAGCTGTACTCATAAAATGCATTCTGACTGTACATATAACTCAAATTCGCTATTTCTTGAGCTATGACGTCATTGTATTTAATGAGTGATATGTATTCAAACTGTATTTTCTAATAATAATGAAATTAATGAAGACTTAATCGATTTTTATAACACTGATGATAATCATTTTCCAGATTATTAAAATAGTTTTTTCAGAATACGTTTTAAATGCACAGAAATACAAAGGACAGACCAATGATGGTGCAGCAGCGGTTAGTGTAAGTTTCACAGTCTTCAAGAAAGAATTAAACAAGTAACACAGTCTGCATTTTTTGTACATTGCAACGCTCATCGTCCTAATTTATTAGTTCAAGAAACGCGTGTGAAGAATACCGCAGCTGGTCACTCATTTGAAATAACAATGCTTGACCAAATAACATTTCTAAAGAGTTTCTGAAACGGTTTGTTATTTTCAGTTCTACTTCTTTTTAGATGAAGTCAATGAAATGATGATAATTGATTATTATGTGTTCTAATCTACTGAATAGCTCACTTAAAAAAAATAATCAACCTTTAGCCCAACACCAGGCCCGTGCCCAGAATTTTGGAAAGGGGGGGTTTGAAATTTTTCTTTGTAAATTTATTCTATAAATAACAATACATTTTTCACTAATATTCGTGCTATTAATAATTTCCATCATTTTGATTTATATGTATTAATAATTCACATAAATGAATTACCCCCAATATGAACATTAATAAAAATTACATACGTTATTAATTATACTCGTTATAAAAAATTTTGCATAACATATTAATGAAGTACCTAAAAGACTTGGAGGAAGCACATTACAACAAAGTGAAATGAGTTGAACATCAAGCTGCGGCAACTGTACTGGCTGTTGGGTAAGAGATCAATAGTATCTCTTGAAAACAAGTTGCTTCTTTATAAGCAAATTCTTGCGTGTGTGATGGTATGTATGTGTCCATAAGAATGTAAAAATATGTGTGTATGCATTTTGTATACACATATATAAGTTAATTTTAGCACCCTTCACTATGTCATTTTAACTTATTCCATAGATTACCAAATAGTTGATAAGACTAGGTGTAAAATAGCAAGATATATATAAAAAAAAAAAAAAAAAAAATATGGAGCATATTTTTTCTTTTTTCTTTTAAGAGTACGTAAGAACATCCTAAAAAATCATCAATATTTATTTTAAATTTATGATTTTTTTCAGATTTTTGTAGGTTTATAATAACTATTTCAGTTCTCATGGGGGGGGGTTAACCCCCCCCCCCGTAGACGCGGCCTTGCCCAACACGTTTCTTGCAAAACTGCTTGTGAAAGATATATTACTCGAATAAGTAAGAAACGAAAAATGTGCAAATTCAATCAAACAGATTTTTTTTCCAGGCTAATGGCATTTAAAATATATTTCCCGCTTAATGACTTTATAAGCATTTTTGAGAAGATCGAATTTTTAAATCAAACACTATGAAGAAGACTCTAAATTTTTACGATTGTAAAGAACTAGTTGATTTTGTAAATCATTCACGGAAAGTTCAATGTGGCTCTGGCTTCGATGAGCTATGGGATGGAACGCTAAATTCAAAAAAGCTGCTATTGAAAGAAGAAAAATTCTAAAAAGATTAGATGACCATCGAGAAACACGACATAACTGTAGTTATGTCTTGGAAGGGTTCAAAAAAATAGTATGTCAAATATTTAACAGTAATATGCACATGACATGAAAACTACATTTTTGTGTATATTGCATTATACGTTTTTATGTTGAAGCATTCTCGCCTTACAAAAAAGTGAAACAGATCCAAAATTCATAAGTCAGAAATATTACTATAAATTATTATCTGTATAACTCTGTAATGAAGTTCTCTATATTCAGGTTAATTTAATATTTAAATCCGTTGTGTAAAGCGCGAATAAATATATTTCTTCACGAAACAAAGATATATTATGCCTTCATCTATTTTCAACCATGGTAAAAATAAATTTAAATAAGCGATTTGTTACTTTTTAATAAAACCTAAAAATTCGATAATCACTTAAACATTGGTCGCACCCCCCCCCCTTTTCAGTTGCTCTTTTCATAGAATTTTCTTAAACATTTGACCAATTACTTTCTAGACCCTAAAAGCCCTTAATTCGTGAATTTCATCAAAGTCGTAAGAGCCGTTTTCAAGAACCCAATTATATATATTAATTACAACGTAATTCTTCGGCTAATCCCAAAAAATGTCCCAATTTTATGTAATGTTTGTTATATTTTATAGGATTTCCATAATTATGTTATTATATTCATATGGACCGATTTAGAATTACGTTGTAAATTTTAATCATTTTATACAAAGTATAGAAGAGAAAGAGATAGAAATGTAAACAAGAGGGGTCAAGGGGCACCGTCCCTTGCGAGGCCAAAATGGTCGAGTTTATATATATATATATATATATATATATATATATAAAATACAATTATTGCTCATATTAAAATGTAAAGTGTGTGTATGTCACGTGCGTTGTATAATATAAAAAGAAGTTAAAAATGCCCTTATAGTGTGGATCACGATAATGTATAATTATTTGACATATTTATGTTTTTGACATATGCAATCTGATAAATTCGTATAATCCCTTTTTAAGTTTCTTTTAATTCCAAGCTCTTATTTCTTTCTACTGCTTCAACATTTCAATTAATCGGTATATTTACTAAAGTTTATTTTTTCATTTTATTACTTTTTGTTTATTTCAGTTGTGAATTGTATATACACCTGAGTGTTATTAGTACATGAGCCAGAAATTACACATGTAAATGTGTGAAAAACGTAAGAAAAAGACGGAAAACATTAAATTTTTAAAATACAATTTACTTTAATATAAAACCAAAAAAAACTTCATTCATGGTAAACCGACGTAATTTGCGTACTCCGACGCACTTTTTGATTTTATCGTAGTTTTCTGTTGTAACGCAAGTAATTATGAGGGATTCGTATATTTATAGTTCCCTAAAATTCCTTCAGTTGTTCTCAATACCATTTGATTTCTGCTTTTTAGAATTTCATGCATACGTATATAATAATAAGATAGTTCTGAAACTACATAAATACTAAATAAAATTCAGTAAGTCAGGAACAGTTTGACGTATAAACCTTAAAATTTGGATTATAAATCAGAATTAAAATTTTTTTTACGATAACATATAATTTTAGGACAATCGACTACTCGTGGAGCCGAAAATCACAAAAAAATTGTCAAGAATTTATAATATGGAATTTAAAACGACTACAGAAGTCATTTAAAAATTCATAACTTATAATTAGGTGTAATCCTTTAAAAGTGAAATAAAAATATAAAACAAAAGCGGGAATTCTTTCATGAAATAGAAAAAACTACCGTTAAAAAATTATTTAAGCTCCTTCTCTTTTAAACAAAAAAAGAAGTGCAGTAATAGCCAGAGTGAAGAAGTTGAAAAAAGGAAGAAATACGTCTCAAGCATGAACATAAAGAGGAGCCTTAAAGAAAAAGTATAGCCGATATTACAACTTCAAAATCCTCGGGTCCAGATTTTGAAAAATGATTTGCGATAAATAAATTGTAATTTTCGGATGTTTTTAATGATTTTTTTCATTTTTAAAAATTAGAGAAAACGTATGAAAAGGTGAGAAAAGTAGTATAACAAAGTGATATAATTGTGAATTCTTATATTACCGCTATTTTATTTTTAGGAGTTATTTGCCCATAGGGTCACTTTATTAGCATTTAAGGCTATGGGGTTATACATGTACATATATATATATATATGTGCGTGTGTATATAAAATTAAGTGAGTGCCAAACTCTTGGTGAATTGTCAAGTATTATAAAGTTAAGGTGCACAATAGACCAAACCTAATGATAAGATGTCTATAAGGGTTAGACTCAGGGGCGTAGCGTCAATGGAAGCGATGGAAGCGCCGCTTCCCCTAACAAATTAGTACGAAATTGTTTTTTACTATTTGCGAAAAGAATGCGAACCTCAGAAAAAAGATGAAGTAACTTGTTGAATTTAAGTGCCAGAATTAAAAATTATTAGAAAAAGAGCAGCGCTAAATGAAAGAGCCAGCGACAGAAATAGCTTACTATTTCACGTTACTACTGCCTAGAGTTGTCTCTGAATGATCTGCTGCGTACCCCGATGGTAGAAAAAGGTTGCGCACGCATATTCAATTTGGAAGCGCCAGGTTGTGTTGCTTCAAAATCACATCATTTGCGTGAATTTTTATCCGTGCGATTCCAAAGTAATGTGTATCGAGAGCGAAGGAAAAATGCGCACGCATCTTCAGCCTGGAAGCGCTGAGTCAAATTACTTCACGGTTACGTACACCGATCATAAAGCGCGATTTTTGTGAAGTCAGTGTATGTATGAGCATAGGGTAGTGCGGTATTTGCAGTAGATTTTCTTTGGATCGTTTTAGATACGCTGTCATTTACTAACAGCGGAACTGGAAGCGATAGTCATGGGTCGCGATTTTCAGTCTGTTTTGATATACGACAGAAGAAACTATACCGGCTTGTTTATCTTATTTACGCAACTGCAAATGTACCACAGTCTGTTAAAATGCAAACACTTTTGAAATTGAGACTACATGCAATTGTATATGTATTATTGAAAAACTTCCAATGATTAGTTTTAGTTCATTAAGTTTTCAAGAAAAAATGAATAGTATTCCAAATGATAAACCAACGCCTAGTTTAGAAAATTTGATTACAAAATCAAAATCTTCATTAGCTTTTTTTAGTATTGAAAAAGAATTATTATCAAACATTAGAAAATTACCATCTTTCCGTGATGATGTAATTGACACTTTCGCAAACAAGAACCGAAAAATTGAATTAATTTACAAAAAAATGAGACATTTCGATCCTCTTAATTCATTTTTAATTCTGCTCTGTATTTAACCGAATTTTACGCATGCTTATTTTTATGTAAAAAAAATATTTGATCGTGGCGCTTCCCCAGTTCTGAAATTCACGCTACGCCACTGGTTAGACTTAAAATGAGAGTTACTTACCAGGTAACTAATTAGAGATTTTATAAAAATCAAATTTTTTTTTTAAATTACTGAATGTAAAACTTTTCGATCAATGGGAAAAAAAGCAGTTGCTTTTTTGGAAAAATAGGAAAGGTAAAAAAGTTTTTTGATAAAGCATAAATGTTTGTGTATTTTTATCTAATTTTTTTTTTTTTGAATAGAGATGCTTCGAGTTTCATTTATTTTTATAATTTAAAAAAATAGCCAAAAAAGAAAAAGAAAAAAGTCAGTTACGCTTTAACGTGGATGACTATTTATATACTGGAAAAAAAGGAAACGACAAATCTAAAACGATGACCAATTCAGAAGTGTGAAATTTGATACTTGTTATAACTTTGATATTTCCCTTCTAGGTTCTTACACGAAATAAGGTATTTTTTAAAGTGTATTCAGAACTACTTTATTTAGTTCAAACATACGGATGTATAATATTCCATTTTTTTGAAAAAATTATTTATTAATAATAAGTACTTTTCGTATAACTTTAACTGTATCTTAACAATTGTGAATTCTTATATTACCGCTATTTTATTTTTAGGAGTTATTTGCCCATAGGGTCACTTTATTAGCATTTAAGGCTATGGGGTTATACATGTATATATATATATATATATATATATATATATATATATATGTGTGTGTATGCGGGGCACAGGTTGTTGTAACTAGAGTTACCTTCTCTAGTAAGTAGTCACTCGACCGTCAAATGGTGCTAGTCCCGCCGACGGAGAAACGAAACAACAACCATGTGAGTTCTGTACGTCCACGTCGTGCAGGGTGGTAATTTTCTGTTCGGCGGGCTAAGCGCTGATCAGGAAAGCTAAATCAGAACTCACATTATACTGCTGATGGGAAAACAGAGGGAGGTTCACTTACCGAAGGTTTGCCTGCCAATAAATACCGTTAAGCTTTTTACTGCAATTATAACAGCAGACTATCAGCAACTCGCTCGAGACGTATGTGCCCCAGTCGGATTGGTGAACATCAATCTAGAGCGAGTAGGCGAGCATCCCGCGCCCTAAAACGGGGTCTTTTTGGCTAGGGGAGTAAACCCCGACAGAAAATCCTGCAGAAGGCAACGGGAAACCACTGCAGTATCATCCCAAGAAATATCATCATGAAAGTAAAAAAGGAAAGGATATATATGCCATACGGTCCGGCTGGCGCCCGGCGTTATCAAGTTTCCAGGCTTGGTAATGGGAAATATGCGACTGGCCATGCTATGATGGATCCCAGGTCTAGTGTGGAAATTGAGAGACTGGACAATAACACAAGTGGAATAACAGCACACGAAAGAAAAAATTTCCGACAGTTTTGCGATAAGACGTCTGAACAGAGGAATGGGACATTAAGATTCCGGGAAGGCAAAACAATGGGGCGAAGAAATACAAATCATACAAAGGAAACTATTATGGGTACATGGAATGTGCGCACATTATACGAACCGGGGAAATTATCAAATGTGATTCTGGAAATGAAAAGACTAAAATTGAATATACTTGGCCTCAGCGAGGTAAGATGGCCTGGAAATGGAAAGATTGCAACAGGGAATATGGCAGTGTATTATTCAGGTGACAAAAATGGAAATCATCATAGAGGAGTTGCTATAATAATTGATAAAGAATGGGATAAAAACGTTATATCTTGTGTTCCTTACAATGATCGAATAATAGCACTCAAGATAAAAGCACAGCCAGTGAACATAAACATTATACAAATATATGCACCTACAACTGAAGCAACTATGGAAGAGCTTGAAGAATTTTACGTGGATATTGAAACAGTACTAAAAAGCTGTAAGAAACAAGAAGCCACATACATCATAGGAGATTTCAACGCCAAAGTGGGAAATGCAATTACAAAAGAGATAACGGGACCATTTGGATTGGGAGTCAGAAACGACAGAGGGGATCTCTTAGTACAGTTTTGCCAACAAAATGACTTAACTATTATGAACACATACTTCAAGTTACCCACGAGAAGGTTATATACATGGAAATCTCCTGCCGATACACCGGGAACAACAATCCGAAATCAGATTGATTTTATAATTGCCAATAAGCGTTTTAGAAATAGCGTATTATCTGTAAAGACTATGCCAAGTGCTGATGCGAATACAGACCACAACCTGCTACAAGCAAAGATACGCATAAGAGTAAAGAAAATCCAAAAAACTAAGAAAATAGGATTAGATCTACAAATTCTACAGAACCATGAAATACGGGAAAAAATAAAAGAGCAGGTGAATGATCAAATACGAAATATGAGAGACACTGGAAATATTGAAGAAGACTGGAGAAAAATAAAATCTACAATTAATACGATAACAAAAGAGCAACTTACAAGGAAACAAAACAGAAAACACAAGAACTGGATGACCAGCGAAATATTAGACCTAATGGAGTATAGAAGAAAGTGGAAAAATAACCCGCTTAAATATAAAGAAATTAACAAAAGCATCAGAAAAAAGATCATACAAGCAAAGGAAGAATGGTTGAATGAACAGTGTAAAGAGATTGAGCAATTACATAGCAAACATGATGAATTTAACATACATAGGAAGATTAAAGAAACGACGCATACATATAAAAAAAGACATATAACTTTTCTAAGGAAGGAGAACGGAGATATCATAACGGATACTGCTAAAAAGGTAAAAACATGGGAGCAGTATGTGAAAACGCTGTTTGATGATCAAGAAGAAAGGATGCCACAGCAAGAAGAAGGGGATACGTTGCCAATCTTGGAATCTGAGGTGGAGATGGCAATCAAGCAAGCTAAAGTACGGAAGGCGGTAGGACCTGATGAGGTACCAATAGAGATATTAAAAATGTTGGGTCCTATGGAAAACAAGAAAGTTACTGGCTTTTTCAATGTAATCTATAAAAATGGTAAAATACCGGAAGATTGGCTAGAATCAAGGTTCATTACCATACCAAAAACAACAAATGCATATAGATGTGATGAATATAGATTAATTAGTCTAATGAGCCACGTTCTAAAAATATTTCTGCGGGTAATTCATCGACGCATAATTAAAATATGCGAAGAAAACATGAAATGGAACCAGTTCGGTTTCTGTAACGGAATGGGTACAAGAGAAGCATTATTTTGTATGAAAACATTAATCCAAAGACAACTGGAGTTCGGAAAATCAGTATACATTTGTTTTACAGACTATTACAAAGCTTTCGACAAGGTATGGCACACGGAACTAATAAAAACATTAAAAGATATAGGTATTTGCCAGTCGGATATTAAGATTATACAAACGCTTTATGAAAAACAACATGCAAGAATATTAATAGATGAACAATTAACAGATCAAATACCAATAAAACGAGGGGTTAGGCAAGGATGCGTATTGTCGCCGGTACTATTCAATCTGTATTCTGAGGCAATTTTTGCTCAAGCATTAGATGAACGTAGTGAAGGGATAAAAATTGCAGGCGAAAGAATTTCAGTGATTCGCTTTGCTGACGATACTGCACTACTGGCGGAAAATGTAACAGACCTACAAAGGCTACTAGACATAGTTGCAGTAGAAAGCAAGAAGAAAGGAGTCAGTATAAATACTAAAAAAACAAAATTCATGGTAGTTGCAAGACAGCCTAATCTAAATGAAAAATTATTTTTAGACAGCGAAGAAATTGAACGAACGGAAAAATATAAATATTTAGGTAGCTGGATAACACAAAGTAATGATTCTGATATGGAAATACGTACTCGTATAGAGATGGCCAGAAACACATTTATGAAATTAAAAAACACCCTTTGCGATAGGAAATTAAGCCTAAGGATCAAGAACAAGATATTGCAATGTTACGTATGGTCAGTTCTACTGTATGGAAGCGAGACATGGACCATAAAGGAAAATATGAGGAAGCGTATATCATCATTTGAAATGTGGTGCTACAGAAGAATGTGGAAAATACCGTGGACCAAAAAGTTAAAAAATGAGAAAGTACTGGAACTAATGGGAACTGACCGAATATTAATGACTATAGTAAAAAGAAGGAAGATACAATTTTTTGGACACTTCATGAGAGGTGAAAAATACAAATTACTACAAACAATAATAATGGGCATGATAGAAGGAAGAAGAAAGACCGCTTGGTAGGATAATATAAAAAAATGGACCGGAATTAAGAAAACAGAAGATCTAGGCAGAATAGCAAAAGATCGAAATCAATTCCAGCAGATAATCCAATCCATACATGATGATTAAGCAATACCCGAATCGGGTGGCACGAGAAGAAGAAGAATATAAAATTAAGTGAGTGCCAAACTCTTGGTGAATTGTCGAGTATTATAAAGTTAAGGTGCACAATAGACCAAACCTAATGACACTGATAAAAGCAGAGGGCTCGTTACTTTCTCCCAGACGACTTTATTTTCTCAGATTTCTCTAGGATCTAATTATTTCAGGCTAGATAAAATTGGGAGCGACTTGAATGCAGAATGAAACAACACTAAAACTCGTGACATCAAGTTTGCTAGCCAAACACCGTAACTAATGCGTTATCAAGTTACCATTACGTGTATACATATTTATTAATTACAACGTAATTCTTAGGCCGTCCCCCATTAGAAAAAATGCCCCCCAATTTAACGTAACGTTTGTTATATTTTAATTTTTTTTTTTTGAAAATATATATCGATATTTATTAATATTTACACATTTCCTCGTCATACTAGATGCCTGTGGGCGAGTTTTCTTACATCTAAATATTTCTACACTATACTACTTATATACGATACAATCTCATCGCAAATCATTTATTTTTCTTTATTTCTAACTTAGCTATGACTAATACCTATTGTTTATTTTATTTATTTATTTATTTTATTCCGTCCCTCTTCCTTCCCTTTTTTTTCACTTTTGTTTATCACTATTTCCGTACCCTCTTCTCTTATCTAATGCTTATTACTGTTCCTATATTTCCCTCTTTTCTTTTAACATTCCCTTCATTTTCTTCTTTTTCATCCCATTTTCCCCCCTCTAAACAACTTCGTTATAATGTATTTGTCTATTTGCTCCCCCATCTTTGTTTTAGCTAACGGAAGTTTGTACAAATAGTTTTCCCTCACCTCGTATTCTATTTTTATTCTTTCTTCAAATTCTATTTCCTTCTCTGTCATTATGTATTCCTATATCTTTTTGAATAAATACATTCCTCTAACGCTCAGTACGTCTTCTTTTTGTATTATTCCATTTTCGGTCTCGTATTTATGATCTGATATTAATTTCAAGCATTTTATTGCCAGTTTACTTATTTTCCCCACGTATGTTTTCCTAGCCATTCCCCATGTCTGAATTCCATATCTGATTCTCGATTCCACTAGATTTTTAAAGTTTTATTTGTTGCATATTTCTTTAAAGTGTATAATGCTGGTAATGTTGCCCTAATTTTCTTTGCAATGTATTCCGTATGTCTGTACTACCTTAAGTGTTGGTCCACCCATTTAACGACTTCCAAAAAGAAGTTCGTCGCGTATGTTTTTTTTGTTTTTTTATATATTTGTTCAAGCATAACTCATATTTATATAGACCGATTTTACTGATTCTTTGACCATTAGAAAGAGTACCATTCATCACTTGGGTACCATGTGAGTAATGATGAAAATCGATGAACATAAATTGAGTATTCGTCAAAAAACTTGAAAAAATGTGGTTCTTTTGGATAATATATTTTTCTTATTATTTCTTATTAGTATAACAGAGGCGGTTGACTTAAAATACTATCAATTTGCAAAATTACCACGGAAATGTAACTTAGTTATCGACTTCCAAATAAAATTTTACCTTTTTTATTATATAAAATTGGGACATTTTTTCGTAATAACATCTAATGGGAGTCGACCTAAGATTTACGTTGTTAATTTTGATCATTTTACGCAAAGTATAGAAAAGAAAGAAACTGAAATGTAAGCAAGAGGGATCATTGGAGCATAGCCCCTTGCGAGGCGGCCAAAATGGCCGAGTTTTATATATATAAATTCGGTCCCTGGGGCCTCGCAAAGAGGCAAAACTCCTTGACCCCCCTATCTCTTTTCTCCTAAATTGTTTTTAGAAGAATCGTTTTCAACTGATTACGTCATTCTTTGCCGTCTTATATAAATAAGTCGGAAATTCGGCTAGTCCACATAACTGGGCTGTTGTCTACCTTATATACATTGTGACGGACATTGTAATGGGCCATTTTCTGTAGTGTACCCCGGGCTAAAAGTGGCATAGTCATTGGCATAACTTAATTATTAATATTAATTGAAACGTGCGACATGTATATTTTTGTATTAATGTATTAATACTTTTCCAAAACAAACAATAAAATACTATATTAGCGATTTTGTCCTATATGTTATACGGTTTATGAAGATTATTTGTAATTCCTTTTTTCTTAATTATTTGTTTAAAGAGAATTTAACCAACCTGTTCTACTAGAATTATATTATATTAAAATAAATATAATTACCGAAATAGCAAACAGAAACGGTGTATAATAATATACTTATCCTCACGAACGTTTTCGGGTTTAGCCATCGTCAACTAATTTCAATATACCTCAGTAGGTTTCCACTTTTAGCTGATGATGGGTTAGGTCCAAAAACGTTCCTGAGAATAAGTATATTATTATAAGTATACCGTTTCTATTTGCTATTTCTTTAATTATATTTACTTTAATCTTATTATGAATTAAGTATGCTAATGTTCATTTTTATTTGTATTTAAATTTATGAATATACAATACAATTGTTTGAGCATATAAAATATTGTACACACACATGTATATATATATATATATATATATATGTATGTATATATGTACGTTTGTGCTCTCTTTTATAAATAATAAATGTGTTAAAAAAAAAGTTTAATACTGTAATACATTGTTATGTAGTTCATAAAACGTACTTTCTAATTTTGTATTGCGTAAAATATAACGCATTGTTGTTACGGATATTATTATTTTAGTTTTTTTTTTCTTATTTTTAATGTATCTATACGTATATAAACATTTTATACCTGAAACGTATTGCAAATTTGAGCACGCGTAATATCCGATGATTATTAAAGTTGTTTCGTGAAACAACATACCGCTGAGCAACACCATTGCGACTATAGGAAATTTTGTGGTGTTGTTTCTTGAACCTGTTCAATGTAAGCAAATGAAGAAATTCCTTCCGGCGAATTGTTTATATATATTTGTATGTATATATTTGTATAGGTATATATCTATTTGGCGGATAGTGGGTGAATGTGCGCGCGCGTGTGGGCAAAGAATTTATTTCAGTTTTTACTAAGAAGTTAAGTATAATGAATATTGATGATTTTTGAAAACTAGCCTTCGCCGGCAGGAGACTTTAATGTTACCCGTTTTTTGTCGCGCTTTCGACCAAATTGTTTCTTGTTCTGTTTTTTTACATCCACTAATCGTTATTTTGCCTTTAATGTTGGTGACATTGCGACCGTTGTTCCTGGTAATATCATGTAAAAATCTCTTGTCAACTACATAAGCCCTCCGATCAGTACTGTTTTTTCTCGCAAATCTCATCACGTCAGTATTCATTAGGGCTGATGCGGATTTTACGTTTGTTTTCAATTTAGAAACTGCTCAGGAACGAAAACGATTCGCAACTACTTTGTTTTTTTCCCATTAAACCAATCTTTCTTGTCGCCGATCGTACTGTAATAAATTATAATTTAGCTTCGCCGCTTTCCAGCGATAATAATTCCGCTGTTAGTGATAATGTGCACTTTTTAAAATATTATGTAAATAAAACGGGAAAAAAAAGAAAACGGAAAAAAAGAAAAAATATTCTAATAAAAAAATATTCTAATAAAAAAATGTTTCGGGCGACTATTGTTAGGAGAAGATAATTTTTGAATTTACCGGAGTAGTTGCTTTCTAGTCAGGTTATTATTTCTTATTTGTAATGCATATAAATATTAGTACGTTTAATGGTCGTACCAGTTACAAAGTGATTTTGAAATTCTGTATAATTTAAACATGGTTGTGTATGTATGTACTTTCGATGCTTCGGGCTTCACCATGCAGACGGCCCTGGGACCTCCAGATGCTAGTTATTCTATAATAGTTATAAAAGAAGGAATTCGTCATTTTTAAAAATTGAAAAAAAAATTAGTTTACGTAACAATTTTTATTACAACTCGAATTACACGTTTCTTTTATATTACGCCTGGCGTATAAAAATATATACACAGGGTTCCTTCAGATTTTCAATTGTTTTACTCGGTGAATCTTTAAAAAGGATTGCGGCGTTCGTATGATGTTTATTTTTATTCTTTTTTTTTTTTTTTTTTCTAAAGACACGAATGAGTTAATTAAAAAATGGTAAATTTGAATTCAGATATCTCAAAAACTAAAACCGCTAGCGGGGCAATATATGTGCGATGAAGATGTTACATTTAACTCGTTTTAATGTGAGATATTGACAGTACCTATTCCATTAAACTTACCCTGCAACGATCAAATTCATTTCCTTTCTTAGAATCTAAGCAATAATATTTTTAGTCATGTTGACCATTGCTTCAATCATTCAAAATTTGTACTTTTAAATTTTAAAATTAGATATAGAGGGTTTTGTATTTTTGTTTTATATTCTAATGACGAAAAAATATCAATTAAAAAAAAACATAACCTTCCATCTGCTATGAAACTACTCTGTACTTTTTTTCCAATCATGTACTCGTAGATATAGAAGTAATGTTTTTTTTTCATTTTTCATAATTATCGCGTATTTATTTTTATATTATTTTATATATTAGTTATTGATTTGCGGGTTTTGTATAACTGCTGAGGCTTTGGAAAGCGCTGTGGATTTTTGTTTAGTTTCCGGTCTTACATCCAAGGATGAAAATATGCCGATTAAAAAAAAAAAAAATTCTTAATTATTATGGAATAGGCAGTGTGGAATTCCCCAAACAATTTTTTCTAAAAACATTCACATTTTTTTCAAAATTTGAGCTCTTTAATTTTACAATTTTTAGGATTTCATAATTTTTTCATAACTTTATGAAGAAAATACGTCGATTATGAAAAAATTAACTCAAGGAAAACGGGATGTACGATTTTTGGCCTTGCAGCTTTATATATATATATATATGTAAATATATACATACATATATATATATATATATATATATATATATATATATAAATTCGGCCATTTTGACCTCGCAAGGGGCTGTGCCCCCTTCACCCTTCTTGTTTACAGTTCTGTCTCTTTCTCTTCTATACTTTATATAAAATGATCAAAATTTACAACGTAATTCTAAATTGGTCCATATGAATATAATAACAAAATCCTATACTAACATTTAACTTTGGTGGCTTAAAAATTACGTTGTAATTATTATATATAAAGTCGGTCAAAATTAAAGTAATAACAAACGTTACATAAAATTGAGACATTTTTTCGTTACAAAATCACCCTTAAAAAATTCATAATTCATCACCAGATAACCTTTTAAAAGTGAAATTCAAAATAAAGAACAAAACGCACAAGCTCTTTTATAAAATCAAAAAATTACGGTTAAGAAATTATACAGACCCCACCTTTGGGGTCGAAAACACCAAAAAAAACGGAGTTCACGTAAGAAATAGCCCTAGTAACAAAGTTAGGGAAACCAAAACGTATCTCAAACATATGCATAAAGGATCGTTTTATAGGAAAAGTATAGCCCCGCTTACAAATTTATTTTTAAGCCCACGGGGCGCTGAGAGCTCGAAAGTTTTGGAAAATTTTTATTTTTCCCGGACATGTGATATATCGTTGAAAAGGTATCTATTTGTCGGGAACGAAACGATATTTTATTTTCTTAACGAAACTTTCAAAGTTGACGAAAAGTTCAAAAAAGCGCGAAAAATGACGTGTCCTCCTTTTTCGTTGCGAGTATTATAGCTAAAAATTTTGAACATGTTTAAAAAAAAACACGCACCCTCGTATATTTCTCTAGTTCGAAACATCCGAGTGTCCAGCGTTAAAGTAAGGCCCTCGGGGCGTCGAAGGCTCAAAATTTTTGAAAAAAATTTTTTTTTTTTTCCCGGGCACGTGATATATTTTTGGAAAGAACGCCGTTTGTCGGAAACGTAGCCGTATTTCATTTCCTTAATGAAACCTTCAAAGTTGGCGAAAACTTAAAAAAATCGCAAAAAATCACATACCTCTCCTTCTTTATAGCGTGAAAAATCAGGTTTTTTTTATTTTGAATTTAGTATTATATAAACCTAAATTCATTTGCGAATAGACCTTTCGTCTTTTATAGACTTACATCGTGTGAAACATCATGACTGAACTTTTTATATTCACCACCTACCGTATTAAGAATAGAAACAAATAATTTTTGTAGAGATCAAATCATTATGAAGTTCCTTAGTTCTCATGTCTTTCTTTAATGGTTTTTTTGGATGCGTGCGACATGTATCAATACAATTGCTAAATGATCGTGAAAAACTGAAATATCCAGTTATTATGCTCGTTTTGCTGGGATACGCTAGCGTCTTAGTCAGTCTTTCTACTTGATTAATCGTAATATTATCTTATTCGAATTATTATGGAAGTCATTACCAACATAATAATCTTTAATAGTTTGCAGGGAGATTGACTCTTCGAGTACAGAACAATCACTGAATGGAATTCGTGTGATACAGGGATGAATTCAAGAATCTGATTCCGGGAGGCCAATTTATGTTCTTGAAGGGGAGAAGGAGGGGGAAAGATTCTTTTTATATTTTCAATGAGAAAATTTTTTAGGGATATTCCTAAATAAAACCAAATATGTGGAAAATGATTTATAATGTAATTTAAAATGATGAGAAAGCAAGTGTAAACAATAAATTTTAAGTAAAATAACCCCGATAATAAACAACAATGTTTCCTCGATTGGTTTTAAAATGATTAATTCTAATTGTGGCATTAAAGAACATGTTGCAAAAACATTCTAACGGGTTCATTAAATGGACTTTTCTTGGAAATAAAAAACAAGAAAAAAGCAACAGAGACCTCGAAATGAGTTGTCTATAGATCATGTTGCTTTAAAAAAAGAATAAATGAAAACCGAAAAGAGAAACCTTTTAATACAATTTATTGATATTAATGATAAATGGATCATCGACGTGAACCGTGATATTTCCCCTTTTAAGGCTGACAAAAAGTACGAACTGCAGCTAATATTTTTTTCAGCTCGCGGGTATTTTACATCTTTCGCACGTTTGTAATGGAAAACATATCAACTTTTTTCATAGAATAACAGGCAAACGTCCAAGTAAAATTTTAAATGATCATTTTTCTTTATTGTTATTTTATGAAGTTTCATTTTTGCGTCAAAAATAAATCTCGTAATTTTGATACGACTAATTGAACCATTTCAAAATGTTTTGGCAGAAACTTTTGACATAACTGTAAACAAAGTGAATAAAAAGAATTTTATTTCCTATTAAATTGCTGCATTCTTAAACAACTTGTATTAAGTTCTGGGGGGGCAATGCCTCTCAGAACCCCCACTGTATTCATCCCTGGTGTGATAAAAACTGAAACTGACTCGCTCTTAATATATGCCGTTCGTGCTTTTTGCCGCAATTTTTGTTATGCATTGTAATTGTGTAAAATGTCAGTTACAAATGACATAGAAAAGTACAGTTCCTGTAATTCTGAGACGCCGAGCAGGAGTAATTTGGTCTGTTTGCGTTGGTAATTTTCTCGGCTGTAATGTAAAATTTCAACGTCTGCTTCTATTTGACACAATCATTCGCAAACCTAATATTGCTTACGCAGCAATATGAAATTGGGCAATTAGAATTTCCTTTAGCTTGAAAACGGTAACGTTCACAGCAAACGGAATTACGTTACTTTGCCCAAATATTTTCCAACTAAAGTTAAAATTAAATTGAACCATTTTTCTCAAAAATAAAAACAACAAACTCGTTATTTATTTTCAGTAAACGTCGATATGTAAAATTAATATAGAAATTGGAATAAATGTCTTGCCGTTTTAAAAGCAATGTTCGTTATTTTTGGACGAAGTAAAGTGAATTTTACACGCAAAATCGCGAATAAAAATATTGCAGTCAGTATACTAATATTCCATCTTTGTCGCTATTTTATAATGTTTAATAAATAATAAAATAACTTTTTATTTAATTTATTATTTAAATACATAATAAACACAGCACAATTGCTATCAATATCGCATAATTTTTTCGCCATAAACAAAACTGTAGCAAATAAACTGGTACCAACATATACGATTATGTTCTGTCTTTTCCAATGTAGAAAAAGCGTTTGATGGCGGTATGTTCTTTTAGTTAAGCTGACATGAGCTGGCATAATTGCAAATATGGCCAATTATCTGAATAATTTTTTAATCGTTCCATGTCAGATTGGTTCGTCAACATCGATAACCATTGAAACTGAGAATGACGTGCCATACAGCTCGGCCCGTAGTGCAATTTTGTTTATTTCCTTTATCAATGATATAACTAAATGTGTTACTCCGCCTGTTATTGTCCGGCTTTACTTCGACTTAAATATTTCCTTATCTTCCTGTTTTCCAGCAAATGCTCAAAAAATTCCACAAAAAACTATTATCAAATTGTAATTTTGGTGTAATAATAACATCCTAATAATCTGGATTTTTTATAACGGGCGTTAAACCACCCCTTAAATTTTAAAAACTGCTCGTTCCATTTCCATTCCACTGCTAAGTTCCTTGGACTACTACTTAATTTTACGAATTACTTGGCACTCTTAAAGTTAAATATCATAACCTTCTACTCACCAAGATATATGAAAGGGGGTTTTGGGGGTTTGACTCCCCCCCCACACTTAACTCACGCAAGAGCCCAAATATTAACCGAATACACTATCGTAGTATATGACTTCGCATTATCGCTTTGGATTGGATTTTAAATAGTTCGAATCTTTTTATGTCTCGATTTAGGTTACTTGAGTAGTAAAGAATGTCTAAGCTAATTTGTCAAAAGGTATATTATATTGTCTCTAGTCCTTCGAATAATGATGAGGAAAAGCTGAAAGCCTTAAAAGAGCCTTGGGACCTACCGGATACTTTCAAGTTTCCAGTCACTGGCAAGAGGAATTTTTCTTTTCAACTTCGTTGGACTGCAAATCACTCATGACTTGTGTATTCAAATATCATGTAGGGAACACTTTGCGAAATATGTGTTCTACTTGGAACGGCGCAAGGCGGACGTGTTTATCAGGATCTTGGAGCCTTTGTTAATAAGCCATTTACTAACTGGAAAAACGCTTTAGAGGGCTTTGGTCGTCACACAAATACAAAATACCATAAATTCACTTTAGAGCAAGCAGCAAACTTTATATAGTTCGCGGAAGGCAAATCTACCTGGAAGGTCATAAAATTGCTGCAGATAACCACGAGAGATTAAAAGTTATTGCAGAAATAGTTCGTTTGTGCAGAAGACAGGAAATATCCTAAGAGGAAGCCGCGATTATTAAGTTGGAGTAAACGAACCTGCTCAAAATGATTCAAGTACTTCTTCATCTTCGTGCCCGATCTGGTAATGAAGCATTTAAGAGTCATTTACTTACACACGAGGCATGCATAGTAGAGCTATGTGTATACTTTGTATCGGGAATTTAGAATGAAGTAATCGAACTATGCGGTAATGTTATTCAAGCGCATGTACTTAAAAGGGTCAAAGAGGCTGTTTTTTTTACGGTATTGGCAGACGAAACTCAAGACATATTTTGGAGAGAACAACTAGCGTTATGTTTGTGATATGTAGACTGCTCCTTTGAAAAATCAGTTATTCGGGGGGATTTTCTTGAATTTATCTTTGTAGATGTTTCAGCTCAAACATTGGTGACGAAAATTATAATGCATCTCTTATTCCGTAATTTAGATATAGATAACATTCATTAAGCAAGGATTTGATGAAGCTGCAGTACTGAGTGGTCGATTACGAAGCGTGAGAACAATAATCGTAGGGAAATACCCGAGAGCACAATTTGTGCACTGTGTAGCTCACATTCTCAACTTAGTTCTAGCGCATTCATGTAGGGTACCTACTGTATAGGGATCATAAAACATGCAATAAACTTTTTTCGACAATTTTCATTTCGAGGCAGCCTTTTGAAGAAAATTGCTGATCAGATTAATCAATCTTATTCAACATTTATTTCTCTTTGTGGGATACGGTAGATCCGAAAGCATACGACTGTAGAACGGTTTGCACAAATGCTTCCCATAATACGTGCATCACTTGAGGCACTGCAAGAAGTTGCTGTTAGGGATGTTGCCGCTCAAGCATACCGACTGCAAACCGTCATAGAAAATAGCTAATTTGTTGTGTTGCTAGTTATACTGAGAAAAATTTTCTCATACAACAAGCCTAAACAAAGAAATGAAACTTGACCAATATTTTCAGTTTTGTAAAAACTATAAAAACGATATTACAAAATATTTGAAATAGAAGTTAATTCTCAGTCCTTTTCGAACAAGCAAAGCAGATGAACTCAAATGACATAGTTATTTCAAAAACGAACAGATAGAAAACCCAGTGTAGTAATGTACCGAGAGAAACGGCCAAAATACAATACCGCCAAAATGTATTCAATCCCTTTGTTGACCATGTCACTACAGAACTCGATGTCCGATTTAAACTACATGAAGAAACCATCGAAGAGATTCAAATGTTTCTATCTGAGAAGACGAATAATGACTCTAGCACACAAGAAAGTGTGAAAAAATTAGTACAAATATTTCTTGGTGAAAATTAAGGCACAATATTTGTAAGTGAATATGGAAATCTGCTACGCGAAAACCTACCACTGCAGTAGAAGTTATTGATCATTAAAATGAACAGTCTTTTCCTTTGATAAAAAAGCTTCTTATTATATTAACCACAATTTTAGTGACCACTGCGACCCCAGAAAGATGTTTCTCCAATTAAGAACCCATATTAGGAATCGAATGGGTGACGAAAAAACATTGGTCTTACCTTTATGAGCATTTACCGCGACCGAACGGTAAAACTAGATTCTAAAGAAATTGTAAATAAGTTGGCAATAAGACGTAAACGACTCAATTTTAAATTACATTCTTAATATATTATTATAATAATATTATTGTGTAAAAATATAAGCAAAGAATGAAATAAGATTTTATTATTTAATAGAATAAATAATAATATAATATAATAACATAGAAAAACCTACTGTTTTATTTTGCTTAAAAAATGATTATGAAAATTTCAGATTTGAACCCCCCTCCCAATGAAAAGCTATATGAATTCGCCCGTGCTTCTACCTACGGTTAAGTATTTATCAAACGTAAAATATAAAGTACTGCCGAAAACTCTCCCTTTTACGTACGAAACGTTAGTCCTTTCTAGAATCAATTACGAATCCCAAGCATACTCATCAACTAGTTCTTCCTTACTTAAATCCCTTAGTTCAGTGCGCCACACGGCTCTTCGCACGATACTTGGTGTACACAGATCTCCTCTCCCCCGTCAGTAGAGGGAAAATGTGACTATAAGGACAAAGGATGCCGCCACCGCTAATTAAGGCCTTCCAGAGCCGTTTCCGGAGCGTCTCGGACCGCGGAACCGCATTCCATTTGATTGTCGATCCCTTAATTACCGCACACACATGTAAATGTACGTGTATATACGTCTGCACACACATGTAAAAATCACCATCATCATCACCATCGCGGTAAATTCGTACGCGTGCCATCGCAAGTGACCTTGTACCTGTCAATCAATTGGTCGATGCATGCCTTTGCTTGTACGTAAATTACCGTTATTCGGTAGCGACTGGTTTTGGAGGATTACGCACACACACACAATGATGTATATACGGTTACGAGCGTTCGTAACATATGTAAAATTAGTTATTATCATTATTGATTTTCGTTGTTATCAATATTATCAGTGGTCAGTCTGCAGGAATCGCGGTAAAATACAGGTTTTCACCGTTCCGGTATTTCTAGGAATCGCGAAGATTTTCGTTCGGTCAGTTGCGTAAAACTTTTCTTTGTCCGATACATTATGTACGGGGGGTAAGTCTCTATCTCACACATCGCAAAAGCGAAAATGCTTCTCTCATAGCGCTACACGTAAATGCTAACGCAACCGTTGAAACCGGATCTTAACATTCTTATACTTTCTATTACAGTCTATGTCATATTGTAGATGGATACACCCTACATGTACACACTAACACAAAAACATACTCATACTCAAAGCTCATGACTACTTTATTCAATGCGCATATGTAACCAACTATTCCTGACGGAATGACATTTTTCTGACGTAATATTTCCACTGCCACAACTGATTTAAACCAAGTAAAAGCGCATGCATCGTTCTCGCACACATGTCGATCGTTAGCGATATCGTAATTTTTTTTTAAATTAACCAAAGTATAATATTTAAAGCATAAAACTAACGTGAGCTCCCTATTCCCTGCTTTATACCATTCAAATGTATTTTTTAATTTTTTTATTTTTTCCATGCCTAAGCATTATAAAAATTGGTCTAAGTATATTTCTCATTTTCTACGGTTCCGAAAATTTTTTCTTTATTCTCCGATCGTTACAAAAACGTACTGACTAGTGATGGGAAACTTCGAAATGTTTCATTCGAATTATTCGATTGTTCGATAACTTCGAATGCATTCGATTGTTCCACAGTTGCATTCGAAATGTTATTTCATTCGTATAATTCATTCGTATTCACATCAATCATTCGAATCAAAATCATTCGAATTAAAATCATTCGAATCAAAAATCATTCAAATCAAAATCATTCGAATTAAAATCATTCGAATCAAAATCATTCAAATTAAAATCATTTGAATCAAAATCATTCGATTGTTTTTTGTTTTTTTTTTTGACGATTGTTGATTGTTTCGATTGTAAAAACATTTCGAAATCGCACATCACTAGCACTGACAGATCACACGCTTATATCTACCATAGTGTTAGCCACCACGAAAGCGAACCATTCGATCCCGTGCACACTCTGCTCTCGATAGTTTCCCTATCGTTCATAATAATTTTTCAAAGCCTAAGTATCATAGAATTAGTGCAAGTATATTTATTATTTTTTCTCACTTACGATTATTTTTCCGTCCGTAAGTATTATAAAATTAGTCTAAGTATATTTCTCATTTTCTACGGTTCCAAAAATTTTTCCTTATTCTCCGATCGTTACAAAAGCGCACTAACTAGTGATGGGCAACTTCGAAATGATTCATTCGAATTATTCGATTGTTCGATAACTTCGAATGCATTCGATTGTTCCACAGTTACATTCGAAATGTTATTTCATTCGAATAATTCATTTGTATTCACAACAATCATTCGAATTAAAATCATTCGAATTAAAATCATTTGAATCAAAATCATTTGAATCAAAATCATTCGAATTAAAATCATTCGAATCAAAATCATTCAAATTAAAATCATTTGAATCAAAATCATTCGATTGTTTTTTGTTTTTTTTTTTTTGACGATTGTTGATTGTTTCGATTGTAAAAACATTTCGACGCACATCGCTAGCACTGGCAGATCACACGCTTATATCTACCATAGCGTTAGCCACCACGAAAGCGAACCATTCGATCCCGTGCACACTCTGCTCTCGATAGTTTCCCTATCATTCATAATAATTTTTCAAAGCCTAAGTATCATAGAATTAGTGCAAGTATATTTATTATTTTTTCTCACTTACGATTATTTTTCCGTCCGTAAGTATTATAAAATTAGTCTAAGTATATTTCTCATTTTCTACGGTTCCAAAAATTTTTCCTTATTCTCCGATCGTTACAAAAGCGCACTGACTAGTGATGGGCAACTTCGAAATGATTCATTCGAATTATTCGATTGTTCGATAACTTCGAATACATTCGATTGTTCCACAGTTACATTCGAAATGTTATTTCATTCGAATAATTCATTTGTATTCACAACAATCATTCGAATTAAAATCATTCGAATTAAAATCATTTGAATCAAAATCATTTGAATTAAAATCATTCAAATTAAAATCATTCGAATCAAATCATTCGAATGAAAATCATTTGATTGTTTTTTTTTTTTTTTGACGATTGTTGATTGTTTCGATTGTAAAAACATTTCGACGCACATCACTAGCACTGGCAGATCACACGCTTATATCTACCATAGCGTTAGCCACCACGAAAGCGAACCATTCGATCCCGTGCACACTCTGCTCTCGATAGTTTCCCTATCGTTCATAATAATTTTTCCAAGCCTAAGTATTATAGAATTAGTCTAAGTATATTTATTATTTTTTCTCACTTACGATTACTTTTCCATCCATAAGTATTTATGTATGTTTTCCCCGATTCTAAAAATAAATCTATCGATGTCTCGCCCCTCAACGAAAGCACACGCATCATTCTCACACACGTGTCATTCGTTCGCGTTACCACTTTTTTTCAAAATTAACCCAAGTATATTTTATTATTTTTCTCATTACGATTATTTTCAGTCCGTAAGTATTTCTGTATGTTTTCCGAGGTTTTAAAAATTAATCCGAACAAACATTCAGACTGTTGTGAAAGCATACTATCTATCCCCCCCCGCACAGATTCTATATTACTCTATTACGAGTTCTTCAAAAATTGATTCGAATATGTTTTTCATTTTTTTTTTTCAATCCTAAAAATTCATTCTTTCTACCCCACCCCACACATCTAAAATTACTGATCTTTCGCAATCTTTATTTATTTTATCGATTCTAAAAATTAATCAATGATTCACTCGAAAGCGTACCGCACATTCCCACACAATTATCTTCTATCACGAATTTCCCTATTGATCATGAACATTTTTTCAACGTTAGACACAATAGCATATCACATTGATCTCGCATATGTACCACATGCAGTTCTATATGTTTATTTTTTTATTAACGATCTTTATTTTTTTTTGTACCTGTATTACTTTTCCCTACACATTCATGTCATTATATACTCTTAACATTATCAAAAATAATTTTAACCTTTCGAGAAAGAAAAATCTCCGATCAATAAAAAATATTTATTAACATCACAATTATTTTTAATATTAATCGTTTCGCTATAAACATAATTTTTTTATTTAATAAACTCATCCGTATCATCGATCGTTTCAAGATATTATTGTTTCGAACGTCAATCCCTGTTTTCCAAGAATCGATAACCTCTGCAGGTATATACATATCTCGTCATCGCAACAACCTTTACCTGCATGACTCGCATACCTTCAAGACCACTTGTACATTGCTCGCACGCTATTTCCCATTATTCGGTACAAGAATATTTTTCACACTCCTTCACATATGCGTATACACTCAAAGTCCTCGATTACTTTGTTTGTATACAAATATATTCAGCTTTCTCCGACGGAACAACATTTTTCTGACGTAACATTTCCACTGCCACAACCGATTCAAAGGTAGCTAATGAGATAGACTATCGAACGGAATCATTCAAGCGGTCAGTATTAGTTTTATGTTAAACATGTATATTTTATCGAATCTGTGTTCACGCATTATTAAAAAATTTACGTCAACGTTAAAGAAAATAATTTCCTACGTTTTTTCTCTTTTTTTCTCTATCATTTTTTTCTGTCTTTTATCTTTCCTTTTTCTCTTTCTTTTTCTCTGTATTTTTTTAGTGAAAAGTTTGAAATACATATTATTCAATCATGAATGTTAATATAGTTAACGTAAGCAGCAACTCAAGATCAATTAAGGACATTGCAAGTGATAGCGACTCACATACGTCTTCGTCACTTCAATTACCGCAATCAGATGGTGGTTATTCTTCAACAGAATCAACATCTTCTACACATAAAATCGTTGGTCCAGTATTATTGTCAGATCAGATGGATATAGCGGAATATTTTGTAGATTTCAGCTTCCATAAGGATTCTGATTATGGTTTTCTAGTAACCGAACTAGCGATGATTGATATGTCTGGCGGGAGGTGTTTACATACGCTATACAAGCCAAGCAGAGCATGGTCTGCATCAAAAATGCCTCATTTACAATGCTCTTCCGTGAGTCATTACTTGAAAAACCCCTCATTATTTCCATGTCGAGAAGAAATATTCATGACACGTGATGTATTCACAATACTGTCTGAAAAACCGAAGGTTCGCGTATATATTTTAACCACTTATGCAAAACTTATATTATGGGAACTTAATGAAAAGTCTGAATTGTTGCGTGACTTGGACTACGAACTCGTTAATATGGAGAAAGTCTTTCGAGTACCTAGTATTGATGATTTATATCAAGAATACTCCGGTATAAGCAATCTGGTAACTTGTAAGCACCATTATAAGAATGATATTTTTCATTGTGCGATGAAAAATGTTATGGTGATGAAGACGTGGCACGATCACGTTATCCGTCCGCTGAAGCTTATGAACAATCTCAATATAAATGATTTAAGCCAGTTGTTCATTACAGCCACCAAAGAAATGATAATTACATTATTTCCAAGTTGCATCGGGGACATTTATATATTTTTACCGGACAGATTAAAACAGGATGATACGATAAAATCATTTCTACCATGCTACGATCACGAACATGATAAAGAATATTATATCGATGGTGATACATTACACAGGAGTACTCGAAATTGTGTCAAAGTAAAAGATTGCGACGACTGTCAACATTCAATTCATACGGATTAAAAATTCAATAAAAGACGTGGAATTTGAAAGCTGGAGTTGTCTAGATCCTACGAAAGTTGAATATGAACATAATAATTACCTTTCAATGTACCAAAGTCAATTGTCGCGTAGTATGTATAATATGTGAAATAAAACCATATTTTTTCTTTTACTCGCATTTTTTATTTTTATTATTTCAAAATCTTTTACATTGTTTCACATAAATTATAATGTATGTATGTATATATGTATGGAATTTTAATATGTAATAATATACATTTCATACATTTTATTTTATTTCATGGTCGTATAATTACTTTAAAATTATTTAGATACACCGCAGATATTATAGTACCGAACACATCATTTATTATTCCATTCTATTTCAGTTAATATGTTGTATGGATGAAATCAAATCAATTTATGTAACTGTTTATTTAAATTTAAATAATCTTTTTCTTTTTTTTTTTTATCTCTCAGCATATGCATGCGTGTATATGCTTACATATACAAGTATGAAAAAATTATTTTTTTATTTTTTCCTCGATATGAATGGTAAATCTACGAATTTATTTGAAAAACGGTCAAAACCTAATACATAGATTTCAAACTTTGATGGAAATTTCCGTAAAACGTTCAATTTACACTTATTATCTTAAAAAAAAAATTTTTTCATTATTATTATTCATATCATTTAAATAGACTGATACGACAGAGAGAGAAAATAAAAAGCTAAATTATTTTTACACGTGAGGGAGGGAGCTGATGAAAACGTACGAGTCTTATTATTTGGAATACAGATTATGAAGGAAATTTTTATTCAATGTTTCGTTCTAAGATTTTTCATTTTTTACATTTAAAATTTTTCAATACGAAAATATTTCGAAATCTACAGGAACGTCTACGAATAGTCTTCGTCATTATAGAAGCACCTGCAGATCATGTATCGACACTGCAGGCGCGTAAGGGTGAGTAAATATGTGTGATCATGTGTGTGTATGTATGCTTGAAATGTGCGAAATGGCTAATAAGAAACAACCGTTGAATCGCAACGACAGGTAGAGATCCGCTTATAGAATAAGAGAGTGAGAGTGAGATAAATTATGTACCTTTATTATTGCAGAACTGCACTGTAGTGGCAGACATGAAATATCCGTTAGCATCCTTTTCGAGACAGTTTTATAAAAAAGGCCGAAAATTAACTTTAAAACTGGATGAATGAGATAGTTGATAATAAACATACCATTAAGACCGGTATACATGTATGTGGACATGTGTGTGAGCGCACGGTTAAATGAATGACAAAAGATTATTAACTGCATAGGCATTGTTAAATATAACTATACTGATTTATCCGTAAAACTAACAAATTTTACCGTTGTTTTCTTTCCTTTTTTTTCTTTCGCGTTTTACAAAAAATTCATGTTAGTTCTAAAAATATTGCTAAATTCAAATTAAATCGATCATGTTATTTTATTTTTATTTTTGTTTCTTTAAACAATGTGTTACGATCGTATTTATCTTACTCAATCTTTTACCTAATATTCTAACGGTTTTAGACAACAGCAGAAATATGCAAGTTACCTTGGATGTATTATATTTTATTCATGTTTCTATACAAGCACATGCAAACATCGGATGCCGGAAATGTATGATAATATAATTTTTAAATCAATGATTAACGTATTATTATTATTTTTTTTTTTCACCATGTGATATACAAAATAACATCATACTTGCTTTTACAACAATATTTAAATTCTACATTAACATGTTGAAAATCTAATGATTTTTAAATGATTCGTTCGACATATTTATATTCCTCGAAAAAAGGGGAAATCGCTAACAATGTTTTATAATTATGTGTAAGGAATTGTATTATTAAGTTAGTATTGGTTAAAATTGACTAGAATGATTTTTAAAAAAGCTTCATATTTTATTACAAAAATAAAAAAAATAATAAAAAACTAATCAATTATGATAACACCATCATCATCATCATCATCGTCTATCACAATTATATTATCCATTTGTTCTTCTTCTTCTTCTTCATCATCATCATCATCAATGAAGGTTGATGCATTATTGAATGATCTATATATTAATGAAATAACATATACATAAGTTTTGAATGAAGTTATTCATAATATAAATTCACTAATGTATACACTCTGTTAAAATTTCTATACAATATTTACTTACGAACTAGAGTTCGACGAATAAGATTGTATATCTGATGACTGATCTAAATCATATAATTGAATTCGATAATTCTCGTAGTCAATCCGCAAATTCGTTATGGCATTGTTGATGTTCATTGATGGGGGGTGTCTCTCAACATATTCACCCCTCCGAACATGATCGAGTACTTCTATAAATTCACCGAAGGGGCATTGTCTCAAGCTAGCCTCCCAAGCTTCTTTGGTAGTCCAAAATTGTAGTACTCCTTTCACCGTTACTCCATTTATAATTTTTAAATATATTTCGGGGCTAACGTGTTGTATTATAATCTATAGTAAATAATAGATTTTATTTTCATATATTAAAATCATGTAAAAATGAATTGGTGATCTTATAGAGATCGAACTTTTCTTAATTTTCAAGCATTAACATATGAGTAAAAATCATGTGCATAAGCAGATAATATTATAAAAATGGAAAAAATTTTTTGTATTTTTTAATTAATAGTTTTCTTACCATTGCTTCCGGTAATCCTATAGGTGCACTTGGAATGATGTTAAATGTTATATTTGTAGACTTTCTGCGTATATTATCCATATCCTTTTTTTTATTGTAGAAAAAAATATATGATTAGAAAAAAAAATTTTTTCACCTACAACTTTTGATGATCTAGTGATAAAAATAAAAAATAAAAAAATAAAATATTGAGTACTAAATATAAATAATGCTTGTTTAAAAAAAATAAATAAATAAATAAATAAATAAATGAATCTATAAAGGAAGCTTTTTTGAACCAATGAGGTTAGCTTTTAAAGAGAACACTCGTTGTGGATTTGTAATCTGTCTAAAGGGAATACTATATATTTCTCTGTTTATTACAAATAACGTTACGTTACGAATGGAATTTTTATAGCCTATACTAAGTTGTTTACATCTAGCATGACAATTTTTTGTTTTTAACTTTAAATATTTTTTTTTAAATTTTTCAGTTGTAAATATATAAAGCTCTGGGGCGAAGTACTTTTTATAAATTGTTGCTAAATTGAGCCATTGAACTTCAATGGGGGGTATGTCATTGATAAAGCAATTGGAAAATGTTTCCAGCTCATTATGTATATCACTCGTTTGTTTTAGTTTCTGTTCTAACGATAATACTACTTGCAGACTCTCCTGATAGCACATCTCGAATGATTTAATATATCGACTATTGTTTATAACATTTGTAAAAATTAACTTATTCGGATGAAATGTAATTTGTTTTTTACAGAATATTTCCGAAACACCGGTGTAACAATAAACAGTTGCCTGTGGATAAATGCTATTTGCGAAATCAATTCCTAAATTTTCTTTAATGACATCATTATCCACGAAATACATATCTATCTGTCTTTCTTTTTTGTTTTCTAAACAAAATAAATAAATGATTGTTAAAAGAAATGTATTAAAAAAATTACACTTCTACAGAATGATAGACTGTGTTAGTAATATTATATATTCAGAGAATTTAAACAGAAAAATATCATTAAAAATTTTTATTACATCCGAATGGATGGTGCAGAGCATATTTATACTTTAAAGAAACAAATCTCGAAATAATCTATACTTTTTTAGAATGGAATAGAAACATGCTTTACCCATTTCATTATTTGAAATGAATGTATTTATTTTTTTAACAAGTTACTTTGAGTATTAATAATTCATAAATAATAGTAATAAATTATGAAATGTAGTTTTTATTGAGTATATATTATCGGGGGCGGCGAGAATAATGAGTATAATTTAATGAAATTATTGATAGAAATGGAGAAATTTTACTAAAAAATAGTATGAAAAGTAAAAATCTTCGAATACTATTCTTTAAATTGTTTAAATTAATACTATTGAAGAAATAAAATCTCCGATTTTCTATATTTTAAAAAATGGGGCGGGGATTTTCATTAATAAATTTTTATCTCACTTAAATATATTTAATCCATTATTTTTTGAAAGAAAAATTCATTTCATTACATAAAATCAATCTGATAATACTAAATAAATTAATATTGATACTCTACAATATATATCTGTAAAAATCTATTATGAAAATTTTGAATACAGAAAAATAAATTGAGAGAGTCTAAGAAAAAAAGGAAAATTCATTTGCATTGAATGAAATAAACTACACTAAACATTTTTTTATTTAGGATTTAAACAAAGAATAATATAATATATGAGGAATTATTGAAATATTTAGGAAATAAAGCAGAAAATAAAAAAAAATTTCAAAAATCATTTTGAGAATAAAATTTTTTGAAAAAAATTATTACGAGGGGGTGAATGATCAAATCAATTGTGAGTATATATGAAAAAACGCGAATAATTAAAATGAATAAATAAATAAATAAAAATATATGAATGTATTATATTACTTACCAAAAAAAAAAAAAAAAATAAATATGATGACTGATGAAAGGATTTAGAAAATTTTTAACTTTAACAAAACTCTAAAGAGTATAATATTCAAGAAAGCAAACAATGAACACTCGAAGACTTTTAAGTTTCAACTGATCATACTACTCAAATTCGCAAATGCTTTATAGCTAAAAACTTTGCGATTTTATTATTATTATTATCTTTAGCTAAAGTGGTTTTTCAAAAGTAGATTTGTAAATAGCATTAAAATATCATTTATTCGAACCATTTTTCGGGTATTCAAGCATTAAGCACGTTCACATATTTCTATTGTTGGTAGTGAACATTTCAACGGTAGTGTTTTGACCACCTCATTAGGGATGTTTTACCATTTTACGATTCAACATAATGTTGCGGTTCATCATAATGTTGCGGTTGCTTAATTAGTTATCCGTTGTGACATTTAAAAGGATGATTTTAAACAGTGATTTTCGCAATATATCGCTTACACACGTTAATCGTTAGCCAAACAGCATTTATATCATCCGTTTTACCACACGCATCGAATGTGTAAATGCATATTCCGGTATCTGTCTAAAGTATTTTAACAGTCTTAAACTAATTTTTCATAATGATAATGGATATTCGCGGATATCCATTATCATTATGAAAAATTAGTTTAAGACTGTTAAAATACTTTAGACAGATACCGGAATATGCATTTACACATTCGATGCGTGTGGTAAAACGGATGATATAAATGCTGTTTGGCTAACGATTAACGTGTGTAAGCGATATATTGCGAAAATCACTGTTTAAAATCATCCTTTTAAATGTCACAACGGATAACTAATTAAGCAACCGCAACATTATGATGAACCGCAACATTATGTTGAATCGTAAAATGGTAAAACATCCCTAATGAGGTGGTCAAAACACTACCGTTGAAATGTTCACTACCAACAATAGAAATATGTGAACGTGCTTAATGCTTGAATACCCGAAAAATGGTTCGAATAAATGATATTTTAATGCTATTTACAAATCTACTTTTGAAAAACCACTTTAGCTAAAGATAATAATAATAATAAAATCGCAAAGTTTTTAGCTATAAAGCATTTGCGAATTTGAGTAGTATGATCAGTTGAAACTTAAAAGTCTTCGAGTGTTCATTGTTTGCTTTCTTGAATATTATACTCTTTAGAGTTTTGTTAAAGTTAAAAATTTTCTAAATCCTTTCATCAGTCATCATATTTATTTTTTTTTTTTTTTTTGGTAAGTAATATAATACATTCATATATTTTTATTTATTTATTTATTCATTTTAATTATTCGCGTTTTTTCATATATACTCACAATTGATTTGATCATTCACCCCCTCGTAATAATTTTTTTCAAAAAATTTTATTCTCAAAATGATTTTTGAAATTTTTTTTTATTTTCTGCTTTATTTCCTAAATATTTCAATAATTCCTCATATATTATATTATTCTTTGTTTAAATCCTAAATAAAAAAATGTTTAGTGTAGTTTATTTCATTCAATGCAAATGAATTTTCCTTTTTTTCTTAGACTCTCTCAATTTATTTTTCTGTATTCAAAATTTTCATAATAGATTTTTACAGATATATATTGTAGAGTATCAATATTAATTTATTTAGTATTATCAGATTGATTTTATGTAATGAAATGAATTTTTCTTTCAAAAAATAATGGATTAAATATATTTAAGTGAGATAAAAATTTATTAATGAAAATCCCCGCCCCATTTTTTAAAATATAGAAAATCGGAGATTTTATTTCTTCAATAGTATTAATTTAAACAATTTAAAGAATAGTATTCGAAGATTTTTACTTTTCATACTATTTTTTAGTAAAATTTCTCCATTTCTATCAATAATTTCATTAAATTATACTCATTATTCTCGCCGCCCCCGATAATATATACTCAATAAAAACTACATTTCATAATTTATTACTATTATTTATGAATTATTAATACTCAAAGTAACTTGTTAAAAAAATAAATACATTCATTTCAAATAATGAAATGGGTAAAGCATGTTTCTATTCCATTCTAAAAAAGTATAGATTATTTCGAGATTTGTTTCTTTAAAGTATAAATATGCTCTGCACCATCCATTCGGATGTAATAAAAATTTTTAATGATATTTTTCTGTTTAAATTCTCTGAATATATAATATTACTAACACAGTCTATCATTCTGTAGAAGTGTAATTTTTTTAATACATTTCTTTTAACAATCATTTATTTATTTTGTTTAGAAAACAAAAAAGAAAGACAGATAGATATGTATTTCGTGGATAATGATGTCATTAAAGAAAATTTAGGAATTGATTTCGCAAATAGCATTTATCCACAGGCAACTGTTTATTGTTACACCGGTGTTTCGGAAATATTCTGTAAAAAACAAATTACATTTCATCCGAATAAGTTAATTTTTACAAATGTTATAAACAATAGTCGATATATTAAATCATTCGAGATGTGCTATCAGGAGAGTCTGCAAGTAGTATTATCGTTAGAACAGAAACTAAAACAAACGAGTGATATACATAATGAGCTGGAAACATTTTCCAATTGCTTTATCAATGACATACCCCCCATTGAAGTTCAATGGCTCAATTTAGCAACAATTTATAAAAAGTACTTCGCCCCAGAGCTTTATATATTTACAACTGAAAAATTTAAAAAAAAATATTTAAAGTTAAAAACAAAAAATTGTCATGCTAGATGTAAACAACTTAGTATAGGCTATAAAAATTCCATTCGTAACGTAACGTTATTTGTAATAAACAGAGAAATATATAGTATTCCCTTTAGACAGATTACAAATCCACAACGAGTGTTCTCTTTAAAAGCTAACCTCATTGGTTCAAAAAAGCTTCCTTTATAGATTCATTTATTTATTTATTTATTTATTTATTTTTTTTAAACAAGCATTATTTATATTTAGTACTCAATATTTTATTTTTTTATTTTTTATTTTTATCACTAGATCATCAAAAGTTGTAGGTGAAAAAATTTTTTTTTCTAATCATATATTTTTTTCTACAATAAAAAAAAGGATATGGATAATATACGCAGAAAGTCTACAAATATAACATTTAACATCATTCCAAGTGCACCTATAGGATTACCGGAAGCAATGGTAAGAAAACTATTAATTAAAAAATACAAAAAATTTTTTCCATTTTTATAATATTATCTGCTTATGCACATGATTTTTACTCATATGTTAATGCTTGAAAATTAAGAAAAGTTCGATCTCTATAAGATCACCAATTCATTTTTACATGATTTTAATATATGAAAATAAAATCTATTATTTACTATAGATTATAATACAACACGTTAGCCCCGAAATATATTTAAAAATTATAAATGGAGTAACGGTGAAAGGAGTACTACAATTTTGGACTACCAAAGAAGCTTGGGAGGCTAGCTTGAGACAATGCCCCTTCGGTGAATTTATAGAAGTACTCGATCATGTTCGGAGGGGTGAATATGTTGAGAGACACCCCCCATCAATGAACATCAACAATGCCATAACGAATTTGCGGATTGACTACGAGAATTATCGAATTCAATTATATGATTTAGATCAGTCATCAGATATACAATCTTATTCGTCGAACTCTAGTTCGTAAGTAAATATTGTATAGAAATTTTAACAGAGTGTATACATTAGTGAATTTATATTATGAATAACTTCATTCAAAACTTATGTATATGTTATTTCATTAATATATAGATCATTCAATAATGCATCAACCTTCATTGATGATGATGATGATGAAGAAGAAGAAGAAGAACAAATGGATAATATAATTGTGATAGACGATGATGATGATGATGATGGTGTTATCATAATTGATTAGTTTTTTATTATTTTTTTTATTTTTGTAATAAAATATGAAGCTTTTTTAAAAATCATTCTAGTCAATTTTAACCAATACTAACTTAATAATACAATTCCTTACACATAATTATAAAACATTGTTAGCGATTTCCCCTTTTTTCGAGGAATATAAATATGTCGAACGAATCATTTAAAAATCATTAGATTTTCAACATGTTAATGTAGAATTTAAATATTGTTGTAAAAGCAAGTATGATGTTATTTTGTATATCACATGGTGAAAAAAAAAAATAATAATAATACGTTAATCATTGATTTAAAAATTATATTATCATACATTTCCGGCATCCGATGTTTGCATGTGCTTGTATAGAAACATGAATAAAATATAATACATCCAAGGTAACTTGCATATTTCTGCTGTTGTCTAAAACCGTTAGAATATTAGGTAAAAGATTGAGTAAGATAAATACGATCGTAACACATTGTTTAAAGAAACAAAAATAAAAATAAAATAACATGATCGATTTAATTTGAATTTAGCAATATTTTTAGAACTAACATGAATTTTTTGTAAAACGCGAAAGAAAAAAAAGGAAAGAAAACAACGGTAAAATTTGTTAGTTTTACGGATAAATCAGTATAGTTATATTTAACAATGCCTATGCAGTTAATAATCTTTTGTCATTCATTTAACCGTGCGCTCACACACATGTCCACATACATGTATACCGGTCTTAATGGTATGTTTATTATCAACTATCTCATTCATCCAGTTTTAAAGTTAATTTTCGGCCTTTTTTATAAAACTGTCTCGAAAAGGATGCTAACGGATATTTCATGTCTGCCACTACAGTGCAGTTCTGCAATAATAAAGGTACATAATTTATCTCACTCTCACTCTCTTATTCTATAAGCGGATCTCTACCTGTCGTTGCGATTCAACGGTTGTTTCTTATTAGCCATTTCGCACATTTCAAGCATACATACACACACATGATCACACATATTTACTCACCCTTACGCGCCTGCAGTGTCGATACATGATCTGCAGGTGCTTCTATAATGACGAAGACTATTCGTAGACGTTCCTGTAGATTTCGAAATATTTTCGTATTGAAAAATTTTAAATGTAAAAAATGAAAAATCTTAGAACGAAACATTGAATAAAAATTTCCTTCATAATCTGTATTCCAAATAATAAGACTCGTACGTTTTCATCAGCTCCCTCCCTCACGTGTAAAAATAATTTAGCTTTTTATTTTCTCTCTCTGTCGTATCAGTCTATTTAAATGATATGAATAATAATAATGAAAAAATTTTTTTTTTAAGATAATAAGTGTAAATTGAACGTTTTACGGAAATTTCCATCAAAGTTTGAAATCTATGTATTAGGTTTTGACCGTTTTTCAAATAAATTCGTAGATTTACCATTCATATCGAGGAAAAAATAAAAAAATAATTTTTTCATACTTGTATATGTAAGCATATACACGCATGCATATGCTGAGAGATAAAAAAAAAAAGAAAAAGATTATTTAAATTTAAATAAACAGTTACATAAATTGATTTGATTTCATCCATACAACATATTAACTGAAATAGAATGGAATAATAAATGATGTGTTCGGTACTATAATATCTGCGGTGTATCTAAATAATTTTAAAGTA